>OX352230.1:6444722-7644722 GCA_947086465.1 Eupithecia exiguata | reverse complement strand
AAATAGTTTACGAATCGATATAACTTGATACTGCATTAGATATGCATGATATAATATTACTATTTAAAGAAAAAAACAAATAGGTACATGATTATTTTTGTCTCTTCTCAGACCCTTGCAGTCAAAGCGGAATATGCGGAATCTGTTCAGACTGCCAAGTACAAAACCATCGAGCTCAGTGTAGTTGCTCTGGCAATTTTACGGGTAATCCACTGGTAGAATGCAAAAAAAAGAAACCACTTTGTGATGGAATTTGCCCATGCGATGATAGTGGATATTGCACTTTTAACTGCGAAGACAATACGGAATGTTCTTGTGGCGAAAAATGTTTCAATGGAGGATGCAGAGCATCGTGTTCTGCAAAAAATAAATGCCCTCAAAGGCAATTGTGTCGCCAGGGAGTTTGCGTGCCAGGCTGTAATAGTGACAGAGATTGCGGTGATGATATGCAATGCTCTTTTAAGTTATGCACTAGCGTTTGCCATGAAAAATCATGCGGCAAGAATGCTAACTGTTTGGCCACTCGCCATAGAGCAGTTTGTAGTTGTCCGAGTGGGTATTCCGGAGATCCGTTATCTGAATGCATCGCATACGAATGCTTAAAAAATGAGGACTGTGGAGCCGATGAAGAATGTTCGCTTGAAAAGAAATGCAAAAACGTTTGTTCTGGCGCTTGTGGTATCAATGCTATCTGTCGTTCTATAGAAAGAACTCCTCTATGTTCATGTCCACCTGACTACGTGGGAAACCCAAAAGTAGATTGTTCTAAGGCAGCTGCAGGAAATTGCTTGCGGAACCCTTGTGGGGTTAACGCTCGTTGCAGAGATTTAGATGATGGAAGTTACGAATGTACATGCGCACCTAACTGCGCCGGCAATCCACAAAAGCAATGTTTTTGTGGTAATATGGAACGATGCGCCTATAAACAATGCGGCACTAATGCTCAATGCCAAATCGGAGTCAATGGCGAAGCACAATGTTATTGTCCGCGAAACTACCCTAATGGCGATCCCAATATTGAATGTAGGTGTCTATTTGTATCAAGATCATTACTATACTTACATTTGACGACCTCTGTGGCGCGGTGGGCGAAGGCCTACCTGCAACGCAGGAGGTTGCGGGTTCGATTCCCGCCTCGGGACAAATGTTTGTACATCGTTTTCTATGTATAATAAAAAATATCTATCTATATATTGTATTATATTACGTATATCAGTTATCTAGTACCCATAACGCAAGCTCTGCTTAGCTGGGGGCTAGATAATGCTGTGTGAATTGTCCAGCATTATTTTATTTATTTACTTATTTATAGAGATTTTTTATAGGTAGGTAGTGAGTTCAATTTTTAAAGTCTGATTATTTTAAATGTGTTTTTTTTCCAGGTGCTCAAGAACGTAGCGTTATTGATTGCCGGACAAAGGGTTGTGGAAAAAATGGAGAGTGTTTGAGAGAAGGGGCAGAATTTGTATGTCGTTGTATTCCCGGAACGGAGGGCGATGCAGATGTTGAATGTCAGACTAGTGAGTATTTCATATTTTTGTGTTACTTATTGACACCATGTATAAATAACTGCACACATTCCAAGAAAACTTTTCAAACGCAATGGGAAATTTCAAGAATCTTTCATGTAATATATTGAGGAACTATTCACTTATTTCTTGTAAATACAAGAGGCAATTTTGGTTCTGATTTCAAATCAATCATTAGCATCGAAAGGATTGATGGGTGTCAAATGTGTCAATACAAAAATCTCTTCATGTAGATTTGTAAGTTTTCGTTATTTCATTAAAACAATTTATTAATGAATAAATAGAAAAAATACTGTATTTTTTTGTAAAGAGACTTTAATTAATCATACTAGTTCATGCTTAAATGAATTCTGATTTTTTACTGTCTCTGTTTGAATTAAATTGTACTAGTGGAAGCATTCTCACCGTTCGTGCTAAGTTATAAATACCGTCAGTAACATTTTGTTCGGCTTCATGTACATATCGCTTGTAATATAATTCGTTATTAAACATACCTCTGGTCATAAACTATCAGTTTCAAAAAGCATGCACTGTCTCGTGAGAAAGTTTCCTCTTCGCGGCTAAAGGTACCGCTCTTTCGACTCTGCTTTCTTCTTTCACATCTTCCTAGGTATCGAATGCACCAGCGATAAGGATTGCGCTATGGATCGGGCGTGCTTGAGCCTGCACTGCGTGGATCCGTGTACGGTGCGCGGCGTGTGCGGCGAGGACGCGTTATGCACGCCGCTGTTGCACCGCGCACATTGCGTCTGCCCGCAGTGCTACGTGGGCCAGCCCAGGCTCGCTTGCCATCCCGACCCCACTTGCAAGCCCACCGGTGATCAGAACACCACCTTCAGTTGTTCCCGCACCAAGCAGTGTCCATCCAAACTGGCTTGCGATTATGATACTAATCAGTGCCGGAACCCCTGCCTGGCAAATCAACAATGTCGACGTAATCAGAAATGTGAAGTCCGGGATCATAGACCCGTATGTGTATGTAGAAATGGCTTCGCTTTAAACGAAAGGGGAGAATTGACATGCGCACCGGAACACGCAGAATGCACGAGAGATGAACAATGTCCCTCAAATGCGGCTTGTCGAAATTCCAAGTGTGTGAATCCCTGCCTAGCATCTAGAGATCCTATGTGTCCCAAAGGAAAACAGTGTGAAGTTGTTGAACATCGGGCAATATGTGTTTGCGTTGAGGATTGTCATCCAACGGTATCAATATGCTTGAGAGATAACGGATGCCCAAATAACTTAGCATGCAGGGATTTCCAGTGCAAAGATCCCTGCAAAGATGCATGTGGGGGTGCTCCATGCTCAGTTGAAGATCACCACCCCGTTTGCAAGTTTTGTCCTAATGGATTCACACACGATCACAAACATGGCTGCGTAAAAGGTAATTTTAGTGAATGAGATCTTTAATTAGCGCATTTAGAGTCTATTTCAAAGTCCTAAGCAAGACTGAATAATATTTTTGTTCTTCGTTATTACAGGATTTGTTATTTTCTACTTTATGTCTTCATGCGGCTCCTTTCTCTCTTTTCTTTTGTTTCTAGCATGTTTCATATATTTTGCTCCACAGTTGAACTTCTTCTGACTTCTGCTACGGTTAGATTTCAAGCATGGTATTTTTTGTTGTGTACTGTACATACGTATGTAATTATTATTATAACATCTAATATGTATAACTTCACTGGAACATTATGGTGTTGGGTGCGTTGGCCTATCTTACTACTTTTAATGCTTTGAACGCTTTGGCATTAATACGAAATGCAACAAAAAGCCACGAGACAGAGTTTGCAATATTAAAAAAGAAATGCCTCTTTTGTAGATGTTTAAAAAAGTAATGCAATAATAATCAAACTCTTTGTCTGATATAATAGTTGCAATGATTAATTTTATATATTGTACCTATATCGCCGTGTTTATATCAAGTGGCACTATTATACTTTTCACAGTATTTATATTTGATCGTCTATTGAATTAATTATCGTGCCTATTTGTTAATTAGCTGAATGTGTTTTTTGCCATGATTTTTAATTGATTTGAATGATAAAACTAAACCCATTCATTTGGATGATCAGAAAAATATTAGACGTAGTTTAACTACGATCCTTTTTCAACAAAACGTTAATAATTATGTAACATATAAAAATGATTTTCTCAGCGTGTATGCACTGCAGGATTGATACATCTAGAATGCAAGATAATATAAAAAAATATATAAATTTTTAAAAAAAGTTTCACAAACTTATCGAGTAAACCTTAAATTCATATTACGTATAGATACAATTAATAAGCCTTCTATGAATGTTTTTAAGTAACAATTTGGTGTACAGCTGCAGAATGCGGTGGTCACGAGCAATGTGCGCTGAATTTGGCGTGTATGAACGGACATTGTTCGGACCCATGCGCGCGCGGCGGCCCCTGCGCTGCCGGCCAGCACTGCGCGGTCATCAACCATCAACCTGTGTGCTCCAAAGGTAAGCAAAGTATTGTGTGAAGTCATCATGAATACGTACGGGTTTACTTCGAACCTTTTTTTTGTTGTTGGAAGAACGTAGATATATAGATACGTTTCACCCCTTAATACTGCATGCAGGGACGCGGTATACTTACGTGACTACTACCGCACCCACCCCGAAGTGATATGAAACGTTGGTATTCTTCCAACACAAGCAAGTTTCATAGTTAACCCGCTCACGTTCATAATGAATTCAAACTAGGGAAGGTTGCAAAATGATAAAATATATGTGAATATTTAAACACGCTTTTTGGACAAGAACTGCAGTCATAAACATGTATGTATGACGGTGACTTATATTATAAACCACTAGGTAAGTCTTATGGCTCTAGTTGGTAGCCATCATTACGATCACAAATTTTAATATACAATAGCCAATACATATTGGCTATTGTATATTGGATGTTGTATGTACAACAGGTATTGTATCAAATCAAAACATAAATTTGGGAACGTTGTGGTGCTCCGAATGTATGTATCCAAGGCATTCATTCAAGTTATTTAGTAAACTATTGACCCTAGAAGTCCACCAGTTACTGATACTACCTACTCGTTGAGACTTACATTTTGAAGTGGAAACTATTATTGAATCAAGAATATCAGTGAAGGTAAACTACTAATAATAGGATTACTAATGAATGAGATCTATTAAAATAAACATTAACGCCAAAACGTGTTTAAGCACTGTAAGTTAATACTCACAGTGCTTAAATTTTGCACGCACTTTGAGGTAGGATGTAGTTCGACTATTAAAATGTAAGATCTACAGTGCAGTACCTACATTTCAGCAAATAAATAATTATATTTGTTTACAATATACAATTATTATTGTAAACATACCAAGATCAATGTTGTTTGTTGTATGAGTTTTTGCTTGTTACGACTAATAGGTACTTTTTAATGCTCAAGCTGCATACACAGATATTTTTGATTGTGACTGTACCTATGTTTTTACAGTGTGCCAGTGCCAGACATCATCGGATTGCGCAAGATTCCCGAACACGTACTGCGATGGATGCGCCTGTGTTGGAAGTAAGTTTGAAATTCAAAACCAAATACTTTGTAATTTAGGTTTATGCAGTCCTCTGAGTTTGAATTATTTATTTTTAGCTGGAAAACCCACTAAAAATTGTGCACACTGTCCTCCTGGAGTAGCTTGCGATCCCTTTTCTGGTGCCTGTATAAAAAGTAAGTGCCCGCTTTCGAATAACTTCGCACAGAAGTTTTAAATTAAATACCTAATACTTAAATTGCTCATTTACATTATGATAATCAGCTGTTTTAATGAAAATTTACAATAATTTACATTATTGCATTTTTATCTAAGTATTATATGATTACCAATACTGTCACATATTTGACGGATCGAGGACTACGATACGAATAATACTGCGGCAAATATGTGTTTCACTGTGACTGGCAAAACTAACACCAGATGAACTGGTAATTGCTGTAGTTTTAGCATACCTACCATTTGTCCGATAAAACGCCACAAAGTTCTGGCTACTGTATAACGGCAGACCCGAGATATGTTTCAATTTTATTTTACTTATGACAAGCACGTTGGGACAGTGTAAGTTTGAACCAAAATATACTTAAATATCATGGATGCTTTCTTCTGTATTATAAGAATATTTTAACTTGTAGGCTTAAAGATTTATTTCTACTCAACTTAAAATTAATAATTCTTTAAGCTTTCCCTTAATTGTCTTCATAATTATTTTTCTCTTAAGGCTATGGGCGCTTCTAATCAAACTTGTCATACCGTTTTAGTAGATCTTCTTTTCTGTTTATTCTATCAGTACTTACTAATAAAACTGCATGATCTGATATTAGTATACTCTTAAGCACTAAACAAAGATATGTTTTAAAGTTAAACATTGAGATTATTGAATATTATCATAAGTAAATATTGTTTTTTCGATCAATTAACATTGTATATTGTTACATTCCCATTAACAGATGATGAACCTAAACATGTCCCACTAACCGAAACACACTCCGATATTTCAACAACCACTATGGGAAGAATGGGTGAATCTACAACAGAAATGACTTGGTTGACTGATAGCGATATAAGTTTATATGACTTTTCGGACATTACAACAGTCGTACCAAAACTTGACGAATTTAATAACGCTGAAATGAAAACTCATGAAGAAAAAAATACAGATTCTACGCCTTTAATTAATTCAGTGAAAATATCCTATGATTCATTAGTTAGTGATGATAAAATTTCGACAAAATATGAAAATTTTGATATTAAAACTACTACAGAACCAACGCAAGACATTAAACAAACTACTGACCAAACCTCAGAACATTTTGATGATCTTACGATAACTGTTACTGAAAACATTGAATCATTTTCAAAATATCAAACTACTGAATCTCTTTTGAGATCTACTAATGCCAATGACAATGACTTTCAATCAACTTTGGAATCAGACGAATTAGTCCAAAGTAGTAGTACCATACATATAGAAAGTACACCGAAACCTTATAAAAACATAAATTACAATATTTCTTCCACACCATCACTTGAAAATAAGAATACAAAGACCCCAGAAAATCAGCGCAAATTAAATAATAACTACACTGATATATCATATCAAACAACGATAAAATACAGCGCCAATATAACAGAAAAACCGCCATCGAACAGAGATTTCACAAATGATAGTAGTTTTACCGATTTTACAGATAGTAGTTATGGTACAACCTCTGAAAAAACATCACAGGCAGGAATAAATACAAGTGAATATTCAGATCTCGTACCTGTTACTGCATCTGATTTAGTCACTTCTACAATATCGATTGATCAAAAAACAGAACTGCTTTATTTGCCTGTTGAGCCTAGCAATGGTGTATATGATGTAACGACAACGGAAGATAATACAATGGAATTAAATTCTGAGCCAACTGGCTTTAGAACAACTACTCATAGTGATGTCACCGCTTCCGATGATTTAAAACATACTATAGAAAATCACACACAAGGTGGTTTGAGCAACTTGGAAACAACAACAGATCCAACCACAATTTCGTCCGAAAAATATACGGAATCTACA
This sequence comes from Eupithecia exiguata, assembly GCA_947086465.1. Lineage (NCBI taxonomy): Eukaryota > Metazoa > Arthropoda > Insecta > Lepidoptera > Geometridae > Eupithecia > Eupithecia exiguata. The sequence continues at coordinate 7,637,610 of OX352230.1, read as the reverse complement.
GCAAATGAGATTTCAACTAAATCGACGGATTTCAGAAAATCTGATCAAAGTACCGTAAAAACTCTGGATGACTCTACAAGTAATAACATTTTACCAACTAGTTTTAGGAACCTGGAAACAACTACGGACTCTGCTATTTCATTTGCCAAATCTACAGAATCGTCTAAAACTGAGCTTACTACAGCCGAATTTATTTTAGAGTATACCAATCCTAGAGCATCTGGATATAAAACCGTGACTGCATTTCATCAGAGTGGCGATGACATAGAACATTCTACACAATCAGCTTTTGATAACTTAGAATCTACCACTGAGCATAGTATATTTGACAGCAGATCTGAATCTGTTAACTTTAAATTATCTGGACTTAACACTGTAACTGTTCAAGATCATAATGCAGATGATACAGTATTTATAACTCGAGGTACTTTAAGTAATATAGAAACAACTACAGATTCCATTAGTTTATATTATAGAGATTCTGAAGAGTCTACTGCAACTGAGTATAGTATAGTAGGAATTACACCTAAGTCACCTGATTTTAGAACTTCTGCTGGTGCAGATGACAAAGATCATATAACTCAAAATTCTTTAAGTTATTTGGAAACAACCACAGATTCTATTACTTTAGTTGAAGAATTTAACGAACCCACTGAAGCTGACCATAATACATCAGAAATAACATTAGCGTCTACTGATTTAAGAACACCGGGCAAAAACACTGTGACCGTTCCTGATGAAGAAGTATATATAACTCAAAGCACTATAAGTGACTCGGAGATGACCACAAATTCCATTCGTGTATTTGAAGTAACCAAGGAACATAGTGTAACTGAGCTTAGTACATCCGAAATAACATCCGCGTCTACTACTGCTAGAACATCTGTCCATAGCAATGGAACCGTTCAAGATCGTAATACAGATGCGGAAGTACTTAAAACTCAAAGTACTTTAAGCAATTTCGAAACAACCACAGGTACCATCAATTCAGTTGAAGAATCTAAAGAACCTACTGAAACTGAGCACAGTACAGCGGAAGTAACTTCAGCGTCTACTGATTCTACGACATCTAGCCATAGTACTGACATCCCCTTTGATCATAATCAAAATGATCCGTTACGTACAACTACCCAATCTGCTTTTAGTGAGCTGGAATCGACACAAAGTTCGATCACTTTATTAGAAGAATCAGCGGAATCTGATCCAACTGCTTCAGTAGAAATGATATCCGAATCCACTGATCCTAGATTATCTGTATTTAACACTGTAACCGCTTTTAATTATAGTCCAGATGATTCAGGAGATACTACAAAAATTGCTTTTAGTAACGTGGAAACATCAACACATTCGGTATTTTTGTCTGAAATACCTTCTGAAAATCGATTGCCAACTTCTTCTGAATCATTTATCACAAATACTATAACTGGATCATTCTCTGATACTAACATCTCCGACGGTTCTCGTATAACCACAGATAATTCTATATTCTTAACAGAAAAAAGCCCAGAAAAGCCAAATTCCATACTAAATGACTATCAAACTTCAACATCAAATTTTATGACGACTTCCCGCTACACAGAAAGAAAATCGGAAAAACCTACGCTCATGACATTTGGTGAATTCGAAACTACAGAAAATAATATATTTGAGACAACAGACACAGAGAACAATTTCTTGACGGATAAAACAGAAATTCTAGAACCAACTCCCACGTCTACAGAAGATATAGGTACTATATCCAAGACACAATCTACTGATGATTTACTGATAGAATCAAATGAACATTTCTCTGATGTAACTACTGATGGTTCAGTAACTTCCAGAGACTTTAGTACCGAAGATACTAAAGCAGAGTTTTCTGATCCAAGAACATCTTCATTTAACGACTCAAACGCTGCTGCAGAAACTTCAGGGTTGACTACGGAATTTTTATTTGGAGATTTAAAAACTACGACACATAGTAGTTTTAAATCTCCGGCTGAGGAGGATTCAAATAAAAATGGTGCTAGGTTCACAGACAGTACAGAAATGTATTTAGGGCCAACTATGGTCGATTATAACCTAACGACACTTCACGCGTCTTCAGAAAAGGTTGTAACTGATAGCATATCTGTAGCCAGCGCAACAGATCATATAACTACAGAAGATTTGATGACATCAACTGAAACGTCCACATACGAGTATGCTAATTCTGAAACATCTATCAAAGTGAAGCCAGTATTGACAACTGTACCTGTATCCAATGATGTAGAAACCACTTCCGACAGTATTTTACAAGAACCTGAAAATGTCTACACTAAAAGTATTACGCATCAAACTTCTGAAATAACGATTCAAAATCAAGAAATGACTACTGAAATAAATCTCAATGAGCCGTTTTCAAGTAGTTACGTTACAAATTCAGTTGATATGACTGAAAATACTAATACAGAACTGAATTTTAATAATCAGTCAACTATGCTGGATCTTTATAAAACGAAATTGAACAATGCTGATACCTTCGCAGAATATACTACAACTTTTTCAGAAACTTCTACAATCAGCCTTAAGCATACAACACAAACTCAAGAGTACCCAACAAAACCGAACGGAAACTTGTTCGGTGATACAATTGATAGCATTAAGACATCTACAAACGACGGGTCTTTCGATTCTGGTGAAATTACGCAAGTTACAACTTTTGACCACACTGTTACAGAACAAGAACAGTCAACCCCTGTAACTAAAAATAAGGATTCACATAACTTGATGACATCATCTGAAAATTCTTATTATGAAACAACCTCTGAGAGTGTAGCTACCACTCACAACTCTAAGACTGGTTTAGATTCCTTAATAAGTCTCTTAGAGCAAACAACGAATACATTTAATTTACTAACACCACCAGATAATCGTAAAACTACAGATGACCATTTTACAGCAAAACCCTTAACTGTAACGACCGAGACTAAAGAAACACCATCGGAAAGCTTTACTGAAAATATAATATCAGCAAATACAGACAGGATCGATTTAATTTCTCAAACGGTTTCAAACATAAAAGAATCTCAAAATGCTATTACTGAAAAACATAGGTTGACACCTAGTTTAGTTAATAATTATCCCGAAACTACGCAAAATAGTATTGTAACTGATATGGATGATATTGTAACATTGTTCGATCACACAACTAAAACGATTGAAAGCACCGCAACCGTGGCACAAACAGAAATAACTCAAACGACACACAGCTTTGTAGGTACCACAGAACAGACTTTAAGCAATTCAGAACCAGTTAAACATATACATAGAAAACCTGCAACTACTTTCTTGAATTCTGAAGGAAGTAAATCAACCGTAAAGATAATGAATGTTCATACTACTGAACCTAGCCAAAGCAAAACTTTTGAAACAACTCAGAGTTTTTTGCATTCTACAAACGAACATATCATGCCAAGTAATAGATCGAATGTCATTTCCAAGTCAAATAATTCAACTATTAGTACATCTACGGAGAATCAGTCCTCGCGAAGCAAAGACGTAGATATTCCGGCGTGGACTGACTCTACATTACACACCGACACAACTGAGACTGTGACTGAGTCTACGACAGAAATTACTGGACAAAATGTTAGGATAAAATGTAACACAAACTCACAGTGTCCGACAAACGAAACTTGTATAATCGGAGTATGCCGGAATCCCTGCGAAACGATGCAGGCCCAATGCGCAGAGAACATGTCATGTGAGGTTGTCGAACATGCGGTTGTTTGCGTGTGCGATGCCGTCGATGGGAACAACTGCCAAGGTATGCATTTTTCGGTATTTAGCATACATGTTTTGTATCGGTATTTATAGGTTTTTATTTTTAAATAATAATTTATCGATTTACTATCAAGAAGTTAAGCATTGAACCTGGTTTTATGGGGAATCAGTCTTGTAATGCATTCAATAAAACGATTGCATTGCGTCCCACGGATTTGTTGTCTTGTAAATTTTAGCGCAAAAACATCTAGAAAGTATGATTCAGATTGGTAATTTATCGGACAAATGTGTAGCAAAGGTGGAATAAACAACTGTAAATATACTAATTTTAACTGTTCAACATTGATAACTTACTAATGTAACTATTAATATAACATGTAACATACTAGAATCACCTGGGACGCCCAAGACACCAGAACCTTGTCATTCCGATCGGGATTGTATAGAGACTGAGGCCTGCTTTATGGGATTGTGCCAAGACCCTTGTGAGTTTGACAATGTATGTGGCATCGGAGCCAATTGTCAACCGATCAAACAGAGGCCAATGTGTTCGTGCCCGGCTGGCCATGACGGAGATCCTGCGGTTAAATGTTCACCTAAAATATGTAAGACCTAACATTTAACACCTAAAATACTTATACGCTTTAATATTTACTTAGCATAGCAAGGATTTTCAAGATCATGTTACATAATAAATGTCCTTAATAAATGTCATATGATGATAATAATTTTGTAAAATATTAGATGTGTTAAAAACGTTGCGTCATCACTAACCCCCGATGCAAAGAGTGGTTTAAATTTGAGGTATTTGTAGTATCAACTTTCCCAAACGGATGAACCGTAAATCGGTTCATGTTGTTCAATGTTTTATTTGAGATAGGAATTCTTCGAAGATGTTTTGTAAAATTAGTGTTTAATGCATGAATGGTATGTTTTTTTCATAGCACAACTTCTTTTTAGCACGTAGATTCTTATAAATTTTACTCTAGGTTATTATATAAACACTATACATATATAAACAATAGTATGTGTATAGTGTTGTATAATTTTACTTTATTTTACTCAGCTGGTTGCACTCGAAACGAAGACTGTCCTCTAATAGAGGCTTGTATAAATAATGCATGTCAACACCCATGTGCCATACACAACCCATGCGCACCCAACGCAGTTTGTATAAACACAAATCACGGTTCGGATTGTAGCTGTACTGAAGGATACCAAGGAAATGGATACGTTGGATGTGTACCAGGTAAGGAACTTCAAGATAATAGTGATGATGAAGGTGGGTCTTAGAGAACAAATCACGAAAATGCCCTGTTTCTTTTTTGTAGTATTTAATCCCAATTCAGTATGCCAATATGATGAAGACTGCCCACCAGAACTATTGTGTGACAGACTAAACAGAGTTTGTTTAAGTCCTTGTTCACGGGATAAATGCGGCGAGAACGCAGAATGCGTTCCAGTTAATCATGCGATACAGTGTAAATGCTACGCTGGATATACTGGCAACCCATTCCTGGAATGTTTCCAAGGTATTTTATTATAATTAATCTTAACTCTTTTGCTGATATCGATATTTAACAAATTTTTCTCGGATGTTTGGGACACCAATATTAGCTTCTGAATAAACACTTGGACCTGCACCTGCAAATGCATGATGGACAATTCAGGTTTAGACCTGGACTGTCCATTTTCATCAAACATGATATGGATCTGTGTCTGAAATAAAAAAAAAACGTTTTATTAAATATTCTCTTTTTTATTTATAAATTTAACGGGTATTTATCGCGTACTACCCGTTAAATAGTATTTATAAATATGTGTTCAGATCGCGTAAGTTTAAAAATATTTATCTTTTTTAGTTCAAGGATGTCGGTCTAACAACGAGTGTGCAAATTCAGAAGCTTGCATTAATGGAAAATGTACATCTCCCTGTAGATGTGGGGTCAATGCAATTTGCGATGTTTTGAATCACCGTGCAACGTGTAAATGTTTATCAGGTTATACTGGAAATCCACAAATTGGTTGTGAACCACCATCAAATCCATGTGTGCCCAATCCCTGTGGCACAAACGCACTTTGTGAGAATGACAACGGAAGTCCCATCTGTTTCTGTCCTAAAGGGTTAACAGGAAACCCATTCAAAAGTTGCAGTAAGTAACCTTCTGAATAAGTAGTAGCTAGCTAGGTTTGATACTGATTCTTCTAATGACTTCACGTGCGCAAGGGTAAAATTTATTTCTACCAACAGTTCCTCACCTCAGCGACAGTTATGTCGCTGAGGTGAGGAACTGTTGATTTTCCTCCTTCCTCCTCGCTTCCTAACGGAAGCTTATAATGTTGGAAGCTTTTTATAATAATAATAATTTTGACTAATAATAAAGAGAAATATTAGTAACATTTGCATTATTTTTTATCAGACAATACATAAGAAATAATTCCCAATAGTAGTCAAATAGCCTATTATACGTTTTTACAATTTTGGTATTTACAATAAAAACAAAATTATTCCAGTTCCTGAAGGAAATGAATGTGAACCAAATCCATGCGGACCATTTTCTGGGTGTAGATTGATAGATAATAAGCCAGCTTGTTTCTGCTTGCCTAACTACGAAGGAGATCCACCGAGACAGCCATGTGGCTTACCCAACAATCCATGCAATCCATCACCTTGTGGTCCTAATACGCAATGTACAATATTATCAAATGGATTTGCCAAGTGTACTTGTCTTAATGGTTATATTGAAAGTCCTAACACAGTTAGAGGTTGCATCGAGGCTCGAAATCCATGTGAACCAAATCCTTGTGGGCTGGGAGCTCATTGCGATCCGAATAGAAAAACACCCTGCTATTGTCCTGATAATACAGAAGGGAATCCATACAAATCGTGCAGCAATAATCGGGAATATTTACCACCACCTATTCTTTGCCACCCGGGACCTTGTGGACCAAACACTGATTGCTACGTAAGTGGTAACGATGAGTTGTGCTACTGTAAAATTGGATTCACGGGAGACGCCCGTGTTGGCTGCCTACCGCAAAGAAGCCCTTGTAGCCCAAATCCATGTGGTTCGCAAGCTATTTGCAATGATAATTTAGGAGAAGCCATTTGCTCATGCGTTCCAGGAAGTATAGGCGATCCTTATGGTGATGGCTGCCATACCCGAGAATGTGAAGTTGACGATGAATGTAAATCTATCAAAGCTTGCATTGGATATAGTTGTGTTGACCCGTGCCCTGGAGCTTGCGGGCTCAACACTAAATGCCTGATTGAAAATCACCGTCCTGTATGCGTTTGCGAAAATGGATTTATCGGGAATCCTTTAATTTGCTGCTTGCCACCTGGTGACCAGAGGTCTAATGTTAGCCCCTGCAGTCAATCAAAATGCGGAGTAAATGCCATATGCCAAGATATAGGAGAAAATGCATTATGTTCATGTCCTCCAGATTTCCTTGGAGACCCCCTTGTAGAATGCAAACCAGAATGTGTAATGAATTCAGACTGTACATCTAATGAAGCCTGTGTAAATAAAAAGTGCGTTGACCCATGTTCCTTGGACAACGTGTGTGGATTACATGCCGTATGTCTTTGTTCTGATCATACGGTTTCATGCTTCTGTCCAGAAGGGTACATAGGCGATCCATTGACACAATGCCTTAATCGACGTAAGTAGAAACATGTTGTCTATACTAATATTATAAAGAGGAAAGATTTGTTTGTTTGTTTGACGGAAATAGGCTCCGAACTGGCTCCGAAACTACTGGCCCGATTTGAAAAGTTATTTCACCATTAGTATCCTACATTATCATTAAAGTTAGGTATCCTAATATAGGATAGTATGAAAATTTCGATAATGTAACCCAAGGTGTGAAAAAATACCATAAGAAATCCTTATAACGCGTAACACGAAACGATGGGATGGAATTGATGGAAACGATTGACATTAGAGCAAAGTGATGTACTATAGTTTTATAGAAGACATTAATATCTACAAAAAATCTGCGATACTAATGTCTAACTATTACAGCACAATAACTTCTTATAATGAGGAAATTTGTTTGTTTATTTGAATTGAATAGGCTCCGAAACTACTGGACCGATTTGAAAAATTCTTTCACATTAGAATCCTAGATAAAACAAAAAAAAGTAATAATAATATCTAAAGTAGTCATCATCAGCCTATATTAGTCCACTGCTGGACATAGGCCTATCTTAATGAGCGCCATAGCGCCCGGTCTTCAGCGTTGTTATAAGTTTGACGGATGGATCTATCTGTGGGTTGTTGCGGCATCGTAGCACCCAAACGGATGATTTTGATTGTTTATTTTATTAAAAGCAGACTTGATCGAGTGTTCTAAACATGGAAAGTCTGCCAAGACTGTTTTTTTTTATACCTACCTCTATCTACCCGTGCGAAGCCGGGGCGGGTCGCTAGTTCATCATAATTTACATATTACTATATTTTAGAGGTCTTATGTGTATATCTTGTTTCGCAGCAATCATTATAGCACCTGATAATACTACAGTTCAACCTTGTTCACCAAATCCTTGTGATCCAAACGCTCCTTGTGATAGTTTTGGAGATCAGTTTGCTATTTGCAATGCTTGTGTCGGCTATGAAGCAGCAAATAACCCCGCATGCCGACCGGAATGTGTCATGAGTTCAGATTGCGGGTTCAACAAGGCATGTCTGAGAAATAGATGTGTCGACCCGTGCCCAGGATCTTGTGGTGTCAACGCTGAATGTTCTGTATACCATCACGACCCTATTTGTCGATGCCGAAATGAATTTGAAGGAAATCCTTATGAACATTGTAAACCGTCAACGAAAAGTAAGTATTATAATGATAACAAATATTTTTTTCTACATTTTATTATTCCGGAACACTAATATTTCATTATCAATTACTTTTACAGCTAAGCCTCGCGAAACCTGTGATAATATTCAATGTGGCGCTAATGCCATCTGCCAAGATTTAAATGGAGCACTCACATGTAAATGTTTACCTAACTTCTATGGAAACCCGTTGATGTCTTGTCGACCAGAATGTGTCGTCAACAGTGATTGCTCACCTGATGCAGCCTGCTTAAACAACAGGTGTGAAAACCCATGCAAAGATGTTTGTGGTATTGGAGCAATTTGCAAAACAGTAAACCATCATGCTGTGTGCTATTGTGAATCGGGACAAACTGGTGATCCTTACATTAGGTGTCAATCTGCACAAATCACACCTCCAAAATTAACTGGTTGTGATCCTTCACCTTGTGGCCCATACAGTAGATGTATGGTTTCAGCATCTGGATTAGCCGTATGTTCGTGTTTGCCGGGACACCGAGGCGTCGCACCAATGTGCCAACCAGAGTGTGTAAGCAATTCAGACTGCCTGCAGACGGAAACATGTGTTAATCAGAAATGTTTGAACCCTTGTCAAGGAAGTTGTGGTATCGGTGCTGACTGTATTGTTGTGAATCATAATCCTATATGTAGCTGTAGATATGGCCAAACAGGAGATCCATTTGTTGCGTGTAGAGAAGAAGATGTATCGCCCCGACCAAATAACAAAAACCCCTGTGTGCCTTCACCTTGTGGACCAAATTCAGTCTGTGAAATAAGATCTAATCATCCAGTGTGTTCTTGCCGCCAGAGCTATTCAGGCACTCCACCCTTCTGTAGACCAGAATGTGTCATAAGTCAAGAATGTCCTTCCAATCAGGCTTGTATCAACGAAAAATGTTTGGATCCGTGTATCAACGCGTGTGGAAATAACGCAAAATGTGATGTTATAAACCATATGCCACTTTGTAGTTGCGTAAGCGGTTATAGAGGTGATGCATTTGTAGGATGCGTAGCGATATCAAGAAAAGAGCCAATATCACCGTGCAATCCATCACCTTGTGGAGAAAACACAATATGTACAGTATCAAATGAAATGGCCCGATGTTCATGTATTCCTCCTAATATTGGCAATCCTTACGCGGGCGGATGTCGACCGGAATGTACACTAAATCCAGATTGTCCAAATCATCTGGCATGTCTGTCCAATCACTGTCGAAACCCATGTAAAGACTTATGCGGCGCAAATGCTGAATGTGTTGTCACCAATCACGTTCCAGTCTGTACGTGTTTCAAAAGTTACGAAGGAGATCCATTTTCATCTTGTCGTCTCAAGGAAATAAACAGACGTAAGTTTCAGTTTTGACTTATGGAACATTTCAACAATTTCTTTTCTAAATAAATTCTGGAGTCAGGCTAAAGTTGTTATTGGGATTCTTTTGGCATAAAAATAACACTAGATTGAGAGAGACAGAGAGTTATAAGATTTTATTGGTAATTAATACATTTACACGTCAAATAGGATAAACATATTCACATAATCTTATTTTTATTACATTTCATGATTATCATCATCGTTAAGTTCATATTTTATTTAATATCATCTTTGTTTCAATCAAATTAATGTTAAATTATTAATATTCGACACTATTTCGGTAATTAAAATATTCTTATCCGCTATAAACAGTTGAGAAATTGCACAGTTATACCGGAGTTAGGAAGTCGGCGGTATTACACCTCCGTGTCTCGGAAAGCACGTTAAGCCGTTGGTTCTGCGCCTCTGACCTCTTCCCGGTCGTGTCGGTCTACCGTCTCATCGAATTATGAGAGTGAGGGAATAGAGAGTGAACCTATGTTTTTGCACATGGGCACTATAATATGTCCTGCGTAGTATGGCTAGTCTTCGTTGAGACTGGCGGCCGCCGTGGCCGAAGATTCGGCTAGAAGGACATTATCAATTGATCAATCTTTTTGTTTTTAGCGTACAGCAATCCTTGCCAGCCCTCACCATGCGGTGCGAACAGCGAATGCCAGGTGTCAGGTGAACGTGCTGTGTGCTCGTGCCAGCCAGGATACCTCGGTGCTCCTCCAGCATGTCGACCCGAATGTGCCGTGAACTCCGATTGCCCATTCAACAGAGCTTGTATCAATCGAAAATGCAAAGACCCATGTGTTAACAGTTGTGGACTAGATGCGAGATGCCACGTTGTAGGACACAACCCTATATGTTCCTGTCCTGAGAATTTACCAGAAGGCGACCCATTTATTCGGTGCTATAGAAAAAGTAAGTACCTATTATTACTATTAGGTAGGTACTAGTTCTATTAAAAATATCTAAAGCACATTTTGACCAAGTTTGACTAGATCTGGCTATTTCATAAAGCAAGAGAAGAAAACTCTTCCATAGCTTAAAAGATACAGACAGAGACAGAAGTTCTAAATGATAAGTGTAAAGTAAGTTAGATAAAGATTTAAAAGAATTACGGAACTTAGCATCGATTAATTCTCAAATGTTTAATCGGTGACGCGGGCATGTAGGTTGTTGTGTTTTGTTTAATAACTAAGCCCATTGACGGACAGGTATCCAGATTCCGAAACCGGATCAAAACCCGTGCATTCCATCGCCATGCGGACCTCACTCGACCTGCCGCAGGGAAGGACATAGAGCTGTGTGCGCTTGCGAACTGGGCACTCTGGGTGCTCCGCCTGCATGCCGCCCACAGTGTGTCATCAACCAAGACTGTCCCCTCGCGCTAGCCTGTCTCGCCGGAACTTGTATCAACCCGTGCGTCGGATCCTGTGGATTTAATGCTCGATGTATCGTGCAGAATCACCAGCCCATCTGTTCGTGTGATGAAGGCTTTTCTGGAGATCCATTTGCTGGATGTAACCCCGTCGAAGGTAAGTACACAAGACAATATTACATATATTTATTCACATATAAGTCAACTTTTCGCACGTAGTTGTAGATCGCATGCATGTTAAATCTGTCTTTCTATCAATATTTGTAGCATGTACCACTCGTAAATTTTCAGTTCTGAGAGAAGAACCTGATCATCCTTGTAAAACATCACCATGTGGATCAAACGCTATATGTCGGGAAAGGAATGGTGCTGGTTCTTGTGTATGTGTAGATGATTTTTACGGTGATCCTTACTTTGGATGCCGGCCAGAATGCGTAATGAACAGCGATTGCGACCGAGATAAATCTTGTTTCAATAACAAATGTGTGGATCCGTGTACTGGAACGTGCGGGCAAAACACGGAATGTAGAGTCGCAAACCATGTTCCTTCATGTTACTGCTTGCCTGGATATACTGGAAACTCTCTCCATGCATGTGCTCCCGTACCGAGTAAGACTTCTTTTCTTATCTTTTCTAAACTTGAATTTCTCTCTCTGTATTCTGTACTTATATTCTTTCTTTTGTTATTTATAAAGCTCTACTGGAACCAGTGGATCCCTGCCACCCTTCACCTTGCGGACCATACAGCAAATGTAGAACTTTTAATGGCCATGCTGTATGCACATGTCTTGATCTATGCGTTGGTTCTCCACCTAATTGTCACCCTGAATGTATCGTTAGTTCAGATTGTAGGCCTAATAAAGCTTGCGTTAATCAAAAATGTCAAGATCCGTGCCCGGGCATGTGTGGAGTTAATTCTCAATGTCAAGTCATTAACCATAATCCGATATGCAGTTGTTACAACGGATACACCGGTGATCCATTTGTTAGATGTTTCCTCGACGAAAGTAAGTCCATATTGAATTAATTCGTTTAAAAACATAATTTAATGTATGGTAACCAAATAATCAATAATGAAAAACTTCTTTGCCAGGGCATATGGAACCTATAAATCCTTGCACTCCAAATCCTTGTGGACCACACTCACAATGCAAAGAAATAAACAGTGTCCCTGTTTGTTCATGTTTGAATAATTATGTTGGCCGCCCTCCTAATTGTCGACCAGAATGCGTCATTAGTGTAGAGTGTCCAGGAAATCTGGCATGCATTTCTGAAAGATGTAGCGATCCTTGTCCTGGGTCATGTGGATTCCATGCCTCGTGCATGGTAGCGAAACATATTCCAATTTGCAATTGTGATCAAGGATATACTGGAGATCCTTTCTCTGGATGTTCCCCAATTCCAAGTAAGTTTGTGGAAATTTAAATAAAATTAAATTGAAAAAAGAAACTGCGTAATCATAAGAAATAAATGTTACTTTCAATTTTATAGCTATTGAACCACAATATGAAAGTCCTTGCTCTCGATCACCTTGCGGAGCTAATGCTGTTTGCAAAGAGAGACATGGTATAGGATCATGTTCATGTCTTCCTGATTATTACGGTGATCCATACGTAGAGTGTCGACCGGAGTGCGTACTTAATTCCGACTGTCCGAAGGATAGAGCATGCGTGAATAACAAATGTAAAGATCCATGTCCCGGTGTATGTGGAATGAACGCTGAATGTCGAGTCAATAATCACGCTCCGTCTTGTGCTTGTATATCAGGATACGAAGGAAATCCATTTACATCGTGTTATTTAAGTAAGATATTTTTTTACTTGGGAAACTGTTAATGCAATCAATATGACATAACAACACGTGATGCTGTGAAATTTAACTACATGTTATTTTTAGGACCTGTCGAAAATCCAATTGAACCATGTCTACCATCGCCTTGTGGTCCATACAGTATTTGTAGAGAAAGCAATGGCTACGCAATATGCTCATGCCAAGAGCAGTATTTCGGCTCACCACCTTTCTGCCGACCCGAATGCATGGTCAGCAGTGAATGTTTGCCCAATAAGGCATGCATAAACCAAAAATGTGTTGATCCTTGTATTGGATCATGTGGCGATAATGCGAAATGTATGGTAGTTAATCATAACGCTCTGTGCAGTTGTCCGCAAAATTATGTCGGAGATCCATTTGTGCGCTGTAAATACGAAGATCGTGAGTGTTTTAAAGATTTTCTCTTATTGTTAACAAAAACAATCTAACACAGCTAACTTCTAAGTACTTACCTAGCATTCGTATAAAAAATCTAACATAATTAAATCTGGTGAAGATGAGCTAAATAATTTTGCACATCCTTAAAAAGGTGCTCCGAGCTAACTACAAATAATATTTTTTATAGGACCACAACCAAAGCCAAGTGGAAACCTTTGTATTCCTTCACCTTGTGGACCAAATTCTCAATGTCGTATAGTGGGTGAAACACCGGCATGTTCTTGTGAGCCAGGTTATATTGGAAGGGCACCGAATTGTCGTCCTGAATGTATTTATGACGAGGAATGCCCTAGTAATTTAGCTTGTGTCCGCGAAAAGTGTACTAGCCCATGCGCGGGCTCTTGTGGCAATAACGCAGAATGTGTCGTAATCAATCACAAAGCAGTTTGCCATTGTCGTGAAAGCTATACCGGGGATCCATTTAGTGGTTGTTATTTTATTGGTAAGTTCGTAAAATAATCAAATCTGGTCACAAATATTTAAAACTGCAATTCATAACCATTCCAATATTTTTTGTAGTCACTATACCCAGTGAAGATGAAACGAATCCATGCAATCCATCACCTTGTGGGCCAAATGCAATTTGTAAAGAAAGATATTCAGCTGCATCTTGCACATGTCAACCAGGATATTTTGGTGATCCGTATCTCGGATGCAGACCTGAATGTGTTACAAATAACGACTGCTCATCAGACAAAGCTTGCCTAAACAACAAATGCGTGGAACCGTGTCAGGGAGCATGTGGAACAAATGCTCAATGTGTTGTATCACACCATACACCGGTGTGCTTGTGTATTGAAGGTTACGAAGGAAACCCAACTGTTTCTTGTCACCCGCTAAGAAAACGTTAGTAAAGATTCATTCAAAACTAATTAATGAATTATTTCGTAAACTCCAATAATTAATTTAATAAATAAATATTTTTTAGCTCCTATTGCTGATATTAATCCATGCGTACCTTCGCAATGTGGACCATATAGTATCTGCAAGGTAGTGAATGAGCACGGAGTGTGCTCGTGCCAGGAAGGATACGTTGGCTCACCGCCAACTTGTAGACCTAATTGTGTGTCTAGTACTGACTGCCCACAACACCAAGCATGTTTAAACCAAAACTGTCGGGACCCTTGCCCAGGAACGTGCGGAGTGAATGCAAGATGCCATGTCATAAATCACAACCCAATTTGTACTTGCCGAGCAGGTTTTACTGGAGATCCTTTTATTACTTGCCAATTGGAGCAAAGTAAGACTGAATTTAATAAAAATAGTGAAAATAGACACAATGATTTATTTTTTTAGACCAAGATTATTATTTTTAGATGACATTTTCTTATATTCCTTGACTTTTTATTATCTACTTGTATATACATATCATTCTTACTTGTTCTATATTTATAAATCTTACTTATTTTTCTTCATCTTTGTTTCTTAATCTTTTTTTTCTTCCTTAGAACCTATTAGAGAGGGACCAAAAGGAAATCCATGTGTCCCTTCACCATGTGGTCCTAACTCTCAATGTAAAGTAGTGGGAGAATCGCCTGCATGTTCTTGCTTGCCAAACTACATTGGCGTTGCACCAAATTGTAGACCTGAATGTTCTATTAACGCGGAATGTCCTGGTAATCTTGCATGTCAAAGCGAAAGGTGTGTGGATCCGTGTCCGGGTTCATGTGGCTTTAACGCAGAATGTTCTGTAGGGAATCATGTAGCGTTATGTAATTGTGTACCAGGATATACTGGCGATCCATTTAGCGGATGTTCACCGGTGCCACGTAAGTATTAAATTTAAACCTTTACAAAAAAATATTATTTCCAAACATCATCAACTAAAAGACCTTTTGATAGTGTTTGGTTATGACAGTCAGAAAAAAATCTATAAATGATTGAATGAGGTCAGTATAAAACTTAAATTCATTTACAGATACATCGGAACCTCCACCGAATCCGTGCCACCCATCGCCATGTGGTGCGAACGCATTATGCAAGGAACGCAATGGAGTAGGTTCATGTGCCTGTCTACCGGAATATTTTGGTGATCCATACACTGGATGTAGACCAGAATGCGTCTCGAACTCAGATTGTGATCGCAATAAAGCGTGCTCCAACAACAGATGTAAAGACCCATGTCCAGGCGCATGTGGTGTAAATGCCGAGTGTATAACTGTTAATCATTCTCCTACATGTACGTGTTTGAATGGTTATTCTGGAAACCCATTGATTCGATGCGAAATTGAAGGTAAGTGTTTCTTTTTCAAGCGAAATTAGCAAAAAAAAATATGTGATTAAACAAAGTGTATGTTATTTCAGTAATTTCAGACAAACAAGATAACCCAATAGATCCTTGTCGTCCATCCCCTTGTGGGCCAAACAGTCTATGCAGAGTTATTAACGGTCATAGCGTTTGTACTTGTGAACTTGGATATATTGGTACAGCTCCAAATTGCCGTCCCGAGTGTATTGTCAGCTCTGAATGCGCTCAAAATAAAGCATGCGTGAACAAAAAATGCATAGACCCATGCCCAAATACATGTGGACTCAATGCTAGGTGTCAAGTAATTACGCATAACCCGATATGTAGCTGTACACCTGGCTTTACTGGTGATCCTTTCACAAGATGCAGTCAAGAAGAGAGTAAGTAAACAGTTGCTCCAAAGGCATTACAAACGTTATAATTTATAGTTTTTAGCTGTTTTCAGTATGTAAATATTAAAAATTTTACAGTTAATGTACCACATAATCAAGACCCATGCATACCATCACCTTGTGGGCCAAATTCTGAATGTCGCGTCATTGGAGATCAAGCTGCATGCTCTTGTTTGCTGAACTACATAGGAAGAGTGCCCAACTGCCGGCCGGAATGTACCATAGATGCAGAGTGTTCTAGCAATGCAGCTTGCATCAATGAACGCTGTAAAGATCCATGCCAAGGTGAATGTGGCCTTAACGCCTTATGTTTGGCCATAAACCACAAAGCTGTTTGTTCTTGCCAACAAGGATTTACTGGTGATGCTGCTCGTGCTTGTACCCAGATAGTAATTTCACGTAAGTATCTTCTTTATCAACTACATTTGTATACGTTTATAACATTAGGAGTAGCTAGCTTATTTATATTTTTATTATAGCCACGGAAATGACGCCAACTTCTAGTCCATGTTCTCCATCTCCTTGTGGACGCAACGCAGAGTGTCGGGAATACAACGGCGCTGGTTCCTGTGTTTGCTCTGAAGGCTACGAAGGTGATCCATACAGCTCACAAGGATGCCGTCGGGAATGCGAGAATAATGACGACTGTCCAGCTAACTTGGCCTGTACCAGATTCAAATGCATCGATCCTTGTCCAAGGACATGTGGACAATTTGCTGAATGTACAGTAGAAAACCATGCTCCAGTCTGCACATGTCCAAGAGGTTATACAGGAGATCCATTCTTCCAATGCAGGGAGATTTTATTAGAACGTATGTTTGAATTTTTTAAAAGATTGAAATTGCTAAAAAACTATGTTTTGCTAATTGTGTTTTTTATCCTCCAGCTACACCTATTCTTAATCCCTGTGAACCTACACCGTGTGGTCCTAACAGCCAGTGTAGACAATCAAACATGCAAGCCGTATGTTCTTGTCTTCCAAATTACATTGGGTCGCCTCCAAGATGCAGACCGCAATGCATTGTGAACAGCGAATGCGATGTATCCAAAGCATGTATAAATCAAAAATGTGACGATCCCTGTCCAAACACATGCGGCTTGAGAGCTCATTGCCAAGTTAAAAACCACAATCCCATATGCACATGCCCAGCTGGGATGACTGGTGATCCATTCACACAGTGTTACCGTAAGTACATACTATGCTACATGTACTCCACAATATTTTTGATTACTTATTACTTGTCTTATAAACTGTTTTTCAACTATTTTTCTAGTATTACCACCAGTGACGGAACGACCACCATCATGCACTCCCTCACCATGTGGACCTAATTCAAAATGCCAGATGTTATCAAGCGGGCCGGCGTGCTCATGCGAGCCAGGTTTTGTGGGTTCTC
This sequence comes from Eupithecia exiguata, assembly GCA_947086465.1. Classification (NCBI taxonomy): domain Eukaryota; kingdom Metazoa; phylum Arthropoda; class Insecta; order Lepidoptera; family Geometridae; genus Eupithecia; species Eupithecia exiguata. The sequence goes on along the minus strand of OX352230.1, from coordinate 7,619,982 downwards.
CACCATCTTGTAGACCAGAATGTACCATAAACTCTGAGTGCCCAGCTTCATTAGCTTGCGTAAGACAGAAATGTGAAGATCCTTGTCCAGGCTCTTGTGGAGTAGAAGCAAATTGTCATGTGCTTAATCATGTAGCTGTATGCGTATGTAATGAAGGTTTTACGGGAGACCCATTTTCACGATGCTCGCTGGTTCGCGAAGGTATTTACGTTATCTATTTAATGTTTTATTTGAAAATATTTAGATTTAATATGTTTTCATACTTGATTTTTTTTTACAGTACCAACTACGCCATCTCCGTTAGACCCATGCAATCCTTCACCGTGCGGGCCAAACGCAGAATGTAATAATGGATTCTGCACATGTCTGTCAGATTACAGTGGAAATCCTTATGAGTCCTGCAGACCCGAATGTACTGGAAGTCAAGAATGCCCCAGAGATAAAGCATGTTTCAGAAATAAATGTCGCGATCCTTGCCCTGGTGTATGTGGACAAAATGCTAAATGCGATGTCATTAATCATATTCCAACATGTTCTTGTATGCCGGATTATACGGGAAATCCATTTACGCATTGTCAAAGAATAGAAATAGAGAGAATTAAACCACGAGATCCTTGCCACCCGTCACCATGTGGACCTAACAGCTTATGCAGAACAACAGACAATACAGCGGTTTGTGCTTGTCTCGAGGGATTCCAAGGTTCTCCTCCAGCTTGTCGACCTGAATGCATTGTTAGTTCTGAATGTCCTTCGACCAAAGCTTGCGTCAATCAAAAATGCATTAACCCTTGCATAAATGCTTGTGGTGTTTCGGCTCGTTGTGAAGTAATAAATCATAGCCCAATCTGCAGTTGTAATCCTGGTCAAACTGGAGATCCTTTCAAAGGTTGCCATGATGTTATAGCTACTCCGCCTGAAAATATAGAGGCATGTAACCCATCTCCATGTGGGCCAAACTCTCAATGTTTAGAAAGGAATGGAAAAGCAAATTGCCGTTGCATTGAAAACTACGTAGGTCAGCCACCAAATTGCAGACCTGAATGTGTTATTAACCCAGATTGTCCATCAAACCAAGCTTGTGTCAGAAACAAATGTATAGATCCTTGTCCTGGTTCATGTGGGATAAACGCGGATTGCACAGTCGTAAGCCATACTGTATCATGCAGCTGCAGAGAGAAATATACTGGAAATCCATTCATGCAATGTGTACCGCAAGAAGGTTTGTTAATTTCACTAATAACAGTAAAATTGCACGAGTGCATGTGCTTTCCTTTTAAGTAGGTACTTAAATGAATTTTTAATTTCAGAAAGCAGAACAGAACCTTGTAATCCGTCACCGTGTGGTGCAAACGCAATCTGTCACCAAAGAGACGGAGCAGGAGCTTGCTCATGTTTGGAAGGTTATCAAGGCAATCCATACGAGAGTTGCCGCCCTGAATGTGTGCTTAGCTCGGATTGTTCCGCTGACAAATCATGTATCAAAAACAAGTGTGGCGATCCATGCCCAGGCATATGTGGCACAAATGCTGAGTGTTTAGTCATCAATCATGTACCTAGTTGTGCGTGCATCAAGGGATATTCAGGAAATCCATTCCAACAATGCGCGCCAATAGCAAAAGATCCTGTGCCTACTGCACCTTGTCAACCATCGCCATGTGGACCTAACAGCATTTGTAGAGAAAACGGCGGCTTAGCATCTTGCGAATGTCTCGCTGATTATATTGGTGCCCCACCTGAATGTCGACCAGAATGCATAGTGAGCAGTGAATGTCCTGCAGATCGTGCTTGTCATAAGTTGAAATGTGCCGACCCATGCAGAGGTACTTGTGGAATAAATGCACATTGTCAGGTAGTAAACCATAGTCCACTTTGCAGTTGCCCTGTTCGTACAACGGGTAATCCGTTCAAGCATTGTATTGAAATCGAACAAATCGTCTCTGAACCGGAATTCAAACATCCGTGCCAACCAAATCCATGTGGAAGCTATAGTGAATGTCGTACCATCAACAATAATCCCTCTTGCTCGTGCATTCAAGGATTTGTTGGTGTTCCACCAAATTGCCACCCAGAATGTCTAGTAAACACCGATTGTCCATCGCATCAGGCCTGTATTGCAGACAAATGCAGAAATCCGTGCGAAGGATCTTGTGGATTTAGGGCAGAATGTCGCGTTCAAGATCACATCCCAATATGCAGCTGCCCTACCGGATTTTCAGGCGATCCATTCATACAATGTTCAGAAGTCATTGGTAAGATTATGTTTTTTTTACACCAGCATCCATACAAATATTATAAATTCGAAAGTGACTCTGTCTATCTGTCTGTTACCTTTTCACGCCTAAACTGGAATTTGGCAGGGAGGCAGATGGTACCCCGAGGACAGATATAGGCTACTTTTTATTCCGGAAAAGAGCGTACGAAGCCGCGGGCAGCAGATAGTTATTCATAAAAATGGCTCAAAGTCAATAGCTTTATTTCTTTGGTCTTACAAAATAAGCACTCAGACACATCATTAAGATGATTTTATTTTTTTCAGTTAAGCCTTTAGACGATCCGTGCAGTTTATCTCCTTGTGGTAGTAATGCATACTGTGATGCCGGTCTATGCAGTTGCGCACCTGGATATTTCGGTGACCCTTACGTAGGATGCAGACTAGAATGCAGTACGAACGGCGAATGTTCGCCAACGAAGACTTGCCAGGGAGGAAAATGTGTCGACCCATGTCCAGGGGCTTGTGGTACTAGCTCTATATGCTCAGTCAATAACCACATACCATCTTGCACCTGTCCCCCAAGCACATCGGGCGACCCCTTCACGTTGTGCTCAGAGATTATACCTAAAGGTAACTTTTGACTTAATTTATACTTATTGTTGGTAATATTTCAAATATTGACACAATTCGCAGCATGAGCCAGAACCCGATAGGTAAATAAAATGTATAATTTGTTTTAGAAATATCAAGTAAATCAGCTTGTTCGCCTTCACCGTGTGGTCCATACAGCGAATGTACAGTTAGTTCCAACGGCGCCGCAGCTTGTTCGTGTAGATCTGGTCACATTGGATCTCCGCCGTCATGCAGACCTGAATGTCTTGTTAGCGCCGAATGTACACTACAGCTGGCATGTATCGAGCGCAGATGTCGCGATCCTTGTGTGGGCGCCTGCGGCCGTGGTGCTAGGTGCCAAGTTATAGCGCACTCTCCAATATGTACATGCAATGACGGATTCACTGGAGATCCTTTCTCCCATTGCTACCCAGCACCAGGTATGCAATTGAAGTAATATTCTTGTGCCCGCCATTGACGTTCATGTATAAACACAATCTGATTCATGGGTCTTCAGGTCTTTTTTAGGGTTCAAAAGGAACCCTTAGGCTTAGAGGATCACTTTGTTGTCCGTCTGTCAACACTTTTCTCAGGAACGCGTGAAGGGATTAAGTTGAAATTAACATCAAATACTCAGATCCGTATCCTCTTGGAGCCGTGATATAAATCAAACTTCTTAGTTAACGCGATCATAAGTTACAGCCGTTTATAAACTTTTCAAAATTTCCATCACACGAAATCACATGCACATAATACCTGTAGGATACTTCCCGTTGACCTAGAATTATGTTAGGCAATAAGCAAGATCTTATAGGTTAAGTAAAGGAAACAATCCAAAAACCGTAAACTGATAAACATATCTCAACGTAGATCGTCTGCTACGATGCTACGACGGACCGGCGGCGACGTAGCATACAAAAAAATTCAGCACGCATCCACTTTTCTACTACACAGTAAATTCCTTTTAGCCACGAAACTTGTCGATGGATAAAGAAAGCTTTTGCTCGTTTCTGTATTATATTTAATGTACTAACTTTTTTCTACTCTTCCTGCCCAGTAGACGTATATGTTATTTTGTATAACTTCGTAGCCAGCATTTTGTAAAACTTCGTCTGTCATTGAGCTTTTAAAACTTGTTTTTAGCAATTTCGCTCTAATAACGCGATGCACGAACATCTTCATCAATAATTCAGAATTAATTATGTTATGTACGACTTCATTAATTATTGTCAATAGAAGAAAGTCAGACCTTTACCATAGGTATTCTGTGGCTTTATCTATAAAAAATCTGAGAACTCTAGTCTGAAAAATGTTACTACACAGTGAAAGGTTTTAATAATGATAAGAACCTTGACAAATAACTTAAAACGATTTTTGATTCCTTTATTTGCTAAATTTATGTCGATTCTATGTATGTCAACTCTAATAATTCTATTTAATAAGATTAATTTTAGTTATTTCATTGTAGTGTCTCATATATTATTGCATGTAAATAAGAAAGATAAATTGCACACCCCAAAAAGGGCAAATCACATTGTTATGTATTTACTATATTTACCATCTTTTCACATGTGATTGCAATAAATATAGGTTACTTTAAAATAATAATGAATCTCGATCAAAATAAAAATAAAACAAAGGGGTTTGTAATCTATGGCTTAGGGCCGGTATAATTCGATAAATACAAATAATTAATTCTAGTGATTTTTACTGAGCTACTGTCATCAACCCTATAGAAGCGGCGCGGCGTCACCTGTCTATGAGAATTGTGATCATACATGAACGTGTGTTACCTCCAAATAAGCTTTCCTATTTTTATTCTTGAGTGTTATTAGTTACGTTTTTTTTTCTTTTAAGTGACACCGCCCATAACGATAGATCCATGCCAGCCATCTCCATGCGGGCCGAACTCTATATGTGTGAAATCACAAGAGACTCCGGCATGTAGCTGCCAACCCAATTTTATTGGAGCTCCTCCAAACTGTCGACCCGAGTGCACAATCAGCGCAGAGTGCCCAGCCACTTTAGCTTGTGTCTCGCAAAGATGCAGAAATCCCTGTGAACAAGCTTGCGGCCCAAGAGCCGTTTGTTCCGTAGTTGATCATCGTGCCACTTGTGCTTGTGAACCTGGTTTGGATGGAGATCCATTCCAAGGTTGTTCACCGCCCAAACGTAAGTATTTTTGTAGAATTGAGCTAATCATCTTATTTTTAGTTTGTACAGAATCTATTCTATACGTATTAAAAATACTTTTGGATAGAGAGTTAAAGGAATATTTTGTGTATTAAATAATCCAGGTAATTGAAAAGTTATAAATAAAACAAAAATTGGTCATATAAAAAAATAAAACAAGTTGCGTTAACGTCTTTACGTGCATTTAACACTGCTTTGCAAAGCGTGATAGGTATTGCATTAAATTTATCGTGTGCTTAAAATATAGTAAAACTGTCTAGAAAAACGCCTCACATGGTTTTGAGTATTTAACATACATAAATTGAATGGGTCTTTGTAGATATTTTCACTTTTGGACTACGTGGCGACCATGCCCGCCCCAAGGTTCTGAAAGGTGATTTTATCCACGAAGAATTCAGTCTTACGCTTCAGGAAGAAAGCCTCAATAAAAATGTGAAAACGATTATCAATGCTTCCACAAAGGGTCGTTATCCATTGTATAACTTTTTATGTGACATTAATGCCTTGCTTTCAATCGGAGCACGCGGAGATAACCTAGCACTTACAGTAAGCTTAGGTCGTCCGCCGTAACGGCCGCTTTGGAAGGTGCGCTAGCGATAGTGACATTGTCGCCGGAAAAGGAGTCACTAAACGTCGCCGAGCCCAGCAAGCTTCAACTAACGCTTCGGATCAAGGAGTGCTTCAACGGTGGCTGAAGTTTACTGGTAAGTTATTTTATGTTCTTGAACAATAATTTTCAGCTCCACCGAAGGTAGAATATTTAAACCCATGTGAACCAACGCCATGTGGTGTTAATGCCGAATGTAATGTACAAGGAAATGCTGGTTCGTGTACATGTTTTCCTGACCATTTCGGTGATCCTTATCAAAGTTGTAGACCAGAATGTTTAGCTGACTCAGATTGTACACTGATGCTAGCGTGTGATAGAAACAAATGCATTGACCCTTGTCCTGGAGCGTGTGGATACAACGCAGACTGTTATGTCACAAACCATAAACCAGTGTGCAATTGCAAACCTGGATACACTGGTAACCCACATTCGATGTGTTCGATTGTACGAGGTAAGATATTGAGTTGTTATGAATTGGATTATATTTTGAATTAAATGTATAAAAACATTATTCAATTTTACAGAAAAAGATATCGCAGTAATAAATGTCTGTAATCCATCTCCTTGTGGTATGAATGCAGTATGTAAAGAAATAAACAGTCAACCTGTTTGTTCATGTCTGCCAAATTATCTCGGTGCACCACCGAATTGCAAGTCCGAATGTGTGGTCAATTCAGAATGCACGCCAAACAAAGCATGTGTCAACCAACGTTGCATAAGCCCATGCCCAAAGCCATGTGGTCAGAACACAGAATGTAAAGTAATAAACCATCGTCCTGTATGTTCTTGTAAGTTCGGATTTTCAGGAGATCCGTTCACAATGTGCAGCCGTGTCTTACGTAAGTTAATTTCATGTTTTTTTATTAGTAATTTATGTTCCTTAAGATAATTTCGAGTATGTAGTAGGTAGTATTATAAAATAATATAATGTATTCACAGAAACAAGTCCAACTGTTGCGGCACAGTCTGATCCTTGTTCACCATCTCCCTGTGGAATTTATGCAGAGTGCAGAAACATAAATGACCTAGCGTCATGCTCTTGTTTACCAAGTTACATCGGTTCTCCGCCTTTCTGTAAGCCAGAGTGTGTGGTTCACTCTGATTGCCCCAGTGACCAAGCATGCGTAGCAGAGAAATGTAGAAATCCTTGTGAAGGATCCTGTGGGTTATATGCCAAATGTTTTGTGAATAACCACATACCAGTATGTTTGTGCTCAGAAGGTTACACGGGAGACCCTTTCAGGCAATGCGTGCCAAAACCAGTGCAAGGTACATTTATTGTTTGTCAATAGAAACAATACAATTTTTTTATTAATTAAGTGAAGCAAAGTTACTAAAAATGTTTTGTTTTGTTTTAGATCTAACGCCAACAGGTTATAGTGACCCGTGCCAGCCAAGCCCGTGTGGTCCAAATACTATTTGCAAAGATGGTATTTGCTCCTGCTTGAGAGATTTTCACGGTGATCCAAATCTTGGCTGCAGACCTGAATGTGTTTACAACACAGATTGTTCACTCAATAAGGGTTGCCAACAAAACAAATGTGTCGACCCTTGTATCGGAACTTGTGGTGTTAATGCAATTTGTGAAGTTATGAATCACATTCCAATGTGTTCTTGTCCAAGAGGCCTGAATGGTAACGCTTTCGTAGAATGCCGACCCTCTAGAGGTAACTAACAATTTAAAAAAAAATGTAACACGACTTGTATACTTCTCAAACTTGTAGATTAGGGAAATATAACTTACCTATTTTGTTATAGTGGCAGAAACAAACCCGTGCAACCCATCTCCATGTGGTCCAAACAGCAGATGCCAACAGTCAAATGGACAAGCAGTTTGCTCATGTGTGCCCGGATATAGAGGAAGCCCACCTACTTGTCGACCCGAATGTTTGGTCAGTCTCGAATGCCCTCTGAAAGAAGCTTGCAACAACCAAAAGTGTGTTAATCCATGCATTGGAGCATGTGGTTCTGGGGCTGTTTGTGATGTAATCAACCATAATCCAATCTGTACGTGTCCACCATCATTTACTGGGGACCCGTTTGTCAGGTGCATTGTCAGAGGTTTGTTCCTGATCTATATTTGCAATGTTTGTTTATAAAAAAATAATTTCAAAATGTATTTATATAACATACATATTTCCATTTTCAGCGTATATAGAACAAGCACCAATTAATCCATGCCAGCCTTCTCCATGTGGACCGTATTCCATTTGTAAACTAAATGCTGATAATGCACTATGTGCTTGCTCTCCGGGCTTTAAAGGCACTCCTCCAAATTGTAGACCAGAATGCATCAGCAACAGTGAATGTGATTTTAGCCTTGCATGTTTAAATCAAAAATGCTCTGATCCTTGCATTGGAACATGTGGAACAAATGCAGAATGTAGAGTCGTTAGCCACGCTCCTCAGTGCATTTGCCAACCAGGTTACACAGGAGATCCATTTTCATATTGTAGCATTCATGAGATGATAGAGCCAAATGAAATCCTGAACCCATGCAACCCAAGTCCGTGTGGTTCAAATGCTATTTGTCGAGAACAAAGGGGTGTAGGATCGTGCCAATGTATAGATGGTTACTCAGGTAATCCATACGAAGGATGTCGACCAGAATGTGCTGTTAACTCCGACTGCCCGTTGAACCGAGCCTGTTCAAGAATGAAATGCATAGACCCGTGCCCAGGCACATGCGGCTCAAACGCCCTATGTCAAGTAAATAATCACATGCCATCTTGTATTTGTCAACCTGGATACACTGGAAATCCATTTAGTTACTGCACTATAATGCAAGAACGTAAGATCTTTATAATTAATTACCTATAATATAGATGCATTCTTGTGTATAATTACAGCACAAACATTATCCTGTTTCAGCACTAATCGTGGATACTAATCCATGCAATCCATCTCCCTGCGGCGCTAACAGCCAATGTAGAGAAATAAACAAACAAGCAGTCTGTTCTTGTCTACCTGATTTCATGGGTGCCCCACCCGATTGTCGCCCTGAATGTGTCGTAAGTTCTGAATGCCCAACACAGCTAGCTTGTGTAAACCAAAAATGCGTGAATCCATGTAGCGACACGTGTGGAAGAAATGCGAACTGTAACGTTATAAATCACAGCCCAATCTGTGTCTGTAAACAAGGACTTACAGGAAATCCGTTTACCAGTTGTTTCCCTATAAAGAGTAAGTATTTGTTAAAAGAAAATATGTTTATTTATTTATCTTGGTATAAGATAAGAAGTAAAGATAAGACCAACACATTTTCTATGACAGTTGTGTTCATTATTTATCTCATATTTTATAAGACAAATGTAAAATATTGCAATAAGTAAGGCAGATAATTATAATGCTTGTGTGTTTCTAAACAAAACTTACAATTTCAGTATCAGAACCAATACAACATATACCTCTGGATCCATGTTCATCATCGCCGTGTGGATTGTACGCTGAATGTCGTAATATTGGAGGATCACCCTCTTGTGCTTGTCTACCGAACTATATTGGAAATCCTCCTAATTGTAGGCCAGAATGTACGATTAATTCAGAGTGTCCCAGCAATCAGGCATGCATAAATGAAAAATGTAAGGATCCATGTACTGGAGCATGTGGATTAAACGCAGAGTGTCACGTATTTAGCCACATAGCACAATGTGCATGCAACGAACAGTACACAGGTGATCCATTTACCCGTTGTTTGCCGGCACCGCAGGAAGATTACTCAGAACTAGATCAATGCAATCCTTCTCCATGTGGAGCTAATGCTGAATGCAATAACGGCGTATGCACATGTTTCCCGGAATATCAAGGTGATCCCTACTTTGGCTGCCGACCAGAATGCCTTACTAGCTCGGATTGTCCACTAAACAAAGCATGTGTAAGAAAAAAATGTGTGGATCCTTGTATAAATACTTGTGGCAAAGGGGCTATTTGTGAAGTATTTAGCCATGTGCCAATGTGTACTTGTCCAAATGGATTTTCTGGAAATGCTTTCCTCGAATGTCGACCTGTTCAAGCTACCGAATTTGTGAATCCTTGTAACCCATCTCCTTGTGGACCAAATAGCCTATGTAGAGACATAAACGGACAAGCCATCTGTTCCTGTTTACCTAACTACAATGGAGCACCCCCAACTTGTAGACCTGAATGTGTTTCTAGTGCAGAATGCGCGCTTAATAGAGCTTGTTCCAATCAAAAATGCATTGATCCATGCCTAGGAAACTGTGGAAACGGTGCACTATGTCAAGTCATAAATCATAATCCCATATGTTCATGCCCATCTGGATATACTGGAGATCCATTCTCAAGATGCGTCCTTGAAGGTAATTTATCATGGCGTTAAAAAATAAACTTTACATTATCTAAAGTTAGAAATCTGTATTTAACCCAATACATTGTTACAGATGTTATTCCACCTCCGTACGTCAACCCCTGTCAACCTTCGCCTTGTGGTCCTAACTCTATTTGCAGAGAGATTGGAAATTCTCCATCATGTGCTTGCCTTGAAAATTTCCTCGGCAACCCGCCGAACTGTCGACCCGAATGTATAGCAAACACGGAATGTCCGAACGATATGGCATGCATTAATCAAAAATGCCAAGATCCCTGTCCTGGGTCATGTGGAACAGGAGCTGAATGCCGCGTTGTCAGTCACGCTCCTCAATGCTTATGTCCTAGTGGATTTACAGGAGATGCCTTTATTGCATGTAATGTTATAGACGTGCCTCTCGCTCCATGCTCGCCTTCACCATGCGGACCCAATGCTATATGCAAGGAACAAGGAAATGCTGGCGCTTGCGTCTGTCAACAGGATCACATAGGAAACCCGTACGAAGGTTGTCGTCCAGAGTGTGTTGTCAATTCAGATTGTGCTACTAATTTGGCTTGTATACAAAATAAATGCAAGAATCCGTGTGAAAATATCTGTGGCCGAAACGCTGTATGCAACGTCATGAATCACACACCACGGTGTGAATGTTTGCCGGGCCTAACAGGTAGTCCATACGAGTACTGCTATGAGAAAGCTGCATGTGAGTAGCACCTAATTATTTTAACATATTGATCGTAACAATTTTGTTGTATAAACTAATCGTAAATATTATTTGTAGATGTTCCTACAGTACAAAGAGATCCTTGTGTTCCTTCACCATGTGGGCCAAATAGTATATGCAAAGTAACAAACGATCAAGCCGTGTGTACATGTCAAGCTGAATTTATAGGGATACCACCAGGTTGTAGGCCAGAGTGTCTTGTCAGCTCTGAATGTAACCAACAGCAAGCTTGTATCCGTAAAAAATGTGTGAATCCATGTGAAGGCGTATGTGGACTAAACACGGATTGCAAAGTTATTAACCACAGCCCCATTTGTTCATGCCAAACTAGTTACACGGGTGATCCGTTTAGCAGATGTTACAAAAGTAAGTTGTATTTATAACCTTTCTATTTTCTTTTATTGAAGCCAATTGTCTAGCAATTCATATAACGTGTTCGTGTATATTTTTAGTTACAGTCGCTGAAGTTGTATCAACACCAAGTGACCCTTGTTTGCCATCCCCATGTGGACCTTTTTCACAATGTCAAAGAATAGGCGACGTACCATCATGCTCGTGTTTGGCACAATACTCAGGCAGTCCACCTAATTGTCGGCCAGAGTGTACGATAAACACTGATTGCTCAAGTGACAAAGCATGTGTGAATGAAAGGTGTATTGACCCATGCCCTGGATCTTGTGGTGTTAATGCAAACTGTAGAGTTCAAAGCCACATATCTATTTGTACGTGCATAGACGGCTTTACAGGCGACCCTTTCAATACTTGTTCATTAAAACCAACCATCAGTGAGTAGAAGAAAATTTAAACTAATAAGTTTAATAATAATGACGTATTACCTTACTTTATTCACACACGATATAAAATTTACAGCTCCCCAAGCAAGTGATCCCTGCAATCCCTCACCGTGTGGACCAAATGCAGTTTGCACGGATGGTGTTTGTACTTGTCTACCTGAATATCATGGGGACCCCTACTTTGAATGTCGCCCAGAATGCACCGCGAGTTACGACTGTCCCATGAACAAGGCTTGTGTTAGACAGCGCTGCGTTGACCCATGTGCCAACACTTGTGGTACTAGTGCTGTTTGTAATGTTGTGAGTCATATGGCTGTGTGTACTTGTCCGGGGAGAACAACTGGGAATGCTTTCATACAATGCAATCCAATTAAAGGTATAAAATGTTCTCCATTTATAATTTTGAGAGTTTTAGAGCAACAGTTCAAACAGAACCCGTCTTATATCGTTATATGTATTTCGCCACTAATTTTATTGAAATTTTTAGATACATTGCCTTCAAACCCTTGTCAACCAAGTCCTTGTGGTCCACATAGTCAATGTAGAGATTTTAACGGTCAATCGGTTTGCTCGTGTTTACCCGGATACCGAGGCGCAGCACCATCTTGTCGACCAGAATGCGTTGCAAGCTCAGACTGTTCTCTAGACAGAGCATGTAATAATCAAAAATGTGTGAACCCCTGTCAAGGAACATGTGGCGTCGCTGCTCAATGTCAAGTAATAAATCATAATCCGATTTGCTCGTGTCCAACTGGCTTGACAGGAGATCCATTTACTAGATGCATATCAATACGTAAGTTTCTGGTTTTTAACCGACATTAGAGAAGTTGGTAGTCGGAAGTGAGCATATAAATTATTCAACACTATTTTGTTTTTAGCTATGACAACAGTTTCTACGCCAGTTAATCCATGCCAGCCGTCGCCGTGCGGACCCAATTCTATCTGCCAACCTTCAAACGGAGAAACACCTTCATGTCAATGTATGCCAAGCTTTATTGGGGCACCACCAAACTGCCGGCCAGAATGTCTAGCAAACAGCGAGTGTACTTTTCAAATGGCTTGCATCGACACGAAATGCCAAAATCCATGCGCACAGGCATGCGGAATAAACGCTGAATGTCGCGTTGTAAGCCACACACCAATATGCTTGTGCCCCGAAGGTTTTACTGGTGACGCAGCTATTCAGTGTAATATAAATGCATTAGCCATTGTGGAACAGATAAACCCCTGCACACCTTCACCTTGTGGTGCAAACGCAGAATGCAGGGAAAATGGCGGAGCTGGCGCATGTTTATGCATCACAGGGTACTTTGGGAACCCCTATGAAGGGTGTCGCCCAGAATGCTTGGTGAGCTCTGACTGCCCTAGTAACAAAGCATGTACTAGAAACAAATGTATAGATCCGTGTCCAGGCACTTGTGCAGCTAATGCTGATTGCCAAGTTGTCAATCATTCACCACTGTGTTCTTGTCGGCAAGGATATACGGGAGATCCTTTCAGCCAATGCATACTAAAACGTAAGTTTAGTAATTATTTCAGAAGATAACCTATAAAACTACAAATAAATTATCAATATTATTACACTTTTAACCGAACAATATTATTTTACAGCCAGAAATGATGTTCCTACAAACCCATGCCAACCATCACCATGTGGACCGAACAGCCAATGCAGAGTTTCAAATGGTCAAAGTGTATGCTCATGTATGCCTGATTATCGGGGTTCACCGCCGAATTGCAGGCCTGAGTGTGTTGTAAGCGCTGAGTGCCCTTCGGATAAAATGTGCAAAAACCAAAAATGTATATCACCCTGTCCTGGACCATGTGGAAGCAATACGGAATGTAGAGTAATAAACCACAGTCCTATATGCACGTGCCAACGACAATACACAGGAGATCCATTCTCGAGGTGCTATATAGTCCCAGGTAAACGTAAGAAAATTTATCCACTATTTAAACTTTAGCGATTTGTTAACATATTACAGATTATTTATCGGGTGTTTATCGCGTCACACAGATCGTGCTCACGGGGCGACCCGTGACCACGATCGCTGTAACGCGGTTGAAACGTTGGGAAAATAAAACAAAAGGTACGCGATAAATAACCGATAAACAATCATTAATATATTTATCCACTATTCGAACAATAGCAATTCCATGTTTTTAAATTAATCAAAATAACCTTTTATTTCATTTACCTCTGTACCACCTATTATACTTTAGTTTCAGAACAACCACCGGCACCGGAAAGAGATCCTTGTGTACCATCACCTTGCGGCCCTAACTCAGAATGTCATAACCTACGCGGTATACCATCATGCGCTTGTTTACCTAACTTTGAAGGAAGTCCACCAAACTGCAGACCTGAATGTTCCATAAACGAAGACTGTGCAAGTAATCTCGCATGCATTAATCAAAAATGTAAAGACCCTTGTCCAGGATCATGTGGAATTAATGCCAACTGCCAGGTTTTCAAACATGTCTCTGTCTGCACATGTGCTGACGGTTTTACCGGAAATGCATTCACACAATGTACTCTCATACCCACTAAAGGTAAGATTGTTCGCGAAACTCTGTGGATGAATTATTGCAAAAAAAAAACGCCTAACTATTATCGTTTTATTTACAGTACAAGATGATCTGTGCAATCCGTCGCCATGTGGTGCCAACGCAGAATGTTTTGACGGAAAGTGTTCTTGTCTGCCAGAATTCCAAGGTGACCCTTACTTTGAGTGTAGACCGGAATGTGTACAAAGCTCGGAATGTGACCGCAATAAAGCTTGCATTAATAACAAGTGCGCCGATCCATGCCCAGGAACGTGTGCATCAAATGCAGTTTGTAATGTTGTAAATCACATACCGATGTGTAGCTGCCCTGAAAGGCAGACCGGTAATGCATTTGTTGAATGCAGACCAATGCGAGGTAAGTGAATATTTTTACTACCTTATATTGAATTTAATGTAAAATAATTCAGGAAACTTCCTAAATTTAAACGTTTCATATACTTAATAACCGTTTTTTTATAGAACCTGTTGTGACAAATCATTGTCAACCTTCACCATGTGGTCCAAACAGCCAATGTCGTGAAATAAATGGTCAAGCAATCTGTTCTTGTGTGCCAAATTATATTGGCGCACCACCTTCATGTCGCCCTGAATGCACAATAAGCTCAGAGTGCCTTCAAAACCAAGCTTGCAGTAACCAGCGATGCGTTAATCCCTGTGTTGGTTCCTGCGGTATCAATGCTGAGTGTAAAGTGGTTAACCATAACCCCATTTGCATTTGTCCATTTACTTTCTCTGGAGATCCATTTACCCGTTGTTTTAAGCAACGTAAGTTTTCATATATTTCATCGATATCCTGTTTTGATAATTATTCGTCATAACTAATATGCCCCTTTATTTTTTAGCTGAAAAACTACCAGAGCCTGTAAATCCATGCACGCCGTCACCGTGCGGACCCAACTCGATTTGTAGAGATATAAATGAAGTACCTTCGTGCACTTGCATGGACGGCTACCATGGCCAACCACCCTACTGTAAACCTGAATGTAGCAGTAATGAAGAGTGTTCTAATCAGCTTTCGTGTATAAACAATAAATGTAAAAATCCATGCGAAAGTTCTTGTGCTCCTGATGCTGAATGCAAAGTGGTCAGTCACTCGCCGGTTTGTGTTTGCCCTCGCGGGTATACTGGTGATCCGTTCTACGGCTGTACTCAAGAAGTAACACAAATAGAGCCATACGTAACACCCTGTTCTCCATCACCATGTGGCACGAACGCAATATGTACCGAACGAAATAACGCAGGAGCATGCTCTTGTATCGATGGATATTTAGGAAATCCTTACGAAAGCTGCAGACCCGAATGCGTCATAAATACTGACTGCCCATCGAATAGGGCATGTATTAACAACAAATGTGGTGATCCATGTCCAGGAAGCTGTGGTGCGAATTCAGAGTGTCAAGTAGTAAATCATGTTCCTCTGTGCACTTGCTTTAACGGGTACACCGGTGATCCATTCAAATACTGTGTTTATCAAGGTGAAGTCAATTTTAAGTCTTTTGTATTACTGAAGTGAAAAATTTGGAGATTTTTTTAATGAGAAATTTGATGATTTTTGATCTATTTACGAGATCAATAAATTAATTATTAATATAATACATATGTAAAACGTTCTTATATTTCTCAGAATCACCTCCTCCACAAGTTGCCGTTGACGTTTGTTACCCTTCGCCGTGTGGACCTAACACCCAATGTAAAGCCGTGAACAATCAGGCTATATGTTCATGTTTACCGGAATACGTCGGTGCTCCGCCGAACTGTAGACCAGAGTGCATTGGAAGTTCTGAGTGCCCACAAGATAAGGCCTGCGTTAACCAGAAATGTGTCAATCCATGCCCCAGGCCATGTGGCGTGAATGCTAACTGTAAAATGATCAATCATAGCCCGATATGCACCTGCAGATCGTCTTATACCGGAGATCCCTTTACTATATGTAGGCCTGTGCAATGTAAGCGTAATGCAATTTAATGACTATGATTTGTTACGATATATTTACTTAAATACCTTAAGCACCAAATATGTTTTTTTAGATGACTTGGTTCCGGACACAAGAGACCCCTGCGTTCCCTCGCCTTGTGGTCCAAACGCTGAATGTCGTGAGATTGGCAATTACCCATCGTGCTCATGCTTACCTATGTTCATTGGTAGTCCACCGAACTGTAGACCTGAATGTACCATACACTCGGACTGTCCAAGTGACCGAGCTTGTATCAATTCCAAGTGCCAAGATCCTTGTCCTGGATCTTGTGGTATTTCTGCTACATGTAACGTCTTAAATCACATACCAATTTGCACATGCATTGAAGGTTATGTGGGTGACCCGTTTACAAGCTGTAGACCACAACCACTTGAAGGTATCTAACAATTTATGTGAATTTATTTACTTGAAGAAGAATTGGTTCAAGTTTCAAACACTAATAAATAAATTCGTTTTGTTTTTCAGTAGAGCCAAGTGTAGTAGATGGCTGTACCAACATACGTTGCGGTCCAAACGCCGAATGTATAAATGGTCAGTGTCAATGCTTATTAGAATATCACGGCGATCCATATTTCAATTGTCGTCCAGAATGTGTGATGAGCACTGATTGTGATTCACAAAAGGCATGTGTTCAAAGAAAATGTATAGACCCTTGCATTGGTGCGTGTGGACAAAATGCTATTTGCCAAGTTGTGAACCATATTCCGATGTGTTCTTGCAATAACGGATATACTGGCAATGCATTCATAGTATGCAACCCTATTCGAGGTAAAAAGTCCTTTTATTTTTAATAACTTGAGAATGTTACCTATTTAATTTATTAACGGATATAATATGTTTTTGTTCTATTAGTTCAACCAACTGAAAGACCATGCAGTACAGCCGTTTGCGGTCCAAACAGCCAGTGTCGTGAGATTAACAACCAAGCCGTGTGTTCTTGTTTGCCTACGTATTTGGGAATACCGCCTGCGTGTAGACCAGAATGTGTATCTAATTCAGAATGCGCACAAAATCAAGCGTGCATGAATCAAAAGTGTGTTAATCCATGTATCGGGGTTTGCGGCGTTAGAGCCGTGTGCCAAGTAGTAAACCATAATCCTGTGTGTGCCTGTCCAACACCGCTCTCCGGGGATCCATTTATTCAATGCAGTCCTGTTTTCAGTATGTATCAAATTAGCTTTTTGTCATAGCGTGACTCATAGTCGGGAATTTAATTTAAATTATGTATTTGATCCTTTTAGATGCACCTGTGGTAACCAACCCATGCCAACCCTCACCGTGCGGCCCAAATTCCATATGCAGAGAAATCAATGACAGTCCATCTTGCACTTGTCTGCCGGAATTTAGAGGAGAGCCTCCGTACTGTAAGCCAGAATGTGTAAGCAACAGTGAATGTGCAACGCATTTGGCTTGTGTCAACCAAAGATGTAAGGACCCTTGCACGCAAGCATGTGGTGCTAACGCTGAATGTCGTGTGGTCAGTCACTCAGCTATGTGCATTTGTCCCCAAGGATACAATGGTGATCCTTTCTCGGGTTGTGTATTGCAAACCCAAATTGAAATATTAACACCATGCATGCCTTCACCATGTGGTTCCAATGCCATTTGTAGAGAACAGAATAAGGTTGGCTCCTGTATTTGTACCGAAGGTTACTTTGGCAATCCATACGAAGGATGTCGCCCGGAGTGCGTATCGGATTCGGATTGCCCGGGAAATAGAGCATGCACTGGCAATAAATGTCAAGATCCTTGCCCTGGAACATGTGGTCTAAACGCAGAATGTACAACTGTAAATCATTCACCGACTTGTTCTTGTTTCTCTGGTTTTACCGGAGATGCATTCCGCAGATGCAGTCTCATTCAACGTAAGTATTTTAATGGATGTTTTGTTGTTTCATATAGTGACGATTTTTGAATGTTTTGCCTAACATGTTATTTTTATGTCTAGTACAAGAACCGAGTCTTGCTAACGTTTGTTATCCAAGTCCATGTGGCCCAAACAGTCAGTGTCGAGAAATAAACGGACAAGCGGTTTGTAGTTGTTTGCCTAGTTATAACGGTGAACCACCATTTTGTAAGGCTGAGTGCCAAATACATTCTGACTGTGCTGAAACCAAGGCATGCTTAAACCAGAAATGTATAAACCCTTGTCCCGGACCCTGTGGACAGAATTCAGATTGCAGGGTATTCCATCATAATCCAATATGCAGCTGTAGATCCGGATTTACGGGAGATCCATTTACCAGATGTTATTCAAAGCCAGGTAATCATAAAAAGTGTTTCACTAATATATTTAGTTACTATAATACTTCATTAGTTTACGATCGATTTAATCGTTTGCCTTTAGCGACAACAAAACTAAAACAAAGCGAGGTGACACCACTAACTCGTTTGATGATTTTCAGTGTATCAGCCATCAGTGCAAATGGAAGATCCATGTGCTCCTTCACCATGTGGACCATTCTCTGTGTGTAGAAACTTTGGAGGGCAAGCATCCTGCTCTTGCTCACCAGAGTATATCGGCAGTCCACCAAATTGTCGTCCAGAATGTGTAACAAATCAAGATTGTATTAGTTCGTTGACATGCATCAATGAGAAGTGTAGAGATCCTTGTCCTGGGTCTTGTGGACAAAATGCAAGATGTTCCGTACTACAACACGTTGCGATTTGTACTTGCTTCGAAGGATACAAGGGTGATCCTTTTACATCTTGTTTCTTAGAACCAGTGCAAGGTAAGCTTTTATTATTGAATAGCTGTTCCCGGCGGTTTCACCCGCATTTAATTCGAATTTCACATTTCTAGATGGATAAAATATTTATATAACTCACCCTTGGGAATTTGATTTGAAATTTGAATTTACCAGGACAAAAAGTAGCATAAGTTACTCTCCATCCTTTCAATTTTATGCCAAAAGTCAAGTCGATTGATTGCTTAGTTAGGGCGTGGAGGAAGGCCAAACAAACATACAAACACAGTTTCGTATTTATAATATAAGTTAAGTTAGTATTTCTTGATAATAGTTGCCAGAGAGTCTTGCCATAAAAAGAGCCCCAAAATAGGCTATTTGACTACATTGAAAATAAGTTGCAAATTGTTTTCATCCAAGACAGTGACAACGTAACAAACCGCAATCAGGTGATTTTTATAAAAAAATATGCCTATTTTAGGTAAATAAACGGGATTAAAATTACACATTTTTTATATATGATCACATACCAAAAACGCTCTGCGTTTGGCTGCATTGCTAGTAACAACGTCGTGCGGTGTGACGTCATCGAGTCATGTCACCGGAGCCATGACAGAGATAATCGGTTTGGCGCGCCATTATTTTATACAATCTTTAAAATTAGTTTTTATAGCTAATGTGACTGGCTTTTAAGAAATATTAATTACACTTTGCATTTCTTTTATCAGACAATACGTTAAAATTATTTCCCAGTAGTAGTCAAGTAGCCTATTGTGTCGAGTCAATATTTGTTATGATAGCTACAATTTTATTTTCAGACATACCACTAGACCTATGTAATCCATCGCCATGTGGATCTAACGCTGAATGCAATAATGGCGAATGCACGTGTTTGCCTGAATATCATGGTGACCCCTACATTGGTTGTAGGCCAGAATGTACTGTGAGTACGGACTGTCATAGAAATCAAATTTGTGTAAGCAAGAAATGTGTAAATCCGTGCCCAGACACTTGTGGAATCAACGCAAAATGTGAAGTCGTCAATCATATACCGATGTGTAGTTGTCCAAGTGGATACACAGGAAACTCATTTGTGTCCTGTAATGCCATACAAGGTAAATACAAAAACAGTGCACTATTATAATATTTATGTCAATCAATCACCAATACCGTTTAGGTTTGTGCTCACTTGCTTTACTTTTCAATACCACTCTTTGTTCTATTTTAGCAGCCGCTCCAACGAACCCTTGCAATCCAAGCCCATGCGGACCTAACAGTCAATGCAGAGAAATAAACAACGTCGCAGTCTGTTCCTGCATCCCTGGTTACTCAGGCAACCCTCCAACATGCAGACCAGAGTGCACTACTAGCTCTGAGTGTCCACTAAATAAAGCATGCAACAACTATAAATGTATCGATCCCTGTAAAGGTGCTTGTGGTGTTAGAGCTTTATGTGAAGTAGTAAATCACAGTCCCATTTGTTCCTGTCCTACTGATTTGATAGGCGACCCATTTACAAGATGTACTTTTAAACGTGAGTAAACTCTGATTATCAATACATGGTATGATTCCATGTATGGACGGACTTTTCCAGATTAATAAATGGTTATTTTAACTTTCAGCGCTACAATTACCAGCACAAATCAATCCATGCTTGCCATCGCCATGTGGACCTAATGCTATCTGTCAAGTAGTAAATGAATCTCCAACATGTTCTTGTATGCCACAGTTTATTGGAGGACCACCAAACTGTAGACCTGAGTGCACAAGCAACAGCCAATGTCCCAACCATATGGCTTGTATCAACAACAAATGCGGAGATCCATGTGTCGGGGCATGTGGAACACTTGCGCAATGTCGTGTAGTAAGCCATACGCCGAATTGTGTATGCCCTCAAGGCTATACCGGAGATCCGTTTTCTATTTGCTCTGAGCTCCATAGTATTGCGCCAATCGAAAACTCTACACCTTGTTCCCCTTCACCATGTGGAAGTAATGCAATATGCAAGGAACGGAATTATGTTGGTTCATGCATATGCGTACCTGGATACTTCGGAAATCCCTATGAAGGTTGTCGACCAGAATGTAGCGTAAACTCTGATTGCCCTTCAAACAGAATATGTCAACAAAATATATGTCAAGATCCCTGTCCAGGAACATGTGGGTTAAATGCAGAGTGTCAAACTATTAATCACGCTCCAATTTGTACATGCTTGTCTGGTTTTACTGGGAATCCCTTCCAAAACTGTGGAATAATACAGAGTAAGTATTTGAAATGATATAACATAGGGTTATTTTTTATCTAATCCGTGATCTCAAGTTAATGGGATGTTTGATTTCAGATCTTGAGCCACCAACAAATCCTTGCGCGCCGTCACCCTGCGGACCAAATAGCGTATGCAAAGTACATAATGAACAAGGTGTGTGTTCGTGCATGCCAGACTACCGTGGTGCACCTCCCAATTGTCGACCGGAATGCGTCGTCAGCGCTGAGTGTCCACTGAGCAAAGCTTGTGTAGCGTTACAGTGTGTTGACCCCTGCATTGGTCAATGTGGAACAAACGCTATTTGCCACGTCATAAACCACAGTCCAATATGTTCTTGCGCGGAAAGATTTACAGGTGATCCATTCAGTCGCTGCTATCCATTCGTGCTTCCTACACAGAACGAAGCACCTAAGGATCCCTGTTTGCCATCGCCTTGTGGACCATTTAGTGAATGTAAAGATTTTGGTGGAGTCCCATCTTGTACCTGTTTACCGAATTATATTGGAGCACCACCGGGTTGCCGTCCCGAATGCACTATAAATGCTGACTGTCCCAGTAATTTGGCATGCATGAATCAAAAATGTAGAGACCCATGTCCTGGTTCGTGTGGATTAAATGCACAGTGCATAGTTAGGAAGAACATGCCGATTTGTACCTGCTTGGATAATTACGTTGGAGATGCTTTTATAGAGTGTAAAATACAAGGTTGGTTGAAAAAAAATAGAACTTTATGGTTATCTTATCCTATTAGAACAAATAAAATATTAAACTTATTATTTGCAGAAATAATTCAGGATGAAGTGGACGTTTGTCATCCATCACCATGCGGCACCAACGCAGTTTGCAATAACGGGGAGTGTTCGTGTCTTCCGGAATACAATGGAGATCCATACTTCGGTTGTCGTCCAGAATGCGTTCTTAGCAGTGATTGTAGCCAAAACAAAGCATGCTTGCGAAACAAATGCGTCAATCCATGTAATAGTGGAGTATGCGCATCAAACGCTATATGTGATGTTATCAATCACATACCGATGTGCAGATGCCCTGAACGTATGTCTGGAAACGCTTTTGTGCAATGTTTGCCGCTTGAAGGTAACACCAATATAATGTACATAAATGACGGCTTAAAATATGCATTGCAATCTTGTAGACGTTGATGATTAAATTAAATTTAAAAAAAAAATTTTGCAGTTACCAATTTACAACCATGCCAACCGAGCCCGTGCGGACCCAACAGCCAGTGCCGTGAAATAAATGGGCAAGCTGTCTGTTCATGTGTAGTTGGATTCATAGGAAGCCCGCCTTCGTGTAGACCTGAATGCAGTGTCAGTACAGATTGTCCACCGAGCGAGGCTTGCAGTAATAGCAAATGTGTAAATCCATGCAATGGAGCTTGTGGTGTGGGGGCGAAGTGCCAAGTAATAAAACACAATCCAATATGTTCGTGTCCAACGTCTTATACTGGCAATCCTTTTGTCAGATGCATCCTTCAAGAGTTCAAACCTGAACCAAACGTTGATCCTTGCATTCCATCACCATGTGGTCCGAATTCAATTTGCAAAGAAGCATCAGGCTCTCCTACATGTTCTTGCCAGACCGGTTTTATAGGTTCACCACCTTACTGTAAACCTGAGTGTATAAGTAACTCCGAATGTCCAATTCATCTTGCTTGTATAAATCAAAAGTGCAAGAACCCATGTACAGGCGTATGTGGAACAAACACAGATTGTCACGTGATGAGCCATTCTCCTGCATGCTCCTGTCTGGCAGAATACACTGGAGACCCATTCAGAGAATGCCACCGAATAACTATTATTCAAGAGATTTCCACACCTTGTCAGCCATCACCGTGTGGCGCTAATGCTATTTGCAAGGAATTTAATGGTGCTGGAGCTTGCACATGTCAACCAGAATACTTTGGCAATCCTTACGAAGGCTGCAGACCCGAATGTGTGATAAACACTGACTGTCCTTCAAACAAAGCTTGTACTCAAAACAAATGTCAAGATCCATGTCTAGGAGCGTGCGCGCCGAACGCTTTATGTCAAGTGGTCAATCATGCTCCTTCATGTTCGTGTAATATTGGTCACACCGGAGATCCTTTCCGCTACTGCGCAATCGAACGTAAGCTTATTTATCTATAATTACATCTAAGTACTTACAAAATATGATATTATTATTATTATTATTCGCGCTATGCGCATTAGGGGAGGCCAGCAGTGGAAATCGATTGGCTGGGATTATGATGCCGAAGATTTATCTTGTTTTCATATTTTCAGAAGGTCATACACCTGTAGATGTATGCCAGCCCTCACCATGCGGACCAAACAGTCGCTGTATTGAAGTTAATACACAAGCTGTATGCTCATGTTTACCGAACTACATTGGCTCACCACCTGGTTGCCATCCTGAGTGCGTCACAAGCTCAGAGTGTTCACTAAACAAAGCTTGTATAAATCAAAAATGTCAAGACCCTTGCATTGATGCCTGCGGAACAAATTCCGAATGTAGAGTAATAAACCATAGCCCTATATGTAATTGTAAACTTCAATACACAGGAGATCCGTTTACAAGATGCAACCCTATACGACGTAAGTTTACCAAGGAACATAACATTTTGCTAAGTGACTCTTAACATGTCCATTTGTTGTAATTATTAATTGTAATATGTTTTTTATCTTTTAGCTTCAATAGCAAATTCTGTACTGGAGCCTTATAAAAATCCTTGTGTACCATCTCCTTGCGGCCCTAATTCAATGTGTCAAGAAAGAGGCGGTTTTCCCTCTTGTTCATGCATGTCTAACTATGTTGGATCCCCTCCGAACTGCAGACCTGAATGTACGATAAACGCTGAATGTCCGACAACACAAGCATGTATACAGCAAAAATGTCGAGAACCTTGTCAAGGATCATGCGGAATTGAGGCTTTGTGTACGGTTTCGCGTCATACTCCGATTTGTACATGTCCGGAAGGATACACTGGAGATGCATTTACAATGTGTAGACCTAAACCGCCACGTAAGTCTAGCAAATCAAAACGGTATACCTCCTTTTAATTATGAGCCCATTTTTTCATCCACAACTGTTTTGATTTTTACAGAAGCTGACATTCCGATCGACAAATGTAATCCATCTCCATGCGGCAGCAACGCAATCTGCAATAGCGGAGTATGTTCTTGCATAGAGGAGCACCAAGGCGATCCTTATGTAGCCTGCCGACCTGAATGTGTACTCAGTACTGATTGTCCAAGAGATAAGGCTTGCGTAAGAAATAAGTGCGTTAATCCATGCCCGGGCACCTGCGCAGCAAATGCTATCTGTGACGTTATAAACCATATCCCAATGTGCAGTTGTCCTCAAGGAATGACTGGCAATGCTTTCTACAACTGTGAAGTTATAAGAGGTATGCCATTAGTTATTGTTCAAAAAGTTGTAAAACCTCTAGTTTTGTAACGAATGCTCAACTTGGAAGCTAATGCTCAGCGAATAAATTCAACAATGCTTTGTTACAGTTCCCGTTATAACAAACCCTTGTTTACCATCTCCTTGTGGACCTAACAGCCAATGTAGAGAAGTAAATGGACAAGCAGTGTGTACTTGCATTCCTGGATACATGGGAAGCCCACCTCTTTGTAGACCCGAATGTGTGGTCAGTTCTGACTGCGCTCCGAACAGAGCGTGCAGCAATCAAAAATGCATCGATCCTTGCGTGGGCACATGTGGAGTTGAGGCGAAATGTACTGTTATAAAACACAATCCGATTTGTAGTTGTCCATCACAGTACACGGGTGATCCTTTTACTAGATGTATACCATACAGTAAGCATCGCCCATAATGTAATTATTTAAGCAAATTATATCCCTTAACTACAATAAATAAAGGTCTCATAATTTAATCATGGTGTTTCAGGACCTCCTGTTGCCGATGTAACCCCCTGCACTCCATCTCCTTGTGGACCCAACTCTATTTGCAAAGAAGTCGGAGAATCTCCATCATGCACGTGCTTACCCAACTTTTTCGGATCACCGCCGTATTGCAAGCCGGAATGTTCAAGTAACAGTGAATGCCCAACCAACAAAGCTTGTATTAATCAGAAATGCCAAGATCCTTGTGTAGGCGCTTGCGGCATTAATTCACAATGCCGAGTGATAAGTCATTCTCCAACATGTTTCTGTGACAATGGTTTTACCGGTGATCCTTTCTCGAACTGCTTCCCACAACAGCCTGTCATTTTGGAAAGTCCAAATCCTTGCGAACCATCCCCATGTGGAGCAAACGCTATTTGCAAAGAATACAACTCTGCCGGTTCGTGCAGCTGCCTGGAAGATTACATAGGAAATCCTTACGAAGGATGCCGACCTGAATGCAGCGTAAATTCAGATTGTATACCGAGCAAAGCTTGCATACGTAACAAATGTCAAGATCCATGTCCTGGAACGTGTGGTCCTCTTGCTATATGTTTCGTTGTAAATCATTTACCAACTTGCACTTGTCAACATGGCTATTCAGGCGATCCATTCAGAAGATGCGATGTTTTTAAAGATCCTATAGACATTGAAACTCCTTGTCAACCCAGTCCTTGTGGTCCAAACAGTATTTGTCGTGCTGTAAACGGACAGAGCGTATGTTCATGCCAACCAAGCTATTTTGGCTCACCACCCGGTTGTAGACCAGAATGCACAGTAAGCTCAGAATGTGCCACTGACAAGGCCTGTGTAAATCAAAAATGTGTCGACCCTTGTCCAAATCACTGCGGTATTAATACTAAATGTAGAGTAATAAATCATAGTCCAATTTGTACCTGCAACCCTGGTTTTGTCGGAGACCCGTTCACACGCTGCTATGAACAACGTAAGTTACATAACAAAGAACTGATTATTACATAATTCCAATGTTTTTTCATGAGTTTACAGCTGATGTGTGAAATTCTGTGCCTTTTTTCAGCAACCACGGTACAAATAACACCACAGAGGAATCCATGTGTTCCGAATCCATGCGGTTCTAATGCCGTTTGTAGAGACATAAATAATACGCCATCATGCTCATGTATGCCTCAATTCCAAGGAATTCCACCAAACTGCAGGCCGGAATGCGCCATCAACCAGGACTGTCCGTCCGACAAAGCCTGTATCAACATGAAGTGTCGCGATCCTTGTCCTGGTAGTTGCGGTCGTAATGCCGTTTGCAACGTATTCAATCATCTGCCATCATGCACTTGCGCTCAAGGTTTTACAGGAGATCCGTTTACATCTTGTGCATTAATACCACCAATCGAAGATGTTATTCTCTCAGACCCTTGCAATCCATCACCATGCGGGTTTAATGCTCAATGCAGAGATGGAATATGCACTTGCTTAAATGAGTATCATGGGGATCCCTATTTTGGATGCAAGCCAGAATGTGTTACAAATATGGATTGTCCTATTGACAAGGTTTGCTCTGGAAACAAATGTTTTAACCCTTGCCCTGGAACATGTGCCTCAACTGCACAGTGCAATGTTTATAATCACATCCCGATATGCACTTGCCCCGAAGGTTTTACTGGCAATGCTTTTGTGGAGTGTCAGGCTATACAACGTAAGTTTCTTATAAAATATACATATTTTATTAAAGTGATTTATTATGGAGCAATTACATGGTTGTAATAACTATTGGAAGTCGATGATGCCCGCAGTAGATTTAGTAAAATGCATCATCGCCATATTGTTTGTAGAAAAAGTTTAACTAAATTAATAAATATTTTCTTTGGATTTCAGTGGTGTATCAAGACCCATGCAGCCCAAGTCCATGTGGACCTAACAGTCAATGTCGGACAGTAAACAATCAAGGCGTATGCTCGTGTCTACCAACATTTATTGGCAGTCCACCATCCTGCAGACCAGAATGTACTATAAGCGCTGAATGCCCGCTCAATGAGGCTTGTAACAATCAAAAGTGCATAAACCCTTGCGTAGGTACATGTGGTTATGGAGCAAGATGCGAGGTCGTAAACCACAATCCTATATGCTCGTGTCCAGCTCGATATACAGGAGATCCATTTACACAATGTAATCCAATAGGTGTGTATGTGTATCATAGAGATGTCATCTTTAAATGGTTTGAGAAACTATAATTATCTAAAAAACATAGGTACTTTTTTTTAACCATAGCTAAATACTTTTTCACTATTGCAGTGGCCTCAGTACCTCAACCAGTAAACCCTTGCATACCATCGCCATGTGGACCCTACTCAATCTGTAAAGTTATTGGAGAGTCACCATCATGTACATGCATGTCAGACTACATTGGTTCACCACCAAATTGTCGACCAGAATGCGTTAGTAACTCGGAGTGCCCGAGCAACCAAGCATGCGTAAACCAAAAATGCAAAGACCCTTGTCCAGGCAGCTGTGGATATAATGCTGACTGCAAAGTCATCAGCCATGCGCTTATATGTTCATGTCCGTACAAACAGACCGGTGATCCTCTTGTGTCATGTACCCCAATACAAGGTACGTCGTTCAGTGTGATGCAATTGTTATTTTGATTTAAACATTATTCTTACTAATAAATTACTATTATAACGGTTATACTCATTTTATTTTTTTTATTGCAGATTCTATAATTGAGTATGGCTCTCCATGCAACCCTTCACCTTGTGGCATAAATGCAGAATGTTTGGAAAGAAATGAAGCAGGAGCATGCCGATGCCTTGAGACGTATGTTGGCAACCCGTATGAGGGATGTCGACCCGAATGCGTTATCAACAGTGACTGTCCACCCATGTTAGCTTGCATGCAAAATCGTTGCAAGGATCCCTGCCCTGGTATTTGTGCGTCAAATGGCATTTGCCAGGTTGTCAATCATCTACCCTCTTGTTACTGTCCTCCAGGACTCACAGGCAATGCCTATGTGAATTGCATAGACAAAGTCGAAGGTACTTTTTAAGACAATATTATTACTATGTAAACTGTGTTTGCTTTAATCCCCGATGTTTAAAAAAAACTTTCTTTTCAGACATAGAAAAGCCTGCTCCATGCATTCTTTCACCGTGTGGTCCTAATAGCCAATGCCGAGAAGTTAACTCTCAAGCAGTGTGTAGTTGTCAACTTGACTTCATGGGCACTCCTCCAAACTGTCGCCCAGAATGTACTATTAACAGTGAATGTCCTAGTGAAAAAGCATGCGTGAACAGGAAATGCGTAGATCCTTGTGCCGGGCAATGTGCAAGAAATGCAAATTGCAAAGTATTTTCTCATAATCCGATCTGTTCGTGTAAGGACAGATACACTGGAGATCCGTTCACTAATTGCTTCCCAAGTAAGTACCTATAACGAAGCAACTCAACTTAGCATACAGGGTGGTTTTTTGAGAAGGGCGGTGATGACTGATGGCCAAGTCCGAAACCACGAGAGTTAGGGAAAAGTCGTGAAAGGAGTCATGAGTCGTGTGTGACAGCACAAGCGGGGTCGTATTGCAGTGAGCGAAGCGAACCGCAAAGCGACCCCTTTAACACAGCAAGGCGAGCGAAGCGAGCCGCGCTTCGTGTTCGCACCCACCCACTTATATGGGTATGCATTTCGAGTACCTCGAACTCGTAGATTACGAAAAAGATGTCCATTTCCAAATCCAAGATGGCGGACATTTATAGCTGCTTGCAGCTCGCGCACATTTAAAAAACTAGTTACATTATATTTGTTAATAATAAAAAAATATTATTATAACTTAAACATTTTTTTTTATTACAATTCCTTCACTAATTAATCGAAAGGAACTTCGTTCCATCCGGGTGTCCCTTGACACCTCCCAAGTTTTTTTTTTAAATCATTCGGGTCCATTACCGTCAAAAGTAAGAGATTTTTGTTGATTTTTGTTTTCTTATAAATCGAGGACATGACTCCTGACTTTTCCCTAACTCTCGTGGTTTCGGACTTGGCCATCACCAAGTTCTCAAAAAACCACCCTGTGTATCTAATTCTTTAAAATAAATATTTCTTTACTTAATATCTTAATTTTTTGTTACAGTGCCTTTATCAATACCATCAGCACCACAGATAGTAAACCCATGTGTGCCCTCTCCATGCGGACCAAATTCACAGTGTCAAGACATCAATGGGAACGCTCGCTGTACATGCCTTCCAACCTATATAGGCTCTCCACCGATATGTCGACCTGAATGCTCTATCAACTCTGAATGTAATGCGATTATGGCTTGTATTAACAACAGATGTGTTGATCCATGTCCAGGAGCGTGTGGTTTTAACGCACAATGTAATGTCAACAACCACCTGCCAATTTGTTCTTGTTCACCTGGTTTCACGGGAGATCCATTCAGCAGTTGCCAAATCATCCAGCATGGTAAATCATGTAGTTTCTTTAGCTAATGTTTGAACATTTTATCTGTAGCATAGTTATCTAAATCTATTTTTTGATCTTTTAGAACCTGAGCCCGTCGATCTGTGCTATCCTTCCCCTTGTGGCTCTAATGCAGAATGCAATAACGGCGTATGTACCTGCTTACCGGAATACCAAGGTGATCCATATTTTGGATGTAAACCAGAATGCGTTCTGAATTCGGACTGCCCAAGAAGCAAAGCCTGTATTAGAAACAAATGCAGTGATCCTTGTATTGAAGCATGTGGAACGGGTGCCATTTGCGAGACTATCAACCACATCCCGATGTGTTCTTGCCCATCCGGTTTCACAGGATCTCCTTTCCATTACTGCACAGAATTACAAGGTACTGTCTTTTTCATGTCTATTCAAGTCTCTTGACACTTGATGTATTTACTTTGTTTGAAAATGTGGCGTATTTTGTAACAACATACTTGTGATTTTTCAGAAATACCAACGCCGACAAACTTGTGCGAACCTTCTCCTTGTGGGCCTAATAGCCAATGTAGAGATATAAACGGCCATGCAGTATGTGTTTGTATCCAAGGTTTCTTTGGAAGTCCTCCAAACTGTCGTCCTGAGTGTGTTGTGAGTTCTGATTGCAAACTTAATCAAGCTTGCTCCAATCAGAAATGTATAGACCCCTGCCCAGGAGCTTGCGGGCGCAACACACATTGCATCGTGGTCAACCACAATCCAATTTGCACATGCATATCTGGGTATTCGGGAGATCCATTTACATACTGCGAATTTATACGTAAGTATGAACCACATTAAGTACTTCAATTTATAGTAAGTAAGTCGTCAATGGGAGAGGTCATTCCCAAGCGGTAGAACAACGTTGGCTTCATAAAAAAAAGCTACATTATTATTGAGAGTAACCCTATGCTAAACCTATCCATCAAATGTTATTAAATCTTAAAAGAATAATTTACTTGTAACGTCATACAAAAAACAAACTTTTCATGTTAAACGAATTTGATTGTTCTAGCGGCCACGCCTCCAGTGAAAGTAAATCCATGTCTACCATCTCCATGTGGACCGAACTCTCAATGCATTGAAAATGGTGAAAACGCAGATTGTAGATGTTTACAAGAATTCATTGGATCTCCACCAAACTGCAGACCTGAATGTACTAGTAACACAGATTGTTCCACAAGCATGGCTTGCATCAACAGAAAATGTCAAGACCCATGTCTTGGTTCTTGTGGATTAAATGCAGAATGCAGGGTAGTTAGCCATACACCAATATGTATTTGCCAAAGAGGTTACACCGGCGATCCATTCTTTCAATGCAACATTGAAGTCGTTGCTATGGAACAAGAGCGACCTACTCCTTGTGTGCCGTCACCATGTGGTGCCAATGCAGAATGTAGAGAACAGAACAACGCAGGGTCATGTATTTGTTTGGCCGGGTACTTCGGCAATCCTTACGAATCGTGCAAGCCTGAATGCTTAATTAACTCTGACTGTCCATCAAACTTGGCTTGCTACCAAAACAAATGTCACGATCCTTGCCCCGGTACATGCGGCATCAATGCATATTGTAATGTTATAAATCATATTCCAAGTTGCACGTGCCATGAACAACATTTTGGTGATCCATACAGAATATGTACATTTAAAGATCAAAGTACGTACTTATTAAATGTGTTTATAATTTGTGTAGTTTGTGGTACGTTTAACGTTAAATTAATCTTTCATTTTGATTGCAGCGGAAATAACAGATCCTTGCAACCCATCACCATGTGGACCAAATAGTCAATGTAAATCTGTGAATAATTTAGCGATTTGCACATGTCTACCAAATTATCAAGGTTCGCCCCCAATGTGCCGACCAGAATGCATTACCAGTTCAGAGTGTCCTTTGGACAAGGTCTGTCAAAACTTCAAGTGCGGCTCCCCGTGCCCTGATGCATGTGGCATAAATGCGGATTGCCGAGTTATCAAACACAATCCAATCTGTTCTTGCAAACAAGGATACACCGGTGATCCATTCTCTTTATGTTCGGTGATTATCGAAAAACAACCAACGATACAAGAGCCTATCGACCCGTGCTATCCCTCACCATGTGGCCTAAATGCTCAATGTAGAAATATCGGAGGAATACCGTCATGCTCGTGCCTAAATGGATTCTTTGGAAGTCCACCGAACTGTAAACCGGAGTGTGTATTGAGTACAGATTGTAGTAATGACAAAGCATGTATGAACATGAAATGCCAAAACCCATGCCTGGGTTCATGCGGTTTGAATGCAATTTGCAATGTTATAAACCATGTGCCAGTCTGCTCATGTCCCAGCGGATACAATGGAGATCCGTTCGCAATTTGTAATATAAAACCTATTGGTATGTATTTCAGTTGGAATCGGTTTAATTTATTTTTGAAATAAGTAAAGTCATTACATTAAATTTGTTTTTTTCAGAAACGCCACAAAACATAGATCCATGTTATCCATCTCCATGTGGTGCAAACTCTGAATGTAATAATGGCATATGCACATGCTTGCCTGAATACCATGGCGATCCTTATTTCGGTTGTAGACCAGAATGTGTATTAAGCACTGATTGTCCACACGACAAAGCTTGCCTGCGATCTAAATGCGTAAATCCATGCCGAGATATGTGTGGTGTGAGCGCTGAGTGTAACGTTTATAACCACGTTGCTATATGCAGTTGTCCAATTGGAATGACAGGGGATGCCTTTACTAACTGCCTTAAAATTGAAAGTGAGTATAGTTTATCTTGAATTTTAAATAAATATTAAAGTGTTCGAAAATGGTTGTTTTTGGTTGTTTCATTATTGATTTATTATTATTAATTACTTTCAGAACCATTGGCCAGACCATGTGAGCCATCACCTTGTGGACCAAACAGCATTTGTAGAGAAGCAAATGGGCAAGCAGTTTGTGCTTGTGTGCAAGGATTCATTGGTAACCCACCAAACTGTCGACCTGAGTGCATCCAGAGCACAGACTGCTCTCCATCTCAAGCTTGTATTAATCGCAAGTGTCAAGACCCATGCCCCGGTTCATGTGGGACCAACGCATTATGTAATGTGGTTAAACATAACCCAATTTGTAGCTGTCCTTCAAGATACACCGGTTCACCATTCAGTCATTGTTACGGTAATTATCCTATTTGGCGATATTTTAAATGAAAATACAATAGTAACAGAATTAATTCTTAAAAAATCGTCATGTCATATACGGAGATGACAATTAACACTATAATTTTTTTTTGTTTCAGTTCAAGTTGTGGAGGAACCTCTTTTAAATCCTTGCGTTCCTTCTCCTTGCGGTTTAAATAGCATCTGCAACCCGTCAGCAGATGGCAAATCCCATACATGTTCATGTCAACCGACGTTTGAGGGCATTCCGCCACAATGTCGCCGTGAATGTAGTTCAAGCGATGAATGTCCAACTAACAGAGCTTGTATCAACTTTAAATGTAAGGACCCCTGTCCTGGATCTTGTGGAACGAACACTGTCTGCACTGTACGCTTGCATAGCCCCATGTGTTCCTGCGAAAATGGCTATACAGGAGATGCATTCACTTCCTGTCATCGAGCACCTTTGTATATAGAAGCTAAAGATCCCTGTGATCCAACACCATGCGGAGCAAATGCACGTTGCAAGGTTTCTAGATATGGTGCCGCAGCATGTATATGTGAGATTGGCTACTTCGGGAACCCATACGAGTCTTGTAGGCCTGAGTGTGTGATAAACACTGACTGCCCGTACAATAGAGCTTGCCAAAGAAATAAATGCGAGGATCCCTGTCCAGGAGTTTGTGGCTCAACAGCAACGTGTCAAGTCATAAATCACATACCGTCATGTAACTGTGCACCCAGTTATACTGGGAACCCTTACGAGTTCTGCCATATTATTATTAACGAACCACGTAAGTAAAACTTACCAAAACCATGAAGAAATAAAATTATCTAAATTCAATTTATTCACCATTACATTAGGTATAACTAATATTTTAAAATGTTAAGTATTTTTTTATTATTCCAGCATCTGTTCCAAGTAACCCATGTGTTCCAAACCCATGTGGCAACAATGCCGTCTGCAATAACAATAATGGTTTGGCATCATGTTCTTGCCTGCCTGATTTCTTTGGATCACCTCCCAACTGCCGTCCAGAATGCACAGTCAATTCAGAATGTGATTCGAGCAAGAGTTGTGTACGCCACAAGTGCGTTAATCCGTGTGTTGGTGCTTGTGGACTAAATGCAGAATGTAGAGTCGTTAACCATGCACCGATTTGTAGCTGTCGTCAAGGTTTCGAGGGCGATCCATTCATAAGATGTTCGGTGATTGAAAGTAAGAAATATTTGTTATAGTCTGTCTACCATCCTAATCATTTACTTTGTTTTTATTTTTTCACTCTATAGAGATAGAGTAACAACATTATGAAATAACAATATTAATCCAACCAAATAATTTTACAGAAACACCTCCGACTCCTGATATAAATCCATGTATACCATCTCCGTGTGGACCAAATGCTTTGTGTCAATCCGTTAACAAGTTACCTATCTGTACTTGTATGGACAATTACTTCGGATCGCCTCCAAGTTGCAGAGCAGAATGTACAGTCAACTCTGACTGTAGCAGTAATATGGCTTGTATAAACCAGAGATGTCGTGACCCTTGTCCGGGATCCTGTGGTTTGCAAACAGAGTGCCAGGTGTTCCAACATGCCGCCGTGTGCAGTTGTAGAGAAGGTTATACTGGAAATCCTTTCCAGAGTTGTTACATCGCAGAAAAAATTGGTATGAGTGTAATTTTTTTGGATAAA
Organism: Eupithecia exiguata; assembly: GCA_947086465.1. Lineage (NCBI taxonomy): Eukaryota > Metazoa > Arthropoda > Insecta > Lepidoptera > Geometridae > Eupithecia > Eupithecia exiguata. Next base: position 7,585,839 of record OX352230.1, on the reverse strand, counting down.
ATCAGAACATTCAGAACCAGAGTCATAGGTATGTTATGTTTACGATTAAAAATATTGTTCCAGAATCGTTGCCTGTCGAATACGACCAATGTAATCCAAGTCCATGCGGTGCAAACGCAGATTGCAACGATGGTGTGTGCAAATGTAGGCCCGACTATTTCGGAAATCCATATCTCAGCTGCAGGCCTGAATGCACCATAAGTTCAGATTGCCCATCCCATTTGACATGTGCCAAGAACAAATGTGTCAATCCATGCAACAACATTTGCGGCCATGGTGCAATCTGCGAAGTCTACAATCACGTTCCAATGTGTAGTTGTCCATCAAATATGACAGGAAATGCGTTCTTCTCTTGCTCTCCTATATTAGGTAATAAATATTTTTATATAAATCAACTATTTTAAATTAATCACTCACTTGTGTGGCTAAACGTTTAATTCATCTATGAAATCTTGACTTTTGTTCTGACGCTGTATTTTTATTTCAGCCGTACAAGAAATAAAGCACCCGTGTGAACCATCGCCATGTGGCCCATACAGCACGTGTCGTACAATGAACGAACAAGCGGTGTGTTCCTGTTTGCTTGGCTACATCGGCGTACCACCTTCGTGCAGACCGGAATGTCTGGTAGACACCGACTGTTCTACCCTGATGTCCTGCTCTAACCAAAAATGCATAGAACCCTGTAGGGGATCATGCGGTATAAGAGCGGAATGTAGAGTTCACAATCATAATCCTATATGTTACTGTCCAAATGACTTTACTGGTGATCCTTTCACTCAATGTGTAATTGTACAAAGTAAGTTTTAATAAGAGATCGCGAGATGTGCCATTTTTTTGTTTACGAGAAGGAGAAACAACCCAATCTAACTGACCAATGCTTGCAGGTGAACCACCAGTAGCAAAAGCACCATGCGAACCATCACCGTGTGGACCAAACGCTGTTTGTCGAGTTTCTGGCGACTCGCCATCATGTTCTTGCCTACCTAATTACTACGGATCCTCGCCGTATTGTCGGCCAGAATGTGTCACCAATAGCGAGTGTAGTTTCGACAAATCTTGTATAAATAACAAATGTGCCGATCCATGCCTAGGGGCTTGCGGGCAGAATGCAGAGTGTAGGGTTGTCAGTCACTCACCTCAATGCAGGTGTCAACCTGGATACGAGGGCAACTCGTTCGACCAGTGTTTGCCAATAATAGGTATTTATTCTTTAATCTTTTTATTTGAGTTTGCGGCAATTTTACATTCCCGTATTCGGGAAGGAAGTTAAAAGTTATTTATAATTTTAAATGATTATTTTTAGTTCCAGTTTCTAAACCTGCCCTACCAGCGAAACCTTGTGTACCAAATCCATGTGGTCCAAACGCACTTTGTCAAGAACGGTATGATATTGGTAGTTGTACCTGTATGAGCGGTTACTTTGGTAATCCATACGAAGGCTGCCGACCAGAATGTGTACTGAACTCTGACTGTCCAGAAAACAGGGCCTGCATCAATAATAAATGTGAAGACCCATGCCCAGGTGTTTGTGGATCAAACGCTCAATGTCAAACCGTAAACCATATTCCCAAATGCAGTTGTGTGTTTGGATACATTGGAAATCCTTATGAAAACTGTATTTTCAAAGAAGGTATTGTGCTTATTTTTCTCTAATCACTATTGTAAGGTAATATCTTTACTAAATTCTGAAAATAACGAAAAAATAACCAAAACATTTATTGCAGAAACTCCAGTTGAACCATGCAACCCTTCACCATGTGGACCATATAGCATATGCCAATCAGTGAATAACAACGCTGTTTGCACTTGCTTGCAAGGATACATTGGCAACCCACCAAACTGTCGACCAGAGTGTTTAACTAGCCCTGAGTGTCCTCTCGACAAGGCATGTGTCAGGCAGAAATGCGTCGATCCCTGTGTAGGAACATGTGGCGAAAACGCCAAATGTCGGGTTCACCATCACAGTCCATACTGTACCTGTATTCCTGGATATGAAGGAGATCCATTCATAAGATGTACTAGAGAAAAACAGAACACACCACAAATTATTAACCCATGCTTGCCTAATCCATGTGGACCTTATGCAAGATGTAGAGATTATTACGGCAATCCACAATGCAGCTGTAACGTAGATTACGTTGGTGCCCCGCCGAATTGTGCACCAGAATGTACCATCAATCAAGACTGCCCTAATGATAAAGCATGTGTTCGAGAAAAGTGTGTAGATCCTTGTCTGGGATCTTGTGGAGCTAATGCTGAATGCCGAGCAATGAATCATGTGGCTATATGTACTTGTCAACGGGGCTTCAAGGGTAATTCCTTTGAAGGATGCTACTTGTTCAGTGGTAAGTAGTTTTTTTTGTTATATTAAGTAAGAGATTTTATCATCATCTTTAAAACGATTGCTGTTTTATTTACACTTCATTGTTTGATTTAGAACCAGAAACACCTCCAGCAGATCCATGTGCTTCATCGCCTTGTGGAATTAATGCAATATGCGACGCCGGTACTTGCTCTTGTATTCCCGGATATCACGGAAACCCCACCATTGAATGCAGACCAGAGTGTACGAGGGATGACGATTGTGATAAACAAATGGCATGTGTCAGTTATAAATGTGTAAATCCTTGCAAAAATGCATGTGGTTTGAATGCTGTTTGTAACGTATACAACCACATAGCAATTTGTGAATGTCCAGCACTGCTTCAAGGAGACGCTTTCATCGCTTGCCGACCTGTATCAGGTAAATGAATACTTAATGACAAATGCTCGTCAAAATCATGAACTTGATAATTTTTAGTCAAATTTAACGAAAACAAAACATTCCAGCTCCAACCGTATCGGACCCTTGCACGCCAAATCCATGCGGACCGAATAGTATATGTCGCGCAGATGATACTGTGGCACACTGTTCCTGTCGACCAACAATGACGGCTGAACCACCAGCATGTAGAGCGGAATGCCGCGCTAACGACGAGTGTCCACAGCACCTGGCTTGTCGTAACGGCAAATGCCGCGACCCATGTCCTGGTGCATGTGGTGCCCACGCCTACTGCCGTACCGTTAATCACTCTCCTATATGCACATGTCCGACCAACTATGTTGGTGATCCATTTATTCGTTGTTTGCCAGGTAAACACTTTTGATTGTATTGTTGTTGTCCAACAACTCACGCCTGAAAGTTTTCCTTGAAAATGTATATGCCTAACTTTATTATTAATACTGTTATTACTGCAGCTCTCGAATCCGAGCCCAGCGTTAAGGCACCGTGCGACAACTGCGGTGTTAATGCTGAGTGCTTGGACGGCGCATGTCGCTGCAGACAAGGATACTTCGGGGCGCCACCATTCTGCCGTCACGAGTGTCTCAGCTCTAGTGACTGTGGCTGGCATCTTACTTGCGTTAACCGACACTGTGTAGATCCGTGCCCAGGAGCCTGTGGGCAGGGCGCACAGTGCTCTCCGATAGCTCACGAACCTCACTGCGAATGTCCCCCGTCAACTTTCGGAAACCCACTCGTAGAATGCCGACCCATGGATACGATTCGTAAGACAGTCTCACTCAAATGGAAGATTGCTAATTTAGTTGAAAACCAGTGTTAACTATGTTAAACCTAGGCGAAAAAACTTAAACAAACCACTAGAAATTGCGATCTCGACAAACCCACCATTTTGCTTTTAAGGCTTAGGCATGGGTCTTACTAGTAAAACTGGGTGAGCCGATCGCATAATCTATTGACGATTTATCTAAAATGTATAGCGTTAGCTTTGATAAACGCTTATTGTTTCAGTAATACGCTTGGCTTTACTTTTCTGAACTAGCACTTAATATTAAATCGTAATATTGCAGCTAATACACCAAATGATCCGTGCACACCATCACCTTGCGGACCTGGAGCGATATGCCGCACAAGAGGGACTGGCGCTTCGTGCGAGTGTGAGCCCGGCCTCCGTGGCGATCCTTACTCGGGTTGCCGGCCAGAATGTCTCGCAGATTCCGACTGTTCTCCATCTAGAGCCTGCATGCGCTCGCACTGTCGCGACCCGTGCCAAGGCACCTGTGGCGTCGGTGCTGAATGTGAAACAGTCAACCACATTCCTCTTTGTTCGTGTCCACTCGGAACAAGAGGAAATGCCTTCGAAAGATGCGATGTCATCAGATCACGTAAGTATTTTGAATAGCATTCCACTATTCGGTACCGTCATATAATTATTATTTATTTGTATACTACAATACAAAGCATTTGATACATTTGTGTTTTTTAGTGTGTAAAAGTAGGAAAAAAGAGATAGTAGCTTAGTGCCTATTTTCTATTCATTTATTGTACCTAAGTATTTTTGTGCAGCTCCACCATGCAGTCCATCTCCGTGCGGCCCAGGCGCATTATGCTCAGTCTCCAACGGAAATGCAGTTTGTTCGTGTCCCAGTGGCACCAGCGGTGACGCAGCTACCACAGGTTGCCGCCCTGAATGTGTTGTTAGTTCTGAATGCTCGCGAGACCGCGCCTGCGTTAGGAATAAATGTGTGGATCCATGCATCGGTGCATGCGGTACAAATGCTTTATGCAGAGTATTTGATCATGCGCCAATTTGTTCATGTCCACAAGACACCACCGGAAATCCATTCCACGATTGTGTTCACAGAGGTTAGTGCTGCTAGATTTTTTAGCGCATAGATTTGTTAGAAGTTAGCAAACGCTTATTTTGCAAAATTTTCATCTTTCAGAAGCAAGGCCTACAAGCAAAGACGATCCGTGTGATCCTAATCCTTGCGGGCCTCATGGCACGTGTCGAGATGGATTATGTACTTATCCAGAATGTATCGTTAATGACGATTGCCCAGGAGACAGATCTTGTATAAACAGGAAATGTGCCGATCCGTGTGTTAACGCGTGTGGCCTCAACGCAATTTGTACTGGTGTTAGGCATTCAGCTGTTTGCTCGTGCCCATCCGGATACACTGGATCGCCATTTGTCCGCTGTGAGCGCATTATCGTTACAACTATTACACCGGCTCCTGAATGCCTAAGAGACGAGCAATGCGCTGACAGCTCAGCATGCGTAGACACGCGTTGTGTGCCTGTTTGCGGTCCTGCCAATTGCGGACTGAACGCACGCTGTGTGGCAAGACAGCATAGAGCTCGATGTACATGTTTGCCTGGATATGAGGGAGATGCTTACCGGGGATGTTATTCCGGTAAGTTAATACATATTTTTCTTTAAAAACCTATACCTACTAAAATATGTCACAATACTGGTTTTTTGTTTTAGTTCAATGCCACAGTAACAACGACTGTCCTGACGACGAAAGTTGCGAAAGTGGTTCATGCACAAAAGTTTGCCTTCGAATGCGTTGCGGAGTAGAAGCGCGCTGCATAGCTCGCGGACACACAGCGTCTTGCGAATGTAATCCCGGAACCCGCGGCAACGCATACATCGGATGTCGCAGAGACGAATGTATTGTTGATGATGAATGTTCCTCGTGGTTGGCCTGCAGAGAAGGCAACTGTGTGGACCCTTGCCCAGGATCATGTGCACCAGGAGCTTTGTGCACCGTGGTACGACATGTGCCGGCTTGCGAATGCCCCCGAGGTACCCAAGGGAACCCCAAGATAGAATGTCGTCAAGGTAAGAGATTGCTCGTGACTTCCTTTCAGTATCATTCAATCCGGTGTTTAGAGATTTATTTAGCTATCATGCCAACATTTTAAGCATTTTGAAACCATTTTGTAGGTACAAGTTTTTTTTGATGATTGTCTTTTAATTTTTTTTTATAGTCGATAGACCTACCTTTGACCACAATATCACCTGATGATTTTTTTTGTGTTTTAGTACAATACCAAGTAGAATGTGAAAGCGACGCTAGTTGTGGACCGGAACTAGCCTGTCTGCAAGGCAGCTGCAGGAACCCATGCGAAACAACATCTTGTGGGACGAACGCACTGTGTCGCGTCGCAAATACTCTACCATTCCGGACACTTATCTGCGAGTGCCCTAAACCTCTAGTAGGAGATGCATCCGTTCAATGCAAGCCAAGTAAGGATCATAATAAAAGAATATGCTCACATAAAAAGTAAATCTAATAATTTAACCATACGAATACTGTAATCTTTTCAAAAAGTTTAACGATGTTTACTTTAATTTAAACAGAATAGTAAAGGTACAGGTAACGTAACACCGGAGAATACTGATTCAATTATATTAATCATTTATATCTTCAAAAGTATCAATTATTTAGAAAGTCTGGAGATGGAACGAACACACTGAGAAATACGGATTATTGGTATGTTTCAACGATCACTGGGTGATGTGCCTGTTGGAAAATCCACACTGATCTTCTCTGTTCACGATATACCTAACTATTATGTGCATACACCATTTTCTGTATATTAAGTAACTATACCTGGTGTAAATACTGTATATTTTTCTAAAGTAAGACACAAAATGGCAGCTGTGATTTGATAAAGCTTTTTACTTATGAATTTACATCTCTCGCAGGGGCCGAATGTCAAGCAGACAGTGAATGCAGTGACGAAGAGACGTGCAATAACAGAAGGTGCGTGAGTGCATGTGAAGGCGCGTGTGCAATCGGCGCTGAGTGTCGCGCCAGTGCGCACCGAGCGCAATGCTCTTGCATACCACCACTACAAGGCAATCCCACCGTTGCCTGCTCACCAGGTCAGTATTGCAACGTAGACGCCGACGTCAGCTGTGATGGTAAATTTATAACATAGAAAAAACAGTACTTGTACTTACCTTAATGCCATGTTCCAGTCGCGATTGGAGCGGAATGCACATCAGACTCAGCGTGCGGTGCAGCGGAAGCTTGCGTGTCGCGGCGCTGTGTCGCGGCGTGCGCGGCGGCCTGTGGAAACGGCGCACTGTGCGAGGCGCATGCGCACCGTGCCTTTTGTCGCTGTCCTCCAGGCACAGCCGGAGACCCAGCCACGTACTGCTACACCAGTAAGTTCTATGAAAACAAGGAAGAACAATCATTTATTTAGTACTCGTTTCTGCCCCCGGCTTCGAACGCGTTGTTTCAATAGAAAAGTTTTAGGGTAATTTATATCTCATGGGAACTGATTTATGAGATAAAAAGTAGCCAATGTTTTATTGCAGGCCTATAAGACTACGTTTATCCGTATAATCTATGTATACCAAATTTCAGCTTGATCCGTTCAGTAGTTTTGGCGTGAAGAGGTAACAAATATCCAAACATCCATACAAACTTTCGCCTTTATAATATTTGTCTGATGATTTAATAACCTACGATATTTTATAATGTTTACTCGATCATTTCTTGTTTTTTAGCCGAATGTACCTCTGATGAAGATTGTCCATTCGACAAGGTCTGTGTCAACGGTTACTGTCAAGATCCTTGCGCCCTGGGAACACCATGCGGTCGTGACGCACTATGCGAAGCGGTCGCCCATGTGGCCACCTGCCGCTGTCCGTCGGGAACGCAAGGTGACCCGCGCCGAGCGTGTATATCCGCCGTGTGCCACTACAACGAGGATTGCGATGACACGCAAATATGCAACCGACTCAATCGTGTCTGCCAACCGGTGTGCTCTGAGAACGCATGCGCCCAAGGAGCATTGTGCACCGGGCGCGGCCATCGCGCACTCTGCACGTGCCCGCCCGGCTACTCGGGCGACGCGTACGCCCGCGGCTGCTCCACCACACTAGATAGCTCCGAATGCAGTGCAGATGTCGATTGTCCAGCGCCCTTGGCATGCGTTAACGCCCGATGTACTGACCTTTGCGCAGGCGCGCCCTGTGACCCAGGCCTCGTTTGCAACACGGTGGACGTGCTTCCATTGCGAGCTGTAGCCTGTGTATGCCCCGAGGGCGGACGATCCGCGCCCGACTCCGGCTGCCGACCGCCACCCAGTGCAGAATGCTCCGTCGATTCAGAGTGTGCTCTTGCTCAGACCTGTCGTCGTGGAAGTTGCGTTGAAGCTTGCAAAGCGGACCCCTGTGGACAAAACGCTGTATGTGAATCTGTCGATCACGCTTCGCATTGCAGTTGTCCAGAAGGCTATACAGGAAATGCGAGGATTGAGTGTAACTCACGTAAGTAACTACCTATTTATTTTACACGCTTTGAACCTACTACAATTTCAATAAATTGTCATGTGACGTTATTGTCAAACATTATTTTAGTACCTCGCCATACAACATGGGAATGTTACAACGATGAAGAATGTGGTCCAGAACGCGCTTGCATGGATAGAGCCTGCGTGAACCCATGCTTAGACGCTTGTGGAGCCGGCGCATTGTGCCGCGTCATCGGCCATAAACCACAATGCTCGTGCCCGAGAGGATATTCTGGTGTTGCCACCTTACACTGCGTACCACGTATGTATTTGAAAACCCAAATGTATATCAAGAGTAACAAATTAAAATGGGCATTTGACAAATGAACTTGGTCTACGTGAATCATAAGGACTAAGTAAGATTTTTTTGCTTTCAGCATCTGGTGGATCGAAAACCGTCGGCTGCAAAGCAAATTCAGACTGTCCACTATCACAAGCATGCGTAAATGGCGCTTGCGCCGATCCTTGTGCATGCGGCTCGAATGCAGAATGCACTGTTGTTAGACATCATCCTGTATGCTTCTGTGAACGTGGATTTTCTGGAAACCCTTACATAGGATGCACCAAAGGTATTAGTAACACCCCTATAGTGTTTTCAGATGATACTTTCATTTATTTACATTTAACAACTGTATTATTATATTCCAGTTGGATGCATTTCGGATTCTGAGTGTCCTGACAGCGACACATGTTACAACGGCGTGTGTGTTAATCCATGCGTAGTCGACGCACCATGCGCCATCAGTGCTGAATGTTATGGACAAGGTCACCGGCCCAACTGCAGATGTCCTACTGGCACCTTCGGAAATCCATTTACAAAATGTCAGGCCGCAGAATGTGAAATCGACAATGATTGCAATGATGATAGCGTATGTAACAAAGGCATTTGTAGAAACGCATGCTTCGTTGATGGAGTAAATCCATGTGCCAGCAACGCTGACTGTTTCGCTCGTAATCACGCTGCATCCTGTAGATGCCCACCAGCTCTTCCTCTTGGAGATCCATCAGTCCAATGTCAGAGAATAACAGTTACCGGAGAGCCAGAATGTAGAGTAGATAGCGACTGTCCAAGCCGACACGCTTGTCTTAGAGAAGAATGTCGTGAAGCTTGTAACGAACTCCAACCTTGCCGTGGAAACGCCCGCTGCTCAGTTTCAGACAGCGTACCTTTCAGAACATTGATATGCCGCTGTCCTGAAGGTTTCATACCCGAAGAAGGTGGAAGTTGTAAGCCGGCTCAGTTACCAGCTTTGAGTTGTTCGTCAGATCAAGACTGCAACGACCAGGAATCATGTATCAACAGGATTTGTCGTAACCCTTGTAACTGTGGCGAAAATGCTGAGTGTTTCGTTCGAGATCATAGACCGGTTTGTTCTTGTAGAGAAGGATATGACGGTAATCCATACCGTGCATGCCGCATTGTGGGCTGCCGATCAAATGCGGAATGTGAATCTCATGAAGCTTGTATCAATGGAAATTGCATCAGTCCGTGCCTTTTGAATAGTACTTGTGGTCCTAACGCAGAATGCTATGTGGAGAGAAACCAACCATTATGTCGCTGTCGTCCTGGATTTGAGGGTGATGCTTTTACCAGCTGTAACGCAATAGAATGCAGAACGAATGGAGATTGCCCACAAGATAAACAATGCAAAGCTCATAGATGTATTGATCCATGCCTTGGTGGAAATATATGCGGACAGAGAGCTTCTTGCTTAGTGAGAAATCATATAGCAGTCTGCAAATGTGATCCAGGTTATGTTGGAAGTCCTTATATTGAATGTAAGCCCGAAATTACAGCTGACTGCTACGTCGATGCAGACTGTCCGTCAAAGCTGGCGTGTCTCTCAAGCGAATGTGTAAACCCATGCACAACATTAAGACCATGTGCAACCCCGGCAACCTGTGAAGTGTCACCGACGCTACCAGTACGAACAATGTTATGCACTTGTCCACCAGGATACGTAAGCAACGGCGGAGGTGTATGCCGACCAACCACACCCTTATTTGATGCAGTCTGTGAAACCGATTATAACTGCACGTCGAATCATGCCTGTGTAGGATCTTTTTGTCAGAACCCCTGTGAGTGTGGGCCCAATACCGATTGCCAAATCAAAAACCACAAACCGGTGTGCGCTTGTAGACCAGGTTTCATTGGAGACGCGCGAATAGGGTGCTACGAAGTGTTATGCCGTTCAGACTCGCAATGCTCGGACGATGAGACCTGTATAAACAATAGATGCATACCCGCATGCAACGCCGAGCCCAATGTGTGCGGAGAATCTGCAGAATGCTACGCAGCAGATCATAGACCATCATGTCGATGCAAGATTGGAACTGTTGGAAATCCATCCATCGCCTGCACCCCTGTTGGGTGTCGTGCGGACTCTGACTGTCCAAACGATAAATCTTGTATCAACTCAAAATGTCAAAGCCCGTGCACACCGACAACTTGTGATGAACCAGCCGATTGCCGTGTCCACAATCACGAGGCACACTGCATCTGTCCACCTGGATACCGAAGCACAGATATTGGTTGCGAAGAAATCACCGAACCTCAGTGCTCTCGCGACGTTGATTGTCCCTCTGGTACAGCATGCCTTAACGCGAAGTGCGTCAACCCATGCCTTGCTCAATCACCATGTGGCACAAACGCAGAATGCAAGCTCGTAGATACGCTTCCAGTGAGAACTATGATCTGTGAATGCTTACCTGGATACAGAGGGAACGCTCTAATCGAATGCACACCAAACAAACGTAAGTATCAACGAACATAAAAATTACCAGTAGTACGGTTTAACTACGGAACTTTAAATTCATTTAAAATCTTTAAATTGAATTTAAAAAAATAAACGTTTTGTTACAGAACCAGGAATCAAATGTGTGGACGGACAAGGACTTAACACCCTTGGTGAGTGCGCGCCATGTAGCGCTGAAGAGGGTCGCGTTGTCGACGCGCGAGGACGTTGCGTGTGTGATGCAGGGCGCGGGTTCACGGCTCGCGGCGACGAGTGCGCATCCGGCGGATGCCGCGCCGACAGCGACTGTGATGACAGCTCGCGCTGTCTCGCTGGGGTCTGCGTCAACGCCTGCAAAACTGACCCTTGCGGAACATTTGCCACGTGTGAGGCTTCCGGTCACCGTTCACATTGCACATGTATAACAGGATACACAGGCAACCCAAGGATACATTGCAATGCTTATCGAACAGATTTCCCGATACCAGACATGCAGGTACGAACTTCAGAACGGAAAAGCTTGTTTGATAAAATCGTATCAATCTACTAGGTTTATAATAAATTCCACATACCTACTTTGAAATCACAAATCTTTAATTCCCCTCAATGCAATAAAAGGATTACCTATTCTCTTAAAATTATATTTGTGACTTACTAACGCCCTTTGTGCCCTTAACTTTTACAGGTCCGATGCAAAGCCGACGGTGTTAGTGTGGGCCTGACCATTAAGAACTTCACTGGAGTATTGTATGTGAAAAGCTACAGTAAAGACGAGCGTTGTCGCTTGGCAGTAGATACATCTAGAGACGAAGAGAGTCTTGTGGACTTTACAGTACATTTCGGCGATTGCGGCTTAGTGCATGTGAATGTAAGTTCAAGCGTTTACGATCTATAAATTCTTGATAATTTCATTATTTAAGATGGATACCGTAGACAAAACTTTCGTTAAAATATGATTTTCTCCACAGGGACTAGCCAGCTTCGTACTCGTTATGCAGAACCATCCAAAACTAGTGACATCGAATGCCAAAGCTTTCCACATAAAATGTATTTATCAGACTGGTGAACAAAACGTCACTCTGGCGTTCAACGTATCCATGTTGACTACAGCGGGCACGATCGCCAACACTGGCCCGCCACCGACTTGTTCCATGCGAATCGTTTCTCGCTCAGGAGATGAGGTCAGCTCCGCAGCCATTGGAGAAAACCTTGTCCTACAAGTCGATGTTCAACCTTCCAGTAAGTCAAACTGCATACCTATATTAAGATGTCCTGATTGAATTCACGGGGGTTGTTATGTTTTTACTTCCAATTATAGCGTAGTTGGTGTATTCAATTTTAAATATTTTTTTAGGCATATACGGCGGCTTTGCTCGCAGCTGTATCGCAAAAACTAGTGACTCATCGACCAACGAAGAGACCGAATATCGCGTGACAGATGAAGATGGATGTGCAACAGACGCTGCTATATTCGGCGATTGGGAACGGAGTGAGGACGGTAGCGCGTTGAGGGTGTCTTTCAACGCGTTCAAGTTCCCTAGCAGCGATAACATTAGATTCCAGTGCAACATACGTGTTTGCTTCGGAAAATGTCAACCAGTAAGTTCTTCATTCACTAAAAAAAAATAAAGTTATTAAGTTCTATAGGTAGATACTTGGTTCTAGAATCCTAGATAAAATTGTATTTTTATTACAAAGAGGTTACAAAAGCTAAGAATATTGGAGTTTTTCTCTGCTATTTTACATTTTTGTTAAGATTGCATTCACAAATGTTTATGTTGACATAAAATATATCGATTCTAGAACAGTGTATAGTGTATACAAGAGTGGGTACCAACTTGGTCACTCCCAGCAGCCCTTCACGCTAATCACTTCATCAATTTACAGGTAAATTGCCACGGTGCTGACGCCTTCGGAAAACGTAGAAAACGAGAAGCAATTTTCGACGGGTCCATCGAAGGCCAACTTCGGGAGGAGGTGACGGTCGAATCGAACCCGATAGTAACACTGCAGCGTCGTGACCCGTCGCAGGTGGCTCGACAGCGCGACGGCTGGTCGGACGGTGCAGGCGGCGCGGCGGCCAGCAGCGGCGAGGTGTGCGTGTCGGCCGCGGGGCTGGCGGTGGCGCTGGCGCTGACGGCGCTATTGGCGCTGGTGGCCGTAGCGGCCGCAGTCGCGTGCTGGCTGGTAGCGTGGCGCCGCGCGCGGCCGCCACCTGCCCCCCTGCCGCACCCGCCTGACTTCCCCAACCCGCTGTTCCAGCGCTGAGCTACCTAGTCCTGCGCCCCGCTCCTCCGCCGGCGCCGGGCGGTGTCGGCTCTTTCTTCTCACTCACTTAGCTTTAATCTGTGCGTGCCGCCGGAGGACCGTCGGGCGAGGACGCCGCGGGCGCCGCGCCTTCTTAACGCGCCCCTCGCTCGCGCTCGCAGCGTCCTCTATGTTATTATAGTACTTAATATTTTTTTTATAACGTGGAATAGTCGCCTCCTTCAAAACTTTGTGATATTCATAATATAAATACTTTTTCGAAATCACCATAGTTTTATGTAAAATATTAATTTGTAAGAGTAAATAAATAATTTAATAATACTGGTATTTTGATTTCTAAGGGACGGGCTTTTACGAATTTACATTATCTTTGCTTAGGTTTTGACAGCCCTTGGGCAGATCATCTGAATAAGCTTTATAAATGTAGTGTCCGACCGAAGCTTAGGTTTCGCTTTCGGTCAGGTTCGGCCAAACAATCAAGGTTCAGCTGCAGTTTCGGTTTCAGTCGCGCTCTTCTCCTTATTGGATTTCCACATACATATTGCAAGTAATCTCCGTAAAAATCAATTGAATTGATGGTATAATACGGAATCAAGAAATCTAAAAATCCATTATTAAAATTTAATAATGGATTTCTAGATTTCTTGATTATTAATATCGTCTTTCATCAGTACGCTAGTTACACGTTCAATAAACACAACAACAACACAATTTCATAACGATACATTAGTATTTATTGGCGGAACCCAGTAAATACTTTACGTGTAACAGGTGCCCAAAGGACATAAAAAAACAAATTTTAGTATAAATATAATTTGGCGTGTTTTAAAAACCTATGAACCGCGCCTCGGTAGGAACCTGTTTTTTTAACTGACTGTACAATACAGCTATTTTTAATGGTGTCCGAATCGACAGTAACAAAAATGTTAAAATCAAGTGTCAATTGGGACATTGCGTCCCAACATATTTTGTCCGAATCGACAGCAAGTCAAATTCCTGAGTAGTGATAATGGGTTTGGAAGTAGTTTTAAACACACAAATTCTGGTTATTATTACAGGCTATTAAATTTTGTAAATATTTATGGAATTGAGGTGCTAAAAATGATCTGCTTAAGTTGACGTGTTTAATTCGCGAAACATGCACAAAGTGATAACAAAAACTCGTGACGTTTAAGTCGAGCCCCTAGCACAAAAACAGTCTCAGGTAGGTAAGGCAGGTGATGATGAGAGTTCCGTCTTCATTATTATAGCAAGAAAGTTTTACTACGATTGATATTATTAATTAATCACACAAGTTCTGCTTAACTTGCGGCTAGATAATGCTGTGTGAATCGTCCAGTATTGTTTATTATTACCCGACTACCAACAGGGGAGGGTTATGAGGTTAGCACCCTATGTTTGTATGTTTTTTAAGCATGTTTTAAGTTAATCAAAGCACCTCTATCCTATATCCCATTTGGTGAAAATCTGATGAGGCGTCGAAGTCTTCAAACAAAGTGAGTTTGTGCTAACGGGGTCTGATGTTCGCAGAACTACTAATATAAAGTAGCGGTTAGGTACCTACACCAATAATCGTTCAGCCCCAAAATACTATCTATACAACACTATCGACTCGGCGACACTATCGACTCGACGACACTATCTACTATACATATTGGACGACCTCTGTGGCGCCGTGGGCGAAGGCCTGCCTGCGACGCAGGAAGTTGCGGATTCGATTCCCGCCTCGGGACAAATGTGTGTACGATCTGCAGACATTTGTACAGGATGTTCTGGTCCGTTTCTATGTATAGTAAAAATATCTATCTATGTATTGTATTGTATTATGTATATCAGTTATCTAGTACCCATAAATAACACAAGCTCTGCTTACCTTGGGGCTAGATAATGCTGTGTGAATTGTCCAGCATTATTTATTTATTTATTTACTATCGATTCAATCACACGATCGATACCGTATTTTTTTCCTGCAAGGAGAGTTTATCAATACTAATACTATAAATTCGAAAGTAACTCTGTCTGTCCGTCTGTCTGTTACCATTTCAGGGCTGAACGGCTGAACGTAATTTGGCAGGAAGGTAAATAGTACCTATCCCGGGGGCGGACATAGGATACTTGAAAAACGCGCACGAAGCCGAGGGCAGCAGGTACTGGTTTTGTAAAGCACTGAACGACCTCAAAATCCTCTGATTTCGACTCACGCTACTGAACTCTAAGCGCAAGCAAATAAAGCGTGCTAAACAGGTTCTAATTGCCTGGCGAGGGGACAGATCTATTTGACAACAATTTGCACAGATTTACATCGATTCTAGTGAGTCGAAACGCCACTTACAAAATAGACTGTGTAGTGTGCGAGACACCGGCTGTTGACAAAAAATTTAATAAATATTTTGAAAATAAAATATTTAATTGTACTATGACGAAAGAATTGTTAAAATCAAGCTACATACACAAGTCGCCTTGGTGAGTAAAACTACAATACAATACAATACAAAAACACTTTATTGTACACCAGAAAAAGAACATTACAAAAAGACATTACATGAGACAAGTACAGTGGGCGGCCTTATCGCTTAGAAGCGATCTCTTCCAGGCAACCTTTGGATGGAAAGAATTATGTGAATTTAAGAAAGGCAAAACTAATAGTATTAAGGAAAGACGATATAAATAAATAAGATTCTATAAAGATTTGGACACCAGCAATTTTCGCGAAAAGTATTAAAAAATCAAGTAAGTACGTAGGTAAGTACCTAACTACGGTAGAGTGGTCCTGCCCAGTCTAGTAGACGGCCGCCACCGGGAACCCTTTTCTCGAACCATCTCATGGCACTTTTCAACTATCGATATCTTTGTTACAGATGAAAACTAGGGCCTGGGAATTGTTTTAGGTATTCTTCCAAACGTAGTTAACGGAATCATAAAATTATTAGTTTCTAATTTAGTTTAGCAGATATAGACCCTCAAAGAATTGCTAGATAGATAGAAGAGATAGATAGAAAATGCTTTATTGCACACATAACTTAAAAATAACAGACAAAGATAAAATTAAGAAATAAGAAAGATGTGACAATTGGCGGTCTTATCGCTCAGGAGCGATCTCTACCAGACAACCGTGGATGGATAGGATCGTTGGATTGAACGGGGATCTGTGTGCATTAGTATGTAGCTAATATAATTACAAAATTCTAATACAATTACAATATCAAATCTTAGTACATACAACATATATATAACCTACCAACTATAATTTTAAAAATAGGTACCTAAATAAATATATATACATAATATTTATATATACCTAATTATAATACATAAACATACTTTTATAAATACATAAATATATATCTACATTTTATAAGAGGAAACAGGGGTGTGGTCAGCGACAGCGGGACAAATAGTGTTCTTTTACCATACTCTTAAATATTGGTAGTGACTTCGCATGCCTTATTGACACTGGCAATATGTTCCAAAGCTGTACAGCACGGACAGTAAATGAGTGCTATTCATTACTGTCTGTATATTATATATACTGTATATTATATATTGCTATTTCATCATCACTCACTAACTCACTCACTGACCGATCATATGATTGTTTAGGTACGTGTGGCTGGTCTAAAAACGTGAAATTTGGAATATAGATAGAATTCATGACCAAACTAAAAAGATACATTCTAAAATCATGACTTTTAGGGTTCCGTCGTCGAAAAAAGAACCGTAAAATTTCTTCCTCGAATTTACTTCTAGTATAACCTAGACTTGAAATTTGATATATAGGTTCTATTTACGGAGATAGTACAGTGATGAAGAAATTCTATAATTATGATTTTTAGCATTGTTCAATTTTTCTTTTTTTTAGCATTGTTCAATTGGCCAATTTTGAATTTTGAATTGAATTTTGAATTTTGTTCCTCGTTTTACTTCTAGCATACTTGCAGTCTTGAAATTTGAAATACATGTTAGGTAATTAGACAGAAAAAATGGGGAAATTCTTTAATCTTTTTTAGGGTTCCACAGTAAAAAGAACTCAAGCTTTCTTTCTCAGTAAGTAAGTACCATCAAATTGGCCAATTACCTAGGTACTCGAAAGTTATCGTTAACTAGGTACTAGGTGCAAGTAGGTAATTTGCCAACGTCGAAGGTAGTAAAATGGCAGACTTGGATCTTTTCGTGATCTCAACACTTTTTACGGCAGAAATATTACAAGACGAGACTTCGCATAATTTTACATTAATGTTTTGTTCGGATATTACTAATTACGTTTAGCTCGAAAACAACGAAAGAGATATCCCTTGCGTAGTTTTTGAGAGGTAGTCATTCATCAATCTCTATGTATAATTGATGAACAAGATTACAAGAAACGTTGTTTTGTTTGGGTTTGCAATTGATGCCGTTTCTAACGGGTTTAAAATTTAAAATGCTTTAATTCCTTTTCGTAGAAATACTCTAGCTTGGTAAAACTTGAAATCTTTATTCACAATATTTTAAAATATTTACGCATAGATTAATGCATTATTTCTGAAACGAAACAAACGCAAGCGCAACTCTAGGTGTATGCGAACACCAGTCAAACGCGCTGTACCTTCTCCTCCCCCCTTACGTCTCCCCTATCTCCTTCATTCCATAATGCCCCCACCACCTGAACTCGCATATTGTTTACCAATTGCTTTGCTGCGATTGACGAACCAGTCCGGGCAGTCGGTCGACCAAATAGCGACACCGCTCGCTGTCGCGCGTGGTTTTTACACAGTTCATTCATTTCATTATTCATAGTCGCGCGTCGCCAACGACGCACGCGACTCTGTCTCCGCGCGATGACCATGTGACGCGATAGTTATGAGTAAAACCGATATTTCGACGGAAGCCGCCGCGCCCAGCATGGCGATCCACGTGGACCAAGATGACGAACAAGAAAAAGAAAATTCGAAGCTTCTAAGAGTTAATCCACCGCAACCAGCTATAACACCATCCGGCCCTATGCGAAAAGTCAAGAGTTTCAGTGACACCCATAGGATACGAGATGTGTCAGCTGCATCCGGAGCGGCTTCTGCAAGAAGTCTACGTCCCTACGAGCAAGTGACTCCTTATCCCGAGGGGTCCGAATGTGGAACTACAAATTATGCTCCCTCGGTTAGATCTCTTGCTTCCATCGGAATGGGATGTACCGATGGTCGCAAAATGGTCATCAGAAGAGTACCAACCTCACCTACAGAATTGTTTCACCTAGTACGTCCTCCTACGTGAGTACATCTATCGCAAACGAAGCTTCCTCCGAGTGATCATTATTCAATTGAAATAACAAGGTTCATCCACACCACTTCCATCCCTTTTCAAACTGTTTATCATCGTTCGTGCATACAGTATCTGAATGAGAGATGTCTCTTTAGTACTCAATGTACTCAAGTAATACTGGTTATTATTATTCTTTGAGCAAGCTAATTGGCAATTTGGCTTTATCTATAGGTAATTTAGCTGTATACATTTCAAAACGCTATCGTTGAGATTTACCAACGTCAGTTGAGTTCGAGCCACTGGATACCTATCACCAATAGGAATAAAAAAATAATAACAGTAATCTACCAATATGGACTTGCAACAATGATTAATAGATTACCTTTTCATCATAATTAATTGTAAAGATACATAAGCAATCTTTTGATAATAAATAAGTAAAGGAACACGTGAACCATAGTAGTTATTGAAGTGAAGTACCTAGGTATCGCTTGAATTTATTACGTTGGAGTTTGGAGTAATTCATTTAAAAATATGACTGGAAGGAAAACGTATAAGTAGTTGAAAAGGTGTATTATAAATTCACGTTGCTGTGTTTTTACTTTAACGGCCGATGGATGTTCAGATGTAGTGCACTAAAGGAAGTATAACAGTAGGTAGATACATACACTTTCCATTCATCAAATTCGTACTCGATTATATCCATAACGACTAATGCAACAAGACTAATTGCGTCGACTAATCGTTTTCATTAGAAAGTTATAGAGTCTTCTCTACAGTTCCTTCGTAATTATGTTTTATTTTTTACTTTACCTTGTTGTATGTTCTCCTCACCATCACCAGTTTGGAGCTTGATCAGGGCTTGGTTTTTTTGAGTACGGTAAACTCGCATAAGCCCTGGTCACGGTCTACCATAGTCGTAAAACCGTCCCCTGATTTGGGTCCAAATGAGTCTATCTAATGATTTACAACAGCAGGATTTAAAATCTAAGCAAACGTTTCATATTGCTATGAAATAGAAACATGTATGTACCTATTTGTAACTCAAAGACACATGCAAAAGAAAAAGAAAGAGAACATAGACTAGAAACCCATTCGCTTGACACAAAGTGGTCTCTGTCTCAGCATAAGTTGGCAAAAACGAATGAAAAAACTTTTGGAATGCAGTGACGAACAGACATGGCATGACCAATTGACCATACCAGAACCAGAAATCACATCACTATTGTTTGGCTAAGGAACCCTAAAAACGTGGCCATAACATTGGTGCATACTATCAGCGATAAAATGTCCACGTAGTAAGAGATCGTGTATCAATAAATCACTTTATCGCAAAAATAATAACAATAATAGATGACAGATCTGTGATAGATAATCTTGGACGTAGGTAGGTCCCGATGAGGGAAATCTTTCTTTATGCAAAATAAAATTCCAGTAAATGCCTTAATAATACCAGAATTGGTATATGAAAGACTGCTGGCAGATGCTGGATGCGGCAAGCTGAAGGCAGGGCGCTATGGCGCTCATTAGGGGAGGCCTATGCCCAGCAGTGGATTAATATAGGCTGATGATGATGAGGTAGGTCCCAATGAGGGAAATCTTTCTTAATGCAAAATATAATTCCGGTAAATACCTTAATAATACCAGAATTGGTATGTGATGAGAAATAAGTAATTGAAATCAGTTATCCCAAGCTTTATCAGTGTTATAGTTACGTTACGGGAAACTGATTTAACTGATTTCTTAGCTTTGAGCCTTGTCAGTACGATCTGGCGTAGTCAACAAACTGTTATTTTCAACGTAAGCCATAAAATTAACACTCAGATGCTTTTTTCTCACACCATTAAGTACTTAGACGTGTTGCAGAGTCATTAAAATAGTATAACAAGGCATTGTTTCGACGATAAAAATATAGGTTGTGTTTTGTTCGATATTTAACTCGTGAAATTTTATTTCACGCTACCAAACAAAAAGGGAGCAAAACGTTTGTAATAAATATGTAATTAAATAATTTGATTGTTTTGAAAAACTAAAAACCGACTTCCAATCGAATCTTTTAGTTTTAAACTGTGTCTTTAAGTTTTGCTGGATAAATATTAATCACTCGGGATTAAAACTTTTATAGGACCACCTCGAAATCATCCTCTATACAACTGCAAAAGAATCATCCAAATCGGTCCATAAATGTCAGAAAATCTACTAACATACATAAAATACATACAGCCGAACATAGACCCACCAACGTCCACCCTTTTTCGAAGTCGGTTAAAAAACACAATCAGCAACAAACTAAAAATCTTATTTATTTTAGGTAATCTTTGTTTAGTCTTTAAAGAAAGGTAACAAGCTAATGATTTAATGTGACTAATTTCCATTATTCACCGATTAATCACCTCATCATTATCACCGATCAAATGGATCGATTAAGATGGTAAAGTAAAAAAGTAAACAGACTTTTATTTTGTCAGAGACGAATAAGAAACAATGTTATTTAACTATTATTGATTTATATTCAATCTTATATAAACAGAAAAACTCAAATTCGATCTCCACTCATCATGTGCTATGATGGTAGAGCAGATCATACTATGGTTTTATCTGTTCTATCACGGTCTCCACGGAAGACCAGCGCTATGGCGCTGGTCCGTGATTGTGATGATGAATGAAATGAATGTGAACCATGAAGATCGTTGTTGGTTGCTAATGCCATCATCTAATAGTTATAAAACCATTTTGAGACAAAGGCAAGTTGTCTCTTTTTTTAGTTCGGTTTCTCTACTATTGTATTTATCTGAATTCTAAGTTATTTAGAGCAAAATATGATGTGAATTTCAACTCGATACTTTCACGCATTTCTGAGAAAATAGTGTTAACAGACTGACAGACGGACAACAAAGAGATCCTATAAGGGTTCCTTTTTCATTTTGAGGTACGGAATCCTAAAAATACTACAGTAAATGTACTTGACGTCTCGGTGGTCTTCTAACTCAAATAATGTCTGCGCCGACGTACATAATGTACCAAAGCAAACGTGATAATTATTTTGGTATGAAAATTAATGATTTATGAAATTAAAGGAAAAAACAGTATGTACGTATCTATTGGGATGACCAGGACTAATAATAATAAAAAATCCTAAAACTAAAATATATGTTACGTAATTTGTATACATGTTTGAGGTTTATACTATAAGAAATTGCATAATTTTCCTCAGCTTTCCCGAAATCCTAGGATTTACATTTAGTCGGGACTTGTTAAGTTAGTGACAGGAGATCAGCTGAGAAAATCCAAAAATCCTAAGATTAAGAAAGGAGTTGGGTTGTATGGCCTTCAATGCTGAGCTGATAACGCTGCAACTCTGCCTACTAGATACGAGTATCTGCACACTATGTAGTATACATACAAAATCTGCTTTACGGGTACCACGACAACGTAACGGACAATGTAGGCACCTACGATTGATCGTGCACGTGCATTGAAACTGTGAGTCCTTATCAACTGGGTACATTCTTGATAATGATTTAAAAATTTACTTACATACTTAAGGTTTGTCAGTTGAGGATTACTTTGAGAAGTCGGTATTACTTTTACCTAAAGCTGGGTGCATCATAATTTAAGTATTCAAGGGTAGGTATTTATCGCGTTCATATTCTTTTGATATTGCCGATGTTTCGGCAGGTAAAACGCTACCCTGGTCACGCCATAACTGTCGTTCTGGAGTTATCCCTGCCGTAAAGAAATTATTTTTTTGAAGTTCAGAAAATTTGTTTAGGACATTTTCAAAAAAAAGTCAACGATTCACGGCGGCGGGGGTGGCGGTGCGTAGTTTTTAAAACTTACAAGCTAGGAAGGGAAGATTTACAGCCGGTTTTCCATCCGCAAGTTATAATTTGACAAGTTTAAACTTTTCTTACCAAAAAGTTGAATGAAGAAGCGAATGAAAAACCGACTGTTAGTATTTCGTGCATTAAAAACTCGTTCTGAATTACTATGCAGAATAATAAATAATGCTGGACAATTCATAATAAAATACAATACATAGATAGATATTTTTTAATATACATAGAAAACGACCAAACGAATATCTCCCCGGAACAAATATCTGCAGATCGTACAAACATTTGTCTCAAGGCGGGAATCGAACCTGCAACCTCCTGCGTCACAGGCGGACCTTCGCCCACCGCGCCAAAGAGGTCGTCAATAATGCAAAGAACATACCTACATGTAGGAGGGAGTCTGGCCATTAGAGAAGAGAGCATGCGTGCTAGGCAGGCATATGCAGTTAAAACAGTCAAACAAACGACGGTCGTTGACCACACAATTGATGTTTCCTGTCCATTTTTGCGTGTGAGAATGATCCGCTCCCGCACTGTGCACTGTGCGGTTCAGAGGATCTACAATATTTCATGAAGATTGGTTTCTTTCATAACATTGTAACCATTAAGACTTGTGTTAATTTTACGTAATGTGTAGTAAACAACATTTTTCCACCTATCTATATGCCAATGTTTAGAACTTAAGCAGTTCTAAACTGCACTAGCTGCTGAAACTGCAGTTTCATAAAATTACAGAGGCATGTCATTTTATGAAACTGTAGTTTCATAAAATTACAGAGTAAGTCCAAAATAACGTAGTTGGGTTCGGATTCTTTCTTTTAAGCCTTTGAGCTATTTGACGTCATCTTAATCTGCCTTCATTCATCATTAATCCAAACAACGTTTTCAAGGTTTTGTCGGAAGGTACGATAATAATGAAAATTTCAACAGTTAGGGCAGTCTTAGAAAAAATGCTACGAGTAGCAAAACTTATCTAAAATACATATGTAGGTAAGTTTGTTTGATTAGTTTAATACACTATTGTTTGAACATGTCGTTTCTTTTCAAACTTGACAGGACTCTACCATAAATTTATTATCTTAGACATTTTAAATCATATTTAAGAACATTACTTTATTTTTATTGCTCCTGCTTACATTCTACAAATATTTGTGTTTACTATCCTATCTCGCGACATTGAAGAAACCGTTTAAACGGTAATAACCGACTAAATGATGAAGGGTACAGAAAAGATCATCTTTTTTCGCATCATTTGGTAACTTACTTTGACTATTACTATAACTCCATCTAAACTTACTTAGATCGTATTTATTTATATCCTTTTGGAGCCTACTAACCAAAGTTGGCAGGCCGTTGACAAACCACAGACGGCTGACTATATTCATTCATACACTGAATTGTCGCACCGTTGACTCAGCGATCTGTGTAGTCGAATTTAGTGTGTCCCATATGGTTTAACATTTTCATAGCCCCGTAGTTTTGCGAGTGTTTCAGCGGCCCACAACGAGAGGCTGCCTCAACCGCAAGGAGCTTAGTGAGCAGCCATAAATAATTGTATCAAGTGTTATTTGTTGCGCAGGCCACCAGATGAGGACACGGCGTCGCATGAGAGCGATTGCGAAGAAGAGGAGGAAGACACAACTGTCCACCTGAAGCCGAGGCGGCCTTTTTGGGCCAACAAGATTCAGTTCGTGCTGGCATGTGTCGGCTACTCTGTGGGCCTTGGCAACGTGTGGCGTTTTCCTTATCTCTGTTACAAAAGTGGAGGAGGTGAGTCAAAAAAGGTTTTTTTAGGTGTTAAGAATATTTATAGGGACCTTTAATAGAAGGCGCATCACGGTGCATGCCATAATTTGGCAGATACTACTAAGGTACGAAGTATTGAGGTATTCTCTGTCTTGAAGTTATCAACCTCTGCAGGTTGATAACTTCTTTCGGATTTGTTGTACGTAACTGTACTTAATACCGAGAAAATAAGTTCCATATGATATTGACCGGATCAAAAGAACCTATCCCGCAGGTGTACCTAAGACAGTGGACTACGGTATGATAAAATGCTCTACAATGAATCTAAGGAGATTGATTCGTTGAAAAAATTAAACACCGATTTCAAATTCCTTAGTACCTATTTACAGTTATTTTTTTTGTTTTGGGGGACAAATGCTAATCCATTGGGAATAAATGGGACTATCTCGGGATTTTCTACACAATAGCGAAAGAATTTTTAAAATAGGTATAGGTAATATAAAATAGGTCCATAATTGACACAGAAATCAACGAAGATGCATAAAAAACATACATAAAACTTTTTTTTTGAAGTCGGTTAAAAACCTTATCGTCCGCTTAGAAACCATGTTACGTAGAGCTCTAATAAAATGATGACTTCGCCTCACGTAGGTATCTAATCAGCTGTGACAAAACGATGTCGTGTAAGTCGTGACATTGTATGATTAGTGCGCTTTACAAACCAGAGAATAGATCATTTAGAATTCTAGTTAGATGTAAACTCACAATTGCCTAAACACGAAATACGATCACTGTGGACATGACCATGAGGACATCAATTATGATGTATCGCTATATTTTGACGCTATTACGCCATTAATCTGATAACCAAAGATTATGGTAGAGAAAAAATTGTATCGAAGAAAACTTCAGGGGCCTTTTTCGTCTGTAACCAAGAACAGATACATACTAGGAAACAACAATATTTCAAATCTTATTAATCTTGTAACCATACTAGTAATCAAACCTTTTCTTAAGATAAATAAATAAACATTTTATGATTATTTATTATTATTATTAATCAAACAAAGTAAATTGGTAATAATTAATAAAAGCCTCGGCAATTTTAATACGACATATTTTGGGTACAAAGCTGATATTTGGGAGATAAATGGGAACACTGATTTGTGCTAGTACCTTTTAACCACTCAGCTCACCTTAATACCATCGCATCGCCATTGTCTTGGTCGTAGTTAACTACGAATACAACTTGTATACTAAACGTATAGTAAGAAAGTTCCTATACCTTCTTGGTAGAGTTCAGTCAGTATTACAAACCTGTAATTAAATAATTAGAAAAATTATGTCAGCTCGTAGATGCAATAATATTTTCAATATGCACTTAAAAATCAATAATTAAAACATTGTTGTTTGAGGGACAAGGTCAAAAGTAATCTTTTTGTTTTAAAACTTTGCATGCAAGATGATAAATTAACGTATAGGGTTTTAATAACCAGAAGATAATGAATAGAATATTTTTAATTAATTTATAAAAGTATACCTATTTTAGCCAATATTGCCTTAAATTGGTACTCACACTCGTTTCGTACTTAAAAAACCTACTTATACCTACACCCTCGTTGTGTAAATCCAAGACGATCACGACCGATTTATTGGAATCTCTTGTAGAATTTTAAAAGGTTAAAGCTTGATACTGTCTTTTATTTTAAAATGTTTAAATGGACGTTGTTTGTATGTATTAAGCACACTCAAAATCGTGATGATCGCTGTTTGTGTCTCCGTGGCTAGTTGGCACCGAGGCTCGAAAGGCACGACAATGCGGTGTGAATTACAGCTGATGCCTACGGCAAACGAACACTTCAAACTAATCACAGTACGCAGACATTTTCTCAAGATATCAAATGATTTATTGCTACTTAAGGATATATTTAGAAACATAGGTAGCTGTTTACTTAGTTGTTTATATTAATGACGCAGGTATCAGTTATCAAGCGTTGCACAAGTAATTGGAGCAGGTTTATTATTTTCTTACATTAATTACGTGTCTCTCAGAAATACGATCCTGCCATGAATTCCGGCATGAATGAAGATACTAAATATATGACATTGTGCAAATGATTTATAGTTTTTAACAATAGTTCACTCACGACATTTTTTTATTATTAATATCTGACTAAAAATACATTTAAAATAGCCGAATAGACTGAAGTAACATAAGTAGGTGGCAGTTAATTTAGGTATGCTAAGAATGAGCAATGGATGGGTTAATTACGCAATTTCTGCAGGTCAATTGCTGGATTTAGGTATGATACAATAGGGTATATATGCATGTGACTTCAAAAAAGCTGATTACTTTTATTTGTATTCTCTATTGATATAGAAATATATCTGCATATTTATTTTTGTATTTTTTGATATTTTTATTGAGAAAAATAATCACTGAAAAGTAGATGTTTTAAGCCTCGCAGCGCTTATAATATCACCCGAAATTGAGTGCAGTTTAATTTTAAAATTTTTCCTTAATAATTTAGAAATTTGTGGGTGTTTTACTTTTTTTCGGTAAAGAAATAACATAAATAATCAATTAAAAACATTAAAAATTCTATGCATATACCCTATTGACCATTACCGTTTTCAGAATCATCTTGCCGAAATTTTAATAACAATTAAGTAAGGTTTTTATTTTCAGCTAAAAAGAAACGATATTCTGGCTCAGACATGAATTTTTGAAATGGTTGTTTATTTTGTTTCAGGTGCGTTTCTCATTCCTTATTTTATAATCCTCCTCGTATGCGGTGTGCCAATGCTCTTTATGGAGCTCGCTATAGGGCAATATACGGCCCACGGCCCAATCGGTGCTCTATCCCAGATATGTCCGCTATTTAAAGGTAAGATAAAAAGCACACCAAATTAAAACCGTGAAAAGAAAATTATAGTCAATCTTCAATCCTATCATGAAAAAAATAAATTGCAGGTGCGGGTCTGGCGAGCGTGGTGATCTCATTCCTTATGTCCACCTATTACGCGGTTATAATTGCGTGGGCAATATACTATTTCTTCACATCATTCAAGACCGAGGTTCCGTGGGCCAGCTGCTCGAATAGATGGAACACAGCGCAATGCTGGGTACCTTACCATAACCACACAAAACCTAACGGATCACAAACACCCACCGAACAATTTTTCGAGTAAGGTTTGCTTTTAAATAATTTCGATGAGTATTGTAGCTGGGGTCTTCAAGGTCTCCATGTGTATTGTGGCTGAGATGGTCAGGGTTATTGTACGGAGAATGCTCGAAGCGGAACAGACATCAACTAAGCTAGCTTTGTAACATATTTTACCACGGTAAATCTTTTACAGTTTTCGGAGGAATTAAGTAATTCAAAATATTATTTGGTTGGGTTGATGAGTGAAAACAATTAATTCACTTTTCAAGCAAATTTTCTTAGGTCACATCTTACCTTACCTAAGTGAGATGGTGGCCAAGCCCTTGACAAAAAACTCTACTTGTACGCGCCAAGCAAAATATATTGGTACCTATTAGCGGCATTCGATTCGAACCTTAAGACCTTCAGATACCAACACGCAGTAGATTTTTTCTTATCTGATAGGCAACTAACTACTAAAAGTTACGAGTAAGTTACAGTTAAACAAAACTTATGTTGTTGCAGGAAAAAGGTTTTAAGCATGAGTGATGGTATCGAGTTCCCTGGAGGATTGCGGTGGGAGTTAGCAGCATGCTTGGTCTGCGCTTGGGTGCTCGTATATTTCGCACTATGGAAAAGCATAAAATCCTCCGCAAAAGTCCGCTACATCACTACTACACTGCCATTTCTACTCATAATAGTGTTCCTCGGGCGGTCGCTGACACTCGAAGGAGCAGATAAAGGCTTACGATTTTTCTTCAAACCCGACTGGGAATTACTGAAACAATCAAAGCCTTGGGTCAACGCAGCCTCACAAATTTTTAATTCGATCGGCATTGCCTTCGGTTCTATGATAATGTTTGCCTCTTACAACCGATTCGACAACAACTTCCTCCACGACACGCTGGCTGTGTCCCTGGTGAATGCAGTCACTAGTTTGATCGTTGGAATATTCACATTTGCTACAATAGGAAATATAGCATTTGAACAAAATACTCCAGTAAAGAACGTTATCGCCGATAGTAAGTACCTACTTGAACACCATATAAACGTAACTACTTCAGACTTGCATGGAAATGTCTGTACCTACTCTGATATTTGTGACCAGTTATGCGTCTTGGGCCATGAAAAAAATGTTATATTACAGTACTCTAAATAAATATCTCTATTGGCTGTTTAATTGTCAGATCCAGGGTTATTACCTAAAAATTAAAAATTCATAAACGAAATTATTCATAGTCGTAAATTCTTGGCTATCATGGGGAGTCCTGTCATAACGAACGACTGTTCGTGCAATGCGCCCCCATCGTTCCCTATTGGTTGCGTTGGTTGTGGGAGCAGTCGGTCATGGAAGATTGTGTTAGGTCCGACCATCTTAGTTATAGACCAACCACAGGAATTTTTCCTTACATTCGAAAAAAAAAACTAAATAAACAACTTTAATGCTTGTTTTATTTCCAGGTCCAGGGTTATTATTCGTCGTTTATCCTCAAGCAATAGCAAAAATGCCCGCGCCTCAGTTATGGGCAGTGCTATTCTTCTTTATGTTCTTGTGCCTCGGTCTGAACAGCCAGGTATTTAAAGTAGCTAAGAATACAATTAATCAACCGATTGTAGGTACGTTGAGATAATCGTATTATTCTCTTAATTGCAGTTCGCCATAGTTGAAGTTGTGGTTACATCCATCCAAGACGGGTTTCCCGACATGATACGCAGGAGGCTTGTATACCACGAACTGTTGGTATTGTGCGTTTGCGCAGTTTCACTGGTGTTCGGGTTACCGCACATCATTCAGAGCGGCATATACGTATTCCAACTGATGGATTATTATGCCGCATCTCTGAGCATAACGTATCTTGCCTTCTTCGAAGTAGTGGCCATAGCTTGGTTCTACGGAGTGGGACGTTTGTCAAGAAATATTAAACAGATGACAGGTCAGTACCTAATCAAGTACCCACCTACCTAACGTTTTCACTCTATCCTGACCCATTGCGACAGAGCTGCATTAACATCGTCAATTTTTAGGACTCACCGATGTGCTCGTGTAATCCTCTACTAAAATATGAACAGTTTAAGTAGGTGCCTACTCTTAACACGTTATTAAAAACTGTCAGCCATTTTGCCTAGATTATGCAAGAGTTATCGCAGGTGATAACCTTGAATCTGTACTTTACATTGCATTGCACTCATGTGACTGTAGCCATTATTTTTATTTTACAAATAGATTACATATCCGATGTGCTCTGTTCAACGCGCATTGTTCCAAAAAAAACTTTTCGAAACAATTACTAAGTATATAGTCATCTAACGACAAAGGTAGTGTGTCACACACTGCTATTATCAGCGACAATCAACACACCCAGAAAATGTGTTTATCTTTATTAGTTTTTATTGTATTCATTCCAAGAGACTGAATACGTGCAAACAAACTGAATTGCTAACTGGCTAACAAACGTACTTATATTTATTTGTTTTTTTTTTTCAGGTCGTTACCCGTCTCTGTATTTCCGATTCTGTTGGCTGATTGCGTCACCCGCGCTTCTGTTTGCGCTATGGGTGGTGTCCCTGGTGGACTATATGCCTCCCAGCTACAGAGACTATGACTACCCTTTGTGGGCACAGGTGCTAGGCTGGACGATAGCATCCTTATCTTTACTGTGTATACCCGTGTATGCCATAGTTGTAATTATACAATCGCCTGGAGAAAATTGGAGAGAGGTAATATGTTCAATAATTTTTCTTTTTTTTTTCTTTCAAGCCGTAGAGTAGGTACCTACTAGTTTGCTAGCCAAGTTTGATAAAATTCTACGA
Source organism: Eupithecia exiguata (assembly GCA_947086465.1). Taxonomy (NCBI): domain Eukaryota; kingdom Metazoa; phylum Arthropoda; class Insecta; order Lepidoptera; family Geometridae; genus Eupithecia; species Eupithecia exiguata. Next base: position 7,555,964 of record OX352230.1, on the reverse strand, counting down.
GTGTTCAAAGTGAAAGATATGACAAAATATTGTTTTGCAACGACCAACAAAGATGGGGCGGGAAGTCGATTTTGGACTTCTACACTGATATCTGGCGATAAACCCAGATTTCATTTATCAATTTGTGATAAATTTGCACGAATTACAGTCAAACATTTGATAATTCTAGTGATGCATTAACCTAGGTACGGAGGTACTCGAAAGCGGTATTGTCAATTACACACCGGAGGTGTAGGATGCATAGCGCATTTTTAATGTCTATGTGTGGGGTTAGGTGACTTCTGTGAATATGTATGAACTCTATTCACAGAAGTCACTTCTGTGAATATGTATGAAATCTATTCACAGAAGTCACCTCACTCGTAATTTCTCGGCAGAAGTTAAATCCAACTTAATCACTTCCGTCTTATTGCGTAGTACCTACGTACCTTGACTAATCACTAATCAGTTCCTAGTTTAATAACCTAAAAAGATTGTTTTATGTATTGCTCAGTCATTTCCAAAAAGATCTTTTGTATTTTTTTTTATATTGTGATCGTGACTTAATGATAAGATATTGGGTTGCGTTTGCGTAGTAACGATTGTTTAAAATGTTTAATTTTATTATTTCTTTCAGAAATTATACTACTCCATTCAGCCGACTTCGTTATGCGAGTGTGGTATCAACGGTTGTGATATATGCTGCTCAGAGTCTGACCACTCAGAGGACAAAACAACAATCACCTAGTCGCGGGGAAACCCTACGAACTAAATTTAAGTTAAAATAGTCTTAGACACAATTCAATTACCTCCATTTAGGTATCACAGAGCTCATGATAAGATTGAAGAATAAACAATTCAATAAGATAATACGGCGGCGGTCTATCATAATTATCATGAATGTAGAGTACATAGTACCTAGTAGAGCGCACTTGACCCAAAACTAACAACAAACATCTACTTAGACACACATACTTACTTGAAGCACTAGAGATTACAAGAGTTTTCTATACATCATTGGGCACTTGGTACAATATTTCCGTAAAATAAAGACATTTCATGCCATTTTTATATCTAGGTTTCCATGTATAAGTACAAAATGAATGGTCTTATCTCGGCTCATAAATTTATTTTAAGTAGGTACATAGTTGCTGAATAGATCCATGCTATTAGGGCACTGTTTATTTGTAGAGTTTTTTCATAAGTCATAACAGTCATTCATAAGTGACAAAGGGGAACTTATATGATGAGATTAAAACAGTATTAGGAATTGTACTTGGGAAAAAAATACTATTTATCTAAAAATTAATCGAAATATTCTGGCTGTGTGGTTTTTAAGTCGGAAAAGACAGATAATGTGATAATTTTACATTCCGGACATATTTCTTTGATTTTGGTTTTACATTAAATAAACAATTTACTTTAATTTTAAGACACTTAAATCCAAAAATACTTTTTGAAAAGTACATAAGTTTTTACTTTTTTTTCTGTTTGTGATTAATATAATTTATTTTTAATAAATTACCATATGCAATGAACTAAATTACATCTAAAAATAATTCCCAAGTTGTGATAATAACAAAGAAGTTAGTACCTACCTACATCAAAAGTTTACAAATATTTTAGTCGAGCAGACTGAAAACAAAAATGTTATGATGTAATGTAAATATAATATTAATTACGAATTGAATGTTGTATCCAGTAAAAAATATTAGATAATAAAAAATGTATTATGCAATCACATGGCTATATTATTTCAACTCTGATTTATTACGACTGTTTGACGACTTCTGTGGTGCAACGGGCGAAGATTCGCTTGTCGCGCAGGAGGTCGCGGATTCGATTCCCGCCTCGGGACAAATGTTTAGAAATAATTGTACGGGTGTTTTCTATGTAGGTATGTTTTCGGTGTTCTTGTAGTTGCAGCGGCATACCCCGACACTAGCCCATTTATCCATACAATAGTCGCGTCTTGGCACAAACATCCGCAACTGTGCTGGGCTACAGTTGCGCCACACGTGCAACTGTGTGTGTAACGGCTAGGGTCACTTATGAATGAATATAATCGTGCGAGTGGGACAGTTGCGAAATAACTGAAGTCATTTAGTTTTTTCCTTTCACAAAAGGTGAAATTAAAACCCAAAACAGAAGAAAAATCCTATGTCCATTATCAAACAAACAAAACATCGAACACCATCGGCGTCATCTGTCTTAAGGCGGAACCCCGACCCAAATAGCGCCTCTACCTATTCTGACCCGCGCGCGATTAATTTCGCGTGGACTTTAGTAATACTACCAATTTACTACCAATCCTTTATGATTTTAAGTTTTTATGACAAAAACCTATTAATTTATAGAGAAAAATTACGTCACTTTGTTTTCGAATAGGGTTGACACCCATTTTTGAAAAGTGTCTCAAATAGATTCTATAGTGCTATTAAACCACAAAATTTTGATTCAATCGATAATTGCCATAAAAATGCATTTAAAATTTACATTTTAAGTAATTTGACGAAAACACTGGACGTAGTGGACGCCATATTGCTACGGTCATGACGTCAGTTAGCTCCAAAGGTACCTACATAAACAAATGCGCTGATGTTTCTGATCACAGTTGATACTTTATAGTTTACCTACACAGCCGTATGACATAACAACATTGAGTCATTCGTCAACTCACACCATCCAACTCGTCCCAACTGGTGTGAGTTGACGAATCATAAAAATAACTGCGCCTACTATTTCGTGGTGTTAAATCACAGATTAAAAAAAAAACTAAAAACTTTGATTTTGTTATTTATGAACTAAAACTAACATTTTCCGGCTGCTTTTTGCATAAGCTATCTCAATAATATATTTAAACTCTACACAAGTTTGGACGCAAATCAGGGGTCAGTTTTATAACTATGGTAGACCCTGATCAGGGCTTTTGCGAGTCTACCATAGTCATAAAACCGAGCCCTGATGAGGCTCTAGACGAGTGTAGGAGTTAAGATTTTTTCTAATATAGAGTATTGTACACTTAATGTGGTAGATGCTTGACCTCCACGGCCTACCCACATGCACACTATTCTACTTGTAGCTCTAGCATACTACAGCTACAGTAATTAAAAGTACTATGTTTGAGGAATCAAATACTACAATATGTTTCAAGAATATATTGAGGTTGAATGCACTTACAAGTAGATTAGAAAATAGCAGCTTAGTTATCTTTTCTTTTTCTTAGGGCTGGTACATACATCTTCATCGGGATCACTTTCATCATCTTCTTCTAGAACGCAGTCACCTTAGAACAAAAATAAGATTTAAGAAAGATCATCATAAGGTTTTTTTGTTATAGTGCTTACCCACACCTTGGGTATTCAAAATTCAATAACTTTATTTCTTTAGGCTTACAAAATAAGCACTTAGACAAGTCAAATCAAGGAAATAAAGCAAATTGAATTTTGAAATTTTATACATAAACAGCTTAATAGTACTAGTATCTCTAAGAAATGAAATAAGTTCCCAAAAATTTTCGGTTTCGGCGGGACTCGAACCCATCATCATCACGATTGTTGTCATGTGTCCTGGTTGATGTACCTAAGTATTTTTTTCTTGAAATGACGAAAATAAAATAGCCCGGTAACTATATTTACCAGAACCTCCCTGGTCATCTATCATTTTTGTCAAAGTTGCATTGGCAATTTCTTGAAAGTTTTCTAGGGTTTTCACAAAATTATTGCTGTCAACTTCTCTGGTAACTGAATGTATTATTTTATCATTTTGAGATACCACTAACTTTATTTCAGGTATCATTTTCGAAAATAAGATTTGATTTCAAGCAGGACAAAACCATGAAAATTCCCCGGTAAAAAATAAAACCGAAACAAACAAAACAATAAACATAAACCAGCTGTTGAATGCAGACAGATGACAGACATGACATGATGATGCCATGACAAATGTCAAAAAAGGTCAGAACTTGCAGGCCTGACAAATAGTTCACCTTAGTCCTCTCACAATCACAGAGTACATTAAATGCTCACAATCTCCTACGGACGAACTTCATGCTGGATACATGAGAATCCATGAAAGATTAAGCAGCTCCATGACCGAAGAGGTTTGCTTGCATATTTAATTTAGTCTAGTCTCGTCTCTCTCTTACTGCCATGAAATGACTTATACAATTAATCTACGCCCTGGACCCTATGACCCTTATAGGTACAACCGTACAACCATACCATGACCAATTCTAGTGGTTAACCATGTTTTAAAAATAACATTGTAGAGGTAAAATAAAATGTACTTTTTCAACTTCGGCATATAAATGGCTCTAAAATCCTCTTGTAAGTTTTGGATGACAACCTGTTTGTCACACATTTCACTTTATTTTTTCGGCTAATCACTACCTAAGAAGTGGCCAACGTGTTTAAATAGGTCTCGTTTTCTACCAAAGGTCTGGATTGATAAAAAGATCCAGCCAGCCGGTCACTCCGGTCAGTCAGTCATCGTGCGTGAGCGAATGATCAGCATGGGTGGGATCAGCTGATTCATTACAACAAAATAAAAATACATAAATTTCTGAAATGTTTCTAAATATTTTTTTATTTATTTAATAAAATATGCTTTATTAGTAATATGCGCGAATACGGAAGATTTGGTCCACTTATAGGAGCCGTTGATGAAGGCACTTCCAATGTCAAGTTCTTGGTAAGACATGTGTAATATAGTTCTAATGTTATTTTATGTATTTTGGTTAGACTCACTTTGAAATAAATAACAAAAATACGGTATCACTATCCATTTAGGTTTTTGCTGCTAACACATCAGAAGTGTTAACCTACCACCAGCTACCCATAAGGCGATTTAGTCCCCAGGAAGGATGGGTTGAACAGGATGCTTTAGAGATACTGAATGCTGTCTTGGAATGTATTGAGGTACTGTGGCCCCACTGCATACATACATAAAAAACTACGTAAATAATATACTTATTGCCTATGTTGTCAATCTTTTAAGTATACCATGTTCTTAGTTACTTTACTACTTTGATACCTTGGTAACTTTGACTGAAACTTGGGCAAGAAATTCTTATGAACCTTTAATCGTTTGACTTTTGCTTTACAGGTGACTATTGATAATTTAAAGAAGCTAGATATAAATCCTGAGGATGTTGTTGGAATAGGTATTGCAAACCAAAGAGAAACTACAATAGTTTGGAACTCAATTACTGGTCAACCACTTTATAGTGCCATAGGTAAGCTTGTGTGATGCTATAAAGTACTTTTTCTGGTTTTAAAGTAAAGTAAACCACCCTTTCAATATGTGTCCACTCATTTTTCACCAATGATTTCAGTTTGGTTAGATGTAAGAACAGCAAAAACTGTAGATGAACTCATCAGGACAAAAGGAGCGCAATGTGTGAATGCTGTATTACAAACCAGTGGTCTTCCGTTATCAACTTACTTCTCTTCCATAAAGCTCAAATGGCTGCTGAAGAATGTGACCGCTGTCAGGGAAGCTGTAGCAGCTGGCGAGTGTATGGCGGGTACTGTTGATTCCTGGCTAATATGGGTAACTGGATTTGACTTCCTAAATAAATCCCCCCCACTAATATTATACAATGTGAAAGTTTGGATGGATGGATCCAAACTTTCACATTGTACTCTATTATGCCAGAATGGCTGAACAGATCTGGATGAAATGTGGCATAGAGATAGATTATTGTCTGGAATAGAACATAGGCTACTTTTTATCCTGGAATTCCCACACCCACGGGAACAGGAACTAAGCGGATGAAACCGCGAGGCACTGCTAGTCAATAATAAATAATGCTCAACAATTTACACAGTATCATCTAAATCTAAGCTAAGCAGAGCTTGCGTTATGGGTACTAGATAGATGTTATCTATATAGGTAATTAATATTATAAAGAGGAAAGATTTGTTTGAATTGAATAGGCTCCAAAACTACTGGATCAATTTGAATTTTTTTTTTCACCATTTGTATCCTACATTATCCCTGATGAACATAGGCGATAGGATATATCCGTGCGAAGCCGGGGCGGACGCTAGTATTGAATACACTACATACATGCAAAAATACATGGTGTTACATTTTTGGAGAAATCAATGCAAAAAAATCCTTCAAAAGTAATAGATGTAATAAACATCTAATTATGCTTTTGTTTCCTCATAAATCTATCTCTCATGGCTCCTTTCACAAGTTTTCTCTTATTCTCATGGTTTCAAATTTGGCAATCCCCACCCCCATCTCCCTGTAGACTAAAACTGTTGAATACAAATACAGTTATTCCCAGCTGTCCTAATCTTGACTGCTAGACACTACCATCTCGATTGTGAATAAATATCCCGACTTGTCACTGACAATAATGAATTTTATTACCTTGATTGGTAAAGTTATTATTATTTAATGAACCTTCAAGTAATTCGCTTATTGTTGTTACCGGTGGGGTAAACGTGTTCTTGAGTGGAGACCGCGACTCGGCAAACGTAGTGTAGGACGCCCTCCGACCAGGTGGGATTACGATTTGCGAAAGACTGCTGTCAGATGCTGGATGCGTCAAGCTGAAGACAGGGCGCTATGGCGCTCTTTAGGGGAGGCCTATGTCCAGCAGTGGACTAATATAGGCTGATGATGTGGTTGTACCTACGCTTGCACTTTTTGGTACACCGTCAATCATCAAATCATGCACATCCTACTTAAATAAATACTCTGAATGATTATTAAATAAACATACAAACATCATTTATGTTACAGAACCTTACTGGTGGAAGCCATGGAGGTATCCATATAACAGATGTTTCAAATGCATCAAGGACACAACTCATGTCATTGAGAAGCTTACAATGGGATAAAGGGCTTTTAAAATTCTTTGATATACCTATAGGAATATTACCAAACATAAAGAGCTCATCAGAAATATATGGTTACATAGCCACTGGCGCTTTACTAGGAGTGCCAATAGCTGGAGTAAGTAATAAATAAATAATGCTGGATCACCCACTCAGATCTAGCCCCAAGCAGAGCTTGTTTTATGGGTACTAGATAATTGATAAACTTAATTGCACCTTTTTCTCTGACTACTGATCATCAATAAACCTTTAAAATAATTTGGTGTTTCACAGTGCTTGGGAGATCAACAGGCAGCGTTAGTAGGTCAAGGGTGTATGCAATTTGGACAAGTTAAATGCACTTTTGGCACTGGATGCTTCCTCTTATACAACACAGGTGATTTATATTCATGGATTAACCTATCACTGTACTATACCTGTTAACTTATTGCAATATTTCCATTGTTTTAGGTGACTCTATTGTACATTCACAAAACGGATTATTGACAACAGTGGCATATAAATTAGGACCTGACGCTCCTCCTGTTTATGCTTTAGAAGGATCAATAGCTGTAGCAGGTAATCTATGTAAATTATAATCTTAGTTTTGTATTGGTAAAAGAAATTGATTTACAAATGTAAAAAAAGCACATATGAAATGTAAATATTTTATTTAGGGGACACATTACAGTGGCTGCGAGAGGGGCTCGAGATAATAAATGACGTAAAAGAAACGGAGTCCATAGCATCTGAAGCGAGCGAAGGAGAGGAGGGCAGCATTTGTTTCGTACCGGCCTTTAATGGACTGTATTCGCCTCATTGGAGGAAAGACGCGAGAGGGTTTGTACTTTTTTTACTTACTGTTTGACGGAAGAAGACGACAGCGCACCGTAGCTATGTAGTAGTTATAACCAGAGCATATACTTATAAATGTAGAAGGTAATACTACTATCGTATTGAAAGAACACTCTTCGCCCTCCACCTGACCGAGCTTCCTCACCGCCACGTCCTAGCGAGTTCGGTAGGCGTAGGTACCAAATGCCCTTTGCATTTGGTACCTACGTCTACCGAATGTACAGCGCACGCACTCTATTTCGACAGACGGCGCCGATGGTGTTCGAGACGTTTCGTTTGCTTGATCATGGAAGTTTCGGACTTCCATGATCAAGCAAACACTTGCAGCACTTGCATGCAAGCAACCTACTGTTTTGAGGTTTAATTTCACCTTTGTGAGAGGAAAACCAAATGTCTGAGTTATTTCGTAACTGTCTCACTCGCACGATATGGTCATGAAATGACGTCACACACACAGTTGCACGTTTAGCGCAACACAGACCTATGTCCAGCTGTGGACTAACATAGGCTGATGATGATGATAGATATGTATCTACCGAGTCCCGATTTTACCAACCTACTCCGCGTGCGTCACTCATAGATAGCACTTCTTTGCAGGATAATGTGTGGTCTGAGCGGTAGAACAAAGCGGCAGCACGTAGTTCGAGCTGCGCTGGAAGCTGTTTGCCACCAGACGCAGAGCGTGGCAGCAGCAATGGGAGCCGACTGTGCGCCTCTATGCCGCTTGCTTGCAGACGGAGGGATGACGCAGAACTCGCTTCTTATGCAGATGCAGGCTGATCTACTCGGCATTCCTCTGGTAAAGTTTACTTTATCTTGTACAAGATTACAAATGTACTTACCACCAGCTCTTTCAAAGGCGCGCTGGCGCGTTTCTGCTCGCGGATTCGCGGTTGGATAAAATAAGGCTCGTGTTAGTCTGGTAGATTTCTGAGAGTAAAATAATTTTCGAAGTAACCACCAACCACCACTCCACATCTGGGATGTAGTTCCAAAGATTAACTATCTACCAAAACATAAACTCCAAACAAATTTTACAACTTCGCAATTATTACTGAAAGTAGACAATCAACAAAACGAGGTTCTCAGTCGACCTCTGTGGTGCAGCAGACGAAGCCTGCGACGAAGGAGGTTGCGGGTTCGATTCCCGCCTCGGAAGCAAATTTTTGTACGATCTTCAGAAATTTGTTCTGGGTATTTTCTATTGATAATAAACATGTTTATCTATGTTTTTAATGTAAAGTATTGGGTGCCTATGTCAGTGAGGTATAATAGTTGGTTCGTATATACCTACTAGAGTGAGTACTCATACATACGAGTAACACACGCTCTGCTTACTTTAGGGCTAGATGATCCTGTGGGGATAGTCCAGCATTATTTATTATTTTGTGAATTGTTTTCTTGCACTTAGATTCGTCCCCTGATGATGGAGAGCACTGCGCTAGGAGCGGCGATAGTGGCGGGCCGCGCGCTCCGCGTTTGGCCGACGACCATGCCCACTCCTCCGGCCGATACCTTCCTACCATCCATTACTAGTGAAGGTGCGTCATCTCAATATGAACGGGTCACCTCACACAAAAATACGACGCCTGCGCGCTCGTTTTAAGATAGTGATTCAAAATATAACTTTATTTGCTACGCAAAGATATACAATTTTTATTGACATAATCCTCCCAACGGTGGCACCGTGTCTGTGTCTCGAGATGCCTCGCGTCTCGGTGTGCGCTGACATCACGGGACAAGATCTTTTGAAAACGACCCGCAGGGTCACGCCGCCGCCGCTACACGGAGCTCCGGATAAACGAGTGCGTCAAGAGGCATTAAAGTGTTAACAGGTGTAGGATTCTCGCAAAATAATGTTACTCTAAGCTACTTACTTATTTTCACAACATTTTTATTTCCAGAAAGAGATATGCGCAGAGTTCGATGGGAAGAGGCACTTGAGAAATGCATGAATTGGGTCACTGATGACAATGAAGAAAAGCAGAGACTTATGTCAGGTAAAAAATCTACCTATTTATTTTTCACAATCACACCACTGCCACCGCTCTACCCGCCGCCGCCAGTGGGACAAGGAATGGCGCAACGGGCGAAGATCCGCCGGTGACAGGACGTTGCGTTGTTCCGTTGTTCGATTCCAGTGCATTTGTTCCGGGTCTGGGTGTATATAAATTAATAGGTACCGAAACTTTAACCCCTAATACTCTGCTCCACCATGATGTTAGTGTTAATGGCCTACGCGTTAATTAGGGCGTTAAAAATGCACGTTGGCTACATTTACTCAACAACGCCGTCAGTAGGTAATTCCTAGTGAAGTAACGCGCTAACCGCACAAAATTCGAGATTGAATGAAGCAGCTGCAGTAATTGCAACAATCAGTGTGATACATTTGATGTATGCAATTTAGTAAAAATTACAAAAACTTTCCAAAAAGCTCATATTATCATCTTTACTTGCTCTTGATTTTAGAGATTTTTATGGGTTCCGTACCCAAAGGGTAAAACGGGACCCTATTACTAAGACTCCGCTGTCCGTCTGTCACCAGGCTGTGTCTCATGAACCGGACAGTTGAAATTTTCACAGATTATGTATTTCTGTTGCCGCTATAACAGCAAATACTAAAAAACAGAATAAAATAAATATTTAAGGGGGCTCCCATACAACAAATGTGACTTTTTTGCTCGATAACGGCATTAAGTAGACGCTTGAAATATTCACAGAATATTTAGTTATATATTCAATTTAATAATAATAAATTAAATTAAAACATATTTAAACCATTCCCATACAACAAACGTGATTTTTTTGCCGTTTTTATAGATTGGCACTTGGCCGGTTTTTAGTATTTGTCTAGATGAATAGGTACCGTACCTATGCCTGTCATGCATCACTAATTGACGAGCGATTCTTGTGTGAGTGAAGTTTTGAATTCCGGATAATTCCATTCGCAGTAATTTCAAGAGCTCCAAAACATTTTTGTTGGACTATACGATTGTCGCCATAATGCAGTTCGCAAAACAACACGTAGAAGACACATCTTTCCCCTACGCATGCGGCCCGCGGAATGAGACGGGGCAGCGTTAATGTAGCCAACATTCGGAGTAATTCCAAGAGCTCCAAAACATTTTCATTGGACTATACGATTGCCGCCATAATGCAGTTCGCAAAACAAAACGTAGAAGGCACATCTTTCCCCTACGCATGCGGCCCGCGGAATGAGACGGCGGCGTTAATGTAGACATTATTATGACATCTTTTTATCTTTTTGTATTTTGTGATTATTTCCGATACAAGTAGGTACATATATTTGTTTGTGAATAAAGAAACTGAAACTAAAACTAGTGCGCTAAACTCCCTAAATGTGTGGAAAAAAACCTTCAACTATCGCTTAGCGTCTAATGTCATTAATAATGCCGTTGTACATTAACACGTTAAAATGTTGGCCACATCTGCGTAACGCCCTATTTAACGCTTTAATTTACGCGTTAAAACGCAGGTGGCGCAGTAGCATAACAAAGATCAGCATTAACCATTTATCTTCTCCGTTTCAGATGAAATAGATCGAACAACAGCAGTTTTGCCTTCCGGCCTGTTTTTTCTAGGAACGGCGCTCCTAGTGATTATAGCTGATAAATTTAAAGTCCTGTAAATATTGTTTGTGCCAGTTAGATTGTTCCAACGCGCTACGTTCCGAGAATTGAGATTAACTGTCATGATCAGAAGATACTTAAATAATTTACAGGGTCCAAATTAATATTTGCTTATTTCTGAAATTCTCGTTATTGCTGACAAAACTATAAACACTTATAGCATTTGATGCCCAGCCTCAACGGTGCGAGTTGCAAATATCCGCTGCCGCACACCTGCTCAAGAAGATATGCGTCATGGGCACTCAAAAGTCACAAGCAGGCTATGCACAGGGCCACTTTGCCATTATTGTCATCTCACGGAACAAAGCTTGTTTTTGTTATGAACAACATGTACTTCCAAAGCTAGATCAATAAAGTATTATTTTAATTTATTAAAATGTTGTTGTTGTAGTACAGTAGAATATATGTAGATATTAGGCAAATTAACAGATGTATTATTTTCACCTATGAAATGAAACTAGGTACCTAGGTCTTGCAGTAAAAAATATATTTGAAAAAAGCCTTACAGTAAATACAAATGCTAAGTCACAATAATAATGTATTTTGCTAAGTTTAAGTAGGTACAGTAGAACATTTTAACCCTTTATGACTGCAATAGGCCTTAACTTGACAGACTTCTTGCTTATGCCTGCAGCATGGCAAGTATTGACAACATCTGTCACATTTTTGTAAGATTCTGGAGCTTCTTCCATCACTAGTTTAGGGGATGCCACTCTGATGGAAATGCCCATGTTCTCCATTTTTGTTAAAACTTCTTTGTAATCAATGTTGCGCCTTGACTTAGCGCGAGATAATGCCCTTCCCTAAAAATATTATACAAATTGAAATGTTGTGTGGGTTCTTTAAAATAAAGAATGCTTGGGACAAAACTATACATACTGCTCCATGGCAAGTAGAGCCAAATGTTTCAGTCATCCCTTGGTGGGTCCCAGTGAGAACATAACTGCAGGTGCCCATCGTGCCTCCAATTAATACTGGTTGACCAGTCAACTGGTAGTCAACAGGTATCAAAGGATGATGTGGTGGAAATGCCCTTGTAGATCCCTGAAACAAAACCATTATTCAAAACTAGTGTCAAGTTAATTTAAAGACTGTTAGACTACTAGATAATACTCTACCTTTCTGTGTACAAGCAAAGTTTTTAATTTTCCATCTACAACATGTTCTTCAACCTTGGCAATATTATGAGATACATCATAGATAACATGCATATCTAAGTCGTCAGGTGCCATTTTGAACTGCTTGGCAAAAGCTTGGCGTGTCAAAAAAGTCATTGAACTTCTGTTCACCCAGGCAAAGTTGGCTGCTGCAGCCATTGCCTTCAAGTAGTCTTGTCCTTCAGTAGAATGAATCCTAGCACAAGCCAGCTGACGGTCATTAGTTTCTATTTGATCTCGCTTCATTGCTTTTTCCATTTGTACTAGAGCATCTGTGGCTACCTGATGGCCAAACCCTCTGCTTCCTGAGTGAATCATTACACATACTTGGCCCACTTTTTCTATACCCATTTTACCAGCTGCATATTTGTCAAAAATTTCATCCACTACTTGAATTTCTGCATAGTGATTGCCAGCACCAAGAGTACCCAGTTGGGGTAGGCCCCTTTTCTTTGCCCTGAGGCTGACCTTTGATGGGTCAGCATTCAACATGCGGCCATATTCTTCACAATGTTCTTTATCTTCAGCCCAGATATAGCCTTCCCTGAGAGACCAATCCATTCCCATCTCCAGAGCTTCTTCAAGATCACGGGCATTCATAGGAATTATACCTTTGGATCCCACCCCAACAGGAATATGATCAAAGAGACTCTGTGCAAGTTGTTCCTGAAAATAGTAATAGAAACATTATCTTTGTTCTATTGTTATGGCATAACAATGGTGTATACCAACTACAATATTAATTATTTACCTTTACGGGTTGCACATCCTTTTCACTAAGGTTTGTTCTCAATAGTCGAACTCCACAATTGATATCAAATCCTACTCCACCAGGAGATACAATTGATTTTGGGTCTGACATATCAAAAGCAGCCATGTTTCCTAAAATATGATGCAGATGAATCACTCATTTTTGTTAATGATGATGCAATGCAATACATTGCAAAATTCTATGGGGAAATTATGGTGCGCTAGTAAGGAAGCCTCAGTACAATAGTGGCTGTATTCTTTGCTTACCTATAGCAAATCCATACCCAGAATGAACATCTGGTAGACCAACAGATCGACCTACAATTCCAGGCAGAGCAGCGACATTTGCAATCTGTTTAACACCAGGGAGGAAACCACCTGTCATACCAGGTCTGCAAGAGTTCCTCAATTCTTCTAACATAAGCTTTTCAAGTGTGCCATTGACATAGAAAACACCTTCGACATTCATGTTGGGCTGGAAACCTTTCTTGATCTTCCAGCAGTAGGGATTAATTTTCTCAAGATATTTCAGCTCTTCATTGTACTGCCTCACAACCATAATTGCACCCTTTAGCGATACTTCTTGTAACTGATTTAGGGGTAAAATAAAAGCAAAGCAGGGAAGGAAATCGAAACTCCAAATCAAACCGGCCGTCGTCGTCGAAAGATGATTGGATTGAATGCAAAATGCTTTTTTGGAGAAAAAATCAATCCAGCTATTTAACCCCCTACGGTAAGGGGCTGCCAGCTCGATTTTTGGTTCTACATTACGATCGGGGAAAACGATGTGAACCAAAGAGTATACAATAACATGTGAACTAGACGCCCGTGCTGGCCGCGCCGCCCACCCCGCCGGTCAACGATTTGGTCGTCAGTTTCGTTCGTCGTCGGTCGGCGATTATTGTATTGAATGGTATGAAGTTTGTGCGTATGTGATCACGGTGAAATATGCGTTGCCTGACTGACTTAAGGACAAATCAAATGTCATTGTCAATCAATTCTACACTTATGTGCGGCGGTTCCGTTCCGTATTTTGTTTCGTAATCAACCTATAAATTTTAAGGATACAATTTTAATAACTTTACAATGGCTGCCTTGATAAAACTGCGACAAATGCCTTTGATTCAACGGTGTGCTTGGAACCATCTCAACAAAGTTAGTAGAGGAATATCTACTTCTAAAAAGAACAGCGATGTTGCTGCCGCAGCTGAAAGCGAGTCTGTGGATACAGAGAAGAACTGGGTGAGCTACGGTTTTGACTACAAAAACAAAACAGAGGACACCAACGCTCATCACGCATCATTTTTCTTCTCGGTCTCTCTTTGTCTTATTTTCGGTGGCTTTGCCTGGGCCTACGCTCCTGATGTCCACTTGAGGGACTGGGCTCAACGTGAAGCTTTCCTCGAACTACATCGTCGCGAAAAAGCCAACCTACCTGTGATCAGTCCTAACTATGTTGATCCCAAAACCATAAATCTACCATCAGAGGATGAACTAGTTGATGTCGAGATTATAATCTAATTACTTAATAAGTGTAAATGTTTGTAGTTATTTATTTGCTTTGAAAGTTTTTTACTTCTTATCCTTTTATTTTCAGTGTAGAATTTGAATAAATCACTAAAAGCGAGGCATTGAGAAACACATTTACATTTTACTTTTATGTAAAGAGTTATTGTAAATAATTAGATCACAACTCAGATATGTTAAAGTAAATAAACATGTAAAATATTGGTAACAAGATTTTTATTTCATAAATCGTACAATCTCCTCTACTATTTAATAAGCTTATTGACAAAATTCTCATGAATCAGAACTACTGTCCTTTGATTTTTAAAAGTCGCCCTCCAGTTACGGCAGCATACACACTATTAGAATCAGCTACAAGTGCATTGATACAGCTGCCTACATTGATATCCCCAGCCTCCTTAAGCTGGTCATTTGCAATCTGCCACCGCTTGATGTGACCATCCCATCCACCAGTCCAAACAAAATCACCATTGACAGCTAGACTGGTGATTATCATGTCACTTACCTGCAAATAAATAAATAAATGTTACTGGACAATTCACACAGCATTATCTGGCCCCAAGCTAAGCAAAGCTTGTGTTATGGATACTAGATAACTGATATACATTACATTACATAGTTAAATTCTTTTTATTATACATAGAATGGAATGAAATAGGTACTAGATCCAATATCTGCAGATAAATAAAATAAATAAATAAATAATGCTGGACAATTCACACAGCATTATCTAGCCCCAAGTTAAGCAGAGCTTGTGTTATGGGTACTAGATAACTGATGTGCATAATACAATACATTACATAGATAGATATTTTTTATTATACATAGAAAATGACCAGAACACCCTGAACAAATCTCAGTCTGCAGATCGTACACACATTTGTCCCGAGACGGGAATCGAACCCACAACTTCCTGCGTCGCAGGCAGGCCTTCGCCCACCGCGCCACAGAGGTCGTCAAATCATACAAACATTTGTCCTGAGGCGCGAATCAAACCCGCAACCTCCTGCATTACAGGCGGACCTTCGCCCACAGCGCCACAGAGATCGTTGGATATAAATAATCAAATGGTCTGTAGAGTTCAGTTTTTAATAGACAGTAGCTTAGCTGAAAACCTGAATGACTAGTTACCTTAACTTCATGCAATAGTTTGAACTCTTTATCCACTGTTGCATAGTGAAGTCTTAAGTTGTTTCCACTCCTGTCTGTTACAAGTAGCCAGTTACGAAGAAGCCTTATAGGAGATTTTCCTTCCAACGTATGACGAGTGACAAAGCTTGTCTTGGACTCATCTGAAACCATTGGATGTTCCAGCAATCATAACACTATTAAATCTACTGTTACCATCAGCAGCAAAAGATGCCCATGCAAAAGCTGCCTATCATGCAAACAACTTCTGTGGCATAAGTTCGTTTGCGACACAGGAGGTTGCGGGTTTGATTCCCGTTTTGGGACAAATGTTTGTATGATCTGCAATATGTTTTGGCTGTAACTGTCCTGGGTATTTTCTATGTATATTATAAAATATCCATCTATGTTAATATATTCTACTAAGTACCTAGTAATCAGTCAATTAGTACCCATAACCATAACACAAGCTCTGCTTAGCTTGGGACTAGATGATGCTGTGCCTGTGGGGATTGTCCAAGATTACTTATTTTAATCAAATGGATTTAGTATACCAGTTATCTAGTACCCATAACAGTACCTCTTTGAGGTGACATGATGCTGTGTGAATTGTCTAGTATTTTTTTATGAAAATAGGGTGTGGTGAAATCATGGGGTTGTAGATTTGATTTCTTCTACGGAATAAACTGTAGATATATAATCATATCATTTACTGTGGTTTTATGCATAATTTTTTTTTAAAGTGTAGGTAGTGTTAGTGGCAACACAATGCATAAAATTAGAATATTTACAGGGATATATTTTTATATATATATATAGGTATACATTTTTTTTTTGCGTTATAAAAAGTTCATCAAGGCAAAAATTACGATTTAAATGTTTGGTTCAAGGTCCGTGCTGTCACTCCATAGTATAACACCGCCGTAGTTGAAATCTGAATAGGCATGGGCCTAGATGAGGGCAGTTTGATAGTTGATGTTCAACAATTTTGGAAGCATTTAGGAAAATGCTTCCAACAAATACTTTACAATTACTTACTCCGCACCGTTTCAAAAACGTATGCTCTGTCCCGCTCCAATTAACGCAAAATCCTATGCCTATCCTTTTCATAAAATGGCGCATAATGCGCTCTCATAACTCACCCGGCCTAATCTCAGTGACGGTCACGTAGAGATCTCGAACTGTAAACATGAATGGTGGGCTGTACTGTATGTCCTTTACTTCCTCTAGGACGTTATACATAGCCTTTGGACTGTTGTTCTCGTACAAAATAACCTGAAAATAATAAAGAAGTTTATTTTCCGGATGCGAACATGTCCTTGTTTATCCTTTTGAGCTATCAATTATTCATACGACTTTCGACTCGTTTCGCTCGCATATTTCCTCGATAAAGAGTAGGTACATTGTCCTTCCCCAGCATGAAATATCTAGGTAGGTATCTATTCTCCGACCAGTCGTAAAAGGTATCTATGTATAGCTATAGGTAGTAGCTATGTTATGTTACCATTTCACGACTTATCGGGAAAGTAATTCTGAATGTCTACATACCAAAGAAGATAGATAGAATCAGTCACACCATGTGACGCTGCCCACAGAGGAGCACCATTGTTACTTATATTAGGTAATTTGTAGATAAAATTAAACTTATTCGTCGGACTAATAGTAATACCTCAGACCAAATGAATCATAGACGACCTCTGTGGCGCGGTGGGCAAAGGTGCGACTCAGGGGGTTGCGGGTTCGATTATTTATATTCTCTTATGTATATCAGTTATCTAGTACCCATAACACAAGCTCTGCTTAGCTTGGGGCAAGATACTACTGTGTGAATTGTCCAACATTATTAATTTTTAGACACCTAAAGTTAAACTAATACTTACTCACCTACCTAATTAAATTAGATAACGGACTGTACAATATACCAGTGTACCATTTCACTGTGCCACGTAAGAGTATATGAATGTGATAGGAACCTTAGCGATTTTTAGTTAAAGTACTTACATTACCACCTTCATCACCCGTTAATAAGACAGATGTTCCTGACGTGGTTAGAGCTGCAATATCCATATCACTGCTAGGTGTCAGTTGGCTGATCTTTTTCCCTTCAGCAGTCCAAACCTTGACTCCACCATCGTTAGAGGAGGAGAACACTTTGCCTGCTCCTGCAGTTAGTGCAAACGGCTGAACTGCGTGTGCTTGCCAGGAAGCTGCAGGAGTCAAGTTAGCGTCATACGACTGCAAGCAACCATTTGACGTTGAAAAACACTATTTGAGCTACCTGCTAGGTATACTTGTACCTATGTAGTCTATGCAATATACCTATAAGTATTAATATAGGAATATATGTACCATAACTTCAAAAAACAAACAGAACACCCTCATACCTTTATTGAGCCATCTTCTGCACCCACAAATAACTTCCCATCCCAACTTAAAACGCAAGCTTCGGATTCAATGCTCAGTTCAGTTTCTATCTGCAATGACATTTTATAAAGTTGTGATTCCCTTCTAGATGCGAGAACGTCTGTTGTTGGCAGAATATCAATACAAACTACCAGAAGCGAGAGCAAGAAAGCTAAAGATTCGGTAGTTCGATAAAAATAGACTGATTCGCCCACTGAACTTTGAGAGTAAACACATGGAAATGTCTTTTCTAGATAGATCTGCAGAAGTCTAGAGCTGGCCACAAAGTATAGAGAAGCATGCACTAATAAAATCGCAAAAATTAAAGTCAAGACGCTAGGTTACATAACTAACATGTACCACTACGCGTTGGTATTAAGTTAGATATTAACTAGGTGCCTACTTCAGTAAGTAAAATATGAATTAGGTACCCACAAGACTCTGATTCGATTTGACGATTTTCGACTCGTTATGTATATTACATCCGTTACATCCCCTTTTGCGTGCAAAAGATTTCAACGCGCTCAATTTTATATTGACGTAGTAAGAAATTTTAAAGGGTGTCTCATAAATAAGTCTTGTAGGCATTAACCAATTATTTCGATCCTGCTTGAATATGTATACCAACATTTTGAAATTGTAAGATTTATTTGGCTTTGGACCAACTATCCTGTCAAATTAGTAGTCAGATCGTGAAATCGACCCGAAATTAGAGGTCCGTGATCGAAACAAAGGCTTGATGCCCTTTCAAGTACGAACATTACACAAGAAACAGACGGTTACGCTGCTGACGTGATGACACAATAAATTCATGACAATCCTGGCTGGCGGAAGAGTCCATTCATACTACTCTACCGAGAAAGTGAAAATGCTAAATTGCTGTTATAGTGCCGTGAGACAGTTTTTACTATTGTAGAGATTGCTGGTTACATCATTCACTACACAGGCACGCATAATGAATTCCATAAGTAGGTACTGTACTACATACTGATACTTTATGTAGGTGATGGGAAAATGGTAGGTTACTTAAACCGAGCAATTTAAAAAATCTTACGTACGAAGGAAAACACGGTAGATAAGTACCGCCTAAATGGGTACCTAGGGTAATCTAGATTAAACGATTGACGTTAAGGTTGTTCGTGGGTTGACACGAGATTATTTTCTTTTGTGATTTTAATTTTTTTCTACAATAAAACAAGCGAAAAAGTAATTTGCCGCAAATCGTAAACCATTTTCTACCACATAAGGCGGTACCTCGACGCACACTAGCAGTGCCGCCACCCATTTTATTTTATTATTACGTTAGACAAATGAGTTTTCAAAAAACCATCGGGCAGTATGTGATACCTATAGTAAGCTTTTTCAATGCCTCTCTGTAATAGATTTATTTTTTCTAGTTCAGGCAGAGATGCGAAGTTGCTCTTAGTGACCACCAATTTCTGTTTTCGCTTTTGTTTGTGATTTTCTGCAGGGATTCCATAAATAAGTAAATAAATAGAAGTGTTAAGTAGTCAAATGATAGTTTTAGTAGGTAACTAAGTAGATACTTTTACCTACTCTACTTACTCTGATTTTAAATTAAATTTGGAAAGTTTTCCCTCCAAATGACCTTCAAACATTTTAATCATCATAAAAATAGGCCACGAAGTACCTATTTACCAGAACCTAAGTATAATTGGTTTTTTAAAGATTATGATTATGTAACGTACCTAGCTAACAGTGGTGGTCATCGTATTGTGTAACTGAAGGCATACCTGAACTTACTTGCTATTTTAAATAAATAATTTACATGTTTTCGCTTTTAGCGTGACACTAATCAGGATCTTCTGTACATCGTCTAGTTAACGCCTTTCGTAATACTTAGTATCTATCTACCTACTTAGAAACGTAGGCAGTAGGTATCGATAACTGAATTTCCACTTTTTTCCTGAAACATACTTTTGCATAGGATTTAGGTGGAACCTAGTTGCGGAAAGCGAGTTTTAATTGAATACCCTATAAACAGCATGACAATCGATAAATAAATAATGCTGGACAATTCACACAGCATTATCTAGCCCCAAGCTAAGCAGAGCTTGTGTTATGGGTACTAGATAACTGGTATACATTATACAATACATACATAGATATTTTTTTATTATACATAGAAAACGACCAGAACACTGAACAAATGTCTGCAGATCGTACAAACATTTGTCCCGAGGCGGGAATCGAACCCGCAACCTCCTGCGTCGCAGGCAGGCCTTGGCCCACCGCGCTATAGAGGTCGTCAAATGGATGGACCAGGGTGGTCACAAAGGGGTGCCTACCCGGTAGCAGAGGCATGGGTATAATATGGGTACGTAGGAAGACTGTAGATAAGAATGGCTGTGGTGGTTGCAGACTCAGAGCAAAGCTAACTGAGTTTAAGCTTAGCTTGCATATCAGACGAAGTTTTTCATACATGTGTGAAGACTGCAAACTCCTATGTAAGTCCTGTGTAGGTAATTTTTTAAAGCTGGCTTGATTCACTATTGTTTTTCGTATACTGGATTGACTGGAGGAACATGAAGCAACTGGAGCTCTAGATTTGTGACGTCTCGTCGTCGTCGGTCGTCAGCGTGGATCGTATGAAAAACAAAAGAAAAATTTCACTAGCTTTGAAAAAAATATCTATAGGTGGTAATCTTCGATCAAAAATAAGTAGTTCGCGGCCTCCCCCGTAGATTCCTAGAGCCTTATAAAAATGTCAATCAAAATTGTCTACGTTTTGTTTTGACGCAGGCAGTTTGCGCAGAGCCTGACAAGTTTTTTCCATACGGAACAAGAGATTGGTGGAGTCGAATTCATTTTATTTTATTTTGTAAGTAGGTAGGTACCTTCCTGAGAATTATATACCTACCTACTCAGTTTATTTTCTATAAGGATTAATTAACAGAATTCAGGTAAAGATAACGAATCATTTATTGATGAAACTATAAATTGGTGTCTCAACAGTAGGTATTTATACAAAAGGGTCATTTCAGACATACAACAATTTAAACTTAAAATACAATTTCAGGCAGGCACTCTAGATTAAAAAGATCTGGTTCCTGTCTGCGGCTTTGCACGAGTTTTTTTTACGGGACAAAAAATAAACGTTTTATAAATTCATACTTCTGGTAGAAAGACTAGGTTCTTACCTACCTAGGTAAGAACCTAGTCTTTCTTTTATTAGAGAGTCTACGCAAATGAAATTTTAGGGCGGGCCAACTAGTTATTTTAAAAATCATCAACTAGTAATATTAAACTTATTTTTATGAAAAATATATTAATACATACTAAAAATGAAAAAAAATTTTTAGAAGAAATAGCCTCTCCATTTATCAATTTAGAACAAAATTAATATTTTAACATAGGCAAACCAAACAACAATATTTTATGCTGATTTCACAAGTATATGACTCACATCTCAATATACGGGTAAGAAATATATTATAAACTTACTGAAAATAAGAAATTCCATCCTTTTTCAGCACTTTGGACGAGTGATTCTTGCATTTTTTGTACGAGCACTTACCCATGCTTTTTGTCTGAACGCTAAAATGACACTAGTTGAAAAGCTTTCCTAACATGTCAAAATGTTTCTCTTTTGCTACTGAAGGTTGTGGCGTGCGCATTGTGAATCTAAGGGGGGCCGGCAAAGCCGGACATTTTTGATCGATGGTGGTAATATACTCGTATTTCGTGTGCAACAGTGGAAACTGAACTGATGATGACGATAATACATTCTTTGACGGTCTCAGTGATACAGTGCATTGGGCGATGCCGATGGGGTGCCTGCGCTGTGACGCAGATTGTGGGTTCGATCCCGCCGCGCCGCGAGACAAATGTTCGTATTCACGTTCGATTTTACATAACTAACCTGTCCTGTATTCGTTTCCTTTATAAACGCGAGGGATATTTTTCAGATAGAATATGATGGAATTTAGAATTTCTTTTAATCCCATCTATTCGAAAAGAGGCGATTTGTTCCTCGATAAGTGCGAGCATAGTAGGTAATTCATGCGCACTTAATAAAGTGTGATGAAATGACTTTTGAATTTGGAAAACCACAAATTTAAAAATTTTGAAAACCATTCGCTTCAATAAAGTCCTGGCCGGTACTAAAAAAGCGTGGCATAGGCTACCCAAATTACAATAAAACCGGCCAAGTGCGAGTCGAACTCGCGCACGAAGGGTTCCGTAGCATTATCTATAAACACAGCAAAAAAATCACTTTTGTTGTATGGGAGCCCCCTTAAATATTTATTTTATTCTGTTTTTAAGTATTTGTTTTTATAGCGGCAACAGAAATACATCATCTGTGAAAATTTCAACTCTCTGACTATCACGGTTCATGAGATACTGCCTGGTGACAGACGGACAGACGGACAGCGAAGTGTTAGTAATAGGGTCCCGTTTTTACCCTTTGGGTACGGAACCCTAAAAAAGAATACGCTGCAACTTTTTATTCGTTTTGTTATTACTTTTTATTATGTAAATTATTACCGACAATTTTAATTTCATTCACACCACACCACAAATTGAATTAAAGATAACTCATCTTTAAGCATCTAGCAGTGATAGTGAAATATTATCACCAGAAAATATAAAATTTGTTCACTATCACCTCACATTATTTTGTTCCCTTGTGGCCAATCAACTGTTTACCGCGACTGCCGCCGGGAACGCATTCCCACGACATTGAAACCAATAACACCATTCTGAAATACCTCTACCTAGTCTACCTCATGATCCAAGTATAACTATTACGGTACCTATAGCTTGTTTTTTTTTTTTTTTAATTTATTTATTTGTTTATTTACAAATGGCCTTACAGTTAAAACCAAAACTATTAGGTAAGTACCAAGTTACCCAATAATAAGGTTTACTTTAGATTTCCTGTAGTACCTAATCTCACTTCTCACTAATATTATAAACGTGAAAGTTTAGATGGATGGATGGATAGATAGATGGATGTTTGTTCCTTTATCACGCCACAACGGCTGAACGGATCTGAATGAATTTTGGCACAGAGATAGATTATAGTCTGGAATAGGACATAGGCTACTTTTTATCCCGAAATTCTTACGGGAACGGGAACTGCGCGGGTGAAACCGCGAGGCGCTGCTAGTATCTACATAAAACATTTTTATTGGGGTAGGTTCTGAATCTGACACGCTTTCGCGCTAAATTCAAATATTTTTGCGGTTTTTATTGTTTTCTTCGTTCTGCAAGAAATAAAACTAGCGGAAAAGTTGTTTCCCGCAAAAAATAAACCTTACTAAAAACGTTAAAATGTAGGTACACTACCCCCTCTACCTGCCTACAAGCAAAGGAATTGTAAAAACGAAACGCAATAAATTAAATATAAAACATTATAATAGTATACAAAAATAAAAAGTATATTTACAACATTCACATCAATTTGATGCATAAAAATTAATACTAGTAGCACGATGATGCAGTACAGTTAGTTTGGCGTATTGCTGGTCGACATTGCTGCATCTTCCTTGCTCACACGTCAAATTTCACGTCACATTACCAACTAAAATGTCTCTATTTCAGCTCAATCATCACAAGATACGCGTTTCAGTGACAATAATTAAGGTAGAACCACACTATACCCCAAGGCATAGTGTGCCTTCTTGACGCGTCAGAAGCATATCAGTTTCATACATGGTTAGAAACACATTACTGTGTGCTGTTTCGCTGTAATAATGTGTAGGGTATGTACTAAATTGATATGCTTCTGACGCTTTACGACACACCACACGATAATATAGTGTGGTTCTAGCCTAGAACGTGTCTATTTCTGGTTAATAACCACAAAATATGTGATAACATGATGTTTTGGCGAGACAAGGGCAATGCAACCAGTAAGCTGTAGTATTTCAGTATTTAGACGACTTAAGGAGCACCGTATTCAGATGAGGGCGCTGAAGCAGGAGGACCGTACTTAGTCTGGGGCGCCGCAGCCGGGTAACCTTCCTGCTTCTGAAAATTAAAAGATTGCGTTAGTTTAAAAGTACTTAAAGATAATAACAGGTTACCAGTTATTATGATGCTAAGGGCGCCGTTTTAACAGAACTTTTTTTTACGGATACTTCGCTGTTGGAAACAATCGTTGACTGGATCCGGAACAATGTCAGGTGTGTGAACTCGCTCCTACAATACATATGTCATCACGGAAAAATAGGATCCTTTAAAACTGCTGTGTGAATGTGCCTTAAAGAGCAATCATTGTAACTTCGGCCTTACCTATTAGAAAACTTAATTAAAATAAACTACGTAGCCAGTGTCTATGTTTAATAAAATGTAGGATGTCTATGTTTTATGTTTAGTAAATGTTAAAAAAATCTGTATTTTTCTTCTTTCAGTTTTAGTACATTTTAACACAGGCGTGGTAGATTTTTAGAATACATAGCGCCGTTTAGCTTCATCTTTTAATTATGGGGCGAATAAAATCATGTAATATTTATTGATTTTCAATACTCATTGTATTGCAAATCAATAAATATTATGTTCTGAGAGTTGTGTAACCATGTACAGCCGATATGTGACAAATATGTGGTAACAAGGAGGTCAAAAAAATTCCACTTGCATTTGTTAGGTACCTCGTTAAACTGAAATAACATCTTGAAAGTTGTAACAGCCAGTCACTTAATTCGTGAATGTGACCTAGATGTGTCGAATCAAAATAGACAAGTGGCCGGTTACGTACGCTAGGTTTTACACGCTTAAGTGTCTCGTTATGATTCCATTTTAAGTACGTACTACATGTCATGAAGGAACATTACATAATCTGTGGTAAAGTCAGCAACGAAAGTATTTAACAATTTTCGGGACAAATAGTTATCCCTCGGAAATATAAAACCTCCTCGTTTATTTTTTATTTCGTCGGGTAATAAAATTCTATTTATGTAGTACATTATATTAAGTTATCAATCATCTAGTACCCATCACACAAACTCTGCTTAGCGTGGGGCAAGATGATGTGTGCGGAGTTCTTGCAGAAATTACTATTTTGTTTTGTTTCATGCATCGCGGCGCTGCTGTCAATTTAAGATGAAGAAGACAAGATATTTTTCTAACTTTAAAATATATTTTTAGCTAATCAGAAAAATCCTACTAGCACCTTCTACTTCTGCAGTTATAAGAGATTGAAAACTAGAAAATATTGAACGACTATCGTTGCTGAGAATCCTGACTGACATTACATAGTTGCTCGCGAGACTCAGCCTGAAGAAGTCCCTCGATAGGGATGAAATGAAACGTTGGTGTTCTTCCAAAACAAACTAGGTTCATAGTTCGCTTACATTCACAACGACTTCATCAGACTATGAAAGTTTTTAATATTAAAATATGGTTGTATTACACAGGTATACTATAAGTCGCGTAGATTAATAATGGGATTGAAAATGACAGCTTAGATAGTATTTGATCATTAGTTTCGGCCCGCACCTTTGCACGCGTTGTTCTTATGGAAACGTTTTAAGGTAATTTATAGGATAAGTAGCGTATGTTTTATTCCAGGCCTAGAACTACCTGTATGAAAAATTTCAAACCAGGATCGGTTTGAATTTTTTTCAGTACCTAGTTTTAGCGTGAAGAAGTAACAAACATCCATCCATCCATCTAAACTAAACTCCATCCAAACTTTCGCATAAATTTATAATATTCGATTTGGCCGAAGATCTCGAGAGACGCAAATATGCAGGACTTAACAGAGCCTACGCATTTGCTACCCTTGGAGTCGAGAGCCAAGAGTCAGAGTCCAAGGGGTACCGAGGCTTTCCGGGTTTAAAAAAAAATATCTAAGCGTGTGGTTGAAGTGACGCGTGACCCGAGAGCTGGTGTATCTGGTGCAGCGCATCAGCATTGCCATACAGCTGGGCAATGCAGCCAGCGTGTTGGGAACGCTTCCGACTGGTATTGATATGGATGAGTTGAGCTACCTGTAGATTGTTTGCAACAGTCTGCAGTTAGCTCAATTGTTTCAATTGTAAATACTATTCTAAGTTGGTTCTATTATTTGATTAGAATTTTCTTTGCAAATAATATTAGTGTGATCAATGTTATCATAGAGTGATTTGATCTAAGTGGGGTAGCATAAGAGAGGCGGTCATTTCAATCCCAATCCTTATCAACGCGACTACTTTATTATGAGTTGGCGGCATCAACATTTAAATCTGTCTTATCTAACCACCAATTATAATCGAATTTGCATGAATCACTATTATGTTGTTCTGACATTAGAATTAAATTTAGTAAATTTATTATAAATATTATCATCAACAAATTAGAATGCTTAAAGTTATGTAGGGTACTATAAGTCTAACACTGCACATTATAATAAAACACTGTTTTTACCGGATTGATCGCGTATATTTTATATTTGTTTATAACCTGACGTTTCGGAGGCTTTTCAGCTTCCATGGTCACAGGCAGACTGAGGTGACATTTGTCTTTACAAGTAATTTGAATTTTACATATCTACCGTCAATTATACAAATTTAATTATAACGTTCCGTATGTACGCAGTAATCACTAACAGTGTCTTGATGGGTTGTAGCTATGGATTGCTGGGTGTGGGACCTGACTCGATGTAGGACTGGATCCCAAGCGGCAGGTACTCTCCAACCATCTTCTCTTACTGACTGCACATTATATTATTTAAAAAGACTGATGTTGTAGAAAACGTAAGTGTTTTCAAGCCGATTCTAAACGTCTAGTTTAATATAATATATAAATTTTATTAAAAAATAGATATAGCACAACTCTGGCCTTTATAATGGATTAATATTGCGTAGTTCACAATACCATACCAGCAAAACATAGTAAGTGGTAAAGTCTAGGTTTTCTTCATCTAGATTGTATTGCCTCAGGGTAGCAATAGAGATTTTAGGTATATTGCATGAGTTAATGATGATGACAGGTGCATAGAGCTTAGCACGTTGGGTCATGCAAATAATGCCATATGAATGCTTCCTGACTGTAACGCTCAGGGAAGCGATTACGCGCACTTTCACAAGCCTTCGCGAGCGCATCCTCCGAAGCACCTGACGCTCACGATAATTACAATAAAGTCTTTGTTTGAATTAACAATTAAACATACTACTGTACTATGATTAGATAAGAGGGGTAACAAATTAGCCGTTTTTTTTTTTTTTGTATGACTCGGCATAGTTTCGACAGTCAATTGAGGCTATTTCACTCCGTACCTGTTAATCGTTTGGTTCCCGCGATACAGACCCAGCCTAGTGTGGGAATCTTTGTTATTTGAGTACCTAAGTAAATCATATCTACTTACACAGAAATTATTTGTATTATGTACCTAGTTATAATTACCTAATAACGAATTTTGTTTAGTAGCAATAAACATATTTTCATTTCGTTTTCAATTACCTGGGAATGCTATACAATAAATGTCTTCTTTGGTCCTCGTTTAAAGCTTGCGGTAGTATTTATTTCGCAAGATGTTATCTCGATGAGTAAAACAGAGCGGCACTATTGTATCATTAACTCCACTTGCAGTAATTTCAAGACTTAAGTATTTCCAATGCCAACATTGTTTACTCAATTTAGCTTATTGGACGGTTTGCTTTTGGCTTTGAAAGTGATGGACTAACCTGTGTCTTGTATCTGATGAAGTAAACCTCCGGCTTGGCTGGCTGCGTGGGCGCGGGCGTAGGGATCACGATGTCGGGCTGCTCCTCGGGCTTCTTGACCAGCACGTAGACGAGGGTCTTCTCCTCGTTCTGAGGCTGAACAGGGATGATGGGCGCGGTGGGTGTGGGCGGGGTGGGCGCCTTGATGAACACTATCTTGTAGTGCTTCTGCGGAGGGGGCACGTAGATCTGCTTGCGGGGGGCGGGGTACTCGTTGTCCGGGGGAGGCACGTGCACGTACACATGCTTGTGGATGGTGGGCTGCTGCGGCGGGCCGTATTGCGGCGCGGGCGCTCCGTACGACGTCGACGGAGGCCCGTAAGAAGACGGGGGCTCAGGCCGCGCCACCGCGCACGCCACCACCGCGGCTACCAACAACGACCTCAGCACCTGCGCACACAAAAATGATCACATAGTAAGATGAGGGGCGCCTCGACAGAACATCCTCCGGGATGTTCCCGACACTTAAGCACTTGATCCATATCCACTAATAGAATGGGGGATGTCACCAGATCACTAGGTCGAAATGTTCACTGTCACGGGCACCTACCGTTTTGTCACACATCATGAGCACGTCACACACGAGTTTGGGTAGAACAGTGTCCAGCAACCGGGCGCCACGTGTGTTTATAAGAGATGTACGCTCCATATCCGGGGGAGGGGGTACTTTCGATGGCTCTCATGGCTTGCGCAATGCGGTGTGATGGGGCTCACGCACCGCCCTCCTACCGGCGGCGGCGCTGCCGCTTCGCCCGACTTCGCTTCAGGGCAGCCGACGGCTGTCACTCGCTTACCACAAAAATGTAGCATGTTATTATGAAGCGGAACCTGACAGATTAGGTAATAACGATGGATGTTTATGAAAGCGAGGTGTTAATTTAAAATTTTCATGCACTGGTTCCTAGACAAATCTACGAAATCACGGATTAACCTTACTGAAATCTCTATTTTTAAGGGTACCTAGTTAAAAAAATCTTGATTGATGAGATTTGCACAGTCTTTTTGGACTGAACTGAATTTTCGGGGTTATTTTCTCAGAAATAATCCAGCATAAAATATATAAGGATACCAAATAATATACATTTCTAGGCCTACGTACCTACCTGCTTTTGAGTAGGTATTGTTAATTTAGGTGATAAGAAAAATATTAAGTCACATAAAACAATCAATGCAATTAATGAAACACATAATAGGTACGTAGTTTACCGTACCTTTACAATTCGCTACGGTATTAGTAGCGAAATGGCAATTTCAACGCTCGAGAAAACTGTGGCCATTATTTTAGTTTCAACTTCACACGCGCCACTGATAATCATAATATTAATATTGTGCGACTACCTCTAAAAATATTAGTTGAAAATTCGGTTTATTCTAACTCAGAACCGTGAGTACCTACTTATTAGTTAATGATAGGTGCTTTTAAGGTTTCAACTGTCAGCTAACGTAACTTTTAAGATTAACACAAGATGATCGACCTTGTGTCTATGAGAAGATTAGATTACATTTCTAACAATTGAATAGTTAAGTTAAGTCATTATATGCAGTTCACGATAAGTACCTTCTCGCACTTATTTAAGTACCTACATCTCTATGAACATAGCTGCATTGTGTGAAACGGGTGTTTGCAGTATCAACAAAGACTGTGCCACGCCGTGCTCGGCTATCGGAAGTTTTCATCGGCCATCAGCTTAGGGACAGTATAGCATACCTTTTAATACTACTTTACTGGTGCTAACAGTGTATTTTATACCTAGATGGGAATAATTGACCCCGCGCTGACCCCACTCGAGCCACAAATGTGGAAATTCTAGGAAGGCATGTGCCTATCTAGAACCGGTTGATTTATACTAAAATAGGTACATATAATTACCGATAATTTGTATGAACTCGGATGAAATCTTCACCGTCTCAATAACTTGAAGTGATCGAGGTACGTAACAAAAACTTATACGTAATTAAGTGCAGTAGGTTAGAAATGTTATTAATGTTCACGCAGTGTTGGTTAGTTCCTTGTACCCGGCGCCTCAGGACCCGGCAGCAGTTCGGTCTTCACGTTAATGAGAGAATTCCAAGACCTTATTTTAAATTATATTGCAGTAATAGTCTCATTTTGCTTACCAGTAAATACAAACTTCGTTAACTTATAACTTTCCATGAGTCTGCAGATATGTATTGTGTGTTATTCCAGATTCTTTTTAATCTTCGTTCTCCTGAAGTTATGCGGTCACAACTTAAAGACAAAAGCTTCACGATTGACGCTTTGGGTGACGAGTACGCAGTGTTAGTCACAATCACGATAATTGATTAGAGTACGTAGATGTTCATCACGTCTCTAACCCTCAGTACGCCTTCGTCGGGATTGATAAACACAGTCTTAATATTAATAGCCCTATGAGTTGGAGTCGAAAGTAAATAAATAGTGAAGGAAAATTGAATTGATCAGAAATGGCTGACAACACACGGATAAGGAGAAAGACGTGCAGAAAAGGAAAATTTAATGTGAGTCTTGGTAAATGTAAGGTTTGTCTTAAAATTGTATTGATAAAAGTGTTAAAGAACAACAAATTAAGGTAAGTGTAAACATGCAATAAATCTCAAACATGAATGCCGTGCCACCCATACGAAATTTTATTAATTTTTTTCTAAATGATATCTCCAGGAAATAGGAGGCCCCATAAATATTTGTTTTATTTTAATTTAATTATTTATTTTAAAGTGAATAACTAAGTATTCTGTGAATATTTCAAGCGTCAACTTGTTGCCGTTATCAACATCGAGCAAAAACGAGCAAAAAAAATCACGTTTGTAGTATGGGAGCCCCCTGAAGTATTTATTTTATTCTGTTTTTATTTGTTGTTATAGCGGCAGAAACATATCTGTGAAAATTTCAACTGTCTAACTATCACGGTTCATGAGATACCTATAGATAGTCTGGTGACAGACGGACAGCGGAGTCTAAGTAATAGGGTCCTGTTTAACCATTTGGGTAAAGAACCCTAAAAAGGACGGGTTTTTCTATTTCCTCCTCGTTTTCAGTAAAGTTAAATGCATTTCTTACCTCTGTAATATGGTAAGCATATTACAGTGGTAAGAAATGCATTTATTAAACTATTAGCCCTATCCTCAAGAAATCAGAGTTGAAAATAATATTTGTGTTTATGTAACGATATTAACTGTCTTCTAGACTATTATATTACCATATAAATATTACTATTTTATAGTAATTTATATAGTATTTAAATTACTAATTGTAAATGCGTTTTTTATAATAAAAAGACCGGCTTGTTATTACTGGTTTAAAGATTCATAAAATAATAGCAACAGCTAATTTCATGTTACAATTATTAGAATTTTTATTAATTTACTAAAAAATGAATAGGTACACAAATGAAATTAATATGCGATACTAGGTAAGGGACATTTTCTGATTGTTCCTAAAAAAATAAGTTTTTATGATTTTCAGATAGGTACTAACTACACATTCTGAAGGATTGGATTCGTAACGAATACATCCGACAGAGAACCAAAGCCATCGACATAACTCTAAGAATTAGCAAGCTGAAGTGGCAGTGGGCCGGCCATATCGCGATGAACCGAACCGCTGGGGTAACCGTGTTCTTGTGGAGTGAGAGAAACAATAAAGACCGCGACTCAGCGAACGTAGTGTAGGACACCCTCCGGCCAGCTGGGATGGCGACCTGCTAAAGACAGCAGGTCTGCAGGCAGTTGCTGGATGCGTCAAGCTGAAGACAGTGCGCTATGGCGCTCATTTGGGGAGGCCTGTTTAGCAGTGGACTAACATAAGGCTGATGATGATGACGATGATCTACTTGTACCTAATTGAAATAAAATGAATTCGACTCCACTTATCTCTTGTTCCTTATTCACAGAATTTGTCACGGCTCTGCGCAAACTGTCTGCGTCAAAACAAATCGTAGACAATTTCGAGTGACATTTTTGTAAGGTTCTAGGTACATAATAATATACATATACGGAGGAGGTGGCGCGCGGATACCTGATCGAAGTTCCAAACCCATTCTCATTATTCAGGGATCTGAAATCGGTTAATAGTTTTTTAAAACAACGCCAATTTTTGTTTCCTATTTCCTATTGGATTTGAGTGAATAAGACATTTCCGGAGCTAAGGGAATCTATCATTAGGGGCCAAAGGGTCTGCCTATTAAATGCTGTTTCTTAAAGTAACATGCATCGAAAGCAAGACTCATACCGGTTCATTAGCGATTTGCTTCAAGTACCTAGGAATGAAGATGTTGACACAGTGCAGTAGGATATAAAAGTAGAAACAGCACGACCAAGCTATCAACCAAGCAAACTACCAAAGCTTTTTTAGAATCTCCTAAGTTCATAACCTACGACCGAGCTAAGGCAGTTAATGCATCTAGCAAACCATAACCTACTTGAACTTTCGTAAGATTCAAGGATGAAAGTATATTGCGTTTTAAATACATACCTATTACTAGAAAATGCGTATTTTTTTACCAATATAATTATCTTCACGATGTAACCTTTGACATGTTGCTTGCCTCGAGACCAAATAATTTGTGTAATCAATCAAGTCAAAATTAAAAGTAAAAGCTTAAAATTGGATAGAATTTAGAATGCATATTGAAACTAATATTTCATTAAATGAAATATCACAATACATACATACCTACCTATACAATACAACATAATAAATAGAACGATTTAGGTGAGGTCGTAATCGTAACAAACAACCAGTAAGTTTTCATTATAAGCTTACCTTATTATTTCATTAGTATGCTAAATAAGCCCAGTATCATAGAATAAATAATGATGAACCAAGTATTTGAAGCAACTAGGTACATAGTATCTCGGTTTGTTTAAATACCATGACACCCAAGACTAATTCCTATGCGAAAACAAAAGCATTAACGACTTTTCCTAATTGGTTGGAATGTGGTGTGTGACACGCACTCCCTAGTCCAGCAGAGCCATCGCCATCCGGAGCCATCCGGATTGATGAAGCTCAAGCGAAACAGAACCAGATCTTTCCGCCTCAAGCCGCCCCTCGTTATCGCGGCGCATGCTGCCTTCAACAAACACCATGTCGATTTCAACTAATCGAATCGTATTCATACTTGAAATGTATGATTTGAAGTTTACAATGACATAATTTAAAAACATTTTTCAGACGCGATACACAGTTACCTACTGAAATATTTAAATGAACATAAATATCTCCACAGGTTGCATTTATCTATTACAGATTATTTTAAATAAAAACAGCTGAATATAGAACAGGCACGTAATTTATGAATCTCTATTATTTTGATGAAATCTATGTCATTCGGCCGAATATTTGTTAGGTATTCGAAGTTTTTCTCTAGTAAACCCCAAAGACAAAGTACATAGCAAACATACGCAACTGTTAGCTTTTTAACCACTTGAAACGGCAATTAAAAAGTATTTTTCTAATTTATAAAAGAACACAACATCCGTATAAGCGATTCATTAGCTGCGATCAGCCCACACTTCAATTGAACAATTAACATCTATTCCTAGTCACACCTTAGTCGTAACGAACGCCTTCTACAGGACTATAGGAATATTTTACATGAGTTGTATTAACGATGTGGTGTTGCAATTTCTTTCAGATAATACTTTTTAGTTTATTAGCGGGTTGGGCCGTGTGCTTCCTGCCAACCACAAAAGCAACACCTTCCCTGCCGGCGACAGCGAGTGAAAACATAACAAACACATCTAGAAATGACCCTTCTTCAAATGAGCTTTTCCATTGGGAGGACTACAGTGTTTTGGCAAGCATGCTCATAATTTCTTGTGGAATTGGAGTTTTCTACGGATATTTCGGGGAAAAACCGACGAGCGGTGATGACTTTCTACTTGGAGGGTCGTCTATGGGCACTTTTCCGACCGCTTTAAGTTTAGCTGCGAGGTAGGTCCGGCTGTGGTATTTACTATCGTAATAAAGTTTACTTGAAAGGAATCTATTAGTTTCAATAATATATGTTTTCAGTTTCGTCACCGCTATAGAGCTGTTGGGAAACCCGGCGGAGATGTACATGGCAGGCGCACAGTTCTGGATGATTTGTGTCACCTTTGTGCTCATAGTGCCTATTTCGAGCCAGCTTTACCTGCCTGTGTTTATGAGGCTGCGACTGACGAGTTGTTATGAATATCTGGTAATTTAACATTGCGATGTGAATATATACTTTTTGGCCTTATTGTTGTACATATTTTAAGTATTTTATTGGAAATTGTAACGCTGTGGTTTACCTCAATAAATAAATATAATTATATGCTTGTTTTTAAGATTTTGTGTCATAATAAAATGTTTTGTTTTTCAGGAAATCCGTTTCTGTAAAGCTGTTCGCGTTTACGCAAGTTCATTGTATATGCTACAAATGATATTGTATACAGCTGTAGCAGTTTATGCGCCGTCGCTTGCGCTATCTGATGGTAAGTAAACCTTACGACATTCCCCAATTTAAGGAACCAGTTCACATTCCAGACTCGTAAAGGGAGAAGCGTCGAGACCACATTCTTTCATCATAGTTATGAAAGAGTTAGAGTTATCAAGTGTTAAATACGATAATACTTCATTTGAAATAAAACGAGAAAAGACCACTTATAAGTAATGTGAACACCTTTTCAATAGCATGGTAGTTGAAGATCTTTATTCACCTCATTTAGAGAACGGCTGCTATGATTGACGGTCTAAAATTACGTTATTAATAGGAGAAACGGTAGAGCTGTAATGCTATTAGTACACTTTATTAGCGTAACAGTTGCGGAAACCACATATTCGTTGCAATCAAGATTCTTTCGAAACGTACGGTGAATCTTCTTGGTTTATAAGATTTTCTAATTAGATAAGCGGTTATTTAAAAACCCAACATAAATTCCCGTGGTTTAGTTTTTTTGTTTGTTGTGAGACCTATTCGGCGATTGTATTCTAATTTTGTTGCATCTTCAATGTCAATAGAAATTTTGCAATGCGCGTGACATGGTATTCTAATTACGTTATGCTATTATGTAGCCTTAAGTTCATACTGTATGGATCCTACGTTACGTTCAATGTTACAAAGAGCCCTTGATACTTTGATATAGAAATTATAAGATATTCTAAAGAGGAACTGATATTAAATAAACCGCTAGCAAAACACCACGATATGATGGTGGTTTAAAGAATATATTTCTACACCACAAAACACATGGGAGGTAGTTATTTATATTACGCAACAGCAATATTTCATCTTACATTCGTATAACAGTTTATCATTACGTTATTCCACAAATTGTAGGTCTGCTGAGCCTAACGATCAGAATCAATTCAATAATTCTTCTTAGACTCCCGTGAGGGGATCGGTGAAATTAGTGGGTATGGTAGATTTCTAACAAGGGATTTGATCTATTGGTATCCTGCGATAGGCAGATGCAATTTCAGGGTTCTATAATTTATTTAAAATCTCCTTATTTGTACAATGACGCTTCAAATCATCTTAAACTTAATAATAATAAATAGCCTTAACCAACTCAGATAAATTAAAATATAATAAAAACGTATTGTACAAGGTCAGTTACCAGGACAGCCCATGCCTATCAACAAAATTTGCGTGTCGTAATATGCACTTAGATCATCAATCGATAAATTATTCGATGCAGTATTTTATTGATTTTATGTTTCATAACGAAATGTACCTACTCAGGTATTCAACGTTGCTTCGGATTGCTAAAGGTGGCATCAGTTTACGATAATGGCTCCAACTTGTCGCGATGATGGTCGTTACTGCGTCTGTTATGCTAACAATTGGCCATAAACATCGCGCATCGGTGCAGACAAAAGTGCAGAGGTGCAATGAAACGATATTCTGATGAATTTGATGTCATAAGAACTCTACAAGGAATCCTATAACCTACTGTTATCGTGCCTTTATGCTTGGAGCCATTTAGAAAGAAAATATACACGATTGAGATTTCTGTGGTGAACCACATCATACTTAAGACTAATATTTCACAATAGGACATGAACGCTACGCCATCGCGCCGCTTAGCTGATCTTCAGATTGAAGTGCTTAGATAAGTGTAAGATGCAAGGCATGAAATTTCGTTAAGTAATCTTCGATCTAAACATTTTAAAATCTCTTTAAATAATAATAACATTGTAACATACAATCTGCTGTCCGACGTTGTATATCATGCCATCTAATTCATGTTTTTTGCAGTAACGGGATTAAATACATATCTGGCAGTAACACTGGTGTACGTTGTCTGTATATTCTACGCGTCACAGGTTAGTAGCTATTTCACTAGTGGACATAAAAAATTGTGAAGAGAAAATCAATAACACTTTATTTCGTGATAATAAATAATTGATGAGTAGGTACTTTAAAATTTGATTTGACTGAGTACCTAATTATTTTGTAGGTCGTCGCTTAAAGAAATAAAGTTATTGACTTCTGGACTTCTACTACTATAGGCATCGTATTCGAATTCTTTTTCCACTGACATTGAATTTTAAGTTTTGAGCTTTAACACAGATTTAATAAATAATAATATAATAATTTAATACTATACTAGTAGCTTTAGTAAGATATTGTAATCTGTTTGTTCAGGGAGGCATGAAGGCGGTCATAATGACAGATTCGTTTCAATCTGTCGTGCTGCTCGGTTCTTTGGCGGTAGTCCTAGGAATGGGGGCTGCGAATGTTGGCGGGATGGGCCTCGTCTGGGACTACGCGAGACGGACAGATCGCTTGCACTTTTTCGAGTGAGTATTTAGTTATTTCGATACCGGCAAAGACATGGTTCAAACCGGTCATTAATTAAGTTTTTTGAATGCTCTACTAGACTCTAGATATGCATGTATGGGCAAACCCCTAGCTAATTTATTGTAACAAACAAAGCTCTCACTTTTACCCCGAATAGACTTAACATACTGTTCAGTTACATAATTTGTTATTGACCTACACCCTATGATTAACTAACGTTTGGTACCTATGCACGCCCAGTTTTGCTGTTTCAGTGTGCCCATTTATATTTACAGTGCAAAACCATACACTATTTCTTTGTTATTCAGAGCCGATTGAGAACTTTTGCTTGTGGTTTCTAATCTAAACAATCTATTGTTAGCCAAGATTTTAAAATGTTGATAAGAACATACCTAGTTTCCAATTATATATTTCTGATTTTACTACATTTCGTCAACATAAAATCAATAAAGATTCTTCATTAATTTATAACATAGCCCTAAAATCTAGAATTTAATATTATTTCTTTGATTATATGTATATCTACCAATTCTTTGTGTGCAAAGTTGTTAATATTTTTTTAACGCAGAAACTAGAATTTAGTATTATGTATTTGATTAGGTACCTATTCTTTTGACACAAATTAATTCATACATTTTTTTATTATTTTAGCATGAATCCCGACCCTACAGTGCGCCACTCATTTTGGTCTGTGGTCGTGGGAGGCACCATGTACTGGACGAGTATGTTCTGCGCGAACCAGGCTTCGGTCCAGAAATACCTGTCCGTGGAACGCATCGGTCAAGTGCGAGTGGCGCTATGGGTGTCTGCTATCGGTCTCATCGCGGTTTACTCCGTCAATTTCATCACCGGAGCCGTGCTAGCGTTACATTACGCTGATTGTGATCCCATTCAGGTAATACGTAGGTGTTTATTCTATTGTCGGTATGTTATTTCATCGCTGTAGTCGAATGTCGTTTACTTTCGTAATGGGCTGTTGATCGAATTATAAATAAGACTTAATGTAAACAAATGTGCCTAACTACCTAGATAATCCATAACGTTATAAGAGGTTCGCTGCGATCACAAAAGAAAAAAATAGTAGGTACCTAATAGCCTAGCCTATGTTACGTTAAGCAATAGGTAACTGACAAAATAAATATAAAATAACATAACTTACCGCAGAATGGAGAGATTGCAGGATCGGACCGACTTCTGCCGCTGTACGTCGTGCAAGAGCTAGGCCATGCGCGAGGTGTCCCTGGATTTTTCGTCGCCGGTATATTCGCAGCCAGCTTGGGGTGAGAAAAAAAATTTATTACCTACTAAACTTGCAAATTCAGTTTTCGGTTATCCAGTTGATCGTACTTGAGTGTCCAGACCTGTGCTTAAAAACTGTAGAAAATGTACCTATAAAATAATAAACACAGTGGTAAGATGTATCAATGCGGAGCTTCGTTATAAGTAACTGACTGGACGCCTTGGAACAGGAGTCCGTATGAATGGTGGACGAAACTAGAAAACTCCAGTTACAATTTGAGAAGTCTTCAGAGAATTAAGGTATTAATGGGTAGTGCCTACTGCTGTCTGCTCAAGCTGATGTAATCGAGTGTGTTGTAAAGAAAAGAGAACATTAATTCGTTCCCCTATCTACTTTGCTCATGGTTTAACTAAACTAGTTAAATTCAAAGTATTTTGCAAAATGATTCCCTTGTAAAAATGTTGTTTTCTTGGTTTTTTTAAACTCAGGACAGTGGCGTCAGCACTCAATTCACTGGCCGCCATAGCTTGTGAAGATTTAGCAGGCAGTCTCCTCGGAATAACTTTGCCAGAAAACAAAGGAGCACTGGTGAGAACATTATTTTTAGGATAAGGTAT
The DNA here is from genome assembly GCA_947086465.1 of Eupithecia exiguata. Taxonomy (NCBI): domain Eukaryota; kingdom Metazoa; phylum Arthropoda; class Insecta; order Lepidoptera; family Geometridae; genus Eupithecia; species Eupithecia exiguata. The sequence continues at coordinate 7,517,383 of OX352230.1, read as the reverse complement.
CTGTTAATTTTACAGGAAAATATTTTAGTCATGCATGAGACCTTAGATACTGTTAGAAATTTCAACGGACTGGTATGCCATGGCAAATACCTATTAACTCAAAACTAAATTATGCTGCAGAGTGCAGATTCCATAGAAACAACTAAACTTTCTTTCCTAATATTATAAAGGCAAAGGTTTATGAGATGTGTGTGGTTTGGGCCTAAATAACGCCAAAGAACCTAGGTACAGTCAGCAACGAAAGTCGCGCTTACGTTTAATATTTTTTGAACTCAAATAACTCCGGAACTAGGGTTATTATGCTAAAACTTAAAGTGCAGCCATGCATCATAATAAGCAAACCAAAAAAGTGATTTTCGCATTTGATTACGTTTAACACTTTCGTGGCTCTTGACGCACTCGTTTATCCGGAACTCCGTGTAGCGGCGACGACGCGGCGCGCGCCCCTGAGACTGGGCAGTGAATGCGACATACTAAGAAAGCTTTGAAAAACTGCAACTGTTCATAGACTACCGTTGCTGACTGTACCTACGAACGAGATCGTAGGTAACGATCAAGCTAAAATTTCACAACTTTTTTATCAAGGTAAATCGCGGGCAGAAACTAATATGTAAAATCTAATTTTCTCTATCAAATCTTTGCCAGTTTAGCAGCCTTCTTAATTCTATGACACTTCTCATAAATTTATTGAAAAGGGCACGAAATGCAACCGCTTGAGTAGGTATTTTTTTCGTCATTTGAAATAAGACACGAGATGGGAGTGATCTAGTTGTTTATACTCCAAAATCTTTAGACACGAGATAATTAAGACCATACCTACTAAAGACGAAGTCTACGTTATAGATAGCGCGTTGGGTGTGCGTCGCTTGCGGGATGATATCGTTCGGCCTGGTGTTCGCGGTGGAACACCTTGGTCCGGTGCTGCAGCTGGCTCTGTCCTTCAACGGCATGGCTGGAGGCGTCTCTCTGGGACTCTTCACATTAGGAATGCTGTTCCCTTGGGCTAATGCGAAGGTTAGTCATCATTACCACAACTCAACATTAACATGTTCTCCTTAGCCCTTAGCCAAGTATCTTAACTATGAATGATAATAATGTTATTTAACATTTTTAAACAATAAAGTTTCATAGTTACTTTTTGCTAAAAATAAGACTTTCTCTTAGGATTTTTTTTAGATCTTTTTCGACATTTGTGGGTGCTAGTGGATCATCATGGGATTTTTTCCAGTGATCCACCAAGATGTAGTTTCCTGACTACTAAACAGAAAGACAACCGGCAATAGACGCCTTTTTTACCTATTATGGAGTCGGCGAAACAAGTGTTTTTCGCGAGGTCAGCGTTTTACCTCCCATAAACATCTATCAGTCCTCATCTAGCCACACTCTATTTCCTTCTCGTGTATCTTTTACACAATTTTCTTAGGCACTCTAGTAAAATGAATTTCTTCCCTCATCGTGGCATGTGTTCAGACATTTGTTCAGGGTGTTCTGATCGTTTTCTACATATAATAAAAAATATCTATCTATGTACTGTATTATGTATATCAATTATCTGGTACCCATAACACAAGCTCTGCGTAGCTTGGGGCTAGGTAATGCTATGTGAATAGTCCAGCATTTTTTTTAATGTCTTTATCAACTTACCGTTGCTCCTGTCATCTTATCCGTATCTTATAAGTAACCTTACCTAACTTTCAAACGTCCTCTGATGTAAAAAATCTTTAAAAAAGTCTTTTAACTGCATTAAATTGCCCGAAGGAAGCCGGTCCTAGAGATTGGAGGAACGGAGTCACTTCTTTGAGTTAGCCCCCCCAGTCATGGAGCATCTACCGGGGTCCCGTGTGGTTAAATTGTTAATATTGTTTATCTCCCAGGGCGCCGTGTCAGGTGGAGTGGTGGGCCTACTGGTGGTAGTAATAGCGGGCGGAGGGGCGCAGTTGGCGCAGGTGCCTCTGAACCGCCTGCCGCCCTCCACTATCGGCTGCGTCGGCGCAAACCAGACTTTGGATGTATCTACTGTGTAAGTACACTATAGCCTGCAGTTAGATAAATGATTCAATTGTAATTTTATTTGATATTAAAGACTTTCCACTCACACTAAAAAAAACAATTAGGTACGTATATTGTTCAGTCAAATGCATTTTTCTCCCGCCAAGCAGCATTGCTGTGTTCAAGATCGGAGGGATGCCGCCGGTGGAATAGACTCCTTTCGTTAAGCGACAGTTTATACGTCCACACTATCTTTATAATATATTGTAGACTCCACACTAGTATTATAAAGCGGTAAAATTGTTTGGGTATTTGTTTGCGAATCGGGGGGATCTCTGGAAGTACTAGTCTGCTTTTATACATGTATATTTGATCCAGGTAGCGCATGAGCGAAGTCGCGAGCATAATATATTATTTAAAAATCTTGCTATTGTTTGCAGGGAAGCCCAAGATGAAGCTGTGTTCTGGCTGTTCCGTATATCATACTTGTGGTACTCAGCCATAGGATGCGTGGCCACGCTAGTCGTCGGTCTGGCAGTGTCGTTTGCGACTGGCGCGACGGATCCCGCAATTGTGCCCGTCGATCTTATTTCGCCTCCTGTTCTGAAGCTACTTAACTCACTACCCAGCAGGTTTAAGGTAAGCAACATCCTAACATAAATAATATTTTATTTTATTTATTAGTTGTTATTAACAATTTAATTTGCGTTTTTCTTTTGTCACCGCATTGCCGTCCGTATTTGGCTGAAAAACAGCGCTGAGCAGAAAATGTTTAGCACACGCTGCTAGCCAAAGGGTCAGAGACACCTTATTTTTACTGTGACACAAAAGGTAGTAGTAAAAATAAGGTGTCGCTGACCCTTTTAAATTGTTAATATAGTTAAATTGTAATGTGTTTTTCTACTTTAAGATAGCAGAATGATTCGTAACAAACGACTCTTAGCAGTTGCTTACATGAGAAATGTAAACCTAAGAGGAAAAGTGTATTAATACGCACTGCAAAAAGATCTTCTTGAGACATGATAACTTAGTGATAAGTTATCAAGTCTCAAGAAGTTATGTTTTGTGCGGAATACAAGCAACAGTGTCACAAAACGTTTTACCTATCTTCTTTTAGCAGTAAAGCATCAATTTTTTTCAGAAACCTCTGCGCGTATCGACGAGAGTTGGCTCGGAGCGGCGACGCAGCTCCAGCGTGCGGCCTCCGAGCATGACCGATGACAAGGACACTCGGCGGCGTCGTCGCCTATCAGAACTTGCTGGAGGCGTTTTCTACAGCGACGGCTCCGTCCTAACCAGAGGTCATATCAACCCGGCCCTCGGTCTGGACCCAGAAAAACTACCCCCAGACGAATATACTCCGGAAACCTGCATTAAGCTTGAGCCTACGTCATTCAATCACAATAATTCGCGTTAAGAAAAAACGTTAAACGTAACTAGAGTCGCGATTTACGGTGCCAAAGAACACCTTGCCAAATAGATAAAAATAAATTTAAATGCATATTAAGTAGATTAAGTTATTATGAGATATTTATAGTTATACCAGCCTAAGCACATGTTATCACTATTTATAGCAGATTTATTTACAAAAAAACGTAATGTATGATACAAATATTTTATTGATTTTTCACTATCTATGAAATTTATTACGCCCAAAATGTTTCACATTACCGTTAGTATCTACTATATAGTTATTCTGTGACAGTACATGATAGATTACAGAGAAAAAATTACTCGATAGGTAATTTTATAAGTACCTACCTAAGTTATGGAAGTAAAAAAGTCAAGTAAAATCTGTTACCTGTACCATTTTACAGGACATTCAGAAATCTTCACATAAAGCCTGTTATTTCTATATTTCATTATCGTTACTTTTCATTGCTTTTACTTAGGTGACAAATCGCTGCGTAAAGCCAGAACGAATCGATTCTTCAAGTTGTAAGAATTCATTCCTAAACAAGCAACATATTTGTTTTTATTTTACCTACCTATGGCATTTCTTTTTTCAGAGATTGTTTTTATACCTTAGCGCATGTGTATTTGCATAAACATGCCTTAATACTATGGCAATAACCAAAGTTTACTGTAATAATAATGTGTTATTGTTATTTCTATGTTAAATAATGGCAGGCTATTTATTTCACATTCAATTTTAATTTTATATGGATCATACTTGACAAATTGGCTAGTTTTAAGTTTTTATGTGTATGTATAAATATTATTCATATTAAAACATTAATAATAAATACCAAGATATTAATAATATAATAAAAATCCTATGAATTTGGTAGGTACTTATATTTTCATTTTTATTTTACACTTATGCTATTAAACACAATAAGGCAGATAATGAAAACAATTATTCCTTGTGTAAATAAATTAAATAATTAAAATACACAGAAAGATACATCTTTAATAACTTGATATTCTAAAACAGGCATAGCATAAGTGATTAATTGAACTACCTATACTGCCTTTTATTTATACATTAGTTTGCGTCGGAGCTTAAAATCGTAAAATTTTTGCAACATAATAAGTTCAACAATAAAAATGCGTACATATATTAAAATTACATAAATATTGATAACGCTATTTTCAAGACAGCAGATCGGGCTGTTGTAATGATTGGTGAATATCGTGGACCGTTGAAACAGGTAATGTGGCACTCACGGTTATCGGTGGCATTCCGGGGAGCGAGATGGGTGTGACCACTGACTGGCCAGAGCTGATCGGCGGCGGCTGTATCGGAGAAGGTGCAAAACTGCTCATGTCAAATGTGGGTACTAAAGGCGTATTATGAGTGAAAGTAGTTGGATTGCTCTGTGAATAAACACTGGGCGGGGGCGCCAGCGGCTGTGAGTAGCTAGGCATCATTGGTATGTAAGGTTGAGGCTGATTCATTGGAATGCCCGGCAAGTTAGGCAGTGGCGCCGGTGGCTGCATATTACTTACTGATGGTATACTACCCAAATTTGTCAGTGTTGCATCTGCAAAATCTGAAAAAAGAATAAAAAATGCAAATTAGAAGCACTTTCTATTTTGAATATCTACAAACTGCGCTTACAGAAATACAGAGTGCCACGAAACGCATGCCACTAAGCCGAAAGGGACTTCGAGGTGATCAACTTTTGTTCTACATTTTTAGTTATTCCTAGATAATAAAACAAAAAAAGTAATAATAATATCTAAAGTCATCATCATCAGCCTATATTAGTCCACTGCTGGCCTCCCTTAATGAGCGCCATAGCACCCTGTCTTCAGCTTGCGGCATCTAGCATCTGCCAACAGTCTTTCGCGAATCGTCATCCCACCTAGTTGGAGCACCTGGTCACGTAAAATATCGGTATCAACAATTCAATTTTGTGCAAGCGAGAGAGAGTAAACTTTACGTAACATATCGGTATCAATTATTCAATTTTGCGCAAGCGAGAGATGAAACTTATTAGAAGTTTTTGTGTTTGTTGTTAATAGCTTCCGTGTGCAAGCGCGTCCTATATACTTCAAAAGTATTGGTACTCAAATTTATCGAAAATAAAATACCGGTATTACCGCTATTATTATACTGGTATCAAGCTCTAGTATAAAAATAAAATGTTTTAATCCGAATTCAAAAAAGTTGGTCCCTTCGGGGTCCAGGATCACCCTCTTTTGGCTTAGTACACGTTTTCTTTATTTAATGTTGCAAACTGCTTGACTCAACAGATCATAAGGTAAGAGAGTACGCTAGCCTGCAGTTACTTTTAAAATCCATGATAATCTGTTGCTGTGAATGCAAAATCATTATTGACAGTCTTAGACTTTAATTTCAGATTATCAATCACACAAACACACACTCAAACATACACCCCCTTCATCATACACAACACCCCCTCACATAATACCTTGAAATTAATATCTTGAATTACTATTACAACAACATTCTTTTTATTTATAATACACTAGCAGCGCCTCGCGGTTTCACCCGCGTAGTTCCCGTTCCCGTAGGAATTTCGGGATAAAAAGTAGCCTATGTCCTATTCCAGACTATAATCTATCTCTGTGCCAAATTTCATCCAGATCCGTTTTGCCGTTCTGGCGTGATAAAGGAACAAACATCCATCCATCCATCTAAACTTTCACGTTTATAATATTAGTGAGATAGTGAGATTTCATAGGTAGATAACTTTTACATTAAAATAAAACAGTATCAATAAGCCTATCACCTATCCTATCTATATTGTTTTGTTGTTTATGTTTATATTATGGTACACATGTCAAATGGCACCATGTGTTATGAAATTTCGCATAAAAAATACTTACTGCTAGAATAAGTGGCCATATTGGAAACCATAGACTGGGCCTGGGAGATATGTTGCTGTTGAGCGGCAACTTGCGGTGTCGCCTCCTGAGGCATGTTGCTGCCTGCAATAAAGTTCCCAGCGCTGACCAAAGGTATGCCTGACAAAATTCCAGGAGGAGTGGGGTTTTGTGCTTGCTGTGCAGTCACTGGCTGGGCGGCTGGGGACACCATCAGCGGTGTTTTGTCATCAGCAATATTTAAGTTTTGGGTCACTGCAGCTTGTACATTTGGTTGCACGCTTGGTGTAGGAATCTAAAAGAAGACATCAAAAGATTATTCAGCTTAGATTACATTCTATGTTCGTTCATTGATCATTAAAACACACACAAAGTCATACTTACACGAGGCTTCTGAGCAGGCTGAGTTGCACTGTCAATTCTTATTGGAATCCTGTGCAAGTAGCCATATCCAATACCACATCCAAGGCTGCCTTCTCCACCCCAGTTCTGGTTTGGTGTTATATGAATCTCTCTACATGTATCATCATTTGCATTGTAGATATAGAGCTTCAGAGCTCTACCTTCATGGGCTTCAATAAGTGTAAACAAATCTTCACTCTCATGCATGATAGAATCAGCCCCAATGATGTAATCAGAGAATGGTCTCAAACCTGCAATCTCAGCAGGTGAAGATGGATGTACCTCCTATAGAAACAGTAATTGATTAACATATTTTATATTAGAAATCAAATATTTAGCAAACCTTCAAGTTACCAATTACTTACCAATACATGCCATACATTCTCATTAGCCCCTTCAAATGAACAAAACCTAATGCTGACACCCAGCAAGCCCTGTCCTCCCCAAGAGTCGCTCGGGGTTAGCATTACTTCTCTGACCGATTGAGTCTTACTGCTGTATACGAGCATTTTTATCGAACGATTGATATTATTCTTGAGCAGCTCTTTGAGAGTGTCGTTGTCTTGGTCTAATCTTACATTTTCTATAGCAACTATAAAGTCAAAAAATGATTCGAGGTTAGCCAATTGCCCTGGGGAGCCATCCTGTACCTGTAAATAAGTTTTACAATAGAATTTAGTTAGTTAAATTAGTATAAACAAGGTTCACAGGATATGCCGCAACACTAACCCGTAAAACATGATATCCCTCAGTTCCACCTCCCGGCACTCCAGCACTCTGGGAGGAACCCATTGTATTATTGGTTGCACTTATTGGTTGCTATCTCGTAGTATCTCCTTGGTTTATCAAATAATTAATTCGAAAATTTTGCAAAATCTCCCCAAAATCCCCAATTCCAACATCAACAATTTTTTGACATTGACGTTCAAATGACGTGGCTAGAAAATGACCACAGATAAGATTCAGCCAAATCTACGGTTCGTACACACTAACCAATCAATAAAACATGATGATCTACTTGGAGACTTGTGGTTGTGTTGTGGGCTATGTGCTAGAGATTCTAAGGTGCCCATTCCACTCGTTCAATATCTTTATCCAATGTATATTTGATCAAAGAACTTTGATGACTCCATCTAATTTACTAGCAACACCAATATTTGATCAAACAATGAGGGGTTTTCGATTTGCATATATAAAGAAAAAAAATTGAATAGAATGAATCGAAAACTTTGAATTTTCCAAATCGGTCCATTTTGACGTAAGGTGGTTTTCCTTTCCTTTACATTGAATTGCCCTAATTGCCAGTTGACACCCCCTGCCACCTAAAGAGACATTTGGAACTATTTATCTTTTTATTGCAAATCGAAAACCGCTATCGGAAGTTTTGGCGTGAAGAAGTAACAAACTTCTTTCTATCCATCCAAACTTTTGCATTTTTAATATTAGTGTGATTTGATGTAATTTCATTTGAAATCAACTAGTACGCAAATTACCTATTATGAAACAACCTATTGCATGAGTGGAATGGGCATTCATCCAAAAAATTTGATCAAATATTTGACAAAGACCTTGAACAAAGATATTGGATGAGTGGAAGGATTGCGTTCGTAGATTAGATTGTTGCCTAAGTTGCCTTATTCCTTTTAAAATTCGTTGCTCCTTATTTTGGTTGCTCCGAACCACAGATATATGTTCCTTTCCTACCTCCGAACCGAAGGGGATCTCTTTTTTCATTGCCTCCGAACTGTCACGAAATTGTTTTCGTTCTGTCATTGTCCTGTCAGTTCTGAATTTTAATTGATTTTTACAGATTTGTTTGTGTGTCGCTAAGCGATAAAGCCCTTAAATAAATTAAAAAAAAAAAAAAAAAAAGATTTGTTTGCAATTTAATGATCGAACATCTGCTAAAATCTTGTTTTTCCGTAACACAAACGGTTGTTATTCCATTCCAGCTATCTAACAAAAACAAAATGTTATAATTATTTGACACTGTACAATATAATACCTATAATGGTTTACTAGATAGGAACCTCACGGAACAAAAATATGATAGGGTGAATTGATACCTTCTAGGTAGGTACTTAATCACGTAAGTTTTCCTTCATGCATCTTCTACAAAATGTGGGTAAGGGGGACTCTATCATCTCGTCTCCCAAGCCAACCAACCTGCACGTGGTACACCCTGCTTTATAGATACCGACCAAGGCTCTGAAGTATCATACAATCGTCATAATTTGATAACTCGGATACTATCAAATATTTTCCATATTTTCTTGACAATGGCAGAATTGTGTCTAACCAGCCAGACACAAACATATTGCCACTAACAAAGAATCATAATCATCATCTACAAAATACTTTTCATCATAATTCGTAAGATAGATAGTATCCAATTTCAATCATCCATCATTGTTCATCTTAATATTGAATGTTTTAATGTTTTGATTCTACCAGTAAGGCACCCATTAAACCAGGGTGTGTAATAATGTTTTAGTATCTATATATATCAGATGTCCTGAAACTCAAAGTCAAGCTACAAACAAAAAAATACTCAATTTTAACTTAAAATTGCTTTTCTACTCTTACTTTTGGACTTGTACATGCTTCCATGGGAAAAGGTAGGTCGTGGCTGGTCAGTTGCGGTGTCAGCCAAAATGATTGTATTTATGTTTTTTGTTTGTAGCATCATCTTTGTTAGTAGCATCTCTCTCTCACCTCACTCGCATCAAGTAACATAATTATCGATTTATTTCTAAAATATATTATTATCTGTCTCATTTGCACTTGTTGAAATCAATATTTAATAGGTAAAATGTACAGTTATAAAGGTGTGAAACTGTTTGATTTGGGGTCTTATTTCTGAAAAACAAAATAATGTGGAAAAGTGATACATTTTTATACCATTTTGAAATCTGCACCAAATTTTAAGAGAACATGCTAGCCTATTTTGGTGGACTTTTTTGTCTCACTGTAGCACTGGGCAGAGAATTTATGTTTTTTAGGAAAAGGCCTATAACTCAGAAACCTTTTGAGATAAACCCATAAAGTTGTAGTTTTTCTAGGTAGACTTTGAGTCTTAGGACACCCTGTATTATAGTAGTCCTGTGTTAAAAGTCTATATTGAACTTCATTTCCCTATCTTATTTATTTTCCAGAGAAAAACACAGAAAATCAAAATGTCCGAGTGGAAGCATTTGCTAACTGAATGGCTAAATGAATATAAAAGTTTACAAGAAAATGAAATCAAGAGTTTTGCCGCTGAACATGAACATAACCATGAAATTGCCACAGCAATTTTCAATCTGTTCTCTATTGAAGATGAAAATGATGGACAAACTAGGCCTAATGATATTGAAACAGAAATTGAACAGGTATGCCTTCTAATATGACCTAATGTTCTGTACCTATTATCCTCATAGCATTAGGGAATAAAACTGGCCAAGTGCCAGTCGGACTCGCGCACAAAGGGTTCCGTGCCATTATTTATAAAACCGGCAAAAAATCACGTTTGTTGTATGGGAGCCCCCTTAAATATTTATTTTATTATGATTTTTAGTATTTGTTGTTATAGCGGCAACAGAATACATCTGTGAAAATTTAAACTGTCTAACTATCACGGTTCATGAGATACAGCCTGGTGACAGACGGACGGACGGACAGCGAAACCTTAGTAATAGGGTCCCGTTTTTACCCTTTGGTTACGGAACCCTAAAAAATGGGTACTCGGGGACTAGGTTCTCGAAAGTGGAAGGCTCAAATTAGGTCGAATTAGATTCTCCCACCTCAGTCACATTCGGACCGGGGTGTGGTGGGGCCGTCACCCCGGCGGCGTTCGTATTTCTCGTGCTTACTATGACATACTTTTTGTGAATTATTGTGACTGAAAATCTATAATAGACTAGCCAACATGTTCGTTCACTTGGTGTATAAATAGCCCCAGAACCCATACGTACAACAAAACTATAAATTTTCTAATTATTCTGCGGCCTTATTTCACCATTTGCATACAGGGATAAAAATATACGATACATTCGACGACTTCTGTGGCGCGGTGGGCGGAGGCCTGCCTGCGACGCAGGAGGTTGCGGGTTCGATTCCCGCTTCGGGACAAATGTGTGTACCATCTGCAGATATTTGTTCAGGGTGTTCTTGTCGTTTTCTATGTATAATAAAAAATATCTATCTATGTATTGTATTATGTATAATCAGTTATCTAGTACCCATAACACAAGGTCTGCTTAGCTTGGGGCTAGATAATGCTGTGTGGATTGTCCAGCATTATTTATTTATTTATTCGTGCGTAAAAAGAGATAGCAATATACATCTTGTTGCCAGACATCATGTATGAGTAGCATCAGGTAGCATTATAGTTGTCTTGGTCGCATTCAATCAAGGTACCTCTTCCCATCTTTGTTATTCATTATGTAGGTATTTAACACAAGATTATTCAAGTTATCATTGTTTCTTCAATCTCAAGTTGTTATTCATTTCTTTACAGATGCTGGAAAGTGTCTGTGTTCAGCTCTTCAGCTTTTACAGATCTAAGGAGGCAGAACTCCAAAGATTTACTCTGCAGTTTGTGCCCACTCTTATATTCAATTACTTGAGTTCAGTTGCTCAGAGCCATATGAATACTTATCGATGTATTGAAACATTGCTGATTGGTAAGTTTTACAATCATACTGTGGTTCCAAATTCTATAATTTGTCAACTTTATATAACGTTATATTTTTTTTAGGATTGTACAATTTTGAAGTTGTTGACGAATCTGGCAAACCTAAAGTTGTTTCCTTCAGATTACCTTCTTTGGCGCAAGCTTCAATCTACCATGAAGTGAGTATAAATCTTTTAATATCATTTAATGAAATCGAACCAGTAGTTTCAGCGCTACGTGGGAACAAAGAAATCGGCCACATACATACAAACATACATGCATACAAACATAGGGTGCTAACCTCATAACCCTCCCCTGTCGGTAGTCGGGTAAAAAAAATAGCACTTGCTTGCAGTCAACTGACAGTAGCAAGCTGATTTTTGATAAAAACTTATTTGCATTGATTCACCATTGATCACAAATACAAAAAAAATATTGTTTCAGCCTCTATCTTTAGGACCTCAGTTTCTAACTGAAAGTGCTCTTAGGAGATGGGAAGAATGTAATACAAAGCTAGTAAGCTGGGGTCCAATGCCACAAGTGGATGTCTTGAATGCACAGAACAGACTAAAAGTTATTTCTGCACTTCTATTCATTTATAATCGCCAGTTAAGCCTGCTACCCAAACTGTCTTTGAGACATTTTTGTTTAGCAACTTGCAGGTAAATTAAATAAGCTTAGGTACTACTGGTATGCATTTATTTATAATTAATTATAAACATTAAGTATAGGTTGTAGTAGTAACTACTAGCTAACAGTTACTCGTAGTAAGTTAACTCCTAAGGATAGTCTGTATCATTAGTATAGTTGCCGGCAAATATCTTGTCCTGTGACACTCACAGATATAATTCATAAAATATGCCGCAGGCGAAAGAGATAGGTACAGCTTCGTATAGCTCTGTCTCGCTCTTTAATTGTTTTAAACAAAAACTTTCAATTAATTATCGACGCGACTGTCCAGAAGATAGCCGCCCACTAATTTGTTCTTAGACTGTTATTGTGTTCTGCGCATCTTTGCCTCTTGGTTCGCTAGAGGTCAAGAAGAATGACGGTTATTTTATCAGCAGTTAAAATATATATATTTTTTTTATATTGCAGAATAGTCACTCAAGGATTCAAAAAGAAGAATGGTAAGAACATAGAAAGAATACCAGTCTCATCCAATTTACTGCTAGAGATGGTGGAAGGTGCATATTTTGCTATGTTCAATGAGTTCTACACCCTGGCATTCCAAGCTGTGAAAGACATTGACCGCAGAGCTCAGTATGAGCTATACCCTGATGTCATGCTGGTCACAAGCGCTGTTATTAATTCATTGAAGGATAATCCAGCAGGTGAGTTAATAAAATTTTATTTAACTACATAACCTTCCAGTTCCCAAATAATTTTAATTCTTCTCTTCAGATAATATTGTAAATTCCATAAATCCAGTTTGAATAAAACCAGCATATTAAATAAATAAGATGAAAATTCGGTAATTTGTTAGTATATTCACTTTGTTTTGATTCACAAAGATTAAAAAAAAAACAACTAATTTATTCGTTTTCAGGTCAACCATGCGACGGTCCAATGGGCATAAGTGTCGCTCTATCTCCTGCGACTACTACAGTCACTATGTCCAAATCAATGATCACAAATGCCTCATTCCGAACGAAGAAATTGCCAGGTAAGATAAATAAATAAACAATGCTGGACAACTCACACAGCATCATCTAGCCCCAAGCTAAGCAAAGTTTGTGTTATGGATACTAGATAACTGATATACTTTACATTATATTATACTAGACATAGATAGAAAAAAACTTTGTATGATCTCATATTTCGAGGTTATAAGTCTCATATTTCGAGAAAATAGCTTTAGGTCGCAGCTTTAACTACCTTAAAGTTTCAAGGTGCTCAAACTTCACGACGGCTCTGGGACCTTCAACTGGCGTGAAAATTATCATTGAAACAGCTTTAAATGTTTGACAGATGAATTCAATGACATGCTTCCCAACGCATGCTCGTCAAGTTATTGTTTGGGAACGATAAACAGTATTTCTCGGAATAAACTGAACTCAAACATCCTCACAAGACAACTTTAATTGAAGACCTTCTAAATATTAGAAGTAAAAACAGAAGCTTTATGTTAAAAAACCACCACACTTGTAATCATATCTACCATCACCAATACACATTATTCTTACACATACCATGTCAATAGGTACTAAGCTTTTTGTTTGCTTTGGTTTACATATTAGCACGTAACACATGCTAATGTAAACTGTAATAAATAGGTAGGTATTCATAGGGTATATGCATAGACTTTGTTAATTTTTTAATCGATTAATAAATATATTACATGACCGAAAAAAATAACACACGCCAATTTTTAAATTAATAAAGGAATAAAACTCAAAATGAGACGGCACTCTGTTTCGGTTGATAAAAACGAAAGTCACATGCATGTACCCTATTTAAAATTCATCTGACTGTTACTGAAGTCAATTCAGATGTCGAACTAAAAAAAATTTACACGACTTAAAATTTTACCGTTCCTTTCTTAGCGATCAAAATAGAAAGGATAGCGTAATTTTAGTACCGTCAAATTAAGTTTAGTTTTGGCGACATCTGAATTGCCACCATGCTATGTCACCCACCCCTTTAAACAAAAACTTGGCAACTTGTGTCGTCTAGTCACCGAATCTTAGAAGTTATATGTCGTGCATCTACGGCATGAATGAGCCATGAATCTATCAAATAGATGACGATGTCAGGATATTCTATTAGTAAATATCACACTCCTTCAACTTTCTTGATAACGCGCTCGTCCTGTTGCTATGATGTTACAAGCGTCTATACATAGTTTCTTTCTGTTTCATTATTACAGCATGGGCTATATCACCCCAAAAACTTAGATAAAATGTTTTAAACGTGTCTTTTCCTTCATAGATGACATTCCTATACAAGCCGGGCAGGTCGTACCGACGGAATCGAACGACATGCTTACTTCCATCACCGAAGAAGGCGAGACGGAGACGCCCTTACAGCGCGGCGTGGTCGCACGAACCTCCAAGGCCAAACTAAGCTCTTTCCCCGTCCTAGGGAAAAAGATAAAGGACGCAAAGGATAAAGCGGGAAGCTCCAATGAAAAGAAAGTTACGCTGAAAGAGTCGTCTAAAGGCATATGGAATTCCCTGAGCAGTGGCGGCGGTGATATGGTAGACGCGCAGCAGAGACAAGATTCTGACGCGAACGGTAGCTTGAAAGACGATAAGATATCTATGACTTCAATACTGAACAGCACTGAGAATTCAGACTCGCGCTCTCAAGTCACTACTGATTCCATGGAGTTGGAGGCGACACCTCGGTTCACCGCCATGCAAGTCAGCTCTGTGTGAGATTTTGTCCCCTCTTTATTGCTCCGAATCAGTATATGTACCTAGGTAAGTGGTTGGTAATCTTGTCTAGATTTCATTGGACGCTGTTATGCTATAGGTATTTGTATGGTTGGGTGATGGAAGTGAACAACGGGTTTGTTGTTGTTTTCAAATGAAATATTTATAGTTTGTTGAATCTGTCAGATTACTATTATTAAACATCTTCAGTATTGTCATGTTCGTTTCCTAATTATTTACCTACTAACTAGGTAATAATTATTTATTTAGGTTTGATAATGTCTGAGATACAAAAGTGACCAAAAGGATGTCCAAAGGTTCGTGTAAAGATATTGCGTCGCCCGCTTCTATTTCAACTGCTTGGACGCTCCATCGCGCGTCTAAATAATGTCACCGCTGAATAAATGAAAGTAACATTTAGCTACATTGTTGATAAAGTAGGTACCAGATAACTTGACAATACAGGTCGTTGACCTATCTCCTTCAAGAAATCAAAATGGGGCACAACAGCACAACTTAAAATTTAGCATTTTTTAAAAATGGTTTTAAAACGCTAAGAATTAAAATGCAAAACATAATATATATATAGATAGATAATGTAAAATATATCAAAAAATGCCGTCCAAAGTCACTATTCCACGCGGACGCGGGCGGGCACAGCTAGTAGTTAAATACGCGCCTACGTGTTCATATTACTTTACTGACCCACCAAAGAGTTAACTCTTTGGTGTTCTGTTTGTTGGTGACTTACGTATGATGGATGAAGGTAGCTCACAAGTTTCTCCCAAAAGAACTTATGAGAGGGACGGCGGCGGCGCGGCAGGCCGTTAAAAAAATATGCTAAATACT
Organism: Eupithecia exiguata; assembly: GCA_947086465.1. Taxonomy (NCBI): domain Eukaryota; kingdom Metazoa; phylum Arthropoda; class Insecta; order Lepidoptera; family Geometridae; genus Eupithecia; species Eupithecia exiguata. Next base: position 7,501,816 of record OX352230.1, on the reverse strand, counting down.
GCAAAAAGCAATAAAAAATATGTTTATCAAAAAATAGTAGGTACTTTACATTTACCTACATGGCGTACTTTTTTTTTACCCCATAAAAGGTAGGTATACTCTATTTACTCAAAAATAAAAAGGTGGCAATGGCAACCCCTACATAAAATACGCTGCTGCGCAGCCACTGTACATAATTCTGTGCATAATTCTGAGAACTCATAAAGTTTTGCGCGTACTATTCAGCAAGCAGGATCGTTGATCGACGTCTTTAATTTACCAGCTCTGAGAATTCTTATCGGTAACCTTATGATCCACAATTTGATACTGGGTATACCTATGCAAGATAAGTCAAAGAGTAATCATTGGAGCATTGCCTTGTGTGGTCGTTTTTTTTCGATCATCATGAAGTTTATTTTCTTGTGTGTTCTGGCCCTTTTATGCGTTTCATCTTCGTTGGCCAGCGATTTGATAGCCGGAACTAGTTACCAAGGACGCTTGATTTGGCAGGAAAAATGTGAATACATGGCCTATCCATTCGTCAAGAGGGAAAAAAACGTTTTCTTCTCAGATCCTGGGCAACAAATTATTAAGGTGAGTAACATCTTTAAGATCTTTACTTTACACAATCAGAAGTGTAGGTGCTAGGTAGGCATCGTTATCGCGTTTTTTTACCAACTTCCGACGTTACAGCAGGTTTAGACGCCTAGACGGTTTTTCTTTAGACCGATAAACATTGAAAAAAATTGTAAATAAAAAATTAACTCCTTTTATTAGTATCTTATTAATTTCTCCCCGTGTCTTCGCCAGCGCTGTTTATATGGATCTGTTGAAAGGTTATTCCTATCCCATGGTAACGTTTAATTAATGGAATAAAAAGTACCTATATGTTTGATTCCAGGCCTATGTTTGATTCGCAGGCTTAGAGCTACATCTATGCAAAATTTCAAGAGCTACATCTCCGCAAAATTTCAGCCCGATCCGTTCAGTAGTTTTGGTGTGAAGAAGAAACAAACGTCCATCTATGCGGATGCTGGGGACATGCGCGTTTTTACTCTATGTGGGGATGGATGTTTGTATATATTGATGGATATCTAAACATCCAAACTTTCGCATTTAAAAATATTAGTGTGATGTGATACTAAGAGTTACGTTTTATTGTTACTAAACAACTACCTACCTATATATAATTACTACATGATACCAGAGGCCAGTAATGTTATTATATCTACCTACGAATAGTGACTGGTGATAAAAAGATTGCCTTTAGCTAGGTAACTTTAGACCACTAACAAAACGCGTGAAAATACAAAGCAATATGGTCTTTATGAACCTGCTTGTTTATACTTTCAGGGCATAATTGTGCGGGAAAATACTCAAACCAGTGCGGTTGTGTCAATAACTGCGGGAGGCGTAGGATTCTCGTACGCCAACATCCATTTCAAGAGCGAACGCGGCCGTGGTCTCTACTATACAGTGGAAATTTATGTTTAGTGCAGCAATTTCGACAGGAAGTTATGGTGCAAAAATAATAACTTATTTGAATTGAACCCGCCGAACAGATTTTGTTTTCTCATAAATCGAGGTCATGACTATTTTCACGACTTTTCTCTAACTCTCATGGTTACAGATTTCGCCATCCACTCCCGTCCCAAAAAGCCACCGTGTATAATATTTTTGCATTCAACTTTCGTGAGCACCAATTTGCTTACCTACCTACTTACTTTATCTTAGGATATAATATCTAAAGCTTTGTTTGTTCTTGTATCATTGTATTTATTGACACCTTTAGCTTCCCGAAGAATATTAAACTTACTGAAAACATTACATTTATGTACCTACAATATACTTTTTTAAATCACAACTCCTAATCATCTAGGAAAGCAGTTTTATGTAGTTAACTACCTAATGTAATCTTGATATTTTACATAACTGGAATCTTAGAACCGTTAATCAGTTCTCTATCAAAACCTCTGTGTTTCCGCACAACAAAAACTCCTTTCCCGAAAGCGTCATCGGGCATTCCGTAGGTACCATAGCGGTGGTCTCTCAAAGACACGTGGTTAGCCTCCAACAAACGCTGCAGTTTGGCGATGGTGGCGGTTTGCTCATCTCGCTCCATCTCGTTGATAAGAACTGGCAAGTTAGCTGCACAAAGCCATAGGTAAAACATGCCCACTGAAATTTTATTTTATTTATTATTTCATAATGTTACAAAATAATCAAATAAAGGTAATCACTTGATTAATTTGCTGTAACAAAAATAAATGAATAGTACATTACTGACGAGGTCAGTAATGGGTGGGTTGCTGGCCGCGGCTGATGATGACTGAAAGCGCGGGTCCATCACAGCGCGATCAGCATTGCAGCCCTTGATGGACAAGCTGAAATAAAGGCCGAGAGCGAAGGTCGAGGCCATTATAGCGCGGCCAGCAAGGGCTGCAATGATGACTCAGCTTGAAGGGCGAAACTATACCACAGACCAGTTAAATCAAGAGATAGATAGATTTAACTGGTCTGTGACTATACTAAGCTTAGCTTGAGGCCTAATAAATAGGCAAATCTATAGTTCTATTTTTTTTGTTACAATTGAGTTAACTGCAGACTGTTGCAAACAATCTATAGGTACTCATATAGCTCAACTAACGTCTCCAACCCAAGCTCAATGCTTGGTAGGTATTTGTATGACGGAGCTCTGGGAGGAGAGGTGAAGACAGTTTTTGATGATCTAAAAATCATCACAGATGAAGTTCAAAAAATAGTTGTTGTTTTTTTTTTTTCAAAATATGATCTGTATACCTACTAAAGTCAGCACGAGTTGGGTTTTATTGGCAGACAGGGTAGATCGGTATGTCTGCCAATAAAAACTAACTCGCAGTGACTTTAGTTCTTCCGTGATCATGGCGCATAAAACTGTGCCGAAATATTGGAAAATTCAAAATTCTAATCATGGTAGATACTGGTACAAATCCCATTATAAATGACTTTTAATGAATTAAGTGAAACTCACAGAGAAAGAATCCTACTACAATGCTAGCTGCAATCAGGAAGCCGATGTCCATTGTGTTCTGTTTTAGTAACAGGAGTCCAGTTGCCATCAAAAGGGACACAAGTATTAGACGGAGAAACTCGATGCCAATGAAGGCGAGCATCAATAAGTTCTTGCACTAAAATAAACAATCATAGTTTTTATATTTAATGATAATAATTAGTTAAGGAAAGTACTGTACTACCTAATAATTACATTTCATTAGAACTTACGATATAAGCTCCGTAAACATACATGACGCATGATAGCAAATAAACGCACGAGACCCCAATAACTGTCGTTATGTATTTTTGTGAATCTGTAATGTTAAATAAATTAAATTACCGCACTTAGAGCATGTACCTACCTAACCTACCTACTTAGTCAGTTTAATCGTAGTAGTTAGAAAGGTGGACCGGGGACAAAAGTAGCGGCGCGGGGCGGGTCGAAAGTAACAAACACTCTGTTGTACTTGTTAGCCATGTGTACCTAATGGCCGAAACGACCCGCGCGATCATTGGTTCATCTTACGGATAAATGGACGAAATGTGATTTATGGCACTGAAAAGAAAGTAAGTTTTCGTTGTTCTTTCATTGAGTGTTTACATAGAATAAAGATGCTGATGTTAATGTTAGGTACTATTAGTTTATTGACTACTAACGTTAAAATTGTCTTTAAGCATAGTAGGTATAACTTGTCTTCGTATATCATAAATAACACATTCCATTCTGTTAACGGTAGGTACAAAGATAACATGTTACATATATATCATGACATGAAGCAAATTCGTGTTAATGTTTGATTGACTTGAAAGATGAATCTCAAGTTTATTTTGTAGCTTTGAAATATATTATTTCAATCAATCTGGTAGGTACCTACCTACTTTTTAAAATTGTAACATTGGGCAGAACTGATAATTTCTACCCATGACCCTTTACGTTCGCCCCCCTGACCATGGCCATGGGTTCAAAAGTAGCAATATCCAATTTTGATTGTAGCGTCATCATTTATCTTCTAATTTAACGAAACTGTGATATATTAGATAAAACCATAATACAGGTAGGTAGGTACGACTATTATATTTATTTTATCATGAATGTTATTACTAACAAAAAATTTAAGCGGACAAAATCAATAACATTTTGATGTATAAGTATAAAATTTTACTTATCTACGTGCTTATTTTGTAAGCCTAAAGAAAGAAATTTATTGACTTTTAACGCGAAATCAGGCATGAAGTACAAACTGTTACTTTGTCCCCGGTCTCGCCTATAGGTAGGTTACGGCTTACATAAGTTATCAACTTACCTTCCATTGCAGATTCCACGTATTTTTTTGTATAAATGAGATCCCAATTTTTGTGCCATTCCTCGAGTTCTTCTCTAACTTGATCAGCGTGGGCGTGAGCAATGCAACTGCATATTAAAATAATGATTCCCTGAAACTTAATATTACCAGGCCGTTTATTACTTCTTCACTCAGGGACGACTCCACTACTAATTATTCCTAGCGAGCTTTCTACATTTACACTAGAGGTTAGTTGCACCACCTACTTACCAATGAAAACAATCCAATTATAATTCCCCCTAATCTCAATGAAAACCAAAAACAACAACTGTAAACTAATGCCATTTTGTTACATTATAAAAAATCGTTAGTCGTCTAAGCTCCAGTCGGAACCGAAAACGACTGAAAGCTCTGATGTAAATAGATCTATATCGCATAATTACTACATCGATCAATGTAAACTATGTACATTATGGGTAGGTCATAGATGAATACTCATAAATGGGGTAGGTGGTGTAGTGGGTAGGTAATCATCGCTCGAGCATTACAACTAAATAAACTGTGACAGTTGAGACAGTTTAACTGTCTATAATATCAGTCTCCTCTACACTTCGTCAACACATGGTACAATAATATACCGTCAACTGTGTGCCATTATGTTGGCGAGCAGTTTGTGAAAGTGTCCACACGTTTGCCAATAAGTGTGCCATAATGTTAGCCAAAAACCTGTCCTGCCAATACCTTGTTTTAGGACTTTCAGAGTTAATTACCTAATTTATTTTTTATTTATTTATTTATAGACCAACAGTTATAATGTTAAACTTTTACAACTAGTTTAAAAGTTTAGTTAAAAACTTGATATTTGTTCCACATGAATTAATCTAACAATAAGACGACGAATTGTCGACCGATGTGGCGCGGTGGGCGAAGGTCTGCCTGCGACGCAGGAGGTTGCGGGTTCGATTCCCGCCTCGGGACAAATGTGTGTACGATCTGCAGACATTTGTTCAGGGTGTTCTGGTTGTTTTCTATGTAGGATCCTATAATAAAAAAAAATATTTATCTATGCATTGTATTATATTATGTATATCAGTTATCTAGTACCCATTACACAAGCTCTGCTTAGCTTGGGGCTAGATAACGCTGTGTGAATTGTCCAGCATTATTTATTTATTTATTAATTATATAGGTAAACAAGGTAAACCACCTTTTATTCTGTTATTTTTTAAAGAATTTTATTTAAAATAGCCTAGGTTGGTAGGAACCGGCAATCCCCGGTACCGTCTTTGACATTTCCCGGGATCCCCGGTTCCCCAAAAACTACCCTAATTTACAATCCCTAGTCTAGGGATTCAGTTTAGCAATATTACCTCTTGTTTTGCCAACTCCTGCTTATTTCTAAATTCTTTTTTACGTGTTACTAATGTAGTAAAAAGGAACTTTTAGTTTTCAGATTTAAACCTACCCATGTATCCTGCTTCATGAATGATGGGCGCAGGAAATTTACCCTTGGTGTAAATTCCTTTCTTTTTTTATTTACCTACCCGAATTTATGAGTAAATACCCAACCGTCGCGTCGTCGGGTAGGTATCCTGTGTTCCACAGATCACTATAAACTTGTGTTCCCACTGTAGGTGTTGGCAAAACACCACACACGGCACAAGGGCACGGGCAAAAATGTTTGTAAAGAAATACCTACCTACCTAGCTTTATTTTATTACCTACACTCACTTGTACAAGTGGGTAGGTACCTGACCTACTTACCCTGGCAGATGAACCTGACTGGCGAGTTAATTCCATATTATTTAATCAATGCTTCCATAACAATAGGTACCTATTGTTATGGAAGCATTGATTAAAGGTGGGTGAAACCCTTAGAGTAACTAAACATAGAGTGATAGTTTTACACAAAATTCCGCTCAAAGTTGAAGCCAAAAGACAACCAATGTGTGCGTAAGCGGCACGTGATTACATGAGCCGACACGCACACAAGTGCACAAATAATGTTGCAAGTGACTAACATTTTTCCCATAAGATAGGGAAATTTTAACATTTAGTAAGGAGTCAATGACTATCACATTTACCACTCTTCTGTTAGATTATATTATTATTAACTTAATAAACAATGGGATTGGTAAGTAGTTTTTATCGAAATGCGGATATTATACGTAGGTAGGTAGGTACCTAACTCTCTCACGCAATCTACTAGGTATCTTACCTACCTAGGTACTTAGTAAGTCAGTGAACAAAAACAAATTTTAATGAAAAATTATAGATAAAGCCTATGTTTGATTCCAGGCCTAGCTACATTTATACGAAATTTCATTCATCCGTCCGTAGTTATATTAGTATTAGGTATTTATACCTAGTCTTGGCGTGGCATCTAAACTTTCGCATTTATTATACCTAATAGTTATCATGTTAGCCTACCCACATGATACTAACTAATATGTAGGTAGGCTACAGGAAGTTACCTGTACCTACCTACCAACCTAAAGTAAAATATTGCTAGGTGGACGAAGAAAGGTAGGTGACCTTTCTTCGTCTTTAAGCAGTTTAAAAAAGATAAATATCTATATCTCTTTTATTGCTAAAGCAACCATCCACTGCGCAATACGTTTACCCGGGCATCGTTGAATTCGGATTATCATAAAACAAGATAGAAGAAATACCTAATGTAGGTACACGATATTAATAAACATTTATGGACACAAAAACAATAATGCAGTTTGCGCGCGGCGCGGCGGCGAAGTACATTTACCTACCTAATCTGTGGCGGCGGCGGGCGGCCCTCGAATGCGCTACCCGCGAAAACTGTAGGTAAATAACTCAAAACTGAGCGCGAGTAACGGAGCACTGGTTTGGTGAACTGTGATGTCAATGTGTGAGTGCATAAAGTACGTACAGAGGGTGGTGGACTATTGAGTGCTTCACTTTATTTATTTTTGGACTACGTCCGTGGAATTTCTCTCGTCCCTGTACCTATGGTACATATTTAACTTAAAATCCAGGTAAGATAGGAGGTAACCCTGAAATATCTGGCAAATAAAAGTCCTACCAGTGTACAGTAGAAATAGAAAAAACAAATAACTATCTATGAGGTAAAATGTTTTTTGATCTATAGCTAGCAACATTTTTTTGTAATGGCGTCTGTTTTGTTTACGATTTATTTTTGTGCCTAAACCTTAGAGTATAGGTATATAGAGACGGCGTATTGTTCTATAGGAACTTTCGGTTATACAAATATGATCTAAATCGATATTGTACTCATAAACTTATAGCTATCTCGTTTTATCTTACCTACAATAACCAATGTAAAAAGAGACATCAATATAATGTGCGAAACCTATTTTTGGCAACATTGAAACGTGACGTCATAGCAAAGCATGATTGAGGCCGGTTCGCCATTTAACTTTCAGGTATGTAAACTGTCAACGAGAGTTGCATTTACAGTAAAAATGCTAAAATTATTTGAGTTCGGGACTTTTTCATGTGAATACTTATATAGTAAGCGAAAGAAAGCTAATAGGAAGATGCCAAACAGCAGTTTGGTAGGTTGCGGCTTAAAAACAAGTGAAAATCGTCCAAACATAACATTACACCGGTACGTATTCTTATTTTGCTAAATTACCAAATAATACAATAAATACCTTATGTGTTGGCTTTCATAGGAATAGTTTACATAAAATTCATACCGAATGTAGCTTATTTTTGTAAGTTTTAAGTGTAATTAAAGAAAACATGAAACTGTTTGTTTGGCGATAGTGTTGTCCTTCAAGGCATTTTTCATAGGTATCGATGTTTTCAAGTGTAAATTGTAGTGTATTAATTTTCAACTGGTTTTTTACGTTCTAGGTTACCCGAAAATTACGGTAAAAGAAAAAGTGGCTGGACTCAATTGGAGTAGAAAATTTGAAGTTTGGTACGAAAGATATTTTCGTTCGTTCTCTTCATTTTGAAGAAACTTGCTTCAATCGAACTTTAAATAACAAGACTGCGAGAGGATGCCGTACCGTCACGAATCTTTTTAGTAAGTATTTTACTTGACCTTACTCCCACAAACTTCTATTGCAAAGTAATGCATATATGCATTAACAAACTTGACTACCTTTATTTCTGTAAAGGGCTTAAATTTTGATATTAATGAATATTAAGTTTTAAGTAAATAAATCTGACCCAAAGTAATATTAAAGCCTACCATACTTCAAATCCCCTCTAAAATGTACATTTCCATAAATCCTCCCTTAGCAAATTATTTCCATGCAAAATAAAGTTATTTCGCAAACGATGTGGCACGGTGGGCGAAGGTCTGCCTGCGTTGCAGGCTTTTTTTTTAGAATTTCTTTAAGATTTTAGATTTTTTTTCAAAGTTGAACTACTCAGTACCTTTCTAGAGTCTATAATTGTAGGCTGACAAATAATGTTGCATTATAAATTTATTCTTCATGTTTGTTTCAGCCACTAGTGCCAGCGCGATCCAGTACTTTAATAGAAATAATGTAAATTTGAGATTTATACTGTAAATGAATGAGACTGATTACATTAGGTACTTGTAAAATTGAAAATTTAGGTGTAGTATTAGTTGAATTTTTGAATTAGGTAGGTATATTGCAAATGTGTAAATGAATGAGACTGTTGCATTGCTTCTACAATCGAAAATACAGGTGGCGTCTGTGTTAAATTTGTGATATAATATAATAAATGAATGAGACTTGTTGAATTGCTTATAAAATGTGGTGTCTATCTTTTTGTGATTTATATTATAATAATAAATAATACTAGCTGTTCCCCGCGGTTTCATCCTCGTTAAATTCGAATTTCATATAATATCTAGGGGGATATTCCTGTAACTCTACCATGGGAGTTTGTTATTTTACTAAGACAAAAAGTAGCCTATGTTACTCTCCATCCTTTCTTAGTTAGGTTCCGGTTTCTTAGTTAAGCCGTGACTGAATGACAAACAAATTTTAATACACTTTCGCATTTATAATATAAGCATAGATAGCGTCTACGCTAAAGATACAGATTACACATTGTTATACCCATATTGTTATACAAATATAAATATACTATCTCACAAATCACTGTTGCATACAAACTATATATTTTGCAATTAAGTAGCTTGTTGTTTCATTTCAGTAGGTACCTTTTTTTCTTAAATGAACACAACGTTTATTAACAAAGAAAATTTGAATCAAATAGTATAAACAAATTAGAACTAGTATTTACCTACAATTGAAACAAATGAGCTAACTGCAGACTGTTCAATAAACTGGTTTGGTGAACTTTGATCTTTAATTCTAAGGAGGTCTGGCACGTGTCTAAACGCATGAGTCTTGACTCGGAAAATACATAAAAAAATTACCATTGTTATAATAGCTCATTTTCTTAACTTCTCAGTGGTTGCGTCTCATGAGCGCCGTCGAGCCATAGTTGGGTACGTGCATTCACATACTTTGTATCTCTAATTAAAGCATTCTATGACTATATGATTATAGAATTCTGTTTCATAATCGTGGTGAAAACAATAAAATCACTACGAAACTGCTAAAATATCGTCACAAAAATACTTGTTACGATAAAAATATCGAGGTACAAAAGGGCAGCACTACGGAAAGGAGCCATTTTAGTTTCTAGGTAAGTTTAGGTATACACGTTTTTTTCGTAGGTATGCCGTCTCTAGGTATACTCTAAGGCCTAAACTAATGTTTTACTCCGGAATATAAGATGCCAGGTTGTACTTACATGTGAAATGGAATCTTCGATTGTTTCTGATGATTATGTGAAGAGTTGTGACACCCTTTCACAGCACAGTAAGTCATTTTTATTGAAAATTTATAGAGCTCTTACTAGTAGGCCTTGACCTTGAGTACTGACGCGTCGAGCGACGTAGGAAGCCTTTAAAGGCTTCCTTGAAATTGCTTCACTTCGCGCGCGCCTACTGCGTTTCTATGCCTAATTATTCTAAGGGTGAAACCCTGATTCAGTCACGCTAACAGTGAAAATGATGAGGGTTGTGTGCAGATAATTGCTTTTGAATTTCATATTCATATTGATCCATTTCGCTTTGTCTGATGACATGTTACTGGTAGTGGTACCTAGTTACCTATGTATAATATCATCATCTTCACTTGGCAACCTTGGAAGGTAAGAAGGATATGTAACGGAATAAGCGCGCACGAAGCCGCGCGCGGTCAGAAGCCTCTGACGCCGCCCGCGCCGCCCCGCGCCGCGCCTTCTCATCTTCTCATCTTGCAGGGATATCAGTAAGGGCCGCCGCCGCCGCGCCGGCTCCGCAGCAACATCAGCGGAGTCCCTCAAACGGCGGAAATACGTTAATCTTGTTGACCGAAGTTACCTATTCGAGCCGTTTGGGGTGGAAAACCTAGGTCCTTGGGGTTCTGGGGCACATGCAATAAACAAAGATCTAACAAAACTCGTAATTGAGTCCACAGGTGATCGGAATTATGGCTTTTATTTCGGTCAACGAATTAGCATTGCCATTCAACGTGACATGTTGCGTTGGCGTGTGAAATCTACCTGCTTTTTCTGATGAGACCCATTATGCCCTTATAACCTTCGATCAAAGTAAAAAAAGGAAGATACGGTACCTACGTTCTACCAGCGCCTTAGAGTATATACCACTATCAAGTCACTATCCTATGATGTCACTTTCTGCATCTATTCTATACGTAGATCGAGTATACCTAGATGGTTGGCAAGTGTGGCCACAAAGAGGGACAGACTATACGAAGTGGTGTTGCCATGCAATTTTTTTACCCTGACTTTAGGTTCGTAATTTTATGCCTGGTAGGTGGTATTTTAGTATCATACATCATTAAATTAGGTACCTACGTATGCGAGAATAGGTAAACTTTTGATTTAATTAGCACAGAAATAAAACAACGTGTTTCGTTTAAATTTATTACCACCGCCACATACATGTCAGACATAATTTCAAATTTGAAAAGAATATTTTTGCTAGACAATCAATTTAAACACTAACCAAACACAGACAATAAAAATTGCACATAAGAGATCACATTTCTTCTGAGTAACTAAATCTTACACTTTAGGTATTGCTAAGATAAGACAACCATAGTACGAAATTCAAAAGCACTTTTAAATTATACTTCAGGTAAAAAGTACAGAGAAAACCAAATTATATATTACAGTTTTTACACCTTATACACAATATTACCTACGTCCTTGCCTATGTTTCCAAATATTTTATATTCTGTTATAATTATTACCTGTGTAAAAATGACCAGTCTTTAAAACGATTCCAATATATTCTCCACAAATCATAGGATCACAAATCAATCAGTCTTTATTTCTATCAAAGAGCCTTAATCAAAATATTTCTATAAGTACCTGGCTACCCAACTTATCAAAATGTACCCTTTTCAGTCTTATATTATTCAATTATAATGTATAACATTGCACCTTAGTACTAGTAATTAATAATAATAGTACTTGATACTATAATAAAATTGTACATACACTAATTAAACTGTACATACCTACTTACTAATTAACACTGTTGGTTTTATTTATACTGCATTGTATTTTTAACAAACTCAAAGTTTTCGTGATGTTCCTCACGTAGTAGTATTTATCTTACATGCCTGAAATAAAATATTGAAGCATTAATATGAAGATTATACATAGTGCTATAGTAATAGTATTAAAAATTGTAAGTAATATTAGTAACACCAAATCCCAATACCATTTAAATATATTTGATTTAGTATTTGATTAGTATAGAAGGTATAATTTTTTTATCCAAATCTCAAACAGTCCTTCACCCATCATTGTAGCACTGATTCTTTTTATGTATTTATTTATTTTACTTACCAGTCTTCTAACAGCTTAAGGGAACAGATACGTTCGCGTTTCTTTTTTGTTCACGATTTACATGAAAATGTTTGAACAAATTTACTAAATATTTTTGGGTTCCCAGTTTTTGCGACCCGTGGCTTCTATCCAAAGCAAACGTAAATCATTGTTTTCGGGAAATCTGTAACAAACAAAAACATATTTTAAGAATGTATGTAGATGTAGGTATTCATGTCTCAATGCGCCACGACATTTGGGGAATTTTATTTTCGAGTGCAGGCAACCCTAAATTTTCGTAATTTTAGGTTATATTTATTAGAATTATTTTAAAACATAGTTTTTGAGTCTTGTCTGTACGGAAATCTATGAAACTATAAATTTTAAACCTTTTTTGAAGTCAAACGAGCTTGTACTTACGATTGGAATGACAAACTCGGCACTTTTCGTTCACCGTCACTTTTACATCCAAAAACACTGCACCGCACCATTGTTGCTTCAGATTTATATCGTTGAGAGACGCAGGAATGCCCGCAGAGTCACTTTCACACATTTAATTAGCAGAAAGTATCATTAGGTCGAAAACAACAAATACTATGTGATGTGCCCGGCATGTTTGTTTAGCTCTTATAAGAGCTAAACAATGAAAAAACTGGCACACTGGTAGAGACAGAGAAACTTTCATTCTATCTCATTTCTTCTCAGGCTACAAGCATATTTTTATCTCTCTCTTGAGTGACTGAAATGGGTATATACAACATCTCTAGTGCCTTATTACTCTAAGATTCTATAATAGTCAGTCACCTTATCTGGTCTCATGCCTTATTTCGTCTCTTTCCCTACTCGTCCGACAAAAATGTATCATGTAGCAAGGTTGCCAACCGTACGAGGTTCCTCGTACAAATACGAGATTTATGGTCTTACGTACGAGGTACGAGGGCACTATCAACCTCGTACAATTATGTACGAGGTTTTGGCATAACATAACACTTACACCAAAAATTACACTGTCTCATTGGCGCGATGATTGGATTGGATGGTTCGCTCGCTATCCCATGAACCGAGAAATCCCCGAGAAATAAAACATTTCGTTCTTCGCATTATTCGTCTGTCGTCTCGATCACACATAGCGCCAACCAGAGAGGTGTAACTTCACAAAATAAACAAAAATCTCGTGCAAAAATAAAAAGAAAAACGATGAGAATGAGGATGATCCTGATATAATATTTAGAGATGAAAACTAAGACTAGAAGAACATAGTTACCTATGCAATGTTTTGAACCTATAAACAAATCTCGTTCATTAGTTATTTACGTGAGTAATGTTAAAGATTATTTTAATACTAAGTGATGTTTTATTTAGTAGAAACTGGCAATAGTTTATTTCGTTGTGTAAAACGTCCTAAATTCAACAGTTTAAAAAGCATTAATTATGGTTCAGTCACCTTTTAGAGGATTGTACGAGGTTCGGGAGCCATAATACGAGATTTTTAGCTGCTTAGTACGAGGAAAAAAATTCTACGGTTGGCAACCCTGTCATGTAGGTACAGTAAGGTAAATTTTAATAAATTTTATTATTATTAATAAATTAATGCTCTCAGTGTCACGTGACAAGTTGCCAATGAAATTTTCACTAACTTCCTTAGAGTATGCTAACTTCACAAAACTGAAACAGATGAATGAAACTGAAGTTGTTTTTGTTCGTTCCTTCTTTTCTTTCTTCCGGCTTCGACTTTCTTTCTGTCTGTCTTGGTCTGTCTGTTCATCGTTTACGATTGATTGGTCGATCCGTTCGTTCGTTCGATAAACTTTGGCAAAATGTAAACTGAGTGATCTATTTATCCAGTTATTACACTAATGCACTAAATAATATATGTCCAAAACTAAAATCAGATAGATAGATAATTCTTTAATCACCTTAAATTAAAAAGAAAAACAGATTGTGGAAAATTAAAGAAGAGAAGCAAAGGATTTGGCGGCCTTATCGCTTAAAGCAATTTCTTCCAGGCAACCAGAACAATTGAGAGACAAGGAAGGGATGGCGGTGCTTAACATTTAAAGTTACAACATATACATAAATTTAAACTAAATACTAATACACATTACACATAATACTTATACCTACCTACATAAATCAAATCAAAGTTCGATCAGACTGAAAAGAACTGAGTACCTACCTAAAGCACAGCCGACAGGCCGCCGCCGTGCCTCGCTTTTCACGTAGCTAAACAGTTTGGGCATGTGGGCAAAGAAAACGCTTCCTTAATTTCAAAATAAACTAAAATTTATAACATTAAAATCTACTGCTTTTTTCCCATCTACCTACTGCTTTTTTACCAAAAATGCTAGGTACTGCTTTTTTCAGATTCCATCTGGCAGCACTGTTTGAGTGATTGACTGACAGACATCAAGATTTATTCATTGTCCAAAAATTGACAAATAAAAAAAAACAAGATTTAGTCATGTTGAATCCGATACTCTAAGTGTTGAATTGAAAGAAAGTTGTATTGTAGTCAAAGAATACATTGAATATAGTTGTAGTATTGATCTGTTTGTGTAATGCATGCATTGCATTACATGCAAGTGACCTGCTGCTGGTATACTCCTTTCTCTGCATCGACAAATCTACTCTGCATGCATTCATCGAGCGACAGGACAGGAGTGCCAGCCAGTATTGTATTGTATACTCATTGATTGAGGAGTGCATTAATGAAGCACTCCCTCCCTTCGTTTGATGATTTTTAACAAGTTTATTACATAGACTACTATTTGGATTAATGATTAAAAAAACTGTAAAGAAATTCTTGAGTCAAGTCCATACTCTCCTCATCCAAACAGCACAGACACTCACTTCGTTTGTGTTTGATTTTAATATTTTTGCTGGTAAGAGTAATGTATGGTTCATAACCCAGTTGAATAGTTTTTGCGATAGATCAAAGAATTTTTGCGAATTTCAGATCTGTGAACGTGGAAAGTGAAGAAAAACACTATGATGGAAAGTGAAGAGTTTAGTATCCATTCTCTGCCAGATGAAATAATTATAATGATAATGAAATATTCAGCATACTCAGATTGCAATAGTTTTATGCGTACTTGTAAGCGCTTCAATGATATACTAAAATCTAGCCAAAGCTTATGGAGAGTAATTTATAAGAAAACGTGAGTATCATTGTGACATGATAATTTTAATCTGCTAGTTTCTGCCCATGGCTTTGCAGGTGTTGTTTCTATCACATGTTTTAGATGATAAAAAGTAGCCTTCAGTTGATTCAAGACTGAGAGCTACATCTATGCAAATTTCAGCCCGATTGGTTCAGTCGTTTTTGTGAAGAGGTATATATCCAAATGGTCACATTTATAATATTTGTCATTGTAGCCCATTGAATGCAGAGTACAGTATAGTCGCACTGGGCTAAAAGAGAAAAATGTGTGTAGCCTTTATTCCACCTAAATGTGCACTCCGATCATAAAGTACCTACCTACCTATGGCCTTTCGAATGTGATAGTATTTAAGAGACACATTACATTAACTGTAACTAGATTTCATCACCTTGAAATTACTCAACACAGTTTGAGAATGCCAAAACAAGTATGAACGCTTGAACTTATTAATACTCTGACCAAACTCATGTTAAAATGTTTACAAACATTGACCCAATACAAAAATCACTTTCATGTTGTTGATTTTTTGACAGAGTTTGTAATGTAAGTATCTACCTATTAGTTGATTTTAGTTCTTTCGTACTGTGATATTTCAAGCTCGACGCCAAAATGAAAATTTTGGATTTTTGTGTTAGGAGTAAGTAGTTTACAAATATTAATTCCTGAGAATAGCTTAGCATCGGTGTATGTGTTTTTCAGGACGGGAAAAGTGGTGTACAATATTACTGCAGCAAATTCGGAAGGCAATTGGATCAGCAACATGAGGCAATATCTGAGCCTAAGAGAAACCCTTATTGACTTCATTGCGTCTATGTCCGCAAATCATTTCAGGTTGGTTGGTCTAAACTAACTCTTTCATGGCCCATGACACAAAGCCTACCTACTTATTTCTAAGTACAGGAACTAAGATCTGCACCAACATCTCGCATGGGAGTGTATTATGCCCCTGCCCTGCACTGCCTAAACAGGCCCTACCCAGCCAAAATCCTTGACGTACATCTCCCTGATATACCTACCTTCATGGAGAGCAGCGTTTATGTGCCGCGCGCCCACAGCTCTACTAGTGGGTTTATGGCCCTATGAGGAAGTTTACAGGTCTACCATACGACGCCATTTTGTGAAAAGGATAGGCATAGGATTTCGCGTTCGTAGGCGCAGCGGGACAGCAGAGGCGACGCTAAAACACACCGTCTGCTGTATATTCTGTTTGTTTACTGTACAAAGTCAAGTCAAGAAAAAAGAATACTGTTCTACCGTTTTCATAGACATCCAACAAGCATTCGACTGTTTGGCATAAGGGTGTAAGCTCAAAACTCTACTTCCAAACTCATTTTATATGACTCTTAAATCGTACCTTCTGGAAAAACCATCTTTCCAGAGTAATATCTATAATCTTTCAAGTGAAATATGAAGAAGAATTCTCCAAACTTCATCAAATTAAAGCATCAATACCACAAGGATCAGTGCTAGGACCTGTTCTTTACTCCATATATATATGGCTGATCTGCCTGGGACACCAGATGTAGTGACAGCGACCTATGCAGACGATACCGCATATTTACCTAATCGTGTTATCGAAACACTGGCGTTCTAGCATCAAATCTGAACTATAACATAATATTAATTTAAAAGTACCTAAATGCTTCTGTATTATGGAAGATGATCGCTGACACTAAGCGTCAGTAATCAATCATAGACTCTTAAGAGGCGAACCTAACGGGATTCCGTGTCAAACTAGGACTAGATCTCAATCTCAGTAGAACTCACGGGGTCTCCGTCGCAAGAAACTCTAATTACATAGATAGGATAAAATTTAACTTTGGTTCCTTGAACGTGAGACACGAATAAGAAAAAAATTACGATAAATAAATACGTAATTACTACTAATTATTTGGTTCTTTAAGATATGTTTAATTATGGCAGTATTATTGTTGCAAAAATCACCATAGAAACCTGTGGTCATCCTGCGTCAGTACCTACCAGAGAATGATCATAGAATCACTCAAATAGTAATTCAACCTAGAACCTTCTTACTGCCAGTGGCCATGCTATGCCATCTATCAATCTACTTGAAACCAAAGATTGTCCATTCCATTGGTTTTGCAGAATTGAATTCCTGCACCTTTGCCTATTGGTGCCAGTTCTATCTCATAAGAGTTCATCACCTTACAAATCAAGATTTCATTCAATACATGTTACTTTATAAATTGTTGGTATGTAATTATTTCCAGCGAAACCACAACAGACTGTGGATTGGGATATGTTAGAGAGATATTTTCCATTGCACTATCTAGCAACACAAACTTTTTATGTACGGTTTTTATAATTCAAAACCACATCAGAGAAGCAAATAAGAAAATCAATACATATGAAACGAAAAGGTGAGTTAAATTTGAATTAATTTACTGCTAGCCAAGCACGGGGATTGTTCTCTTGGGTAAAATAAATAAATAATGCTGGACAATTCACACAGCATTATCTAGCCCCAAGCTAAGCAGAGCTTGTGTTATAGGTACTAGATAACTGATATACATAATACAGTACAATACATAGATAGATATTTTTTATTATACATAGAAAACGATCAGAACACCCTGAACAAATGTCTGCAGATCGTACACACATTTGTCCCGAGGCGGGAATCGAACCCGCAACCTCATGCGTTGCAGCAGACCTTCGCCCACCGCGCCACATCGGTCGTCTAAATACACCTTAAAGACACCGCATCGTCATACATTGCGTGAATCATTGAAGTACAAATAATTTACACATTCGATGACAAAGTGACGTAATTTTTCTCTATTCTACATTCTACCCTTAACAACATTCCCCGTGCTTGCCCGATTGGTACTTAGTCATAATTTGCTTACATTATTTGTGAGCGGTAATGATAGATATCTACCGTGTTTGTCTTCTCTTTAAAAATGTATAATACCACTAAACATCCCGTATAAATTTATAAGTGATAAAAGCATGATAATATTTTGTTGCAGCCCATATACACTGACAGAAGTATACTATGGTAAAATGGTAGTACGCTATTTAATGCATGTTTTGTTAGCATTGAAATGGGTACAGAACGAGGCTGCCAACCTGTTAACTCCTGAAATAGTGCTGAACTTTTTCATACAGTGGATTGATCCTCTCAACATGCATAGTGATGAAGAAGTCCAAGATTTGGTAAGCTATTAATTATCACGGTTTAGTTTGTTTGTCAGGAATGAATACCGTTTATTTCTTTAGGCTTACAAAATGACATGTCAATCTTAAACTAAATAATTCCTAATGAACTCCTTTAAGAAACGTTTGGAAAACTACCTACGTCCAGTCTTCTCGTCATCCATACCGCAATGCTTAAAAACTAAAGTTTGTAATCAGGGCGTCCTACCCGTCACTACTAAGAGTCTGAGATGTATGGACACTCATGGTATGGTAGGGCTGTTCCATCAGGTCGCTCAGCGAGCGATGCTCGGAGTTTCTCTGAAGGATAGAATCAGCAAACGTAGTATAGTATTCCGGTCAGGTGAGATGGCGATCTGCGAAAGACTGCACGCAGATGCTGGATGCGCTGTGCTGAAGATAGGCCGCTATGGTGCTCATAAGGGGCTCTATGTCCAGCTGTGGGCTAACCTATGTTAGCCCACAGCTGGACATAGAGTCCCTTAATAAAAAAAAATATTTTATCATCGTCATCAGCCTATGCTGATGATAAAATAATTTGTTTATTTTTGTCCACGGTAACGGTGTAACGGTGGAAGGAATAGTAAATTAATTTAATGGATAATCACTGTTATAAAATAATATTCATTCATTTAACTACACAGGAACTACTTATATTTACAGATCAAAGGAATGATATGTGATGTAGACAGGGCACTTCTATTTCCAAATGATGGTGTCCCTTTGCCTGATGCAAAGACAAATCGCACTGGTGTTAATGGAATCTACAGTGAAAGAGAGGTGTTGTTGGCTATATCTCATTATATGTACAAGCAAAGGCGCATGGCGTCAATAACTGCTTTTAATGAGGACACATTGGATATTGCAAAGGTTTGTAAATCAAACATAATATTTCCTACTCATCGCCAGTCTTTCAGGAGCACTTTGTGCGATGCTAAGTACACTTAGTTTATTTCAGATCATTACTTTAACACTTTTATTTGAGGAACAGTCGGTTTATTGCTTTAGCTGCTGCGCAGAACATGGAGTAGTACCAACAGCATCCTAGGTTCCAGTTGGTAGGCAACAAGTTTACTTCGCCCATCATCTAGTCTTTCAACAGGGTTAA
This sequence comes from Eupithecia exiguata, assembly GCA_947086465.1. Classification (NCBI taxonomy): domain Eukaryota; kingdom Metazoa; phylum Arthropoda; class Insecta; order Lepidoptera; family Geometridae; genus Eupithecia; species Eupithecia exiguata. The sequence goes on along the minus strand of OX352230.1, from coordinate 7,482,236 downwards.
CTCTTTAGACTCCTCAAATTGCGATTTTGTATGAATTGCTGCCCTACCCTAAATAATTATGTCTTTATATGTTTCATAATTTTTTGTAATGCGTACCACCTACCGGGGTGTAATTTATGGACAATGTCTGAATATAAACTTATATCTTTTATTTATTTAGACTACCTACATTATACTTTAAACTTTAAAGTCTGAGAAGGTACCTATGTCCTAATTCTTTGACTTTGTTAGTTTTGAATTTCATGCCTACTTTAAATACATAAATAAACGTCATGTCAAGTGGTCAGGTGACGTTGAGGACGGAGAAACAACAGCCATGTTTAAAAAAAACACTTGTACACCTATTTTAAGGGGGGGGGGGGGGGGGGGATTTCTTCCGTCCACGCCTATTTTACTCATAATTGTTGACACTCATTTTATTTATTTACACCCATAATCACAATGGTCTCCTCACTTAAAACAGCTGCTAAGCAGTGTTATTTCTCCCTCTGCATTATGTCAATAGAAGAAGACAGAATGAGAACAGTTTACTCGTGTACACTCACCGAAACAAATTGGGTCACCACGCTTGGCAGATTGGTCATTGCAGTAAAGGTGTTAAAAATACACAGAAGGAGGGTGCTGCTCTTTATCTGGTAGGATCTCTCTCCACGGGCTAAGTTAAAGGGATCAATTCTTACGCGACCGCCCGCCATAGCTACGTAATATTGACGTGATGAGCTTGGCAAACATCTGTCGTGGTCATTTGCTAATGGGTTGTTGCTGTCAAAGGGAGGCATTTGCCCTGTTGTTACATTGGGAGTTCGGGACGCTCACTAAATCACATTACTGCACTAATAAAAACGAAAGTTTGGTGGGATGGTTGTTACTTTTTCAAATTAAAATTAATGAACGGATGACACTGAAATTTTACATTTATGTAAAATGTCTATACCTGGAATAAAACACTACTTTTTATCCCATATACCTGTTCCCATGGTATATAAATAACCTTTGAACGTTTACATAGAAACAACGCGTACAAAAAATAAATAATAGATGCAGGCGTTACTTTGCGGAAATCCATTGCAAAATATAAGGATGAAAATATTTAGTAACAATTCCGCGAAAAAAACCTACGCGTACAAAGCCGCGGGCAAAAAAACTGTAGTAAATAAATACATTTTAGTGGTATAAAGGTCTGATGTATGCATTTGTTTTGATTTTAGACAATTAAATCGAACTCTGGTCACGCCATTTGCTTTGGAGCGATATTTGTAGCCATTGCCCGTGGGTTCGGCATAACTTCCTGCCAATTGATTGCGTTCTCGAATCACGCATATGTGGAGTGGCGCTGTAGCCACCGGCTCCGTCCCGAGAGGATGAAGTTCAGTCTGGACACAGGGGACCTTTTGCCAGTTGGCCGCTGTCCGTTCTCGGGGTACACGGAGATTTACCCCATCAGTTACCAAGCGGTTGCATTTGCACAATATATTGCCAAAAGTTACGTTGATTATATGGGACTTTATATGAGTTGGTGAGTATACAGCATGTTCTTTTTACTGTTCTTTATCTAATCTCAAACAAAATCTAAACTATCAGCATTTAGCACAAAATCTTTTATTTACTCAAATGTTCCAAATATACAGTGAATCAAGGTTGGTTTTATCATAAGTTCATAAAAAAGAATTACGATTTGCGGCAAATTACTTTTCCGCTAGTTTTATTGCTTGTAAAACGCAGACGCGACGCGACGTCGAGATTCGTTTTTTTGTGATTTAGAATTTTAAACACAAAAAAAACGAATCTCGACTCGCGTCGAACCACTTCAAAAAAACATATCTACTAGCTGTCTGTTACATTACCGCGACTAAACAACTGTAATGTTATTAAATTAAAATAAAATAAATATTTAAGGGGAGCAAAAACGAGCAAAAAATCACGATTGTTGTATGGGAACAACAATAGTGATTTTTTGCTCGATATTGATTACGACAACAGGTAGACGGTTTAAATATTTACAGAATATTTAGTTACATTATTCACTTAAAAAATAAATATTAAAATTAAAATAAAATTATTATTTAAGGGATGCTCCCATACAACAAGCGTGTTTTTTTTGCTGTTTTTATAGATAATGGTACGTATGGTAAACCCTTCGTGCGCGAGTCCGACTCGCACTTGGCCGGTTTTATTTTGTTTATACCGACAATCTTGTGTTGAAATGTTTCTTTAATTTTGACGTCAAAGTCCACATTATCCGTTACGTCTTAATCGATGTTTTTCAAAAACGTGTATAATATGTACCTTCTTGAAACTTTTTATGGTTACAAAGAATAACAGTAATGCCGGGTACAGACCAAGCGAACAAAGGCGAGCGATGGCTAACCACCGAACGCGATTGAACCAGTGTGGACGTCATGGCGAAAGCAAGCGAGCCCAAATGAGGGCCTTCGTTCGCCTTCGGCTGTGCTCGCGCCGACTGTTTCACATGTGTTCGTGTGGTGTGGATACAACAGCGAAAGCGAGTGAACGTTCGTCATCGATCGTCGAATCCCACTCGTTAGCCTTCGCTCGCTCTCGCTCACTTGGTCTGTACCCGGCATAAGAATCGAACACCGTTTACAATGAACCTGTATGTCTGTCCATCATAGGTCTAGAATATTTTTAAGGTTTAATAAAAGCAAAATTACATAAAATCTACATATGTTTGTAAATTTTACTAAGTATATCACAAATAAGCACAAATTAAAAGCGACTTCTGTATGTATATTTTATAGATGCACATTCAATGGTTTCGGAGAAACAAGATTATGCAAAACGTTACCCCAGCAGGAAATTGTATATCTCAAAAACCATAAGATGCACAAATTTTATTTTTCGCGCACATTCATGCACAAATATAAGCTATTTAACGCGTATTAATCGCGTTTATTTAAATAGTATTTATAATTATGTGTTCAGATCGCGTAAGTTTAAAAATATTTATATATAAGCCTGCCCATATACGTCAAATTTGTCTAGGGTCATTCGTTTAGAATCTCTGGATGAACGTTACTCCAGCAGAAAACGTACTTTGCGTTTTATTCCAAATCGGGAACATGCGCAATTTTTTTTTACTTGACGATCATTTACAGCGTAGAACGCACTAATTATTTGTGGATCTCACTTCATTCTAGAAGATACTTTTCTGCTGGGGTAACGCATACGATTGTGTCCCGGCCATATTATATGTAATAGCGGCATTATATTAACATCGCGGGGAGGGACCATAGGCTTCAATTTGTCCTGGTGTAATTTAACTGCCAGGTAAAATGCTGGCAGAGGAGTAGTTTGTATTATAATAACAATGTGTGACTGTATACCTATTTTTGATTTCAGGCGCTCAAATAACGCTACACAATTCTTGAATTTGATATCAAATTTACAAGATGGCGAGTACTACAACTTTATATTGTATCTGCGCAGACTGGATCACAATAAGCTGGCCATCCCATTTAATATGGAATACGTAAGAGAATTTATCTATGTTTATGCAAATATATCATAGTGACGTCATAGTGATCATAGTAGACGCCGTCGAAACTGTCAAGTCACTGACAGTTTCGACGGCGTCAGATTGACGACAATGTAGCTCTCGATCTGACGCCGCTGCACCACCGGATCGTAGAATCAGCCTGTTTGTGCCTAGAATGGCTAGGCAGTTTACAAAACGGCGCCTTTCATTTAAATGCATATGCCAATTTTTGAACGATCAACTTTCAACAATATTGCTTAACATCACTTAGCCACTTGAGCCTCGTCGGTCGTATGAAATGAATTAGGTTATCCCCTCGATAAAAGTAAAATATTTACTTATATCGAAGGGTCATTCCAACGAATCAACGTTCGCTATATAAACTGCCATCCATTATACAAACGGGCTGATTCAACGATCCGGGGCGGCGGCGAGAAACGTAAAAGTGGACGAGCTCTAGATGGCACTGACGAGAATGCACGGATTGTTGACTTGTTTCTCTTAAAAAAACGTTTTTAGGGTTTCTTTTGCGAAATAGTTTTGAACGATGGACGAAACACTCCGTTTGTGAGTCGACTCTCACTTGGCTGGTTTTATTTGGGCTGATATGATGATCATGTAGATCATCGAATCAAAAAAAAAATCAGCAGCGCGTAGGAATCTTTTGTACTTTGCTTTAAGGAACCAAAATGTATGCTTATTTTAAAATTATATTTAAAAAAAAACACACTATTTTATTTTCAGATACATGAAGAACATATAAATTGCGTCCATGCTTTGTTGGCCCTCAATGCAACTCCTGCACCACGACACTATGATGTAAGTGCTTAAAATATTTTTTTACTTACGAACCTGAGAAATGATGTGAATTTCAACTCTATACCTCCACGCGTTTCTGAGAAAAGAGGTTTGACAGACGGACAACAAAGTGATCCTCTAAGGGTTCCTTTTTTCCTTTTGAGGTACGGAACCCTAAAAACATAAGGTAGTGATGATCGTTTTTAGGGTTCCGTACCGTACCCAACGGGTAAAACGGGACCCTATTACTATGAGTTCGCTGCCCGTTTGTCCGTCTGTCACCAGGCTGTTTCTCATGAACCGTGATAGTTAGACAGTTGAAATTTTCACAGATGTTGTATTTCTATTGTAGTAGTGTAAATATTCAAGGGGGCTCCCATACAACAAACGTGATTTTTTTGCCGTTTTTGTAGATAATGGTACGGAACCCTTCGGGCGCGAGTCCGACTCGCACGTGGCCGGTTTTATTTATTATGGATAGATTTATTTATTTATTTAGAAGAAGACAGTATAACATCATAACAGGTTGTTCAGATGGACACACCTTAGAAATAAGCTTGTTAGTCAAAACATAATAACGGTCCCTATTTTACAGATAATCGTACATCATCGGGTAAGTGAAGTGAAGTACTGTGTCGGATTGATCTGTTTCAACCGGGTTCACGACTATGTGTGCGTGATCCGCCACTGGGACACCCAAATGGAACCGGAGTACAAAGCCTACTTGGATAACCCCGAGAAAAGCGACCAACCTTACTACAGAGTCATCGCCATGGACCAAACTGAGAGATATTTATGTCAAGGTAAGGTATTTACCAACATTGTAAGTTTTGGATTCATCCATCGCCCACCATACATTTTTGCGGTAATGCGAAGGACAAATAAAGATATTCGGTCTGACATAATATCTACACCAATAATGTTATAAAGAGTAAAGGTTTGTATTTTTGTTTGTAACGAATAAACTTAAAAACTACTGGACCGATTTCAAAAATTCTTTTGCCGTTAGAAAGCTACATTATCACTGAGTAACATAGGGTATAGAATATACCCGTGCGAAACCGGGGCGGACCGCTAGTCTATAATGTAATAAAAATTTATATATATTAATATTAATAATTTGCAGACAATATAGTGGTGGTCAGTACCCCGTCCAGATTATACCACTTAGAAGAAATCCTCGGCAAAGAATTTTCCCATTTCAATGGTTTCTTTTACGTACCTAACAAGGAGAAACAAATGCTGTTTCCTGATGACTTAAGTGTAGGCAATGCGTTTGCCTCTCAAAGGAGACTGTAAGTACCTTTCTTTTTAGAGTTCCATACACAAAAGGTGAAAACGGGACCCTATTACTAAGCTGCCGCTGTCTGTTCGTCTGTCCATCTGCGGGTTATCTCATGACGCGCAAAAGGTAGACAGTTGAAATTTTCACAGAAAATGTATTTGTCTTGCCGCTATAGCTAGAAAGATTAAAATTAAAGGGGCTCTCATACTAAAAACGTAATTTTTAGTGTTCCATACCTCAAAAGGAAAAAAGGAACCCTTATAGGATCACTTTGTTGTCCGTTTTCTCAGAAACGCGTGGAGGTATCGAGTTGAAATTCACATATACCTACTCAGGTTCGTAACTTCTTGGAGCGCAATATAAATCAAACTTCAAAGTCAACGCAATCAAAAGTTACAGCCGTTTATGCCTAATTTTTTTGAATTTTCCAAGGGAATCACTTGCACACAAAACCTATAGGGTACTTCCCGTGGACCCAGAATCATGAAAATTTGCAAGAAGTTAGGTCTTTTAGCACAAGTAAACGAAAAAATCTGAAAACCGTAAATTTGTTGCTAATTCACAGAAAAAAAAAAATTTTAGCTATGGACCAAAAACCTATAGGTCCTGTTAACCTAGAATCATGAAATTTGGCAAGAAGCTAGGTCTTAATGCACAAGTAAAGGGAAAAATCCGGAAACCGTAAAGTAGTTTATTCACAGACATAAGTTTTGAATCTCGCCATGGACCAAAACCTATAGGGTACTTTCCGTTGACCTAGAAGCTAGAAATTTGGTAGGAAGCAAGGTCTTATAGCACAAGTAAAGGGAATAATCCGAAAACTGTAATATTGTAGTCTAATCACAATTTTTTTTTTATTGATTCTCGCCATGCACCAAAACCTTTAGGGTACCTACTTCCCGTTGAACTAGATTCATGATATTTGGCAAGAAACAAGGTCTTATAATTATATAATATAATAGGTACGAACGTACCTTATTTATAACCACATACTCGTACATAGACTCAATAAACTTGGCAAAAAAAGAAAAGACAATCATGGAAGGCGTTGGAGGAGGCCTATGTCAAACGACAAACAACACATTGGTATAAAAAGTGAACTAGGTTAAGTAACTCACTGCTTTCTGATTAACAGGCTTTCAGTGTTTTTATTATTATGTATTTTGTTAAGATATTCAATTCTGCTTTTGGGAAAACCGGTAATGAATAAAGCACACGAGCCTTAAATCCAAGTAGGTATTATTAACGAGTCTTAATATTTTTTTGCAGGATTCAACGAAAAGTTCAGCGGTGTTAAAGAGGCCAAATACATTCCGTAGCGTCGTCGTCGTCGGTATAATAAACCGAACAGTCCGAGCAAATACGAGGAAAATCGTACCTATAGAAAATCGGAGAGCTAATACCTATCTATGTTTAAGTTTCTGAAAGCCGTTTCAAAATATTACGATACTAGGTAGTGTTGTAATACCTAGAACTAATTTGGTACGTTAATTATAATTTATTCTTACATTATTTATGTAGCTGCGACTTGCGCCCAAAGTTAGTAAAGGTGCAGCTCAAAATAGATTATAGTTTATTTATTTTGTGTGTCATATCCAAACAAAGGTGTTACAATTTTAGGGTAGAATCTACATGAACCCTCTAAGGGCGTTGCGACTCGAACTCAGAACTCGATCGATTCGCAACGTTCTTGTTAAATAATTATACATTAATTAACATGATTCATTTGGTACTCATATAAATTTACAAGTTGAGATATTAACAAGTTAAGATAAATAATGAAGTAACCGGTAATTGGTTCTGAGAAGTAAAAGTTATTGGAAATTATTATGAATATACTAATATGTAAGACTGTAATCCAAAAATTATAATTTTGAAATAATTTTGTCTTATGACAATTGGATAAATACATAGGTATGTAGGTACTATTTATCAAATCGTCATCATTGAATGTTATTAGAATCAAATAAGAATGTGAACTCATTATGGATGTATGCGGATTAACAACAAACCTTATTTGTGTTGGAAGACCACCATCGTTCGAAGGATTTCTTCAGGATGAGTATCCTGAAGAAGTCCGCCGCTCGCGGTGCTCACCTTGCCCAGCTCACTCATTGAGCTGGGCTCCTCCGTATGCTCCTCCGTATGCTCCGTGCGATGTGGATCTGAAAACGCACTTGTATGGCAAACCATAACATACTAAAATCCGTTTGATGCGGTGAGTGCGGATCGTCCGATGCTGGCCTGTGCACCTTAGTTCAAAAAATATTATAATAGGTATAAAAGTATTTATTCTTAATTATATTTCAAATATTTAATAACAAAGATAAATAGAACTAGTAATAACAATTCAGCTAACTGCACCCTGTTGCAAACAATCTACAGGTAGCTCAACTGATCCGTATCCGTATATAACAAGACAAGCTTCCCCAAGACGCTGGCTGGATTGCCCCGGCTCACATGCCGGTTAGCAATAAATATTTTTAAACTTACGCGATCTGAACACATATTTATAAATACTATTTAACGGGTATTTATCGCGTTTAATTACCTTATTTTCCCGACGTTTCGACAGGTTTACACACTGCCGTGGTCACGGGATGACAGTGTGTAAACCGGTCGAAACGTCGGGAAAATAAGGTAATTAAACGCGATAAATACCCGTTAAATAGTATTTATAAATAAGCAACATGCCATTTCAGGCTGAATAGGCGGTCACGCGTCGCGTCGACCAGACGTTCAGATATTTTTTTTTAAACCCGCTGAGCCTCGGTACCTCACGATTATACCTAGGCTCTCGCTCGACTCCAAGAGGAGCAAATGCGAAGGCGCTCAGACCTGCATATTTGCGCCTCTTGAGATCTTCGGCCAAATCTGCCGCCGCACCAGCCCTCACGGATGTCGTCGGAAGATGAGAAGGCACAAGTGTGTCGACGCATGTAGCATCCCACATAAAAGGCTTCCCGAACTTCCATGGGACTAGAGTCATACCGTCGGGCCTCTTACCAACGTCACGTAACAGACCACTCGGTTCGAGACCTACGTTAGTTGTGACAAAGGCCTGCCGGATTACGTCGTCGTTAAGGCTAGCATGGCGAGATATACGAACGGCGCGGCCCTAGGCCATCACGGATTATCCTACACGATAATCTGTGATGAACAAGCTGCAACAAGCAACAACCAACTTGCAAGATGCAAGTTGGTTGTTAAGTTTTATTACAATAAAATAAAAGAATTTAATTCAAACGATTTGTCAAATTGTAAACCAGTTGTCAAGTTATGTACCTATACTTATTTAGATGTCAGGTCCGCGTGGGATAGAAAGTACCACCACTTTGTTCCAGGTCCAGGTGTTGACATAGGTATGTGCCCATGTAAAATTTCAGCCCAATGTGAAGAAGTAACAAACATCTATCCAAACTTTTGCATTTATAATATACTTAAGTGTCCTAGGTAGGTACTTATCAAAATGTCCCCTACCTTGTTAAATAAGTTTTTTGGAATCTTAACGAATATCAATGTTATTTAAGGTATTACTAAGTATAAACTAAGGTAGTTTGTATTTCAATATATCTTGGTGTTTATCAAAGCTATTAGAATATCAAAGTTTGTTCGTAGTTCAAAACATACATACGATAATCGTAATTTTTCATTAATCTTGTTTTGTAGGTTCTCGTCTACTTTATTTGCAAGTTGTTTAGTTGTATGGCGAAATAGTCTGATCTCTACTGAAATACCTAATCGCAATGGTGTAGGTATTGTTTTGTTATAAATAGCTTGAGAGCTTATTAACTATGTTTATAAATTGTTTTTTGTGGTTACAAATAAAATTACCATTTTATAAATTTATATTTATTTACTTCAATGCAGTGCTCAATAGTCGTCATTTTTGAAACAAAATCATTTGGTAAGCTACCTAGGTTTGCCATCAAGGCTTTTTCGTTTAATTTCTTATTGGCACTACTAAGAAGGCGTGCTTAATTATCTTACTGATAACATCGTTATGATTTGCAGTGCGCAGTACATTTTTTTAAGTACATACACCACTTATTTATTACAAAAGCATGTTACATTCAGGAACTAAATGATGGGCTATTAAACGGTAAAGTCCGTAACAAAAAGCAGAATAGCTTTATTGTCTAGGCTTGAAAACATTAACATTATGTCGCCCATCCTTCATCCATAATCATTTGAAGACAATTATAAATGCAGGGAATCAACGTACACAATTGTAATTAAAATATAATAATTGTAACAATTGTATTTTTAACATACTTCATGAAAAGGATGAGTTTCTCAATTCAGTATGTTGTTTTCTTGTTTTTAATTAAGTATGTAAATGAACTTACCGTTTATTAGCTCTAAGAGTCCTCGTAACTAAAAAAAATAACATTCGCAACCCTATTGTTCTTTTAACTAATACAAGAAAAAAACTCGTAAGCAATATTTGGCAAAGGTTACAAAAAACGGCACAAAAATAAATGTTAAAAATAGTTCGATATACAATTTTTTTTTGTTTAGGAATGATGAATTTTACAATCACCGCTAATAAAAACCTAAGGTGTACATAAATTTTAAATAAGCATACCGAAATAAAACATTAAAGTAAAAATTCGTAGTTAAGCTTTGTTGAAAGGTTGCAACAAATAAAATTGAAGTGACCTAAGTACAAATAAACAGTAAATAGTCTTGTAAGTTAGAATTTAATGAGCAAGCACATGATATTATAATCAGTAATTTAGATTTTTTTACCCTTTTACATTGAAGGTACGTTTTCATTACTAAAATTATAAATGTGATTACATGACTATCGTAATTTTAGATACTAAAGATAAACTAGAGTTGGCAGCTAGATTAGTACCGCCGCAACACACAAATTATGAAGATAGAAGTTATAGGCAAATCCCTAATTAGTTACTCGTTACAAAGATCGAGATCAAGTGTGAGCGACGATCAACCGAACACAAAATTCTTAAGTGACTTATAATGTAACTGAATCATTTCAATTTAACCAATTGTTTAACTAAAGTAAGTATCAAATCAATATTACTAGTAACAAAACTTTTAATTTGAACTCAGTTTTAGAAGCATCAAAAATTGCAAGACCTACGTTTTTTATCACTGAATAAGAATCCAAATGTAATAAACTAAGCAAAAAAATAATTAAGGACTCATTACGATATGATACTGAGTACAATTTAACATTTGGATCATGTTTGGTTTTATAAACTAATTGATAGCTATTTAACTATATGTTAGAGATTGAGGTACGCCGTTGACAGTCTTTGATTTGAGGACCCCATTTTCGTAGGACATAATAGTCTCGCGGCCGTTTTCTGAAACCCTGAAATAGCGAGAAAACCAATTAATACCTACAGTTAGCTCGCAACCCCGTCCTACATTTAATAGAACCTGATGAACTGAATTTGGCCTCAATGTTTCTGCCGACGATAAGTGATAAGATAACCCGCAGCCAGCAAATTTATAATACCTAAGTAGGTCTTTGCTTCTTAATGCGGACCTCGGTGACGCAGCGGGCGAAGGTCCGCCTGCAACGCAAGAGGTTGCGGGTTCGGTTCCCGCCTCGGGTACAAATGTTTGTATAATCTGTAGATATTTGTTGCGGGCGTTCTGGGTGTTTTATATGTATAGTAAAAAACATTATTTTAAGTTTATCAGTTATCTAGTAACCTGCTCTGCTTACTATGGGGCTAGATGATGTTGTATGGATTGTCCCCTCAGCTGGCGCACTGCTTGCGTCCTAATGATGGACTGCCTTATGAGGGCCACACCGCAACTGTACTTACTTTTTAGTAGTGATCTTCTTTCCATTGACGATTCTAGTAGTAGTTGTAGTGCTTCTCATATTCGCGCTGCCCGGTCCCGCCAGCGAGCTATTGAACGTCGAAAATGACGTGAAGGCGTTGCCGTTAGCGTGAGCGAATAAGTCGTCGAGGCCTTGCATGCCGAATCCGAACGGATTGAACAGAGATGACGTCAGCGAGGTGCTCGGGTGGCTACGGCGGGAGTGCCTCTGATGGCCCATGCCGTTGATTTCTGAAAATAACGATCAAGATTAAAAATAAATACCCTATTGAAAGGTATTAATTACATCTGCTCTCTCTTCCACCTCATTTGTTCCTGCCTGCAGAATAGACAATAACGACATTGCATCGCCATACATTGCGTAGATATTTAATGTTGAAGGAATGCATTTCAAATAATTTACGCATTGGATGACGAAGTGACGTAATTTTTTTCTATTCTACCCTAGACAACAATCCCCGTGCTAGGGGGGCTGGCCTACTCGTAAAACGTGAGCGATAAATTTGGCACTTTTTAGTTTTATGATTACTTTAGACTGTTCATACGTGGTGTGGGTAAAGTGGCGAAAGCAACTTACCAGCAAAAAGTTCGCCGAAAGGCGAACCGCCGAAGAATTCTCTGAACACCTCCTCCGGATCGCGGAATGTAAACGGGAAGCTGTTGTAGCCATTGTACTCGTAATCATCGTCGACCGTGCGCCGGCCGCGACTCCCGTTCAGGCCTTCCTTCCCGTACTGGTCATACACACGCCGCTTCCTCTCTGCAACCAACCATGGTGAAAATAAGCTTGGAACCAGATACTTTGTAGGTGGTCAGTTGATTAGAGGAAAATCCGCACTTTAAAATAAAACCCAATAGAAATTGGATCACTCAATAACATTATGTAGGCATGACCCATGCACAAAAAGCAGGTATGTATTAGGTATGTTATGGACAATTTAGTAGTACAACATATATTATTATTATACAACAAACTTAAAAGTGAAAATATTTCCAATACCCAATCAGTATTAAGGTGGGGGGTTATACCTAGTAGGTATGACACAGCATTTCCCGGATTGTCAATTCTAACTAATTAACACTGCATACAAGTAACAAAGGCCATAATAGCGCTATATTGAAATCAAAATCATTGATTGCACATGTGGCTACGTAATTTGTTTCACAATGTGCTACGAAACAAAAAATTCAATTACAAAACTGCAGTTTTCGGTTAGTAGTTAGTTGGTAACCAGTGACATAAAAAAAAGCGTAAAACACTGGTACGTTTTTTCAGGGTTAGGTACGTTTAATCAGTTAACAAAGCCTAGCACATGTTTTGTTAATCTAACTATCTTGCACACCAATATGAAGAAAAAACCTTTATCCATGTTACACTATTAGAAGCAGATTATTTTTTTTATATAAAAACCATGCCATTGGGTTTTCGTATCGCATGCGAATGTAACTTGTGGGTGGTCAAACAGCAGAAACAAGGTAAACAAAACCTTGACCCTTTAAAATGTAGACAGCGGCGGCGCGGCGGTGTCGCAAAAAGTAGTCACCGTTTTATCTTTTACTCATTCACTTCGATAGATGTTTGTTTATATACCAGACACGACAATAACTTGACTCAACATCTACATAGTTGGAGGATAATAGTCCGTCACATGTATAAATATATGAAGATGATTCACACTACGTGGGAGAAACCAATAGGCACCTAAAATGCATGTGCCAATTTCCGAGGCTTTTGACTTTTGGAATCTATTGAACTGAGGGGCGAGACTACCTATTTGACAAAAGTATTAAGACGTGATCGTGACGTTTCCTTTTTCCATTGGTTTTTGGTACAGCGGCTCTATCGTGCGTACAGGGAACTGCAAATCCCATACAAATATGAGACGTCACGTCTAGTTACTGTCGTCAAATAGACTTACCCCCTGTATACCTACTGATTCACAAATAACATTAAATTTTACTAAAATTATAAAACCCCGGACGTTTTGATTCTTACATTGTACCAGCAACATAAGAATGACGGCACCGAATTTTATCAAACACAAGCTGCGCCGCGCAACATATTTAAACTACTTGATCATCCCACGGGAAAAATACACTTTTGGGGATCTGAAGCCAATGTTGTAACTATTATTGATACTTTTTTGTTATTTAAGTACGTAAAACCTCGCACTTGTGGTGGAAATATTTGGGACTCGCCGATTACTTGATTTCGTGGCGCATTCACTTACTGAGGCAAGGTGGCGGGTTCAAATCCCGCCGAAATCGTAATTTTTGAGATATTATTTAATTTATTTTTAAATTGTATCTCACTTCTAAAATATCCATTTATATCTTATTACTTGTAAAATATTGATGAAAATAATATTGATATTTCACATGTAACCCTATTTGTTAGGTACCAATAAAGAACTTGAAACCTAATCCAGGATATTAAAGGTGGAAGCGCACGACGCGTCAGCGGAATTGCGCGACCGCGGCACTACCCGTCAAATTAAAACAAATGACAAAAAAAAACCGCGCGACTTATTTGGTGATTTGTTCTAATTTGACATAAAGTGCCGCGGCCGCGCAGTTCCGCTGTCGCGTAGTGCGTTTGCACTCTTAGTGTGATGGTGGTCAAAAGCTTTACCATGCCCAATAAAAAATGTTATCCTGGTACAAACTTCCATCCAAATCCGTTCAGCTGTTTGAGCATGAAGGAGTAACACATACACACATGAATAAATATCCTACTTCTTATTTCATAATATAAGTGTGACAGCATATTAACACTCCAAAAAAATATCTTTCTTATAAAACAATCTGTTGAACCTTAAAAAGGTAAAGTGGTTTGCACAAACACACACATTTCTCCATTCAATGGGGCATAATAAAATCAGGATAATATGACAATTTTCTGATAAACACACACAAACTCATTGTTAGTGATGGTATTGGCAGTATTACGAAATAAGCATTTAAGACCAACAAAAATCTGGTATGTTCTTGTTCTGAATATTATCATAATAGAAAGACAAATCACAAAAGTGCAAGTAAACAAGACTATTTTATGGCAATCAAAAATAATAATATTCATAACTGCACCAGTTTGACCCTACACATGGGCATCTACCGAAAAAGCGGTGGAATGGTGTCTCTCCAAAAAACCCTTTGAAGCTAAAGTGCCGATGGCCATTGACTCCATTCTTGCTCTGATATCTGTGACTGTGATGACTGCTTCCCCGAGCATCATAAACTTTCCGCTTGTTTTCTACCCAACAACAAATTTACATTTTACACTTCCTTCATTGTTATTGGATAATTATGACAAACCTACTTTAGAATTACAAGTACAAGTGTCAAAGTTGAATTGCAAACAAAAAAATTATAAAAATGTAATAGTTGTGATACAAGTAACTTACCATCAGATAGCACTTCATACGCTTCAGATATCTCTTTGAATTTTCTGTTTGATTCATCAGCATTTTCTGGATTTTTATCAGGATGCCATTTGAGAGCTAGTTTTCTGTAACTGTGAACAATCAAAACAAAAACATAAATAAGTCAACTTGATAGGTCAAAGACACTAAAATAACAACATGAAATAAAAGTATTATTTCTTATTGCGTAGGTTGGGGCTAGATGATGCTGTGTGGATTTTCTAGCATTATTTAGTTATTGAAAAATACATACGCTTTTTTTATTTCGGCTTCAGATGCTGATCGAGTGACTCCTAATACTCTGTAATAGTCCACCATTGCTGGTCCACCTTAAAGGTGTAAGAAATTCTGGAACAAAATAAAATAAGACAAACATTAATTACAAACAATAGAACATTTCAGAGAATTGCAGACTAACTCTCCAGTCTGTCTGTATGTAGTGATCCTTAACTTAATGACTTCTATTGTGGTCTGTCCAAATCTGTTGAATGTCTCTTAATGTGATATGTAAATAAAATAAAGGTAACCTTTAAATTATGCTGCCGTAAGAACAATGTTTTCACCTACTATTCAGAACATGGAGCATAAAAATAAGTACAAATGAGTGAAGACTAACAAATAATATGAAATCCACTACAGCAAAAGGAATAGGTAGGTACACAAATGTAAAAAATCCCTAATGTACCTAATGATGGAATTTTCACATTATCTGGGTGAGTGTTATTTCTTATTTTTTGTTGTTTCACATATCGGAGCTTTTTGGTTACACGCTTCTTTACTTATACGCGAGCTTAACGCAAGCACAACGCAAGTATTGGTATCACCTTCAAATTCAAATAGGATCGATGATATCCATTCTAGAATACCTTTCTTCTCAATTACAAAGAATATGAAAACAAACAATTTTAGCAATACCACCAATACTTACATACAAGACGAGGACTACAAATTTGTCCTGCGAAGGTTTTGGTCAAAAAATTGAAATTATGGAAGATTGTGTGAGACTTTGATGTTTATTTTTTTGTGTCTCATCCAAAATAATCAATCAAAAATACAGCAAAGTGATTCGATTACTTACAACCTGCGCGATGGATCTGTCATGCATGAATGAAATGATTGAATGAATGAAATGAAAGTATTAATTTTTTTTTTAATATGACAGTTGTCATGTGTCATCCATCACATCAATAATAAGTCGAAATGTGGACGGAAGAAATCACTCGAGGGTTCTGCAACATCCCAGGGTGACGTAGATTTCTTTGTCAACAAAGTCCTCTCTAACAACGTCAGTGAAATCTCCAATGTGTCAACCAGGGTAGCGTAGTAAGTAGGTATACCAAAGAGATTAAAACCACTACGTTATAGGTAGTACCTGATACAACGGCTATCCAAACGGTATAGCTTATAGGTCATTCAGTTTTACACACCGACCTCGGCACACTTGAGGGAGGATATGTGCGAAGATATCCAAAGCCTTGCATAACACGACTAGGGCTCATACAGGGAGATGGTGGAATCATAGGGGTCAAATGCTTGTCAACTTCCTTGAGAAAGAGGGGATGTTCTTAATAAACGCCTTCTTTGTGAATCAACCTCAAAGGAAGTGGAAATGACAAAGCACCGACAGTGTGACTAAAAGTGAGATAGACTTCATCATGACGGATAGCAAGCACATATTCAGAGATTTCTCGGTGATCAACAGGTTCAATACCTTATCTAATCACCAACGCCTCCGAGGCTCTCTGAATATCAACCTGAAGCTTGAAAGAAACCGTCTGATGAAGTCCATGCTCGTGACCCAACACAATCCAAATCGAAGGGGGCACCGAGAAGTTCCAGCAGCTTCTCGGGGATAGAATTGTTGCCTTGGAAGTTGGAACCCACTGATGACGCTAACGACACCCTACATAATCTGGCCGAAACGCTGAGGGACGAAGGCATCAAGTTCTGCAACAAGCAGCGTACTCACAAAAAATCCTTGAGCTGAGACTCTCTGGCTCATGACAAGATGACGGGAAACCGCCCAAGCGACTTCGTCTGAGAGGTCAGACCTGAACAAGCAAATTGCAAAGATGGTACCTCCGCGAGGATAAAGGATTTCTATAGCCGTTTATACGCTGCACATGCCTCTCTATCCCGACGAGACGACCACGATTCCATAGCCACCCTGACACGCCACTACACCGACGAACTGCCAGACATCAGTCAAGACGATAATATCGTGTTAGCTCAGCTCTGAGGCAGCTTAAAAATGGAAAAGCCTCCAGTGAAGACGGAATAACATCAGAGCTTTTGAAAGCTGGAGGAGCCCCTGTTACCTGTATAACAGGTCCCTGTTAGTCTTCCAGTAATTCCTGTGAATGACAGAACCTCTTCAACACCGTCCTTTACAGAGGGAGAACTCCAAAAGCGTGGAGCGGGAGTTTGGTGGTCCTCATTTTTAAGTAGGGAGATAAAACACTCCTTAATAAATTACTGACCCATCTCGCTCCTGCCTGACCCACGTCTATTCGTAGTTCTCACGAGTGGTCACGAATCGTCTCGCCAAGAGACTCGACGAGTTCCAGCCACGAGAACAGGCCGAATTTCACGGAGGATATGGCGACATAGACCACATTAACACAGTGAGGCAGATTAAACAGAAGTCCGAAGAGGATATATTAACTCCCTGCCTGGGTCTGGATTTTGTGGACTATGAGAAGGCCTTTGACTCTATCGAAACCTGGGCTGTTCTGGTATCCTTATAGCGATGCAATAGAGGAACGAAGCCGCCACCATGAGTTTCCAAGTACAGGGTCAGTCTAAACCACATGCGCTGCCCAATTGCGCATTTGCGCAGAGGAGTGAGACAGGGGGATGTTATATCCCGAAACTGTTCACAAGCGCGTTGAAAGATATTATGTTGAAGACGCTGGACCGAAAGGAAAGGACATTAACATAAACGGCAATTACATCTCACACCTGCAGTTCACTGATAACATAATTTTAATGGCCAAGGGGAGGATCCCGTTAGGCTGGGCATCGTTTGGTAAACTACGCCGAGTCTTCTCGTGACGCATCGCATGTCATCGACATAGCTCTAAGAATGAGAGGTTTTCGTTTTACATTTTTAAAAAGAAAAAAATTAGTTCCATGTATCTCGATAGATGGCAGGGCTTCAACTGGCTTCAACAAGGCACTATGGTATGTTAATGTCACATGAAAGAAAACGTCAAAATGATAATCGGTCGATCGCTTAAAAGAACAAGGTACTAGAGGTAGTGCATATACCCATCTCATTCACACCAGAGAGAGATAAAAATATGCTTGTAGCATGAGAAGAAATCAGATAGAATGAATGTTTCTCTGTCACAACCATCGTGCCAGTTTTTTCATTGTTTATGTCTGAACAATGAAAAAACTGGCAAACAAACTTGATTTTTCAAATGCTGCAAATAAACAAAGAAATGTCACTATGAAAGTGACAAGACAGTGAAGCAAACCCTTAATTTTTTATGGATCATTAGTTCTTGCCCTCGGCTTTGCTTGAGCAGGAAATTTTCTTGAAGAAAGCTATAGGTATTTATTTTACTAAATCCATTCATCTCACAAGGCTCAATCTCACACGCTAGTTAAGCGTCCAGAGCTTTACACGCTGCGCTGCTGGTGGTCTTTTCTGCGAGTCATAATAATACTAGGCTCACGCACCACCCTTCACTATGCTTGTACCTAACAACAAAGCAAAGCAACATTTGGTTGTGCCTTTCGGAGAGTCAATAAAACAAACAAATGTGTGCATTTTTTTTAATAGAGAAGTACTTTTAAAAGAAGGTTTATTCATAGGTACATTATAGGTATTAGTTTTCACTGCCTAAATTACTAATACCTTAGTCCTACAAAGGCATTATTTATTTGACATCAGAAATAAATTTAAACAAATACATTTCTTGTTTTTTATTTCTTCGTTGCCTATAATTACAGCTGAATATCAATTATTGTCCTTTTCCCGTTGGAGTATTCAAGCCTGTTGTTAAGCGTTCCAAGAAAGCTTATTTCGATGACTTGACCTCGGTATCCACCCTTGTTTTTATTACTGTGTGGCCTGCAACAAAATAGCAAATATTTTACATGCAGATCACAGGAAGCTTTAGTGCCTGAGTGATACAAGTCATTTTTCAGATGCAGTAGGTGTGCTTGGTTAACCACTAATTTGAGAATCTCTAAAACGTTAAATCAAATCCTGACATTATGTTAATGTGCAGTGGCTTACAGCAGTGCAAACACAAAGTACTTTTTATCCCACTAATATTATAATGGTGAAGGTTTGGATTGATGGATGGATGTACGTTACTCTCTACTCATATGAATAGATCTGTATGAAATTTGGCATAGCGATAGATTATAGTCCGGAATAACACATAGGCTGCTTTTTATCCTTTTACTTTTTTTAAATAAAGACACTAATAACTAAATAGACTTCTCTTTGAAATGAGGTAGATACTTAACTCAATTCTTACCTTTGTTAGAGCAGATAATTCATTTCAGCGAAAAAACGAATGGACGATTCTTCATATAGCAGAATACGTGAAATTGTCAATACTTTGTTAAAATTGGTTTTGCGACCTTTTTTTGGGCGAAGAAATTCTTCCTGTAGATTTGTGTTCTTTTATAACCACTTCTTTGCGATATTCCCAAGAGCTCGGCTGTTTTGTTGACACACGCTACCAATATTCACCTTTAAGCCAATTCTTGTACGTCTGCTTGTACACATTCATTACCATCAGTTTTTCATAGGCTCAGAGTCAGGCTCTTTATCATATCAGCACAAACACAACCAGTTATTAACAATAACTCGAACACAGCAAGATAACTTTATCGGGTAGAATATAACTTCACCAACAGCAAAAACCGGCGGCGCGGCGGCGGCGCAGCCAGAGAAAGAACATTCGATTCCAGAACTGACGAAGGACGGGAAACCACTAAAAACTTGAAGAAAATCTTGAATTTATTTTGGTTTCTCAAAAATAGGAAACGAATGTAGTGTTGCCACAGTCAAAATTAAAAAACTCCAAACCGAACTTAAATTTTGTCCGAAATATATGACTAAAAGATGTTTCGTAAAATATCCGGAAAACTGCAAAATGATATATTGCAAGCTGAAAATAGGAACAGCAATCACCTTTAAAACTAATATCACTAGGCATAAATAACGTATAAAATGTATAGTGTTTGTGACGCCTTCATTTATTTATATAATAAAGGTTTACCAACAACATACCTACCTACACATTTTTTCAATTACTTAGGTATTAAAAACTGAAATAGGTCCTTTTCTGATATGCAAGTTACTTACCTACTTACAGGTAAACACGACATTTTTAGGTATAACCTTCACAGATCTATTCGATTCTTTTTTCAAAACTTTATAAAAACAACAAATCATTCACGACTTGAGACGAAACTTGAGTGCCGCCGCGTCGGCTCGGGTTACTGACCTTGCGCAGCTGTTTGGGACGACATGTTGTACTAAGATGGCGGAGATTTTTAGTGATTGTGTGACTCGTTATTCAGTAATAATACATCTCATCTCATCTCATTCTCGTCATCGTCATTCAAAAATACATCTGATTAAAAGAGTTCTTCATTTGAACAAAATAAAGCTCAAAACCAAAATATTTTTAATTGGGACTTATATCCCCGTTTTTTACGATTTTTACGTACCATAACCGACGGGGACGGGACTTAATTATGTCCCCGTCATCGGTTTGATGTTAGAAGGTGAACCGATCACAAAATCTGCCAGTTTTAGCATTAAAAAAATGCGTAAATGGCAACACTCAGAAAAAGTTTGTTTTCCCTTCATTTGACATAGACATACCCTAATCGCCAGTTGACACACTGCCATCTATCGAGATATTTAGAACTAGCTTTTTTTTTTTTAATACGAAACGAAAACCCCTCATTAACAGGCTGAAGTGGCCTTAAATCTATTTTTTTTACCTAATTTTATTTAAGAAGGTAACAAAATCCACAGTCCTTATGATAGATAAACTTAAAATAGATAGGTACCTACGTGTTTTTATTACGACCGTTAACGGATTTACATTTTAAAGACGGATAATTTTAAATAGACAGTCAGAGGAAGTCAGTTGGAAGTTTAAATTAATGTGAACAATCAAAACACAAGTACTATTTACAAGGTAGAGATCAGGTATCTATGTTTGTTGACGCTATCCACTGTGACGCTATCAAAGGCTTTGGAGTAGGTAGGTAATATAGACAATTTTAGTTTACGCGTTTTGAATAATAGTGGCAGATGCACCTATTTTATCGCATTCACTGCCCAGCCTCGGGGCGGGGCGGCGCGGCGGGGCGGTGCGGGCGGCGGCGGCGGCGGCGGCGGCGCGCGCGCGCTTTGCGACGGCGGCGGCGGCGCGCGCGCGCTTTGCGACGGCGGCGGCGGCCGCCGCCGTCGCGCTACCGCCAGCCGCGCTGCGGCAGTGAATGCGATAATCTAACACTTTCATGGCCCAAGACTTAAATGTTATTCACCGGCCACATGTAGTGGCGGCAGCGACGCGGCGCGGCGGCGGTGGTGGCGGCGGGCGGCGCGCCGCCGGGCTGTGAATGCGTTAAACTTACCACTCTCAAAAACATGTACAAATACTTACCATATACATAAATGAGTTTTGGATGTGATAAACGTACCTAGGTAGGTACGTCAATGTAATTTAATATCCCCAGGCAGGGTTTCGTGAAGTAGGTAATGGTTACGTACCTTAAAATAACATTTGGCTCTTCCGGTGACTTTCGCGTGCCAATCACGAAGAGCAAAGAAAAATAAACTTCACTATGTTCCGTTCTCACTCAATCCGGTTTCTTTGTACAGATAGTTCTTCGATCACAGTTTTTTTTGCAGTTTTACACACAAGCTAGTAGAAAAATAATAAGTATAAATTTTTATTTTCAAAATAAATGATTGCTTTTTAAATAACGTAAGCAAATATCACAGGTAGCAAATCGTTTGGTTTTTTCTCACATTATCACACCACTTTGCTTATTTTCACTTTAAATTTATCATACTTATTTTACATTTTTCCTACGTAAATAACGGTGTAGCCCAGATTTTTGCTATTTGTTTTAAAACAGGCAGCTATACTAACTCCGAGTTTTAGGTAGTAGGTAGGTACAGATATCAAAGTCGGTAGGTACCTACTTAGGTAATATCTCTATTGTATAGAAAAGATCTGGGTTGGTAATTTACAATACAGCAACGTCGTTTTACGATTCAAAAATACAAACACACAACTTTAGTCTGAGGCCGAACTGTACAAGAGCACGTTTTGTATTCACTGACATTCGAACTCGAAGACCGTGAAGTTGGACTAGAATGGAATGGAACAGTGTGCGGACTTGCGGACGACACGAACACGTCATGAGTGTGTCGGTTCTGTATGTACCTAGATACCTATAGGTCGCTCGAGTATCTATCTACTGCTCACATTCACAATATCGCGAACAATGTGGGTAACTAGGTTGTACATTATTATTATACTAGCATGTACCGGGGTAACTATAGCTATTCCCATTTAGGGTTACCATATTTCTCAGGATTTGTCTTGAGATTTCAGGATTTTTAGGGGACTGACAGGATTGCGGTCGGATTTCGGAAATCTCAGGATTTTTCAATTTTCAATCAAATAGGTATAGGTACCATAGGTATATGATTTTTTTATTAGAAAATTACAATCAACCAAAACAAAAACACAATCTTCTTTGGATAGTATCACAGATCAACGTAATTAATATTAACATAACTTAATAATTAATATTATTTGATGCTGGGTGCGGCAAGCTGAAAACAGGGCGCTATGGCGCTCATTAGGGGAGGCCTATGTCCAGCAGTGGACTAATATAGGCTGATGATGATGATGAATATTATTAACCTTCTTTCGTATTTAAAGTCAACTTTAATATTGTGGATTGCAAAAATAAACAATAGTGTAATCATTATCTGTGAAACTAATCAGTTTTATCATACTTGCTTTGAGTTGATAGGTAGGTACCATAGAATAAAGTCGGGTTATTCCTGCTCGTCCCCACGCTTTGTCCCCGATGGGGACCAACGGGAAGTTTACTTCCCGTTCGTCCCCCATAGGGGCCAGTGGGAAGTTTTCAGTAGCGTTCGTCCCCACTAAAATAATATGAGGATAATTTTAAATAAAATCATACTTTGTTTTGTAATCAACTTTTATTATAATATTTTAACTAAAAATTACCTATATCAAAAAATCAACATTCGGCTTTTCTCTTTGATTATTGTTTTATAAAATGCTTCGTATGATAAGCCCTTTAAATATCACTAGGTTAAAAGCAAAGCTCGAACTGAATACTCCGTTAGTCGGTTTCTCCTTGGACCATTGATAAAAAAACAAAAACCCATGATAAAAAAAACTGTATCAACATTACCTAGTATTTTGGGCGTTATTGGTATTAGTATTAATTCCCTCCCTATCTCCGTCCATGCTTTACTTAACCCGAAATTTAATTTAAAATGCGCCCTCTGATCATGGATTAAAATGTTTTAGTTGTTGGAATTTTGGAAATAAATATTTTTTATGTACCTATTAATTTTCAAATGAACTTAAAAAAAACGAATTCGAATCTTCGAATAATTTTTTGCGGGATACATACTAATCCCACGGGAATAACGGTTTCATGGCACCACCTGGAGATCATTCGAGATCTTCCTTTGAAGTTCGTTGTAAATAACCGATGATTTTCAACGGGCGATGTAGGTAGGTACCTACTTGTCTGCTACCTAAATGAATGTATGTATAAAAATTCACAAAAATGAAAAATAAAACCTGTTTTCTAAATGACTAACATCTTCAAGGTAGGTAGGTACCTACCACCTACCTAAGTAATTTTTGCCCAGTCTGGTCTAACTCTAACATAAGATAATAACATAAACAAATCTCGCCACAATTTACATAAAATAAACATTAATACACCTACCTCACCAGTCATTAAGTTATTATCACGTCTAAGTACCTACCTACCCACTTATTTGGTGAAAGTGTGGTTTAGTTTTTGTTCCGGTGAGATCTAAATGGGCAGACCGATTTAGATGAAACTACCCACTCATGGTACTCATTCTCATCATCGTCTGACCAAGGAAGGAACGCCAGCCAACGAACGAAACGAGATGGATTCTGAGGGGTGGAGGAAGCGATCACAGTGAAAACGTACCAAGTGGAGGAATGTTTATTTACAAGAGCAGAGTGCTGGTTTTACTTATCGTGTATTATGTACGTAGATGCAAAATACAAACACCTGTTCGTTTCGTAGCACGCAGACTTGCATAGATTGTCATACAATACATTAAATAAGTAAGTAGGTTTTAATGTACAGGGTGTTTGGTATTGTGACCGACATAATTTTTTCATCCCTTGACTCCCCAAAATTAATTATGTCAAAATTATGTCGGTCATCACATCAGTCATGGGCTACATTTCTTCTGTAGACTAAATGTCCTAAGTGTCACGGTTGCTGAGATATGATTTTTTTAAGTTTTTCGTATAGCAACATAAATTTCGAATTAAAAAATTATAATTGCGCGTTCAAAATATTAATTTACAAAAATGGATATTCTTTTTTACAAACAGACTTATTTCGAGTATAGGATTATAGGAGGATTTATAGGAGTATAGGTAGGTATACCAATTTTCTGCACTCCTGAAAAAAAAAGCCAATAAGTTATTTTTAAGTAGGTACATATCTATGTAATACCTACTTATAATTGTTGTGCCGTAGCTGGGTTCATGTTTGAATCCTATAAGTTTAGATAAGATCTTTTGTACAACACAACATGGTATAATAATAAATACTTTGACTTTGACAAACACCCTGTATATTCTCTGACAGTAGTCTTAATGAGGTCGGCGGCTTTGTTGTGATTATCCCAGCCCGCTGGTCAACGGGGTCAACAAAACTGGATAGGTAGGTATATTTATCATTCCATTGCACTTGTACAAAAGGAAAGGAACGTATGCTAGTAGGAAGGTAGCCTAGGTAGATATTACCTAGCAGAACATCATGCCTAGATACAAGTATGGAAACTATCTACTTACATTGCGTTCTGACCTAGTTGAATTGAAATGTTTAATCAACTTTAAATCTTAAGTTCCTACCTGGGTTAATAGGTACCTACCTAACGAAAAACCGTCAGAATAACGCAAGACTGAGTGGGCGGAGGTGGGCAATTTTTTTTTAAATAAATACTTTATTTGAAGTTTTAAAAACTATAAGTCAACTTCCTGAACCTTCACGAATTCCTGAATAATTCAAATAGGTTTGGAAGAAGATCGTTTTAAGGCCCTATACTACCCTAAAGACCCTAAATCAACTCCGCCGGACCTCCATATCTTCCAAACTAGGTACCTACCTACTAAATAATTAACTTTTTAATTTATTTATGGTTAAGTTCAGGCCTTACTCTATCGATCATATGTTTCGAAAACACGATTCCATAAAATTTTCTCGATAGAAAAAAAACGCAGTTACCTCTAAATTTTTAATAAAACCTTGACTTCTCAATAAATATAGAAGAATATAAGCATGGTAATTGAACTAAGTATAAAAACTAAGTTGCGTTTTTTTTTTCAAATAATCTCCTAATAAATAGATATTAGGCAAAAACTTAATTTTTGGGCTTGCGTTGCTATGCCCTGTTCCGCTCCTATGAACGCGAAATCCTGTCTATCCTTTTCACAAAAACAACGCGATCAATTTTTTCAAGTAAAAAAATTCGAGTCTAACGTAGTTGGTTTACGCCCTTTGCCATGGAAACCATCTGCTACCAGCGTAGATTGAGTATGTTACCAGTGATTGTAAAAATTATCATGTGACGTTATCGCATTTAAACTCTTCGAGGATCAAACTTTTATGAGACCATCTCAAAATCAATCTTTATACAAAAAGGAAAGAATCATCAAAATCTCACTAAAGTTATTAAAACGGGGATGCAGTCACAGATGGATGAGGTAAAGTTTCTTCGACGTAGTTTCCAAAATGAATCGGAAAGTACGTTTTTACGGGGGCTAAGCATAGATATTTAAATCTATGGGGCTAAGAGGTTCGCACCCACCCACCCAGGCACATTATACCAAGGTACTCGATATTATGTCGTCCTACCTACCTACGTTTACTCTTAACTAATAACAATAACTAATAATAAGACACGCGTGCATAGTTTAACAAGTACGTACTACCTAACTGTAAGCAGTAGGTACATACCTACTGTAAGTTAAAAACATGCCATGCTATAAAATTTAACACATTAGTAGTACCTACCTAGTTGAGTGGGCCTAGTTTGCCAAGTAAGGCCCACCAAATGAATGATTAGTACTTACCTATTAAATATGGTAAGAAAATGAATTAACTACCTAGTAATTATTAGCAAAGTATTAACCTGTGTTACCTCCTAATGGTCTATATGCGTGCACACCTTTAGCTCACTAGAATCTTACATTTTAAATCATAAATTCAGCGATGGATACATAAACGACACATTCGGGGCTATTTTCGCTCGTCGCAAGAGGTGTTATATTTATAGAAATAGACAAATATCTAGGTACGTACCATAGGTATGCGTAGTCAGTGTTTCTCAAAATAGTTTTATGAGTGTATCGTCATCTCATCGTCATGCATGTTTTTCTGCAGTTAGCTTACAATAATGACAATAATCTCATTCATGTACCTCAAGAGCTTTTCTTTAAATTTAGGTTTACTCACAGACCATTTCACAGGTCTGTGGGTTTATTAGTTCTACTCCACTTTTGTTTACTACCGGCAACCAACAAACGGGGCCTCTGTTTCCCCGGGTAGGTAGGTACATACATACCTATACCTTCTGCATGCAGAATACGGGATACGCACTTCATCATCATCATATCAGCCCATACTCGTCCACAGCTGGACATAGGCCTCCCCCATACATAGCGGATATACCTAACCCGAGTTTGGGTTTTTCCTCTGTTCTGTCCGAAATAGTGGTTTTTCTCATTTCAATTTCGACCTTCATTCGCGCTCATGCATTTACGATTCGAATGCAATATTAAAATGCTGCCTACACGCCCCGCTTACGTAGGTACCTTACCTACCAAGGTACCTATGTAAATTACGTAGGCAGACAGTACAAGCTGTTGACGACCAGTTTCCCTTGTATGAATGGTAGGTGAATCACTAATGCCTACAATTCTTTGCCAGAGTTCTTTGTTTGGTGGTACTACCTGCCTACGTATCTAATTGAGATGGGAATAACAGAATGTATCAGTCTATAACAACTAGGATTCTAACTCGGTAACAACTCATCGATTTGGGAAGGAAGTTACAACTTTAATATTAAGTTTAGTGAAATTTCACGTTTTTTTGGTAAATTTTAATTTTAGCTTGCAACATTTTTTCTTGTTATGTTTGCATATTAAATTAAGCATTAAAAATTAAGGGTAAAATCTAGTTCGTAATACGCTAATCTTGACCGAGGTTACCTATTCGAGCCGTTTGGGGTGGAAACCCTAGGTCCTTGGGGTCCTGGGGCACATGGAATATACAAAGATCCTGTACCTACTGTATTTTCTATGGATCTTACTCTGTTTTGTGAACTAATAAATAAATAAATACTTATGGGATGCGGTAGAGTAATAAACCGTTTTATTTAAAGAAAAATTTGATTTAATAATAATTTTTGGAAGACATAGTTCAGGCGTACATTAGATAAACATCCTATCAAATAACATAATACGTACAAACTAAGAAATGAAATAAGTTCCCACAAAATTCCGGCTACCGGCGCTATAGTCCCAAAGATTTGCGGTTGAACCGACTACGGGTTTCGTGGCTTACTTGGTAGAGCACACCCGTACTGAGGGTGGGGCGCGGGTTCGAGTCCCGCCGAAACCGGAAATTTTTGGGAACTTATTTCATTTCTTAGAGATACCCAAAGTGCGGGTAAGCACTATAACAAAAAACGTACAAACTAGCTTATTAAATAGGTATGGCACTTCTCTACTACGTGTTCACAGTTTAATAGGTACGAATAGAATAGAAGGAATACATGTTGTGGTAGGGGTAATACTGAGAATAATACGTAGGTGCGTATAAACGCATAAAAATTACAGTTCCTTTAGAGTTTTCTGAAGTTTATCCAGATAAATTTCTGCGTGTTTTGGTGCGAAAATAAGCGCTGGTCTGAGACGAATAGCTGTTTCTCCACACGCGCCACCCAGCACACCTGAAAAACACAAGTATAATATATTATTTTATACACGTATTTTATGCTCACTTAGACTACCTCTGTGGCACAGCGGGCAACGCGACGACGACGCCTGCGACTCAGGTGGGTTCGATCCCAGCCTCGGGACAAATATTTGTACGATTTACAGATATTTGTTCCGTTCTGCTGTTCCGAGTGTTTTCTATGCCCATAACGTATGTACCTACTTCTAATAAAAAGAAATCTATGTAGTGTATTGTAATAAGTATATCAGTTATCTAATACCCTTAGCACAAGCTCTTCTTACTTTGGGGCTAGGCTAGATGATGCTGTATGGATTTATTAACAAATTTAAAGAAATAAGTTCGTGGCGTGACTAGCTCGAGAGGCACATCTTTCATTGTGGCCTGTCACAGCGTTGGATCGCGAAGAAGGAGACATGGGAAGCTTCTACCTGGCATTGGGACAGCAATGGCTTAAAATAAATAAGTTTAGATGAAAGAACGTGGTTCTAGTTTCGCTTTGCTAGCTTTGCTTTGCTAGCTCAGTTGATTTGTTGTCGAGAACTTATAATGGGTGGGTGGTTCGATCCTAAGCGAATTGATTAGTTTTTGCAATTGAAAATTAGTTACAAGCGAACAGAAGTTAGAAAATATTTTGTAGACAAGGGGGATACTTAATTCTGACGCGCACTGTACATACGTAACTTTGTACGCCGCCATAAGTTAAACGAAACAAAATTTAAAATAAAAGACCGAATTCAGTAAGCGACTTACCATTTTTCTTCAAATCATCATTTATCTTGTCCCTTGTCTTTGTGTTGTTAGCGTTAAACGCGAGGAAAGTGCCTCTGCCGCGCACGCTGTGGATGACGCCCCCAAACTCTTTCTCGAGCTGGTGAAGTCCGTCTTTGAGGACCGCGCCACTTTTGTTCACCAAAGCCAGAAGGTTATCCTGTTTGATCACTTTCAACACCTTTTCGAGGAGAATCAGTTTGCTAGGATCACCCATCCACGTGTTAAAGATGCGGTACGGTTGTGGAGCCCTACAAAACAAAAAAAAACTCAAGCACATATTATAACATATACCTAGGTATAAGTAAAATTATGACATTTCCCAGCGAATCGTATTTGCTAATAACAGCCGGTTTTTCGAACGCATGTTATTTTTGTTGATAGTTTGATAGTTTAAACTTTTTGATAACAAAATGTTTTAACTATTGTCAAAATAACAAGCGTTCGAAAATACGGCTGATAAGACAGACGACACAATTTGATTAGACTATTTTAGTTTTGGGTTATGGACACGGATTAGCAGATATTTTGGGTAAGAATCACTATAAATAAAATGAACAATTGTTATTAATTTTCATCTCATGACTTGTTATTAAGGCGAATATGAAGGCAAAAACACGAAAATTAGGTGTTTTTGAACCCGTTTTCTGACAAAAATATTTATTGTGGAGTTTTGAAATTTATATATCCTGTAACACATATCTTGAACAAAAGCTTGGCGGTCCCAAATGTGTGCCGTTAATTATAGTTTAGTTGTTATAGTGTTAGTTATAGTGTGTGTTTAGTTGCTTCGAACACACTTTTTATCGGTGTCTCAAATTCGATCAGTGCTAAACTCAGTATAGTGATTCACATAGTTCATACCTATCTCTTGGCGGTCCATTATCGTCGAAAAGCAGTCAAAATAACGATATTAAACGCAAAAACGTATTTTTGCCTACAAAATCTGTGATACAAACCTGACCAGTTACTGGTCACCTAACCGCAGAGGATCGTATTATTTGGTTGATTAGGGCACTACATGGTATGCTGAATCGAAAACAAGCACTCATTGCTGCATATAGGCGCGCGGACATGCCCAAGGTCATTTGCCTTACTATTCGCCTTAAGATAATTATTTTGTTCTGTTTTTTAGTATTTGTTCTAATAGCGGCAACAGAAATACATCACCTGTGAAAACTTGAACTTGAACCCTCCAAGCATCACGATCGTGACCCAGTTGGACCCATCCTCTATCCTTTTGCCGGGTACAGACCAAGCGAGCGAGAGCGAGCGAATGCAAACGATTGGGATTTGACAATCGGTACGTTCGTTCCATATTGCTTTGATGTAGCGACAGCCGCCGGAGCACGGCCGAAGACGAACGAAGGCCCTTGTTTGGACTCGCTTGCTTTCGCAATGACGTTCACACGGGTACTTTTGCGTTCGTTAGCCTTCGCTCGCTTGGTCTGTACCAGGCAAAAGGTGTCGATAGCTTAATCTCACTAATATTATAAACGTGAAAGTTTAGATGGATGGATAGATGGATGGATGTTTGTTCCTTTATCACGCCAGAACGGCAGAACGGATCTGGATAAAATTTGGCCCAGAGATAGATTATAGTCTAAAATAGAACATAGGCTACTTTTTATCCCGCAATTCCCACGGGAACGGGAACTACGAGGGTGAAACCGCAAGGCGCTGCTAGTTGTAAATAAAGAGTCACAGGTACCTGAACTCAGGAGTGAAATAGAACCCTCCAGTGAGCATTTTCTTGCTGAATGTTAGAATGTCAGGAGGAGACTGTAGGCCGAAGTGCTCGTAGCACCACATCTTGCCGGTCGGACCGCACCCTGTCTGAACTTCGTCAATGATGAGGGCAACCCCTTTCTGGTGAAAATTAAACATAAATTAACCTCTCGTGTGGGGGCTGCCATCTTCGATTTATGAACGTAAAGTTAGGGAACCTAATCTTTGTTCCTCCATACATATGGTTTTTCTTAATTGTTTTTGTTTCTTTTTTAATATTTTTTTATGAAAACACTAATAAATAATGGGTCTAATTAACCCACATAATTGCATTTTTTTTTAATAGACTACACATTTTTTTTAACGCCTTTCTGCTCTAGTCAAAAGTTAGTGTGTCAGAAAAACTAAATGAACCTAAGTTCTTGTAAACTTTTACCTACTTTTCGTAAGAAGGATCATCAGTTACCTTTGCGACGGCCACTTTGTTCAGAACTTAAAAGAACTTTGTTCATAAGTAACAACAATTTTCAAAACTTAACTGTAATTCATACTAAAAGAGGGGATTTAGTCTTATTTTTCTTATATTAGCCAACCTTGCAGGTTAGGTTGGCTTGGGGGTCAAGATGTTGAGGCCCTCCTTAATTGACTGACGTGTAAAAGAGAAGGCCTATACCCAGATGTTGATACTGTAATTTTTCTTGACTGGGCACGTAATTTTCCTGTTCTATGGATACAAATATTTATTATTTCTCTAGCTAGCTAGACTCTTATGACTTCAGATGGGGTATCTGAAGTATGAACACAAACCTCTTTACACAGCTTCTGCAGTCTCTGGAAGAACTGTGGCGAGGCCTCGTGGTCTCCGCCTTCAGACTGAATCGGCTCAACTATGAGTCCAGCCACAGGGTTACCCTTTTTGTTATATTTTTCAATGTTCTCTGCAACTTGCTCTAGGCACCTAAAAATATCATTTTAGTTAGTAGGCTTCTTTAGATTTAATGTAGACAAAGGTTGGCTCATAATAGATGTGTTTTGTTGGGCTGATGTTGCAGTTTCATTATGAAAACATTGGCCTGTTATACTCAAATGAAACACTTCTAGCTTAAGACAGTGGCCGTCAGGAACTTTAATATTTTAAATTACAATCGAATTTATGCCGAAGTGTCAATTCATTTTGATGTTTAGATCATCACCATCATCAATATATTTTCTATTCGATTTTCGAAAATGTAACATTTAGTAGAACAAAAAGGAACATTAGTGAATTTGTGTGTGAGCTACTGTGTGAGTGATATGGAACATGTTTTGATCTGATCCGTCTCTGGTGAACTTTCGGAACACAACTAAAGAGAAATAGTGCAGAAAAACTGATATTTTTTTATAAAAAAGAAGCATTACTAAAAAGTGCAACTAAAAATCACTTCACTAGCAAAGCAGTTCATGCAGGAAAAATGAAATATTACTCTGCACCAAAGCACTGCATCTGCTTCAGCTTCTTCAAACAATAATGTAAGTTCCAAGTGTAGGCAGATTGTACATTATCAAACGAAATAAAAACGTCTGAAATCAAGAATAACCAAAAGTTAAGAAAAATAAGAAAAGAAATCATAAATAAAGCTTAGTTATAAGTAAATGTGTTGCTTGTACTTGTTGTCTTCCTCAAGATTTTCCCTCTGGTTTTCGTTAAGAGGGTACTTGTATCTCGGAAATGGAGTAACGGGCCAATCAAAGGCAGGGACATCTAACTTGTGTATTGGTTTGGATCGTGTCGTAGTTAGAGCGCCAAAAGTGCGCCCATGAAAGCTACCCTGAAATCAAAGTCAATAAATTACTGACAATGATAATAATAAAGATTGAATAGATAAGCGAGCTATTTTGAGCATATGTCAAAACAAAACTTGATAGCAGATAGCATTCTGCAAACTTTGATAATGTTTAAGGTTTTTTTTAGGGTTCCGTACCCAAAGGGTAAAACGGGACCCTATTACTAAGACTCCGCTGTCCGTCTGTCACCAGGATGTTTCTTATGAACCGTGATAGTTAGACAGTTGAAATTTTCACAGATGATGTATTTCTGTTGCCGCTATAACAACAAATACTAAAAAACAGAATAAAATAAATATTTAAGGGGGCTCACATACAACAAACGTGATTTTTTTGCCGTTTTTATAGATAATGGTACGGAACTCTTCGTACGCGAGTCCGACACGCACTTGGCCGGTTTTATTTTGCTCGTTTTTGCTCGATATTGATAACGGCAACAGGTAGACGCTTGAAATATTCACAGAATATTTGGTTATATATAAACTTTAAAAATGAATAATTAAAGCTGTAATAATAATAATTCAATTAACATAAAACAAATATTTAAAGCGGGCTCCCATACAACAAACGTGTTTTTTTTTGCCGTTTTTATAGATAATGGTGCGGAACTCTTCGTGCGCGAGTCCGACTCGCACTTGGCCGGTTTTATTTTGTATCATAGTGCGTAAGTCCACGCACTTTGGGTAATGTCGATCTTATGTTTTTTGATAATGTTTGTCAGGGTTATCTTATCTTCTTTTGTTGTCATGCGTAGCTATTTAATATTATCTCAAGTGCTTTTCAACATAAACATTCAATTGATTAGATTTTTTAGAGTTACAAAGATTAGAAATCTGGTTTCTCAATTTAACGGTTGATAAACTCACCTCAAAAGACATAATCGACATGTTAGGCGACCCTGGTGGTTGGTTAACCATACAGGATTGCACCTCATCCGGGGTGAATGTAAGATCGCCACCGCGTTGCTTGGTACGGTACCACATGAAGACAGCTTTGTATGCATTCTCGTTAGAGCAAGATCCGCACATCATTGTACTTATGTTGTTTAAGCCTTTTGGCGCTGCGGAGAGGAGAACACTCCTCAGTTTCTCTGGCCAATCCACAGAAGGGAACACTCCAATTGCTGGTCGGTTCACTAAGGCTTTCTGTGAAATAAACATTTCTGGTAAGACTGTTTGCAAAGTCACAATAACCAAGTCCAAAATTCTTGTTTAACCAATTACTACACAAATATCAAAGAAGGGGCCAAAATCTTCAAACCTGTTTAGGTTTGAAGATTTTTGCCCTAACAGCGGCCAACACTTAAAAAAAACTTGTGACATAATGTCCTAAGGCGGTTTCTGAGATATTCACCTACGAAAAATATTAATTAATTAGATCAATAGTTATTTTCATCTCCGGAAATCTGATGCCACCATTATGTTATGTCTTTTTTATTTGTGTTTAACCTTAAATATTACAAAACAAAGTGGTGGGTGGCCTATGCTGTTAAGGCGATGCCACCCTTCATACAAAAATCTTCAAGCACCTTAAAGACAACCAGTACATAATACCTCTTACTCACCAGACTATGTTGATCATCAAAAGCCTTTAACAGCTCTGGGTGATTATACCCAATAGGAACTGAAGATATTTGGGTGAATGCATCCAGAAACTCATTTCCATCTGCATCCACGAAGTAGTTTCCAATGCACTTGTCATAGTCAGCAAATAGCTGTACAGAACCAGCTTGCTGAAATTTGGAACTTCAAATTAGCAAAATCTACATAAAAAGCTGATAAGAACTCCATTGTCAACATTAAAGGTATTCGTATGAAACAAATACCTACCTAATAAAATTGTGAAAATTACCTTCATAAAACAATATTTTGTGTGCTGGTTTAGATTGTTTATTGTTGTTGATATTTATACTAAATACCTAGGTACCATAACCTTGGGTTTTTCTAAGACTACAAACAATATACTCTGCAATGGGGAAGATGCTGTCTTCTTTAAGACAGGTTTCAGTAATACAGAAGGCAGAGCTGCCAGACCAATTGAATGATTTTCAACATTAGTGCTTATAGTTTGGTACTTACTTGTAGTTTGTCCAGTTCCTGTTTCAACTTCTTTGTTTGAGGTCCAGGCACCTCAGTTTTAATAGATGGTTGAGAAGGTTCATTTTGCACAGCTGTTGCTAGTCCTCTTGATACTAAAATGATAAGAAAAACAATTAATTTATAATGTAATTAATATTATTAACATGTACTAAAATATATACCTAGTTAGTTAAGACCATTGTTCTAACAGAACTTAAGATTTTTCCAATGTTTCACAAGGGTTACAATAGTGTGTAACTGCCTACAGACAACACTGCTTGTTAAACTGTTTTCACAATGTATAGGTTCATACATTACCTACACACATAAAAATTTAAGCAAACAAAATCAATAATATTTTGTTTCTTATTTGATAATAATTACAATTTATTATGCTGTATAAGTATAAAATTTGACTTGTCAATAGCTTATTTTGTAAGCATAAAGAAATAAATTTATTGACTTTTTTTGACTTTTGAAAAAAAGTGCAAGAATTTATTAATCAAGAAAACGAGTCGTAGCTTATTGTGACACCAACTAAACCTTGTACATCTAACAAAACTTCTTTACATACTTACATGATACATGGGTAGGTACATATACAGCTATACATCGTACAATTCCCACTTAAGAAGGTGTAAGTATATTGTTGAATCAATAGATTGGTTCCATCCTAATAAATGAATATGACCTTTAGATCTCCTACAGTGATTCAACTCAGGGTGATTGATGGATGAGGGTGAAAAGGCGTGCGTAGGGACTTACCTGGAAAATTAAGTATTCTTGGACAGTTTATTGATCGGAACAAAGCCATTATGTCGAATGCCTGAAGAGAACAGAGAAATCAGCTGAGCAAGAAATTATTCACTAAAAAATAAACAAAAAAAGTACAAAGACTGTTTTTAATTCTTATGAGTGACATATTAAATTTGGATTGGAATGGACATCACCTGCAATAAGTTTAAAATAACTACCTAATAGGATCAGCTGATGTCCTGCTATTCCACTACTGCCGAGCCGAAGCGATTTCAGGGATGTTAGATGCCGACTCAGAAATTATGACATCGGTCTGTCAAAAATATGGTACTTTTCAGAAAATTAAGGTACGGTTTCTAAGTCTCACACGGTTATTAATTGGTTTGAGTTAATATTACAGTTTTTTCTAGAAACATGGCTAGCTAAGTAGAAAGGTATTTAAACTCGGGATAACGAGCGACGCAAGTCACAGATCGAACCTATCATCCTAAATTAACTATCATATTAACACTCAGACTAAGTAAGAAATCAAGACGGAGCCCCGCCGAAAAACCACACTGAAGCCGGTAAAACTACGCCTTGCCGTGTATATACACAGTTACACGCACACACATATAACGAAACTACGCCTTACCTTGTCAGTCGCGCTGTACCGGCGCGCGGACTGTTACGTTATTGTTATTCGCGATTTTTGTAGCAAAAATACCAAATTTGTGTTGTGAAAGGGTGTAGAAACCAATCATCGAAGAATAAAAAGCAGGATGGAATCACATTTCACACGTAAGTAAACATAAAAATCAATTCAATCAATTTTAATAATTTTATGGAAAGCTTGGAACACAAAACCTCCACAACCTCCACCAGTGTTGCCACGAGTAAGCGTCACAATAGTTCCCGTTTATTAAGCAAGTTATTCATGTGACGTAAAATGTAGGTAATGTAACAGTTCATTTGTTTACCTATTTCTATTATTACCCGACTACCAACGGAGGAGGGTTATGAGGTTGACATCCTATGTATGTTTGTATGTAGCCGATTTTATGTTCCCACGTAGCGCTGAAACTACAAGTCCGATTTCAACAAATAAGGTGTCTAATGATTCGTCTCGACACTTCGGTTGTTATAGGTTATATGACGTCAGATGAAATTAGGGGTCTAATGAGGTAGCGGGGTCAAAGTGAAGGTGACCGCGAACTAGGGAGCACGACAGACGCGGCATTCCTTGCAGTCATCGAATTTTCTAAATCTATACTATATGTATATTATAATAATAATAATATCTATACTAATATAATAAAGAGGAAAGATTTGTTTGCTTGTTTGACGAAATAAATGGGCTCCGAAACTACTGGACCGATTTGAAAAATTCTTTCACCATTAGAATCCTACATTATCCCTGATGAACATAGACTATAGAATATTTTCAAAAAGTTAGGAGGAAGCGAGCCTTGCTGGTACCCCCCACGCTCCCAGCCCTCTTGAACCCCCGCCCCCAACCAAAATATCTGATATGGGTATCGTTTCCTATTAACTTGGTGTCGACAATTTTGAATTTGATGACGGCAAGGTCGCAGCAATACAACCACCGTGACCCAGCAAGGCGAGCCGCGCTTCGTGTTCGCATTCTGTTGGCGTGGATGCGAACCGCAATGACCACCGTCACACCATAATTGTGTGTGTATAACACTAGTGGATAAAATCAAGAACACCTTGTTTTTTATTTGATATTTATTACTATTTAGAAACCTGTTTATAGTAAAATATTTGACTTGTCTAAGTGCTTATTTTTTTAACCTAAAAAAATAAATGTTATTGAAATTGAAATTGTTTTATTTTTCCCCTGTCTAGTCGGAGTAAACATACTTATATACTAGGTACCCCGTAAAAGAGGTACCTTTACAATAAAAAAAATGCTAACTTAAATATTTACTTGTCCATTCATCCTGCTAGTACTTAGACAATAACATTTAGGGTAATAAGTTTTTACTACACGGCAACACTCACTACGTGCACACATGTTTACGAAACCGGCTTCATTTCGTTGACGACAGCGCTCCGTCTTTATTTCTTACTTAGTCTGAGTATTAACATAACATGCTAAGGTTACTATTACTATTTACTACTCAAGCCAGTCAATACAAAAGATATCATAAACCGGATGAACGAACCGTATGAACGGATGAATGAAATGAAGAAAGAAATCTTCGGTTCGCGAGAGAGATGCAACATACACAACTTGTATTGGCTATCCTCCATCTCTCTCGCACCAGTGCAGTCAACGTCAAACGTTACCTAAAGAGGCCGTTTCATTCTACGCATAATACATCGATTGTAAAATTATTCATAAGAGATTAAGAGTAAGGCTTCATAGCACAGATCATATACGTACAGAGTAGTGCTTAGCAGCGGAAACGAAACGTTTCTGTCGTTCGTTCCATTACATGACAAAATAATTTTGATGATTGAAAATTATGGTACATTTGCGTACCATAATAGAAGTACTATGGTACATGGTACGAAGACCTGGATTATGGTACGTGTACCATAATTATGGTACGTCTGACATCCCTGAGCGATTTTAATTTAAAAAATAAAGACACCGCACGCACGTTTCACCTCTACCGACCAAGTAGGTATTATTATTTAATTTACTCTATTCTTTGCTAGAGCCACAAACTATAGCTAGAGCGACTAGCTAGACTTCGAGTGCAGTGTTGCCAGATCGAATTTGATATTATTATGTAGAAAGTCGAGTAATAAATCAGTAGCTTACGGAAAAAATCAGATGTTAAAAGAAAACATTTTGCACTATTCGCGAATAACGTGTGTAAAAGTGTCAATCTATACGCTCATCTCATTATAGTTCCTGAACGGACGAACTGGTTTTAATTTAGTTGTTTTTTGTTAGTTTAACGCGCACGTGTATTTTTCAATTTTCAATGATGACGTTCGTGCAAGTACCTACCTTCCCAAGTTGCAAAGTAGGTAAAATATTCATGGCTCAAGATTTTTTAATTTTCATGGGGATTAATCAGGCTAAGGGATCATTTTGAGAAATGTATTGTACAATTTGTACATTATTGTATAGGTACATATGATGGTGTTCCATGGTCTTTTCTTCATAGAGACCAAATTCATCGGAAAAAGAGAGGTAAACATTCAGCAAGAATAAACTCAAAGATAGAAATAACACCCAAGTGAAATCTAATTTTTAGTTTTTTTGATTGATAAAAGTCCCTAAGGCTCTCAGAAAAAGCAGGTAGATTTCTCGAAATCTAGGAAATAAATCAGTAGAATGTTCAAAAATCAGATAGATCTACTGCTAATTCAGTAGATCTGGCAACACTAACCGAGAGTATAAAAGTCCGAGATAAAAGTTCTATTTATATATTTAGAATTACTAACAACAGAGGATACACCTATAGACATTAAAAATC
Source organism: Eupithecia exiguata (assembly GCA_947086465.1). NCBI lineage: Eukaryota > Metazoa > Arthropoda > Insecta > Lepidoptera > Geometridae > Eupithecia > Eupithecia exiguata. Next base: position 7,443,537 of record OX352230.1, on the reverse strand, counting down.
ACTTAGGGCATCACCAGTTGTGACCCCACCTAATTACAAGTAGTTACAACTTACAAGTTTACACAAAAATAGATTCAAGTTCAAGAAAAGGGAAAACCTGTTTAGGCTGTAATCTACTGGTAAGTTCTGCGCAATCTACACTCGCTACTTGGGAGCAAAAAAATCAACTTAAGCTGCACACCTGCAGTCGCAAGTCACTGGCAAAAAAAAAATGAATGCGAAAATATTTTTTCTTTGTAAAATCCTATCGCTGCTAGGCTAGTATGATATAATAATAATAAATAATGCTGCACAATTCACACAGCATTATCTAGCCCGAAGCTAAGCAGAGCTTGTGTTATGGGTACCAGATAACTGATAAACTTATTACAATACAATATTATGTATTATTCTTTTATTATTACCTACATAGAAAACGACCAGAACACCCTGAACAAATGTCTGCATATCGTACACACATTTGTCCCGAGGCGGGAATCGAACCCGCAACCTCCTACGACGCAGGCAGGCCTTCGCCCACCGCGCCACAGAGGTCGTCAGTATTAGCCTCAAAATGATAACCAATTCCCGGACTCCTGGAAGACCGGGCGTCCTGCCCAAGCCGGGTAAGGACCACAGATATCCGGCAAACTACCGCCTCATTACGCTTCTGCCAACTGTGGCCAAGCTCCTGGAACGCCTGGCTACAACTATCGAGCCACGCCCCGAGCAATTCGGTTCCAGGAGTGGCCACTCCACCACCCTGCGACTCACCAGAGTACTCCACCACCTCGAAGTCGAGCACAACGCCGGGCGTTGCACGGTCGGGGTCTTTCTTGACGTGGAGAAGGCTTTTGACCGTGTCTGGCACCAAGGCGTTCTATATAAGCTCCTGGGTACCCAAACTCTATCAGCCCTCACCAGGATCGTGGCATCCTTGAAAGGAAAGGGATGTATCGCAAGCGCTGTTCACGGATAACAGCATCTATTTTGCGTCATCAACCAGCCCTATCATCGCAGCCCGCAGGATGCAGCGGCTGCTGGACCTCCTGCCGCCTTGGCTGGACAAATGGCGTATGACTGTCAATATGGGAAAGACCCGCCTCACCTACGCAGCGCCGGCCTGGTTCCATCTCATATCCAAAACGAACAGAGACTGGCTACAGGCGCTGCAAAACGTCGCGCTGGCGCGCGCTGAGGATCTGCACGGGCGCGGGCCGCTACGTCAGGAACGCCGCCATCACCCGCGACCTGCATACAATGCGGGCTTAGCATAGGTACAAGGTTAATCGCATATAAGTGTGGTATAATTACTGCGTTAACGTTATAATTGGCCTTAGTGCGTTATTTTTTTCTAACTAAATACTTTATTTGCTTATTAGTACCTTTTTGACAGTAATCTAACCTAACCGGTGTTATAATGGGGGTTCATTCAGATAATTCGCGGCATTTTCAATGAAATAAACGCCAATAATGTGTTTAGTTAGAAAAAAATCACCGACAATGGCCGCCACGCCCACCTACACCACATTGCGCCTCACCAACCACGGCCCACAGATGATGACTGCCCCTGGTGACCCCTTCCGCGGGACTTGATCCCCACGGAACCACCATGAGTCCTTGGGTTATTAAAAAAAACCCTTTGACCCGCGCCTTTTGATTTCGCGGGGGTGGGAGTGACACATGACTCTGAGTGCAATTATACATATTGTGTTTATGTATTATTGCACTCAGTCATGTGTTAACACTCCCATCCCCGCGAAGCGTTTCACACACCCTTTCAGTCACATTACTCCTGGGAACATCCCTCTCTGTATTTCTAGTCGCTCACTTAGTAATTTAATCGCACGGCTAGAATTTTAGTTCTAGTGGTTTTATTTTATCGTGTACATTATCAACACATGCTGATAATGCATCCCCGATATTGACCATCTCGATTAAACCGTGTCACTGCCTTGACGATTACCGGCGATGTAATGGTTACGATCAAAGATAATGTATAACGAACGCTACGTCTCGTCATCATCATAGGCGATAGTGGAGAAGCGCCATAAAACAAAATGCGAGAAAATCCGAACGCGTAGAATCGAAAAGCCTGACAAATAGATGTTTTTATTTTGCATTGCTCGCAAAAATATTGTCAATGTCAAAAAAATCATGTGAATTCAGTTTACTTTTGGCAAGCTTTTCTTACAGAATATTACCTCGCTTGCTTTAACAAAAACAAAAAACAAACAAAGTGATAAACCGATAGGGAATAAAAACAATGTTTGCTACTTTACGAAAAAAATTAAAATGGGGAGACATTACTTCTCGAGAGAACAGTAAAGCCAATCATAAATCACACCTTTTGGTATTTTTTATTGGAATAATTGAAGAAGTTTTGCTTTGGAAAACAATCTGGCTTTCTTTAGCATTTATTATCTCGTGGCAAATAATATTTTTGTAAGTATACATTCGCCCGCATTCTCTTATAGGTACTTAATTGCTGTTCTTTATGTTTAAATTATAGCATTAGCAATATTTTTTAATGTTTGATATATACCTACCTACCATTGTTTTCAGTGTTTGTGTCTACAGACAAGTCAGCCTTCTACAGTTCATTTTATGTTTTATCATAACTGCAATGGGTTTTGATGCCTTTGAAGCTTGGCTAAAAAACAAACACAGAACAAGTTGTCTCAAAAGAATGGCTAATGTTGATGTAGACCAGATTAACTTAGCTTTCGTTAAACTTGGTAAATGGATTCATAGGAAATGCTGTGAATATATCTTCCTAAGAGAAACCAATCATACAAAAGTATGTATTTGTCTGACTTGTGGCATTTGTTACTGTATTCTTTCTCATATAAATTGTGTTTATTACAGGCATTTTTACTGGCAAACATTGTATTGATAACAGTATTTTTCATTGGAACATATTTCAATGGATACTTACTTGTTTATGTTGGGTGTATGTTTGTGTGTCTCTCCTATAAAATTGTGCCGCCAATGAAAAGAATTTTCTCCCACATAGTGCAAGAAATTGGTAAGTATTTATATTCCTAGTTCCAAGCAATATGGAAAGACTGTGCTAAATAGTATTTTGTTCAAAATTATTCTATATATGTTTCAGAATCTGAGACAGAGTTAGAAGATCTTATTCCAGAAGCTTCAGAACTTGATATAAAACTTTTGTCAATTGAACCAGAAAAAATACAGCCAGATGAAAAGCAAAGCTTAGGTATGTGCTATTTAAGGCAGGCATTCCGTGCAGGGATTGTTATTTTTTTTAAAAGCCTGGCCTGGCCTAAAAATCCCTCAAAAGCATGGGTTTGAGGGATGATTGTATTGGTCTGAATTTCGAAATGTCAACGGCAATGCTGAAGCATCAGTCTGACATTAATTCCAAAGAGAAAGGAAAGCTAATAGTTGTACCAAGCATAGAATAAATTTCTAAAGAGTAAAATTCTAAACTGGACTATTGCATACCGTATCTTGTTTGCGTTCCAAATAAGGATGCATGCCAGGCACCTGTCTAAAATACAAATAAACTTATTTCTAATTGTTTTTTATGTGGTCTTTAGCAAATCTTATGTTCTATTTGTAAATGAAAGATATAGGTCTGAAAACTAAATACTTTTTGTAAAGTAAAACAGTGAAGAGTGCTGGTCTCAAATGAGTTGATAAGCTCTCGCTTTATTTGATAGTTATTCGGAAATAAACAAAGCTGTACAACAGATGTTTATAATACAACTAGTCCATGATGAAAACTAAATGTAAACATAAAAACCAATTCACTTGAGCCCAGTATTCGTCTGCAAAGCCAAAGCCAGCTTAAGAAAAATACCAATCGCACAATAAAGTTATCTGGTTTGTGTTAAATCTATTTCAGATTATTGGAAACCAGATGATATTCCTATTGAAGATGCCAGTGATAGCTCTGAATCAAGTTCCCTTGCTACTAATTTTTCCATGGAAAAAGTCAAATCACTTCATAGGGATGAAGAAACATCAGACTCAAGTGAAGATGAATATATACCAGTTAGTGAGTATCCTTTTACATTTAATGATAATTGGTATGCTTTTTATTTTATTTTTTTGCACATACATAATTAAAATGGTTGTCTTAACAAATTTAGAAGCATATGTATGGGTTTGCTTAATATATAACAATAATTATGTAACTTGCAGAGAAGCAAAAGGAGCCACTCATTACTACCTTAGAAGTGGCAGAGTCGTCAGGTTCTTGGAGTAATAGTGCTTATACTGCAATTTGGAATATAAAAGATGCTGTTTCTAATGTTATGTTTACGGAGACAGATAAAAGGAAAAGAGTTTCTAGTGTCGATTCTTCTGATGGTTTTGAAATAATTGATAAAAGTGACTTAAATTAGAAACATATCATTATCGTTTGCCATTTGTGTGATAATTTAAAATTAAGATAACTTTTATTTTGTGGTTCATATTTATTAGTAGTATTTCTTTAGATTCAAATTGTTATGATTTTACTTAAGATATTATATGATGTGATAATCTATAACTTCTTCATCATTTCTTTGTGTTGTCTTTTCAATGTTTTAAGGCGTAAACTGTTGAGGGTATTTCTTGCTACTAAAGCTTCTAACATTGGCCTTGACATCTGTAACAAATACAGACTTGGTTACAATAATATTAGAACTTTCATAGAAATAACATCCCCTACACAAGAATTGACCAGAAGAGTAAATTCAATTTGATACTATACAGATATTATACCTTATCAACAATATGCCCAATAGCTATTGTCCGCACAGCAGCATTATGTTGCCGGTTTATAATATCATCATCTTCACTCTGGATAGCTTCATTGTTGTAAGCTTCATCTTCCTCTTCCTTCAAGATGTTTGGCAATTGGGTGAGAGTCTAAAAAAGTATAAAAAAATTAATAGAATAAGTTTGCAGATCATAGGTATTAAAAATCAAAATCTCCATTTTTACAATAAACATACACAGAAATAAAGTGGTATTTTTATTTCTGTTGCTTCCGTATGCAGACTTAAGTAAAGAAGCGACGAAGAAACCTTTTAGCCTGTTAGTTTTTTCATCAAATGGGGTCATACCTCAAGATTAATGGATACCAGTGAATCATTCATGTTTATAATTTCCATTTCAATTTCTCTTCTACTTTGTGAAGATCCATCATTCACAGATTGGAAGCATGTTACTTGGACCTGAAAATATTTTTATGACTGCATATTGATACTCAACATTGCTCCTTATGGGAGGCCTACATCCAGCAGTGGATTAACATAGGCATGTTAAAACATTCAGCTTCATTGTATAAATAGTTACCGATGGTGCCTTTGATGTTTGGTCAGTAAGAAACACTGCAAATATAATACCAACAAAACTTGAATCCATTCGCTGATACATGAATTGAGTAGAAAGATCTGAAACAATAAAGTATACCTTATGGTTTAACTTCTATTATCATGTTTTAATAAAAGAGTTGTGTATCTACTACTTACCAACATGCGAGGGCCAAACTGTTATGTGAGGATGTGAGTGGTACCACCCTACGACTCGCAATGGTCGACCCAATTCACTTGCTAGTTCCTCTGCCCTTAATGTGGCTTGCACTAATTGCTCTTCTGATATTTCAACACGATCTGGCTTCTTATCAAGACGCCGCAATATTACTGATGAAACTATTGAAACCAAGGTATTGTTATTGTGGACCTGAAAGAAAAGTAAAGTTGCTTGTTTTGCTCCGAGTTGAGAAAGAATAAAACTATGTTTTTACCTCTCCTATAAGTAAGCCCATTATTTCTTCTTTTTCCGTAGACAGCGCATGTTGCATACACACGAGGGCTACGTCTGATGAAAGTAGTACTTTGTTTAACATTACTGTAATGTTTAATGACAAAGACAGCGACGACCTCCGCTAGGAGTATTATTATTCTTTGGCGACGACCGGCCGACACGCCACTGCACGGGAGTCTTACGAAGTTATTATACTCTTTGCACGGGAGCGAACACAATGTACTAATTTATTGGCAAAAATAATTTTAAAATATTTTTTGAAAATGGTTCCGTGCACTCAAATCTCCACTGGAGCGAGCAAAGAAGAGTACCTATACAATAACTACGTGAATCAAAGAGATTAAAACCCGTAGTTCCTCTAAGTTAAAACCACAGAACAGAGAAGTAAGTGGAAGTGCTAAGTGGGCGTGGCACGCGTGTCACAATTAAGCGTAGTTACGCTTAACTGATCTCAGTCGTGTTCTAACATCACTTTGAATTGCTTGTCTCGCGACAAATTCATTTTTCCGAAGCTATGCCGTATTGTTCCATTTTGGAATGTAAAAATGATAGTAGGCGAAAAAATCTTAAAACCGGAGGTGTTTCATACCATCGGTAAGTAGGATTTTAATTGTTTTCTCCTAAAGTTTCAATTTATTTCAATTTACAAATAATTTATTACAACGGTTAGTCAAAATCAACCTTAAGCAATTATGATAAAGTTGATTTTGGATTGTGTCTATTCACTTCGTTCTCGAAAGTTCTTCGCTACTCGATTAGTGATGTAGTCAAGCAAATCGGTACTGCTTTGCTGTTGATTTTATCGATTAATATCGATACAAGAAAATAAATATTTTAATGTGATTTTAATGTTGAATCGATTATTTACTTAGCAAAAAACATTCTTTATTAGAAAAGAAAACTACAATAAATTAATAAAACCAACTAAAAACTAGTCTTTACAATTGCAACAATTGAGCTAACTGTTGTAGCAGACTGTTGTAAGGAATCTACAAGAATGATTGGTTTATTTAGTAGTAGCTTCTGCCCGCGGCTTCGCACGCCTTTTGTTGGGATAAAAGTGTGTTACTCTCCATTCTTTCAATTAACTATATGCCAAAAATAAAGGCGATTGGTTACTAAGTTAGGGTGTGAAGAAAGGACAAACTTTCGAATTTATAACATAAGTTAGGATTAACAAACCAAGGAGAAGTAGTTCAATGTGCTTTATACAGGGTGGAAAGAATCTATGGGCCCTGGAGGGGAACTACCTTAAATCCTTTAGCTAGCTCATTTAACTGAAAGGACCCTTTATTTTTAAAAAGAAACATAATTGCATTCAAAGATTTTCTAAAAATTCCTTGTCTCACCTGGGAACCAACCAACTAAAAATAAAAAAAAATAAACCCTCGCTATTTTATTATGCGAATCAGTAGGATTATTGTTCAGGATAAAAATTGTCAAATAAACATTGGACCTTTCACTCATCTGTTGTATAGGATACCCATGAAATCGAATATTTATTACATATTCTTTATTAACAATACCTAGTATTGTTCACTTGTAACAAGTAAATAACACGTTATAATTTTCTTATCTCTAACATCCACAGACATCGTATGATGAAGAGGCTTGCTAATGTTATTAATTGGAAGGTACCTTGTTGCACACTTCGATAAGAAAATCGTTAAATGGTAATAATAAACCCATGCACAATTCCTTCTTACATGAGGCGTTCTGACAAAAACTTTAAAACGGAGTGTGTTTTTTATCAACTTGCGGCAGCAAATTTGAATTTCGAACGATAACTTTCATCATTTTTAGGGTTCCGTACCCAAAGGTAAAACGAGACCCTATAGCTAAAATTCCGCTGTCCGTCCGCCTGTTTGTCTATCCGTCTGTCACCAGGCTGTATCCGTAACCGTGATAGTAAAGAAAAAAAGTAGCCTATGTTTGATTCCAAGATTAAAATTACCTGTATGCAAAATTTCAGACCGATCCGTTCAGTAGTTTTGACATGAAGAGGTAACAAACATCCATCCATCCATACATCCAGACATCCATCCAAACTTTCCCATTTATAATATTAGTGTGATAGTGTGATTTTTCACTGGTCAACATCTGTCTACTTAAAAAAATGTTTCATATTTTGTGTTTGTTTCTATTGATGATAAAATAAAATGAATATTAGTTTTCACTTTTTTTTTACTTATAAGACATTATTTATTTTTATCCTGAACAATAATCCTACTGATTCACATAATAAAATAGCAAGGGTTCATTTTTTTAATTTTTAGTTGGTTCGATTCCCAGGTGAGACAAGGAATTTTTAGAAAATCTTTGAATGCAATTATGTTTCTTTTTAAAAATAAAGGAATGTTTCCTTTCAGTTAAATGAGCTAGCTAAAGGATTTAAGGTAGTTCCCCTCCAGGGCCATAGATTTTTTCCACCCTGTATATTCACGATGGCTCGGAATGAAACCGAGGCATGGAATCGAAAACAGATACGCACGAAATTCAAATATTACGCGCGAAATCAGAAAAAGAAGTTTTCCATAAAAAGTAAAAAAAAATCTATAAGCCCATGTTTTGACAAATTTAGATTTATAGCTTCTATTTGAGCAATTATTATTAAAGGAGTTTTACTACTAAAAATCTACATAAATTACCTGTTGCTCCATTAATTTTCTTTATTGTAATATGGGTTCATAGAAATATATGTCTACGACTTCTTTTCTGCCCCCCTAGCACGGGGATCGTTGTCTAGGGTAGAATAGACAATAATGACATTGTATCGCATTGCGTACATTATTGAAGTTTTAGGAATGCATTTCAAATAATTTAGGCATTGGATGACGAAGTGACGTAATTTTTCTCTATTCTACCCTAGACAACAATCCCCGTGCTAGGGGGGCTGGTAGTTTAATTCCTTGCAGACCGCAGAAAATTTAAAAAACCGATAAAATATTTGAATTTCGCGCGTAATATTTGAATTTCGCGCGTATGTCTTCTCGATTCCGAGGCTCGGTTTCATTCGGAGCAATCGTGAATAGCCCTGCTGGTGCAGCCTTAATCGAGTAGCAGTAGATCTGCGAACTATCAATCGAATATCAATCTTATACATAACGAAATTAGGTTTATAATAACTATCACGGAGAATACCGCCATCTATGGTCAAGTAGCGGAATTAACTCGTCAGGCCAATGTTTGGTGAGTATAGATCGTAAATACGTTCTGCTGCTAAAGTAAAATGAATCTTATCGAGTAGATTTCAAGGTTTATTTCCAAATCTTTGACGTTGGCTAGTTTTGACTGAACTTGAAACTACCAATCAAACGAATTGTTTCTTTGTATTATATTATATGATTAGGGGTTTATTTGTGTGAGTTTGGCGACATCGGTTCCCGTAGTAATTTTGTTGCATTGCACTTCCACTTACTTCTCTGTTCTGTGGTTAAAACCACTAGGGTATACCAATACAATAACTATGAACCGGAGTATCTTTGTCTTAGAGTATATACCACTAGAGGTGTTGCATATACCCATTTCATTCACACAAGAGAGAGATAAAAATATGCTTGTAGCCTGAGAAGAAATGAGATAGAATGAAAGTTTCTCTGTCTCATCCAGTGTGCCAGTTTTTTCATTGTTTAGCTCTTATAAGAGCTAAACAAACATGCCGGGCACATCACATAGTATTTGTTTTTTTCGACCTAATGATACTTTCTGCTAATTAAATGTGTGAAAGTGACTCTGCGGGCATTCCTGCGTCTCTCAACGATATAAATCTGAAGCAACGATGGTGCGGTGCAGTGTTTTTGGATGTAAAAGTGACGGTGAATGAAAAGTGCCGAGTTTGTCATTCCAATCGTAAGTACAAGCTCGTTTGACTTCAAAAAAGGTTCAAAATTTATAGTTTCATAGATTTCCGTACAGACAAGACTCAAAAACTATGTTTTAAAATAATTCTATTAAACATAACCTAACATTACGAAAATTTAGGGTTGCCTGCACTCGAAGATAAAATTCCCCAAATGTCGTGGCGCATTGAGACATGAATACCTACATCTACATACATTCTTAAAATATGTTTTTGTTTGTTACAGATTTCCCGCAAACAATGATTTACGTTTTCTTTGGATAGAAGCCACGGGTCGCAAAAACTGGGAACCCAAAAATATTTAGTAATTTGTTCAAACATTTTCATGAAAACCGTTAACAAAAAAGAAACGCGAACGTATCTGTTCTCTTATGCTGTTCCAAGACTGGTAAGTAAAATAAATAAATACATAAAAAGAATCAGTGCTACGATGATGGGTGAAGGACTGTTTGAGATTTGGATAGAAAAATTATACCTACTTTGTGTTTTAGTCTACCTACTAATCAAAATACTAAATCGAAGATATTTAAATGGTATTGGGATTTGGTGTTACTAATATAACTTACTATTACTATAGTACTACTTATAATTTTCATATTAATGCTTCAATATTTTATTTCAGGCATGCAAGATATATACTACGAAAAAGGTACGTGAGGAAAATCATGAAAACTTTGAGTTTGTAAGAGAAATACAACGCAGTATAAATAAAACCACCAGTGTAAATTAGTAAGTAGGTATGTACCGTTTAATTAATGTATGTACAATTTTATTTATTTAGTGTATGGGTATTGATTAAGGCTCTTTGATAGAAATAAAGACTGATTGATTTATGATCCTATGATTTGTGGACAGTAATCATAATCATCACACACAATGGTCATTGTTACATAATAAATAAAACAGAATATAAAATATTTGGATACGTAGGTAATATTGTGTTACAGGTGTAAAAAAATTAATTTGGTTTTCTCTGCACATTTTACCTGAAGTAAAATTTAAAAGTGCTTTTGAATTTCGTATAATGGTTGTCTTATCTTAGCAATGCCTTATGTGTAAGATTTAATTACTTAAAAGAAATGTGATTTCCAAAGTGCAATTTTTATTGTAAGTCTGTGCTTGGTGGTAAGTGTTTGAATTGATTATCTAGCAATAATATTATTTTCAAAATTACATTATTTTAGTATTTGAAATGATGTCTACTTACACGTTAGCTCGTATTATGTGGCGGTGGTAATAAATTTAAAGGAAACCTAACATTGATACCTGAACGTTGTTTTATTTCTATGCTCATTAAATTAAAAGTTTACCTACTCCCGCATACGTAGGTACCTAATTTAATGAATGATGTATGATACTAAAATACCACCTACCAGACATGAAATTACGAACTTAAAGTCAGGGTAACAAAATTGTATGGCAACACCACGTCGTATTACTCTGTCCCTTTTTGCGGCCACGCATGCCACTCATCTAGGTAAATTCTCCATCTACGATCTTTGTCTTACAACCTCAACCAAAAATCTCCAGATTTTTTTTATCGACTTCTTTTCTTTCATTGAACGACATGTCTTCTCAATAACCTTTATTTCACTGTCAAAATTGAAGTTGACTGGCAAGACACCAAAATCGGCCTAGATTTCCCCTGTGGCAGGGGTGTGTGTAGCCGCCTTTAGTAATATGAATGGGTTTGCTGCGGTTATAAATAAATAATTTAAAAAAAAAAGCTGTACAAGTCACACAGCATTATCTAGCCCCAAGCTAAGCAGAACTTGTGTTATGGGTACTAGATAACTGATATACATAATATAATACAATACATAGATAGATATATTTTTTATTATACATAGAAAACGACCAGAACACCCTGAACAAATGTCTGCAGATCGTACACACATTTGTCCTGAGGCGGGAATCGAACCCGCAACCTCCTGCGTCGCAGGCAGACCTTCGCCCACCGCGCCACAGAGGTATATTTTATTATTCACTGATTACTGTACTTATCACTTGCTACATTGTGAAATTGACCCTAAGATAGTGGTTTTTCCATGACTTGGCCAGCCACCTACCGAGGCACGGCCGATAACTCTATGCTTTTTTTTAGCTTGACAAATAGACACATCCTGTAGTAAAACTGATGAGTGGAAATAGAAAAATTAAGCATAAGAAAACAATGGAAGGATGAATGAGAATGAAAGTTTATCAATTATTTATTTACCATTTCATCTTGTTTGTGCGTTTAATGATAAAATATTTAATTCAGGCGAAATTAAATTTGTGCTATGGATAGATATGCGTATCTGTTAGTGATTTTATTCATTGTGTATTGCGTGCGTGAGCGTGAGTGCACTGCACCATAAACTTTACAGGTCTTGTCAATATCAGTCGTTTCATTCTCGTAATAATGTCTACCTTACTCAAAACCTTTGATAATCCCAATAGTAAAGAAGGGTCCCGAACTTATAAGTGCTATGAATATGCCACTAAAATATCACTTAATTTACACCACTTGAAAAGAGATGAAAGATTTTGTGATATAGATCTAATATCAGGATCAACAACAATCAGGGTATGTTAATTTACGAAATTACTAATAGATAATAACCTGTTCTATTCAACCTTGGTTAATCAAGGTATACGCATACCTGTATACATACCGTTAATCAAGGTATGCAAATGCATACCTTGATTATTGTGTTATATCAAGGTTATACTATCGCAAGCGCAAAGATTTTATAAGTTACCCTATTTGTTCCAGGCTCATCGAGTAGTGCTTGCAGCAAGTTCAGAATATTTTGATGCTATGTTTAGTGTGGGTCTGGAAGAGAGTCATAAAGGGCATGTTGCATTGCCTAGTGTCCAACCAGAAATTCTGGCGAAAATTATAGACTTTATATACACAGGTAAATGCAAACTTTGTGCATTATGGAGGTCGACAAAGGACCTCATACACTTTAGAAGATAGTAAATAACTTGTACCAATTAAATGTGTAGTGGCTTACCATCAAGTCTAACACTCCATCTAGGTAGTTTTTATTATAAACATGATAATTATTATTTGCAGGTGAAATAGTTATTGACAAAGGAACTGTGCAGCATCTGCTTATTGCTGCTGACATGTTACAACTAAGGGAATTGGTGACAGGGTGCGGTGAATTCTTGAGAAGGGAACTGCATCCTTCTAATGCACTGGGTATTTTTAGGTAGGAACAATTTTTTTCCCAGCAATGTGAGGTAATGAGGTTGCATTCACTGCCCCAGATCCGCCTGGAGGATGTTTACTTTAACAGCTGGCATGTGCTTCGTGAGGACCCAAAGTATTATGTACAGTGACCAATCTGACAGCCTCCTTGATGCTTAAAAAAATCCTGTGAAAATTTTACAACTACGCATGGCAAAGATATGTTTGCATAATTTTGTTTTAGGTATTGTAGCACTCCAATGATATAGGAAAATCATGTAAATCATGCACCAACATAGATAGATAAAACTTTATTGTACCACAGAGAACAGTACAAAAATAAATGCTGCAAGTAGACAAAGCACAAAGGCAGTCTTATTGCTATGAGCGATCTCTTCCAGGCAATCTTGGGATGAACTGGACATGAAAGAACAAGAACAAAATAAAAGAAAACTTTAACACTTACACTACATACAATTGTACAACATATTATTCTTTTTACAGATTTGCTGAAGCACACAACTGTATAGAACTTGCGAATGAAGCATTGGAACATGCCCAGGCTAATTGGAATGTGGTAGCTAATGGAGATGAGTTGCTAGAGCTTCCTTTACAGCAACTAACAACTCTCTTATCATCGGAGCAACTGAAAGTTGATAATGAGGCACAGGTAATTAAAAATCTGAATATGAATTAACTAGAAATTGCTAATGTAATTAATCGTTTTTTTTATTTTAACACTGCATCAAATGATAACCCAGCAGATAGGAAAAAATCTATATGTCAATAGCATATTCATGTCTCCAGTTGGCTCAGACGAAATAAAAAATGTCGTACATGACAAAAAAATAAGAAAAGTGCAGGCTATGATGGCATACCAATAAAAGTTATAAAAAGATTAAATGGATAAAATGACCTATTAGCTATAGGTTGATGACTCTTCGATCTGAATTTTGATGAAATAATGTTAGGTGTGCCACAAGGGAGCATCCTTTGACCCCTTTTATTTCTTCTATACATAAATGATCTTCCAAACATCTTTGGGTCCCAAAGAAAAAAATCTGCTCTGGAATTAGAAACTGAAATAAACTCAACAATTGAGTCAGTTGTAAATTGGCTCTCGACTATCAATCTAAAAGTAAATGTAAGTAAAACCAATAATTCGATTTAAAAACTATAAAACTGTAAAAGAAGTCAACGAGACTAACTTTTTAGGTGTAACTGTCGATGCGAACTTTAATTGGAAAACTCGTATTTATAATTTTAACAGAAAATTATCTATATTATATTATACACGGTGTATCTTGAGGGGTGGATCATCGGTGGCTGGGGGGTGGGGGACCTCAGTACCTATCGATTTAACCCCCATGTATGTTCAGCGATATTCAGTGATTCAAAAGTTATTTGGACTTTTGTAAAAATTTTGTGAAAATCAGATTTCACCCTAAATTTCGCAATTGCAGCCAAAATATTAGGTCTGCGAACGTGAACTTTTTTTTATAACAAGATTGATAGTTGCTGTATAATACCCCTAAACCATTTTTAGTCTTAGATTCATAAAAAAACCAGATATGAAATCTATAGCGAAATTTCTTTTCAGAATTTAATATTTACATAAACTTTCTATGGTTAATAAAAAAATATTTCACATATAATTTTTTTCTGCAACCTATCTTAAAAACAACTGGCTTTCATGAAGAATAAACCCTGAAAATTTCATTTGGCTAGTACGAGGGCATCATATTGAAAAATGTACTTCAATAGTCCAAGTACCAAAAATCGATATTTTATTTTATATTAAAGTCGACAAAATAATTGGAAATAAAATGTTTCTAAGCTAATAAAGTAAGTAATTAGTAAAAATAACTAAACGAAAAAGCAGGAATGAGAAAAATAAAAATGAAATGCACTGTTAAAAATATAATTTTTTATACTGACTACGTTCATTTACATTAAATGTTCAAAATGAGCTCCATTATTGGCGGTACATTGCCTACATCTTTTTATGAAATTTCTCTTTAGCCTGTGGAATGAGTCTTCTTTTTCCCTAATCTTCATTTGGGCCTGCTTTAGTTTTAGCCGTAATTGCTCAATCGATGTGTATTGGCTTTTATACACCAACTCTTTGTAAAATCCCCAAATGAAAATATCTACAGGGTTTAGGTCTGGCGACCTTGGGGGCCAGGCTTTAAGCACTTTAAGTCTAATAAACAAATAAATTACAATAACAGCAACAACAATCCAAATCACAATGAAAAGAAAGTATAAAAGACGCAGTTCTCGTTCGAAAAAAATCAAATTTAAAAATACTATACTAACTAATTAGCCAATCACAGCGGTGAGCAATAACGCAGTCTTCATTCCAAAATTCAAATCCAAAATTTAAAAATAGCTTTGTTACGTACCCGGAACTTCTTGGCGGGCGAACAAGCCTGCTTGGTTAATGAAGAACAGAGATAAGAGTATTTTAGCTATTCTTTCCTTGACGCACTTAGACTATTGAAGTACATTTTTCAATATGATGCCCTCGTACTAGCCAAATGAAATTTTCAGGGTTTATTCTTCATGAAAGCCAGTTGTTTTTAAGATAGGTTGCAGAAAAAAATTATATGTGAAATATTTTTTTATTAACCATAGAAAGTTTATGTAAATATTAAATTCTGAAAAGAAATTTCGCTATAGATTTCATATCTGGTTTTTTTATGAATCTAAGACTAAAAATGGTTTAGGGGTATTATACAGCAACTATCAATCTTGTTATAAAAAAAAGTTCACGTTCGCAGACCTAATATTTTGGCTGCAATTGCGAAATTTAGGGTGAAATCTGATTTTCACAAAATTTTTACAAAAGTCCAAATAACTTTTGAACCACTGAATATCGCTGAACATACATGGGGGTTAAATCGATAGGAACTGAGGTCCCCCACCCCCCAGCCACCGATGATCCACCCCTCAAGTTACACCCTGTATATATATTTAATAGAAAATTATCAAAATACTGCTATGCTCTCTCCTTACTTAGTCTTATATCTACCAAAGATATAACAAAGCAATCCTATTATGGCCTTGTTAATCCACAGTTAAATTATGGTGTTGTTTTTTGGGGAAACTCTGTAGACGCCGCGGAGTCGACTTTTCTAGTGCAAAAAAAATTCTGCGGTCTGTATAATATAATATGAAGAATACTGAAACTCTCCGTAATTTATTCAAAGACGAGAAGTTCCTCACACTAACCTCTATTTATATTTTAGAAATATGCCTCTTTTTATGAAATAATGAAAACATATTTTTTTAAATAATAGTGTATTATGTACTAAACAAAAACAATAATATATGTATTCCACCAACAAATAACAGAATGTATAGCAAAACAAAAGCACATTTGTTGAAGGTTTAAAGATCTATAACCTTCCATTAAAAATTAAGATAATTGAAAAAAAATATACTTTATTTAAATATAACATACGAAAATGGTTGCTCTCAAAAGTGTTTTACAACCTTAAAGGATATTAAGAGAGAGACAGTGAGTTCACCACGTAATTTTATGCTTGTTTGTTATTTTTGTCATATTTTATGTCTTATAAAAGCTTGTAAAGCTTTATCTTACATTATTGTACCTCCTGGAAGCTGTTAAAACATGTACTATGTTATCTTATTAACACGTTTTTGTACAACAGTTCTACAATAAATATTTCTGTATTTCGTTATTACTTTATTTATTATTTGCATGTATTTTCATGACCTTACCTTTTTAGTTACTTAGTTCTTGTTAATGAATACAATTTACAGATTTTATGGTCGATTTTAGGTGTTGTACCCGGCCCTAAGATGGCTAGAGCATGAGTCCATGGGCAGACGACGTCACTGTTTCGAAGTATTGAGTCATGTGAGACTCGCTTTGATATCGCCTGAAGTTCTAGATGAAGCTCTCAAAAACGTGCAAGATCCTTCAATAGGAGTAGCTTTAAAAACTGTCAGAATAGATATGGTAAGTTCCAAAATATTTATTATAAAACTGTGTTAAGATGTTTTTTGGTTAATTTGCTAATAGTAATTCTTTGTACTATATGAGAAAATGATGATTGTCTCTGGACTGTTGACGGTTTCCGCAACTAGGCTACAAGTGGGCCCGTTTTGCGTGTCGGGTGGGGGGCTGCTAGTCTAACCAACCGATGTCCTCCAGGAAAGCCAGCAGCTCGCTGACGCCGGTGCATGCCTCCGCAGGTGTCCTTGTTGTCCCAAGGTGTTGCAGTATTTGAGAAGCTACGCTATCGCACTCTACAAGCACATGCGCAGCCATCTCCTCTCCGTTCATGCAACCCCTGCAGGCTTTTAATAGTGATTCTAATTCTATTGTTAGCAATGTACTTCCTATTACCACACCCGTCTATATAACTAAATCTAATTGACCTAATATGCACTGCCATCTTATGATCCTCTCCTTAAACCTTTTTTGCCTGGAAGAAATCGCGGGCTATGTAATAAAGTACCTACTATCTATCTACCTAACGTCACTCTCACTCAAACCTAATATTTGTTTCATTGTCACAGAAATCGGGTCGCGGTGCGTTAGTGCCACTGGGGGCAGAGCCCCGGGCGCGCGCACGCCGGTACCTGGTGGTGGTGGGCGGCTCGTGTCGCGACACAGCCGCTGCGCCGCCTCACACAACTGACAACATACTCTCTACGGTGATCAAATATGATTTACTAAAGGGGTAAGAGTAAGACATAAATTTACTTTACGATTATAATACTAGCAACCCGCCCCACAGTCGCACGGGCAGATCTGTTTAATACTCATTAAAATAACACAATGATTTAATTTCTCTATATGGCTGTGAATACCTAAGCCCCCATACAGACATACTTTGCGATTTATTTGGAAACTACATCCCCGATTTCAATATAATTGGAAACATAATCGGATAAGAATAGGGAGAGTATTCGTGCAGTTTTTTCCTCCTCTTGGTCTTAAACAAGTGGCTCGAATGGTTGCGGTCGGCTGACTGACGCGACGACGACGGTCGGTGACGACATTTGCAGCGCAGGCGAAAACGGCGGCAGTGGGATACGCCCCCACGCGAATGCAGAGCTATACGTCGATCTCAAAACAGAGTTCTCTTTCGTCGCACATGTAGGCGCGGTCTGCTGTTTGTCGCCGCACGGTCAATGCCTTCCTTAATGTAGCTGTATCATCTTTTTGGTCGGACAGTATCCTATAACGTATTTTATGAGCTTGCAAAATAAGTTAGCTGGCAAATCTACCATATTTTTACGGCAGGTTATTTGCATCCTCGTGTAGCTTTCTACAACGTCCATGCAAAAATTCGAGTATAGGTCGCGCAAATCTTAATGATCTCTGTGAACATAGCCTCGAATGCGAAACTGCATATGATACAGTTCCGCACGGTCCTATCTTCGAATCCCGGCCGGGTAATGGACATAGATGTTAGTTCTTTCCAAGTGACATGTGTAAGAAAATAAAGAAATCAGGTGGTAGTAAACTACTTTCGGAAGGTATAGGTACCCACCTATATTTGTTTATCTACTAACAACAACAATATCAAATGACACTCGACACGCCTGTCGTTGAAACGGCAACTCGCATGTGTTGTGTGTAGGAACGAAGCACTCACGGCGTTTGCAGGGCGCGCGCTGGTGTGCGGCTTCCGAGAGCTCATAAAGGTTTGCGCGTACTATATACCATAGCGTAAAAAAAGATATTCAATTATTTTCGTTTACAGAGAATGGGAAGAACTTGCGTCAATGGGAATAGCGCGCATCCAGCCGGGCGTCGCCACACTGGGCGGGCGGGTCTACGTGGTGGGCGGCGAGCAAGGCAGCCAAATACTGGCCAACGGAGAGGTTTACGACCCACAGGTAAGCTTTTGATTCATCAAAGGGATAATAGCAGTAACTTAAAATCAACAAAATTATGTATTTTTTACCGAATAGTGTAAGCATATGATTAAAAAAAACTGATTATTTTTATTAATATAGAACTGATTGTGATTTCTATTGATATAGAATAGAAATATATCTGCATATGTATTTTGGTATTTTTTTATGTTTTTATTGGAAAATTTCTAAACGTGACATCACAGTTCACCGTATTGTCGGGCGGTGGGGGGTCCGCCCCGGGTAACGAGCTCCAATACTTATTTTGTATTCGATTCATAACAATCTTCCTCCACTGGTTACAAAACCAAAAAATATTGGTAAAAAATATTTAACGACATTATTGGTATCATCGAAGCAAAGCACAGAAGCCCGAAATAATTTTTGGTTTCGAAAGCTTTAATTCATAATGTAATTGATCTCTCAATTTATACATTTTTTGCTGCACTTGTGAAATTATGCGTTGTTGAAATTTGTGTTTAAATTTTTAGTGATACTCTTTGTAGGGTCTGGATGGTGTTGACCTTACATGAAAGATGTTGTTGTTGAAGTAGTTGTAGATAGGTACCACAAGTTGTATGGCACCACACTGAGTCTATCACTGAGTTCACTGATAGGGTAAGTTAGAGTTTTATGCCAGTTAGTTATAATGAGCACGACCACAAGATTCACAGTTAAAGTTAAGTTTAATATAAGATGTTTAGTACAAAGATAAGGTGGCAAATCTTCCTTTGATAAGTGTGTCTCCCGTAATAGTAGGTCAAGTACTCAAGTATGTAAGTAATAAAAATACGACAGTCAGAGGTAAAATGCAGCGCATGCAAAATGACGCGTGCGCTATTTAGTTTAGGTATGTATGGTGAAACCGTACATGTTGGCAACCCCAAAAGGAGAAAGTTAAAGTTATGTAAAAATGTAAAGTTAAGTTTAAGATATAATGTAAGTTAAGGTAAAGATGTTACGTGTAAATTCAAAATTTAAGTTAAAGTAAAGTTAAAATAGTATTTGCAGTTCAGTAAAAATATAAGTAAATAAAATGTTAACTATCAAAAGAAGATATGCCAGTACAAAGCAAAGAACGTATTATTCGTAAATGTTGTCTTGAGGTGTTCTTTGCTGTAGTTCGACCCGTGCTCGTGACGAGGTCGCTGCGTGGCTGGGTGCTTTCGGCATGGCCTTTTCTTGAGTGGGGCGTTGTTGAAGCTCTATGTCTTCCTTATGTAGCTCGTTTGAGCATCTTTGAGGTAGGTATTTTTTAACCACCCAGATGATAATGATGACGATAGCGACTGCAAGTAGACTGTAGCAAATCGCGTATTGGTGTAAGTCATGTGAAGATAGTTGTTCGGGAAGGATTTCTCTTTCCTTTTGAAATAGCAGTTTTCTATCAATGTCTTGTACCTCCTGTGTGTGTTGGATTTCCCATGGTATGTTGTGGTAGGTCAAGTTCACGATGTTGTTCACTGTAGAGTTCAGCAGTGGGATATTGAAGTTGGCCTCCATGTTCATGTTGGTGTTATACTCGTTGCGTGAGTAGATGGTGAAGTCGCTGGATTGTAACAAGCATCCTTGCTGTAATGTTACAATGGCCGATGATGACATAGCATATGACGTGACGTCACTGTTGTCGCATACGATGCGCAAAGTGCAGGCTCCGCAGCAGACAGCCAGCCAGGAGTTCCTTGGGTGAAGTTCCATCCACACGTCACTGCATGACGTTTTTCTGACGTCACAAGGCGAGTTTGTATTGTGACTCAATAGTTTTGCTTCGCAAGGAGCGATTTTGCTCTTTAAGCTATAAATTGGCATGTTTTTGTTACAAATCAATTTTTCTTGTTTCATTACAGTGCACATTTTTATCTCCTGATCAGATGGTAAGATGTAGGAGTTCTTCTTAAAGTTGACGGCTATGTACTGTGATTGTAGCTGGATGATGGTAAATTCTGTCTCGTTCCTCACAGGTAGCGGAGTCACTTTGTAGAGCAGAAAATCTTCATCAGATGTTAGTGGTATGTGGACTTCGAATAAAAAGTAGTTAGAAGTTACTCGAGCTTTCACATAAAGTAGCTTGTAGATGTCGTTGTAATGCTGAAGAAGTTCCATTTCATGAGATAAGTGTCCATGTGTAGGTTCACAATATCTAGGGTCAGTTTTATGGCAAAGTTCAGTTAAGTTGTGTAGGTAATTTTCGACACAATGTAGGTCATTCCAATAATTCGTTAAGTTATAGTACATAAGTAGTGTCCATTCGTCATGAATTGTTTGCATTTTGCCAAATGCATCATAATAGACCGGCCGGTCGGGCTCGAGCCTTGTAATGTGAGTGCCTGAGTGGTTGCTACTATATGCACTATGTACTTCTGTTGCCAATGTAAACTTTGTAAATAGAGTTAATAACAATGTTTTACTTATTTTCATAGCAGCCGGCTTCGGAGCAAGTTTCTCGACAGGCTGCTTGAGTATGTTGAGCTTGTGTTGAGAGTTCCTCTTCGTAAGTAGTGTTGTAATGGTGATGTTATTATAATTTGTTAGTTTAAAATAAATTTCTCTTTGGCTTGTAGTTATGTAGTTGTTGCCGTATTTCGCGCGAGTCACTCGTGTTACGCACGTCAACGAACTGTCCTTAATTTTGCTGTTTATAAGTTTGTCGATGCCAGTATCTATTTCATCACATTTTGGTAGGGTTGTCACTGTCGTCAGTTTGAGTCCAGTGGTAGTAGTATGGATGCAAAAAGTTTGTAGGACTTTATTTTCTTCCCAAGTGCGTAGAAAAAATGGTCGTTTCCACCACAGTTTAAAGTAGAGTAGTTTTGGAGGGGACATATTATTTGTAGTGTATCCCTTGAGAGTTTTTATGGTTTTTGATCTAAGCTGAAGTATCTGTAGAGCAGCGTCGTCGTCGCGGCAGACTTCTAGTCGAGGCAAAGGCAGAGTGATGTGTAGCGCGAGCGTGGCAACCCTAGTGCTAGTAGCGAGTAGAGTTAACGTAGTCAGGCCACCTTCTTGAGTAATAGGGCTGTTGATGACGCATGCTTTTCTCGTAATAGTTTTCATTTCTGTAAGATCGGTAGTTTGTTCTGTTGAAGTTTGATAGTTTGGTAGTAAAAACGGATGTTTATTAGTCGACCATTCCCGTATGTCGCCGCCTTGTTGTAAGTTGCTAGGTGACGGCTTTAGTTGCTGAAGTTCGGAAATAGAGGTGTCGATTAAGTTACCCAGGTTTGTTAGTGTATAAGGGCCTTTATCTTGTATGATATTGAGGTCGAGGCCAGTCGTAGATTTAGAGGAGTTCTCCTCGTAGTAATCGTCCTTTGAAGTATCCTTGTTGCCCTGAGTGTTATCCTCATGCTCGTAGATGTTGTTGAGACCGGCTAGAACGGTATGGCAGTTGAAAGTTTTCATCTTTCCACACAGAATCCAGCCTAGTTGCGTCTGTTGTGCAATAGGATCTTGTTGGTTTCCCTTCAGGACTCCGTCCAGGATAACGTCCGAGTAGATGTCGGCTCCTAGTAGTAGGTCGACGGGGCGTGATTTGTTAAAGTCAGGATCAGCAAGCTTCAAGTTTTCGAGATGTGGCCAGTTTGGCTTTTCAAAGGATAAGTTAGGTAAATTATTTGTAAGTCGTTTCAATATTAGCGCCTGAGTTTCAAACGTATAATTTGAATGTATGGACTTGCATGTTAGTTGAAGACGTCCTTTGCAGTCTCCTAATTGCGCTCCGACTCCATAGATGGTGGCGTTCATTCGTGTTCTTGGTAGTCGAAGTAGTTTGGCAGCTTGTTCAGTGATCAAGTTCACTTGTGAGCCTTGATCCAGGAGAGCTCGAAGAGTGACGTAAGATCCATTTTCCGATTTTACCTCCAACTGGACCGTTGTTAAAAGTATATCCAAATCTCTTGTCGCGAGATGATTGGAACAGTTTTGAGTTGATGAAGTTGTAGGCATTGCCTTTTCGTTGTGTAACATCGTATGATGTCTATTATTGCATTCTTTGCAAGTTTTAGTTGACGAGCATTTTGTGCCGCCGTGGCTGTAAAGACAGTTTTTACATATAGAATGCAGTTTTGAAACAGTGTTGTTTCGTTCGGTTTTGTCCATTTCAATGAACTTTGGACATTGCATCAGCACGTGCCTACCTTTACAGTGCGGGCACGGACCGGATGCGTATGTAGTATGTAATGATTTAGTGTAGTTTTTCTTTAGATGTTGTGGTTCAGAAGTTTTCTGTGATGTGGATGATTGTTTCGGTATTTCCCATTTAGAATTTTTCATGCCCTCGTAGGCCATGAATTTGCTCTCTAAGAAGAAAAGGAACTGGTCTAAGTGAGGTAGCTCTCTGTGATCTTGTAGTTCCTTCATGTAGTCGGTGTAGGTGGTGACGTCAAGTTTTTGAGACATTAGATGGACGATCAGTGGGTCCCATGTAGTTGTATCCAATCCGATGTTCGCAAGTCCATTCATGCATTCCCTGATGATATCATGCAGCTTCTTTAGGTTCTGGCTATCAGGTTGACTTATAGCCGGCAAGTTGAGCATAGTGTTGACAAACGAAGTGAACTGAAGACGATGGTTGTTGTAACGCTGAGACAGTATGTCCCAACACGAATCGTAGTTTTCAGCACTGATGCCGAGATGTTGTACCAGTCGCTCCGCCTCTCCGCGCAGCTTAGTCTTGAGATGTTGCATTTTTTGTGCCTTGTTTATCATCGGGTTGTTATGAATCGTTTCAAGAAAGAGGTCCTTGAAAGAAATCCAGTTAGAGTAGTCGCCGGAAAACTCAGGAATCTCTATCTTAGGTGCCGAATGTTGATAGTGCAAAGTTGACCAGATTTTGGCATTTAAGTTGCGTTTAAGTTCATCGTACTTATCTTCTATGGACACGAACATGCTGTAGTAGTTAGTGTCGGAGCCCTTGAGTAAGGCTTCCAACTCCCAGTGATGTGTGTCGATGACGTCCCACTTTGACTTCAAAATGGAAAGATGGTCTTCCAGCTCCCATTTCTCCGTCATATTTCTTAAGTTAACCTTAGACATGGCACGGTCAAGAGCTTTAAAGTTACACTCTTGGCGTGTGAGTAGTATTTTCAAGTTCTCGTCGGTACTTTCTTCAATAGTAGCGCTCAGATCAAACTGGTCAGTTTTACTATGGCGTAGTTGAAGCAATAAGTTGTCCATATCTTTCTTAGTTTTTAAGTAGAGCTGTAAAGTTTTAGTAAAAATGTCGTCGGTAAAGTAAGTGTGCGTCTTTTCTTCGATAGTTTCTAGAAGAGTGGCATGACGACTCTCAAAGTCCCGCCACTGGTGTTCGAGAGATTGGAGTCGAAGAGTTAAGTAGTCTTCTGTTTTTCTCGACTTACTATCCTTCCCGTAGTTGGAGCACAGGGTTTTGATGTTGTTGAAACATTCTTCTTGTACTTTTAATACTTCCATCTTGTTAAAGTTTGTTTAAATGTAATTTTGTTGTGTAGTATAAGTATATGTAAGTTAGTTAGATACTCCGGCACGTAGTAGACGGTGGCAGAGTATAGTTATGTATAGAAGTTATTTTATATAGTTAGGTTCTTGCCCTGGCACGTAGTTGACGGTGGCAGGGTAAGGATAAGTTGTTGTTTCGCTTCTAGCTCTGGCACGTAGTAGACGGTGGCAGGGGAAGAGCAGCGTTGGTTCACGACACGAAGACGACAGAGTTTCCGTAGTCTTCACAATTTCAGTTGAAACTGGTCGTTGTTAGTATTCAGCTTGCACTTAAATGACAATATGTACGCCTTCTCAATTAAACTGGTGATTCCCGCTGGTGGGAGGCCAATCCAACCGATTCGCTATCGCCAAAAAAAATACAAAGCATAAATACCTCGGAATCTCGAAGGACCAAAATGTAGGGTCTGGATGGTGTTGACCTTACATGAAAGATGTTGTTGTTGAAGTAGTTGTAGATAGGTACCACAAGTTGTATGGCACCACACTGAGTCTATCACTGAGTTCACTGATAGGGTAAGTTAGAGTTTTATGCCAGTTAGTTATAATGAGCACGACCACAAGATTCACAGTTAAAGTTAAGTTTAATATAAGATGTTTAGTACAAAGATAAGGTGGCAAATCTTCCTTTGATAAGTGTGTCTCCCGTAATAGTAGGTCAAGTACTCAAGTATGTAAGTAATAAAAATACGACAGTCAGAGGTAAAATGCAGCGCATGCAAAATGACGCGTGCGCTATTTAGTTTAGGTATGTATGGTGAAACCGTACATGATCCGGCTCGAAGGACCAAAATGTAGGGTCTGGATGGTGTTGACCTTACATGAAAGATGTTGTTGTTGAAGTAGTTGTAGATAGGTACCACAAGTTGTATGGCACCACACTGAGTCTATCACTGAGTTCACTGATAGGGTAAGTTAGAGTTTTATGCCAGTTAGTTATAATGAGCACGACCACAAGATTCACAGTTAAAGTTAAGTTTAATATAAGATGTTTAGTACAAAGATAAGGTGGCAAATCTTCCTTTGATAAGTGTGTCTCCCGTAATAGTAGGTCAAGTACTCAAGTATGTAAGTAATAAAAATACGACAGTCAGAGGTAAAATGCAGCGCATGCAAAATGACGCGTGCGCTATTTAGTTTAGGTATGTATGGTGAAACCGTACACTCTTGCTCTTTCTTACCTTGTTGGTTTCTGTTTTTCAGTTTGTTAAGATTTCATAAATGTATGTATTTGATGACATAAAATATACTAAATCCTAAATCGGAGTATAATTTTGTATTATACTAACTACTATATAATGTGTAAGTAACATTTTTTAAATTGCATTTTTAAAAGCTCAATGTTGAAATTTTTTCGCTAAAGTATGGAGAATGATCCCGAGGTGGTCTCCAAAAAAAATAATTCCCGAAAGATAAATATTTGTCCCGAAAAACTTAGATGTGTAATTACTGTGTTAATACTGAGAAATTTGAAGTTAGTTTCTTAGTTATAATAATGTGATCGTTTTGCAAAAAACTAAAAAACGCATCAATTTAATTTTTTTAGCGCTGTCAAATTAGTTTAGTTTAGGCGACATCCCATGAAGTATAGTTGCTTAAGTAACATGATTCATAATCTTTATTTATACACAATTATAAAATCGCATTGAAAGTTTTTGTACACACCAGTGTCTGAGTAAAAGTTGCGTAAAAACTAAATTAATTTCGCAGACTGACAAATGGACTAACATATCACCAATGAAGGAAGCTCGCTGCGAGTTCGGCATAACAGGATGGAACGGAAACCTCTACGCGTTCGGAGGGTGGGTCGGTTCCGACATGGGCGCTTCGGTCGAGGTGTACGACCCTTTCATGAACGAGTGGACAGTCTGCGGCCGCATGCCTGAACCCAGGTTCGGGATGGGAGTCGTCCACTTTGAAGGTACGAAATAAACATACAAATGATGTCCAATGTTTTAATGTTCACATTTATTTCTTAAACTCGACACCGAAATTGGTAACCTTTTTTGCTGTGGTTTGATTACAAATATTTTATCTCGACTTTGTCTGGAAATTTTAAAGAAGTTTGTAATATAAAAACTATCGTAGTTTGACGAATTCATTACGGATGTAAGCGGGTTTACTACGAACCTTATTTGTGTTGGAAGAACACCAACGTTTCATTCCGTTTCAGTCCCTCGCTAAGGGATGAAACGTTGGTGTTCTTGCAACACAAATAAGGTTCGTAGCTAACCCGCTTACATCCGTAATGAAGTTTGTAATAGTATCACTGAGGACAATATCCAACCCTTGAGTATTTTGTGGGTCCTCTGGAAGCATCTCTGACTCGTCTTTGTCATAGATTGTCTCAACATTTCAGGTCTCATCTACATAGTAGGCGGGTGCACCCACACGCACCGCCGCTACACCCGCGACCTCCTCTGCTACCACCCCGCGTCCCGCAAGTGGCACTCCCTGAAGCCGATGCACCACGCGCGGAGTCAGGCCGCCACGGTCATACTCGACAACTATCTCTATGTTATTGGGGGAAACGCACCGAAGAGGAACGTTCTCACGTCTGTTGAGAGATATAGTTTTGATGACGTGAGTATTCCGCTGCCTCAAAATGTATGTGCTATTTTCAGTACCTATTATGATAGAATGCGATATCACATTGACATAATACAGTATACCGTATCCTTTCTGGCTCGGCTTAAAATTTTAATGGTTCTTTTGCTCTTGTAGGCGTCAAGAAACTGAAAAGAGAATTAAAACCACCACACAACAGCATATATCATATAATATTTTGAGAGGCAATACCTGTTATAAAAACGTATGTGATTGAGAGGGCGCAATGCGCGTCATTTTGTGACAAAGATAGGCATAGGATTTCGCTATTGTAGGAGCGGGACAGAGCATGCGTTTTTGGAATGATGCAAAAATGGAGTTTTTGCTTATTTACAAGAAAGCTACACAACTTAGGAAAAAACTATCTGAAGGGACCAAGTTAACTTTAATATATAAAGGAGCAAGCGATTTTCTGGAGTCAACGCCAAGTCCAAACCGCTGAAGGTAGAAAGCTGAAATATGGAGGGTAGTTACCTTTTAATAAACAACTTCCCGATAAGAATGGATTTTTGGAAATTCCACCCCTACGGGGGTTAAAAGGGAGGTTGAAGTTTTTTGGTGTTTTTTGTAACTCTTTAACCAGTGGCCCGATTTGCTTAAAATTTACAGATAAAAATACACAATTTTTGAACGTGTTTCAGTGTTAAAAAAAATCGTGTAAATGGGTTAAATCGGGTTATTAAAGTTTGAGGTTCGTAGTTTGGACCAAATTATGTGCAAAACAGTGCAATATCATGATTGTTTTCTATCGTATTTTTTTTACTTAATCGTGTATTCACGTTGGGAACCAAAGAAAAATGTAGAATTTCATGTTATTCGAGTTTTTAACCTCAAGAATCCCGTGAGTACTGAGATCTAGTCTTAGTTTGACAAGCAAACACGTTAGGTTCGGCTCTTAACAGCGAGCTGTATTGTATTGCACTTAATATTCCAGGGTAACTGGGAAGAAGTAGCAAGCTTGAAGGAGGCTCGCGCTTGGTGCGCAGCCGGCGCAGCCGAGGGCATGCTCATAGCGGCCGGCGGAGACAGCGAGCGGAATGGCGAGCGAGCCTTCTACCGAGCGCGCACCACGCTCGCCAGCGTCGAGATATACCACCCGGCGGATAACGTCTGGCGCCCCGGCCCACCGCTGCCGCACTCACGGGCCGAGGCCGGCGCAGCCTTGCTCTGAGACCCCCGCGCCCGCACTATAGCGAGAGCAACGGCGAGCGAACCTTCTACCGAGCTCGCACCACACTCGCCAGCGCGTCGAGATATATCACCCGGAGGACAACGCCTGGCGCCCCACTCGACCAAGATTACAATAAAATAGCCTAAGATCGAATAAACTCGACTCGCAGCTGACTGTCATCCGTTGCAGGTTAGTGTGGCACTTAAGTGTGATGGCGGTTTGTGGTGTGACCAACGCGGTTGATGCAATGATCTGCAATTAACAGATATTTTGGTGGAACTATTACGCAGTCGGACGCGAAATAAAATAACTATTGAGACATTGATCAGTGATGATATTTTATGACAATATATATCGCAATGATAATGATTTCGAATATCGTACCATAAGTTTTACGTTGTTTCAAATTATTGAGACGACAACCCTTCTCAATCAGAAAAGTGAACTTAAAACGATATTATAATCTAAACAAGTTTCCAATTATTTGTAAGTAGGCGGACCTTACCTGCCGCCATTTTTAAGGTTCCTTATCTCAAAAGGAAATAAAACCGGCCAAGTGCGAGTCGGACTCGCGCACGAAGGGTTCCGTACCATTATCTATAAAAACGGCAAAAAATTACGTTTGTTGTATGGGAGCCCCCTTAAATATTTATTTTATTCTGTTTTTTATATTGTTGTTATAGCGGCAACAGAAATACATCATCTGTGAAAATTTCAACTGTCTAACTATCACGGTTCATGAGATACAGCCTGGTGATAGACGGACAGACGGACAGCGAAGTCTTAGTAATGGGGTCCCGTTTTTACCCTTTGGGTACGGAACCCTAAAAAAGGAACTTATAGGATCACTTTGTTGTCCGCCTATCTGTCAACCCCCTTTACTCAGAAACGCGTGGAGGTATCGAGTTGAAATTGTCACCAAATACTTAAGTCCTTATACTCTAGAAGCTGTGAAAAAATAAAACCGCAATCAAAAGTTACAGCCGTTTATAGCCCACATATTTTCATATTTAAAAGGAAATATCATGCACACAAAACCTGTAACC
The DNA here is from genome assembly GCA_947086465.1 of Eupithecia exiguata. Lineage (NCBI taxonomy): Eukaryota > Metazoa > Arthropoda > Insecta > Lepidoptera > Geometridae > Eupithecia > Eupithecia exiguata. The sequence continues at coordinate 7,414,537 of OX352230.1, read as the reverse complement.
TGTTCCCGTTTGCCTAGAATCATAAAATTTGGCAAGAAGCAAGGCCAATCAGAGAAAGTAAATTTGTAGTGACCTCACTAAAAAATTCACTGTACGTCTGATTAGATTTTTTTTACTCGTAGGTTCGTACAGATCCCTAGGTGAGCGAGTCCGACTCGCACTTCATTTTATTTTGTCGTGAATGACACCAGCGTTTTTTGACGAGCGTCTTCTGAATCATATCGTTAAAAAGTAATAAAAAGGAAATCGGTTCCCTCATTCTATCTGAGAGTAAGGGCCTTGACGTCTTTCATGTGGTTGCGAAACAAACGTTCTTGAGAATTAACCCGGATAAGGAGTAACTTAATAAATGACCTAAATGACCAAACTTACTGCCAAATCTGCCTATCGTATCGTAAATAATCGTAATACTTCTTTGTTTTGTTTGTTCGATCGGTAGGAGGGTAGTTGAATTTTATTTATAAACCAATTAGATTGTAGGTATTAATCAGTAGTCCAGTATCTGTGTAGGTACAAATTGCACAAAATCCACAACACCAAAGCTAAATATGTGGATTTCTGCTTGTAGGACGTAAGTACCTAATAATTGTAATTACCCAACCATTTTTTAAAGGTACCTTATTTATGGTGATCATCGGTTCCGACTTGACATTCTTATCCAATAAACTTTTTTTTATTTTGAGCTCACTTTATGATTTTTTTTTCTCCTCGAGCTGTGGACTTTTTGAGTACCATGAGTATAATAAATATTAGTACCATACAATCCATTAACATTCGTATGGCGCGTGGTCCACAGATATTGTGGCTATAGGTACTTTTCAACTTTTTGTCCACCAACACAATACCGTCGAGGTTCTTCGGAATGTACCTTATTTATTACCTTACATAAATCTAATTATTATTCAAATTTGTATGTGTGCAAATACTATTATTAAAACAATAATATATATATAGGTAGGACCTATATTAACAGAAAGTTATACTTAATAATATTAGATTTATAGTTATGTATGTATAAATAATAACTATTTATTACGTGATTTTTAAATAAATTACATTTAAGCATACCTACACTATCTTTTTATTTTTCACCTAAATTCTTTAAATTCAAAACAAAAAACAGTAAAAAATCTTATAAGTTTATTTACAAAATAAAGAAAAATGTTGTAAGGTCGAAATAATACCTTTTTACTAAAAGCATTTGAAAGTATACGTGGTATTTGTATACAGAAATCAGACTCAATTAAATTTTTTTTCGTATGTCGTTGCTTTTACACATCAAAACCAGGAAATTTGGCATCTTTGGCATGGCAGAGGTCTTCGGCAAGATACAAGCGTCCGAGCAGACCTTCGAAGAGCGAGGCGGGCCTGTCCGGTTGACGCTGCTCCGTGCCGCGGCGCTCCAACAAGCACCATTCCGTGAAGCAGCAGGCTCGGTAGAGGTATACAGGTTTCTGGAAATATAAAAAACTCTTTTTATAACTACAAATAAAAGAAGCCCTCAAGGTCGGTACATTTCGCCAGATTTTTTCACTGTTTAAGAACTTATTGCAATAAACATTTTTAAACTTACGCGATCTGAACACAATACTATTTAACCTACCCGTTAAATAGTATTTATAATTATTGCAATAAGCTTGCAAAATAGTGTACTTATTGATGACATTAGCACGAAATTACGCTCGTTCCGTTGGTATGTTACGTTGCTACTATAATAACTACAGAGTGGGGCAAAATGTACAGACTTTTTCGCGTCGCATATTTTCGATGGATTTAAGACGCGCGTGTATATGGAAGCTATTAACAACAAACACAAAAACTTCTGATATGTTTTCTCTCTCGCTTAGACAAAATTGAACTGTTGATACCGATGTTTTACGTGCAAAATATCGGTTAATACCTATATCGATACAAATAACGGTATAATTTATATCGAACCGGTATTTGAAAATATCAGTATTCCAAGCCCTGGGGACACGTCAGACTATACATTTTGAAAGGCGACAAGAGTTATCCTAATTCATTGACTCACCTTTGTAGCCTGATAGAGCTGAATAAACGCATATGCGTTTCCACTGACCCCGTGACACAGACTATATCCCTTTTTACAAAGCCCACGTTGCCATATCACTTCACCCAGTTGTACTGCGACGTTCATATATTTTTCATCATCAAACACCTAGGAAAGTTAAAGCTATAAATTAAAATGGTCTACGAATGTGATATATTATTATATCTATCGCAAATCCATTCTTATATTATAAATTCGAAAGTATGTCTGTCTGTCTGTTGCCTTTTCACGTCTAAACGGCAGAACGGATATCAACGAAATATGGCAGGGCGGTAGATAGTATGTTATATATGTATATAGTACCCGTGGACGGACATATGCTACTTTTTATCCCCGGAAAAAGCGAGTGAAGCCGCAGGCAGCAGCTAGTTTGGGTAAAAAAGGAGCACTAAAGGCCAGCTCTTGCTTAAGCTAGTAATTTAGGTATTACCTGCGATGCTAAAATGCATAATGAAACAAATCCAGGTGCACCATGACACCACTGCACCAACTTGTCTCCAGAACCAGAATCCAAGGATGATGGGAAGTTCCCACTTGGGAATTGCTGCATTAATAACCATTCTAACGTTGGTTTTATATAATTTTGCAATTCGTCACTATTTATGTAAATGCTTGCCTGAAATAGACATAACATAATATAAGTACAAAAGTAGTATACAGGGTTATTGGTGAATTAGTGACAATACGTGAGCTGCAGGTCCTGCCCATCATCACAAACACGTTCGTATAGGCGCCAAGTCTAAATTCTAAAAAACATAAGTCACCTCTGATACTAAATGAAAAAACATCTTTGTCTGGAACCCAACGAGTTACTTAAGACCGATCTTTCACTCTCATATCTTCTGTTAATTCAGGGCAGAGCTGTTTTTAAGTTGAGTTTCAAATAAAACCTCTAACGAACGATTATTGAATTGCGGGGGGTACCCATTACCAATACAAAAACTAAGAATTAAGACCTGGCGTCTTCACTAACGTGAACTGCAGTTCACGTATTGTCACTAATTTACCAATAACCTTGTATAAGTTACAGGACGGTCAAACATAAAAAAGCGAGGTCTAGTTTTCTTTCATCTAACTAAGGTACCCAGGTTAGGTACCTACTACCTATTCTAATGATAATGATGTACCTATCATAGATCCTTGCTGTGTCGTCGAGGAAACACTGCCAATTTAACAATTATTATTTTACTGAATTAAATAAAAATTATTGTTGAATATGGACCACAATCCATCCATTGGAGAGTTAGGTTTAGTTAATAATACCGCGAGATCAAGTTAGGAGCGAACATGCTTTGCTTTAATATCGACAAGTATTTTATGTAAATAATTATGTGAGTAGGTACATACTTGTAGTAACATACACAAGATACCCGCCATTCCGTGTGCAGCCCCAAGATATGCTTTGCTATGCCATCGCCACAAAAGAGGGCTACTGGAGTTTTCCTTAGCAGATAAATCTTTACCGGACTGTAGAATTGCATTAATTACTTTCTCAATATGGGTAGGTGGGATAGCGTCTTTACCGTTTACGTATTTGTTTACGAACAATAATGCATATAGGTATCCAGCTTTTCCATACAAAATCTCATCGGGAGAATCTTTGAGGAGAGATGACAAGGATAAGAGTCTGAAATTGTAAAAATATTTAATTTAATAACGTACACTCGTAGGTACACAATACAACCTATGTATACGTATAGTTGGCGCCAATCTTCTTGTCCGGTGACGGGCAGCGAGAGTGGGAAGTTTGCGCAGGTACACTCACGTATAAGTATAATTCATATACTAGCATAGTCAAAATAAAAAATATAATCCCTACGTGTTTTGCAATCTATGGCTCAGGAATCATTCAATTAATATATAATTTTGGTGATTTTTAGTTACTGTCATCAATGTCATCATGCCGAGTGCACTGAGCGGAACTGCACTGCAGCGAAACTGCGCGACACGATGACGCAGCCAATTATTCTTTGTATGAAATCGTATGAGATAGAATCATAGAACGCACTATGCGTCAGTGGAACTGTGCGGCTTTTTTGGTGAGTGGTCAAATTTTACGCGCAGTGCCGCGCCACCACCGCACTATGGAAAATTTAGGTCAGTTTCGGATCAAAAATCTGTAACTTCATGAATTTTTATCATACTTTGATGAAATTTGGTACACATATGCAGTAATGTATAGAGATTCAAATAGTATATAAGTTTTAGTAATTTCTCATATATGTATATATGTAATAGAGCATAAAAAATAAAAAAACTGAAAAAACACGGAAAAAATAACTAAATAATTTATTTAATGTGAAATACAAGGTTTTAATTACCAAAAAAGTTAAAACTACGGCTAATTACAATAACAATAAATAAAAATATTTTTTTTTTCTTAAAGTAAATATGACTATCTAGTACCTACCTACCTAACTATCAACCTAATTACCTCATATTTTCGGCCTATGTAAAAAAGTGAAAAGTAATGGTTTTTGGAGTGAATACTTAGGCTCTACTCATACTCGTATTTCAGGGTCAGTTGTAAGTGGTGCCACTTTTAGAAGACTTAGTACCTCTTCTTCAAGATCTTTGTTATTTTTTACGTATGGTTTCTTAAACTTGTTATATACGGATCTGACGTGTACAAAAGAGTTTTAAAGACATCTTCATTTGTAGCTGCTCGGGAACATTTTCTGGCATGATGTAGTCGCATATTGTTTCTGTAGTCTTTGTTGCGCGCCTCTTGTGCATCTTCCGATAGCTGTCCAATAGGAAGAACTGCGAAATATTCGATAATATTTTCTCCGTGTAAAAGTATCTTCTTATATAATATGTATCATTCAAATATATTCCTGCAGTTTCCTTTGCGTATTCGCCAAATTTTTTGGAATCGATCATCGTTTCTGAAGTAAGAACTTGTAAAATAATGTAAAGGCGTTTAATCATTGTTTCATCCACACCTGTAATTTCCGCAGAGCATGTGGTGTCATAGAAAAATCTTCGTGCGGTATTCCCATCGTTAGTGTTCCCACTACCTTGCCGAGGTTTATCTACTATCAATCCTAACTCATCCCTGTAACGTTTTTGAACAAGTTCTTTCTTTTCCTTCTTCAATCTCTTGTTTTCTTCACTTGTAGCAAACCAAGTTTTAAAAGACAGATTATAGGAAATGTGTAAAATCATTTCCGTAAAGCGAATCCAGGCATGTAAGGTGGACAGTCCGTACTGGTAGGCGCTTTCATTTTCAGGTCTGGCAGTAACTTTCGACAAATCAATCATAAGTCGCGGAGTGGCCACGGTCTTCCTCGTTGGCCAGAAGTTGATGGTGTAGAATATTGATCGGAGTCCGGTAAATTCAACGAATACCCTGAGTCCAACCAAGTGCTATTCTTCTGTAAAAACTTTTCTTTAGTCTGGGATGCCATGGCCCAGCGTTTGTTAAACGTAGGAACAATGTGCCTTTGTATGTCACTTATTATAAAATAAAGGTCGTTTTCAGAAACATTAAATTTTTCCAATAAAACTTTGGACACCGATTCCAGGGTTCTGCCACCCTCTATGTAGGGAAGTATGAAATTGCGTTTAGTACAACTGAATGAAGACATTTTAGAACTTCAATCCACGGAAATTACAAGAGTAGATGAGCTTTACTTCACTTTGAAGTAACACTTATTTGAAAGGCTGGAATATTTTTTACCTCCCTTTATATACTATTTTGCAATACTGAATAGGTACCTACATCATTGATAATTTACATTCTCTCGCAAAATGCACGAATAATAAAAAAGATACCCACAAAATGTCTATACTATTCATGCGAACAGTCTCTGTGATAAACCACAAAAGATAACAAATTTCCTACTCCGAATTTTATCACTTTTTTTCTCATAACTTCTAAAGGGGCAAAAAGTGGCAGCTGATTTTTTTGGATAATGTGTATCTATAGTTAGACTATTAATTAACACAAAAAGTAGCGCATGGGGAGCCGTGGGCAATAGTGAAAAGCTTCAACGAAATTTTTTTTTTGTGAAAAATACGGTATGTGACGTTTTAAGTACTTACTCAAAAATGATAAAACAATATGAATATTAAATGACTGTTTCGTAAAATACATAAAACAACCTTTCTAAAAATGTAATATACTGCATATCTCTGCTAAATATTTATTTCACAATATTGCATTGAAACATGTACATGCAAAGGCTTGAGTTTGGCACCGCTTCTTCAACGTACTTCTGACTATGAAAAATAATATTATTTTAGGTATTAAGTGGCAAAACCCTATTAAATAACATAATTTGACTATTCGAGCATCTAATAAAATCAAAATAGTAGATAAATTATGACACTTGTTAAAACCATTTTTGATATGCTCTTGTTCTACCATTTTCCATAGTGCACCGCCGCAGCCGCCGCCAATTTAGCTATTGCTCCATACAAAAACAACTTGAGATCGCTATAACTATGAAAATACTTTATTGATAAGAAAAATTAATACGAAAGTTTATGTTTGTATTGATGCGAACAAACCGAATCAATCAGAATATTACAAAAAAAGTTTTGTTCTCGCGTACCTACCCTAAGTCCACTGGCGGCGTACGTTTTCGTTGCAATGTGCGCCGCGCTGCACCCTTAGATTGCGTTCGTCAGAGGACAAGAAGAATGGCGGTGATTATACCAAGTGGTACTAAGGGTCCCATTCCACTCATCCAATATATTGGTCCAAGTTCTTTGTCCAATATTTGATCGAATTTCTTGGATAGATGCCCATTCCACTCATCCAATATCTTTATCCAAGATTCCTAAGTAATTTGCGTACAGCTGATTTCAAATGAAATTAAACCGCATCACACTAATATTAATAATGCAATAGTTTGGATGGATAGTGTATGATTGTTACTCCTTTAGGCCAAAACTTCTCATCAGATTGGGCTGAAAATTGGCATAGGTGTAGCTCTTGACCTGAAGTAAACCATAAGCTACAATTCAGCCCATAAAATTTCAGTTTCCATGGAAATAATTTAACCTGTAGGTATACGTTTTCATAGATACAACGCGTGCGAAACCACGGGCAGAAACTAGTATCCAAATCTTTGATCTAATATCGGTGTTGCTAGTAAATTGGATGAAGTCATCCAAGTTCTTTGATTAAATGTTCATTGGACAAAGATACCTATTGGATGAGTGAAATGGGCACCTAAGTCTTGCTAGCTACTACTCTGCTAACAGGTTTATAATTATTAGATATTTAAGTCGAAAGCCTCACCCAAAAAACCATTCAAAATCGAAATGAAGGAAAGTACCTATTAGGTATGTTTTGCTAAGACATTTATTCTGTTATCTAGCTATAGCTAGTGAATATCTTAAAACCTGAACTAGGCTTTGATGAAATTAATGTCGCCTACCGAATATACAGAGATCTGTAGTCAGGAGTGTTGTCAGTGCATTTTTTCTTTCCAAGCCGATAGGATGTAACCATTGCTATAGCAAGAGGCCCTGCATCACCACAAAGAAAGCTGATTCGTTTTCCTTTTAAGTTGTCAAGTTTTAGATAATTCATTGCGCTCTGTAAAAAGATGGGAACAATGAAAATGCAACGCATGTTAAACAACATCAAAGCTTAAATAATTTGAACCAAAAAACTTCAAATCAATTCAATTCAAATTTTAGTGTAAATATACTAACACTGTTTTTTTTCTTTTCGAGACTAATAGATACTTCCTGGGGAATACAATTTTTATGGGACCACATCAGAATCATACATTATTATTTTTTATTATTATTATTTTAGTTTCAACCAGTATTTTTCCACAGCAGGAAAAAGGCCTCCCTCCCTTTTTCCAGCTTTCCCTCACCCTAAATGCCGCCGTGGGCCAGTCTGGAAGGTGCACATCTAACTCGTCCCGCCATGCCATCTCCGTCGTGGTCTGCCGCGTCTTCATACAATAGTGAAATAATTTTTCGGATCGGTCTATAGTTGACGGAGAAATTTACGAATATACCTACATAAAAAACATACAGCCCAACATAGAAGATCCTCCTCTTTTGTTTCTTATCGGTTTATAAATAGGTACTCAGGTATACGCACAGCCCCCCTAGCACGGGGTTTTTTGTCTAGGGTAGAATAGACAATAATGACATTGCATCGCCATACATTGCGTACATTATCGAAGTTGATGGAATGCATTTCAAATAATTTACGCATTGGACGACGAAGTGACGTAATTTTTCTTACCCTAGACAACAATCCCCGTGCTAGGGGGGCTGGACTGGATAATACGAGACGAGTCTGATGCGAAAGTTTCTTACTTGTTTGTTACCTCTTCGCACCAAAACTACTGAACAGATCGGGCTGAAATTTAGCAGTTTGTAGGACCTAGAATAAAACATAGTTATAACCTAGGTACTTTTATCCTGGAAAAAGGCCTGCGAAGCCGGGGGCGGAAGCTAGTACCTATCAATATAATAGTAAGAAGGTACCTGTAATGTTGCTAGTTCATTGCGATCATTTGTTTCATTTAATGAACATAATAAGTAGAACATAGCCAATCCGGCAGATCCCGTGTAGACACTTCCGTCATAAAAAATATCGCTTCCCATTTCATTCGTCAATAGGGACAGTTTATTCGTTTTATAGGTTTGCAGTTTGAGTAAATAATTTTTGGATAGCTGAAAAAAATTACTATGATATACAGGTTGTCCCGAAACTCAACGTCAAGCCGAAAACAGGGTGGGTTAATGACGACCCAGTACCAGTACCATAAAGTCATCGTTTTGTACATACTATTTAGAAATCTAGAATAACGCGGTGGATTTTTTTTCAAATATTTCAAATTAGTTTGTTCTATAGCCACAGTGCACTTAGAATAGTGAAAATGAAAAAACAATAAAACGTTTATAGAAAACACAAATAATAACGTTGTTAAGAAGCAGTATCCAAACATATCAATCTGAGAGGAAATCGTTAGCAGAGCATGCTCTACTGCTCGAGCAGTATGCCTTCTCTTGTAGGGTTTACAGGGTTCCGACCGTGAAAACGGTGTTGGAATATTGAACCATGCTATGTATTGGTACACCATTCAACTTGTCTATGGGACTGAGATAAGGGTAAGGGTTTATGATTAAATCAATGCTTTATATCTGTCAATGTTGTCCCGATGACACTGACAGTACTCTACTCTCAAAACCGTTCTGTGTTTAGTGCAACGCATGTATCTCTCTCTCTCTGTTCTGAATAAGCCCACACAACATGTCCATCTAAAGCTAATTTTCTGTATCCCTAATTTAAGTGTTAATCATGTAATGTAATTCCTAATTGTTTTCGCTAGACAATAATAACTATTGTGCTATGTGATTCTGTTCGTTTATTTTCACTCGCCGATTGCATCACCAACCTAACCTACCTTCTATCACTGTGCACCACTGCGTAGGATCAACATTCAAAGCTAGGCCTCACCGCCTGGCTTGCTCTCTGCTCTACAAACGGAGCCATATTACTAAGCCTCCGCTGTCTGAGGGCTCCAATGTCCATACAGAGTTCAGTACCGCACGGAAGTTAAGCAACTTCGGGTACGGTCAGTACTTGAATGGGTGACCGCGTCAGTTTTTAGGGTTCCGTACCCAAAGGGTAAAAACCCCTATTACTAAAACTTCGCTGTCCGTCTGTCACCAGGCTGTATCTCATGAACCGTGATAGTTAGACAGTTGAAATTTTCACAGATTATGTATTTCTGTCGCCGCTATAACAACAAATACTAAAAAACAGAATAAAATAAATATTTAAGGGGGCTCCCATACAACAAACGTGATTTTTGCCGTTTTATAGATAATGGTACGGAACCCTTCGTGCGTAGCCTACCTACCTTCTGTTTTGTATCTAGAAGGAGACGGAACAATAGTCCAAAACATGTAAGACATGAGAGTAAGTAGGATAGCGTGTTCACACCAAAAAACTGATTTGTCATGTTTAGTTATTTTATTTTTGGCGTAAAACTGTTACCCACAACAAGATACCTACCTACCAACCTAAATCCTAATTATGTAATTTCCACTGTTATAGTGAAACGAACTTACCTACTAGGTACCTACTTTGAAATATTTAACAGTAAAGTCTAGGTAACGCTCAAAATGCTCATGGCGGTGGTAGTAGCTAAACTTGCGCCATTTTTATATAATTACAAAATGAATTATTACAAATATTTCACCATAGTACCTATGATTATAATAAGGTTAATTAAATTAAATAATTTTAAATGCTTATTTAATTGCAGAAACGTTGGTAGGCCACCAAGAACATTTTTCATCTCTGCATAGGTATTATAGGGGCTACTAAACAGGATATACATATCTTTAATACCTAGGTTTTGGGAAATGTATCTGCTACAATAGGTATTCCAGCCCCGCAACAGCCTGTACCTACTAACCAAAGAGTAGGTAAGTAACCTCTGTATTTCTAACTAGCAGCGCCTCGGGGTTTCACCCACGTAGTTCCCGTTCCCGTGGGAATTCCAGGATAAAAAGTAGCCTATGTCCTATTCCAGACTATAATCTATCTCTGTGCCAAATTTCATTCAGATCCGTTCAGCCGTTCTGGCGTGATAAAGGAACAAACATCCATCCATCTATCTATCCATCCATCCATCTAAACTTTCACGTTTATAATATAAAAATAAATAAATAATAAATATAAAAATATAATATAATATATTAGTGAGATAGTGAGATGAATGAACAGAACACCTTGAAGCTATGGCACACAGACAGACGTTAGGTACTTACCCCATTGCAGGTGTCATGAAGAAAATTCGCTTTCTCATTGATATTTTCTTCATATCGATTTTCGAACGAGCACGAAGTCGAAAGCATCTCGGAAGTAGCTACCATAAGTATTAACGAGATAGATAGCAGTAATTATACCTACAATACAATCGTAAATAATAACATTATTAAAGCCAGATTAAAGCTATTTTATTTGTTTCTGGGTTTGTTTTAGTCACAAAGTAACTAGGTACTTTGTGGTTTGCTCCACAGATTTGTAAGTATAGTACTAAAGTAGTTTGCTCATTCATGCATTTTTTTTATTGGTCTACGTCTTCGATAAAAGTAAAAAAGGAAGATTCGGTACGTTCTACCAGCGCTCACTCAAAAACTGTACCGTGTTACAGAAGAAATAATGATAAGGTATCGGATAATCAGAAAATTTAAAGTTTGGTGTATCTACTTACGCGGGAAAATATATATGTGATGCCTTGGGCTTTGTTTTTTGTTTTGGAGCTATTTGTACACCTGGTGAACGAACACGAGGGCATTGTCGTGGTGTTTTAGTCGAAATCACACAAAAGTATACGTCGTAGCAAGCACGCGAAACAGAAAGCCTCCGCCCACGCCGCCGCCCGGTTCGACTATGACTGAGGTGAGGGAACATAGTTGGACCTGACTGGAGCCATGCACTTTCAAGATGGTGATGCCTCATCTCCCTTTTTTACTTTTATCAACACATATATCACGCCTACCTTACTGTAAATATAAAAGATCACATTTCTTTTGTATTATTTTCAGAGTTTTTATAGTACCTAGAAAGAAAGAAATGTAGATAAATGCAGTCTGATGTAGACAGTAATAGACTAACTAAAGTTTTTAGGAATATGCCGTAGATCAGTGCCTTATTCCTTAATGGAATATGCTAAGCCCACAAACTATATATAGCGTAATTAGCGTACTAAGCCAAATTAATGATGATGTCGGCGACTGACAATGAATGTCAAGTCTTTCTATGACGTCACTTCTACTCATTCTTTCATTCTCCCTTTCACTCGCTCTTAATTTTTTTTTATTTGTCGTGTAGGCTAAAGCTTGCTCTTCAGTCAGCCCCATTAAGGGGATCTCTTTTTTCATTGGTCAGTCCAGTCACAGGCTTTCGTCACTTCTGTTGAAAAATTGGCGGTTTTGTTGTGAAAATTTTGATGAATTCCATATTACTATGTTTCACTAACCAAGAGATGAAGTAGCGCAAAAAATGAAGGAGCCCTCATGTTGTATTGTAGAAGGTGCCCACTTCATTGTTCATGCTTTGGGCGTAAACACAATATCCTAAAACTTCTGCAAGACTGGACATAGCTAAGTTTTATATCCTTGATTAGAAATTATGTCCTTCATAATGTGGTTTGATTATTCTTGAATTCTTCGATTGAATTCTATTTTTACCTGTTAAAAAAATAAAAATAAAGCGAAGTGAAACATGGGTTCATAAAAAATACCAGTTTTTACTATGCAGATGTTAAATGCTAAATCTTAAATAAACATCACATTCAAACTGGAAGGAACTTATAAAACAAATTACAACAAAACTGCCCAGGTTCACATAACCACTATTTGAACTTAAGAGATCTACTGATATAATAACTGCCACAACTGCTTATTATACCAATGCGCATTCATGGTTACAGTACGGAGTTATTCTTTGGGGAAATAGTACAGACTCTAACAAACTATTTGTCTTACAAAAACGCTGTATCAGAATAATACATAACCTTGATGAAATGTCTAGTTGCAAACCATATTTTATAAAAGAACAAATCCTAACACTTGCATTTATATATTAGAAAGTTGTTTATTTGTCAAAAAGAACATAATTTTTTTCAAGCCATACATCCGACCACAACATTTAAGACCTCAAAATCGTTTAGATGTACCGTTTTCAAAACTACAACTCTTCCACTCTGGTCCACACGCCATGTGTATAAAAATGTTTAATTATATCCCCAAGATAAGCCCCAAGATATAAGGAATGAAAGCAAATTACCAAAGATTATGATAGGTAGGTACTTTTAAAGAAATATTTAATTGAAAACTGTTTTTATACCTTACAAGAATTCTTGGAGCTGTAGGAGGTACTCATTGTGTTGTATAGATTTGTTTTAAGTTAAGTTAAATTTTGTTTTATTTTAAGTTTTATTTATGTGGGTACTTTTGTTCTTTAAGTACCTACTTACATATCTCTACTTTTGTAAGTACCGTTATTGTAGTGCCCTAGCCGGGTCCATGTTTGGAACTGTTTTCTTTTATAAAAAAATTCTATTGTATGTATAGATTCTTGACACTTGCACCTTTAAAATAACTTCAAAATTTGCGTCAAATTGTTGTTCGCATCAATGAAAAAAGAGATCCCCTTAGACTTTAGATCAATGCTGCCCCCGATAGTTAAAAAGGCGCATGTAACAATAAGTCAAAATCGAGAAAAAAATGTTTTAATGAATCAAACGGGAAATCGTTCGCTGTCTTTCCGTTTATTAAAATAACTACATATTTCAAATTGGATAGAATAGCCAAGATATATAGTCTTTAAACTCTATTAAAAAAATCTGAATATTTTTATATTATTTAACTTAAAATAACAAAAAACCTTTTTATTTTAGTATAAAAATTAGCAAAATATACTGCGTCCTTAGTTAAATAGACGTGAATAGCCAGATGCGCCCTATAAATCTAGAACGCTTATTCCAGTACTTTTATTCTAAGTATCCTAGATATACTTATACGTTTATAAAAATAGGGCGCATTTGGTTACATCCGCCTTCTTTCTTAAGTATTCAAAACTATGTAGATAATCCTTGACTAAGATAAAAAGTACACAGTTCTTTCATCTGAAGCTATAGGTAACCTAAAAACATACAGTAAATGTGTTTTACTGCTTAGTTATAACCTATGAACTCTTATTTATTTTTATGAAAAAGAAAACTAGCGACAGAGTTAAGAATTTATTTAAAAAAATTCTTATCTATGGCACAAAATCAAAATAAATGCAATGAGATTCACAAAAGAATCACTTGATTCTACTTATAGTAAGTAAGTAGGATAATTATTTAGGTACAATATTAAACTTTGCGCTTACGTAGCTAAAAGTAATAAAACTGAAGCAAATTTGACATTTCATGGAAAAAACAAGTTTTAAGAATAACAATCGACTGCTCATAATATTTCTATTTTATACTAGTTTAATATCTACTTAAGTCATTATTCAGATAGTTATAGTAATTATATAAATATCTGAATAGCCCCTATAGAAACAACATAGTACCTGTGTTATTGATTAAATAACAAAATAAATATCATTATGAACTCACAACACAACCCAGTACTAACAATTCTTAGATACGTAAATAATGAAATCGGAAAAACATTAATTTGCATTTTAATAACAACTAGATAAATTTTACCTCTTAAAATCTAACTTTACTGTTGGATCACAGAAAATAATCAACCTTTGGACAAATCTTAAAAACTAGGTAGGTACAAAAAATACTAAGTTATATTAGTTACAATTATAGTATAACCATCAGTATCAAAAATCTTAAACTTAACACAGGCGGAAAACAGTTGTTTGTACTCTTTTTTTCTAATTAATGTCTATTTGTCACCTTAATCCTCATATTCGTTAATCAAATCAACAGAGTTATCATTACATGGCAAATTGTACCAAACAGCCCTTCGGTTCTCCGGCATTAGAGAAAGTAACTGATTATTATAACTATCTCAGATTTTCGCTTTTCATTAATTCCTCTGTATTGGGTTTTGATAACTGGTCTTGGAATTCCAGTTTTAATGTTTTTCATTCTTACGAAGTCCAGTACTCTGTGTGTTCCATTAAAATCAGTTTTGTACGATACCGTTTTAACTCCTCCTTCAAACGTAACTTCACACATGTTTTTCAGGTAGACTCGTGGTGTCGTATTTTGAAGTTTATAGACAGAAGAGCGATCTTCAAATCTACAAAAGTCGCCGACATCCATACTCTTTACAGTAATATTTCGATGTGTATCAGAGACGGCGCGGTGAAAGTCTTCGAAGTCATATATTTTTTTCTTCTTTTTGAGTGAGAGCTCCACCTGGTGATGAAACTCATCAGCTGACATGTCGGTATGTCCCACCTCCAAATATTTTAGTGTGATTGTTTCCAAATTGACTTCGCTGGAGTTAACAAGAAACAGTAAATGAGAAAAAAGTGCCCAGTTCTTGTTTTGAGCGGCGCAGTTGTCGAGCCACAGTGTGATGTGTTGTGTTGTGTTAACGTGTTTAAGATCACGATAGTGCAAAAAAGGCTCTGAAACAGCTAATGATGTCGTCTTTTTTCCTGCCTGCAATAGCTTCGTGCCTTACAAGCAAATGTGTCCCTCGTGCCTCGCAATTTCTTGTCTCCAAGAGGTACGAAACTCTCATTAAATAATATTAGTCTTGGGCAAAATATCGCAACCTTATATTCATCTAGACGAGGGCACATTATAACCTTTTCAAGATCTACCGAGTAAAACATGGTATCACTGTTCTGGTTTTGGATGTTCATTTGATGATTTTTATCTTCATCGTATTTCTGTCGTGCCAAAACGTATCTTCCGTGATGTATTTCGTATTCCTTGCATTCGGTGCAACTTCGATGACGGATTTCCATTATATCAGGGTTATGTAATTAATATTTTTCGCATATTTCGCACTCCTCGTTGCCTAGTTTCGCGAAAGAGATATTAAGTTCTTTAATAACTCATCAGAATCAGATTCAGAAAGGTATGAAAACAAACGATGACGGTTAAACATAGGGCAATAGAAACGGGAAACATAACATACCTACCTTGTGATAAATCCCGCAACGAAGAATTGCGCATCCGCTCGGGCGCAACTAACAAAGGAAATGACCAAC
Organism: Eupithecia exiguata; assembly: GCA_947086465.1. Taxonomy (NCBI): domain Eukaryota; kingdom Metazoa; phylum Arthropoda; class Insecta; order Lepidoptera; family Geometridae; genus Eupithecia; species Eupithecia exiguata. The sequence continues at coordinate 7,398,791 of OX352230.1, read as the reverse complement.
CTCCGTAGGAATCAAACCCCGCGCACCTCCCCGCAGGATTCGAGATAAGAAGTGAATAAGACGTTTATGCTTACATGCGCCCTATTAATTAAGTACCGTCGGTATTATTCTTAGCAACATAAGGTACTAAGACGTATATGACACATGCGCCTCGGCCAAAACAAACTATACGAAGTAGATAGGGCGCAAGTGGGCCAATGTGGACTTTTTTTCTTAGTATGCAAAGTAGTTTCCAATTAGTGCGTTAGGCGCAAATGGTTACATGCGCCTTATTAATTTCCTCTTAGAAATAGGGTCACATATGCGCCTTTCAAATTACTGACCTCAAAAAAAATATGCAAGGCCTAAGGGCATATATACACAAATGCGACTCTTTAACTAAGTTTGAGCTGAATTCGTCTTTTTATCTTCAATTAGGTGTACAAAAGTGTGCAGAAGCTGCTTATTTCGTTATGCTAAAATCGCATCGAAGCAAGGTAGAAAAATATTAAAAACATAGGCAGATGCGCCTTTTTTTACTGATTCCGGCAATATATATAACTCAAATCCGGAAAAAATGTTAGATGCGCCTTTTTAACTATCGGGGGCAGAATGGTTCGCATAGAGGAGCTGTAATTATAGAACATTCTATAGAGTATTTCCAGTCCCCCCCAGACCGAAGGGGATCTTTTTTGTTATTGCCCAGCCCATAGAGTTATTATAGCACTAGCCCTTAGAGTATACCTATACTCTAAGCACTAGCCACTATGTTATCTCTAGTGATTTCTTCCGGCCCCGCTTCAAGTCAGTGCTCTTGAGTGAGCCGTGGACGGAAGAAATCACCCGGTTGAGTTGTTAATCCATGGCTAAAGGCGGCTACACACACCCCTGCCGCAGGGGCAATCTAGAGAGCAAGGATGGTCTGGTGCTCCTGCCGCCCTGCCGCAGGGCCAACCTCACACGTCACAATTTATGATCATCCCCACTATTGCTCCCTAAATGAGAGGTTTTCGTTTTGCATTTTTAATAAGAAAAAAATTTATCTAAATTATCTATAAATTCCATGTATCTTGTATAGATGGCGGGGCCAGTATTGCCACTGCCGCCGCAGGGGTGTGTGTTAGCCGCCAAGAGAAGTGTGTTAACACCACAGACTTAGAATAATATTAAAAGTCAGTGGTTAATACACAACACTACGTGGGATAGAACGGGAGCCGAAAATAATAAATTGTGAACGCTACCACAAAATTACTTCCGGGTGTCAAATTTGACACATAAGCCATTTTGTTAATTTTGTCACTGTCTTTTCGAATTTCATCCTAAAAAAACCAAAAGAAAGAAGCAAATCGCAAAGAAGCGAGCGCATGCGTGAGTCTGACAATTTTCGGCCATATTGTTATGACGCATACAAGATCATAGGTCTCCGCCAGTGACGAGTCTTCTCGCAGTTGACGTGGCTACTACGTACCATCCCGTTCACCCACTCCGGACGCAGCATAGACGGTGACGAGGAATACGTAACTGGTGAGTGCTTGAGAGTTGAGAAGACAAAACTTCCAACTCGTCACAGCCTATCTATTTGGTTTCACAATAGTGAACGTAACATGATATTGAAATACTCAAGAACTTCGACTAGATGCTGCGTTTTCGACACAGTGCTATGATGCAGAGACGCAATAGGGATTTCCGCGTACCGTAAACGACCAGATTCCGGGACGATGATTTTGCTACGCGGCCTCTGCTTTCGGCTCGTAGCAGTAGGTACCTATTAATTACCCCATGTAGTCAAAATATAATATCTATCACAATTACTTTCTTTGTTGACTGGTATCGTAGTTGCGATAGGTACACATATGTACATATCTAAAAGAGTTGACCTTGAATTTTAGGTGACCTAAGTAGTCATGGAGGGAATGGTGGAGGAAAATGGCACTTCCAGTGGATCTGGTGTCTCAGAACAGCTAGCCAATGCGGGCTCATCGACAGCATCAGCTCACGTAGTAGCTGTGACCAGCATAGTGCAACTTACTCTACCAACCCAGGCTCCTTCTGCTCAGGTACCTACTATTGTTTTGATAACTCATACATAGCTAGTAGTTGATATTTTTTGGTAAGGTTAAGTTTTTTCCTTCTCCTAATCAAATTATCTACCAACATAACATTGCCTTTGCTTTGGACTTAGTTTGTTTATTATGATGCAACAATATAATTGAACATGCTTCTTTTTCAGGTACAATCTGTGATTCAACCTAACCAACAATCTGTCATCCAGACCGCATCAAACATACAGTCAGTTCAGTTACCAAAAGGAAATGTAATTCTTGTCAGTAAGCCAAGCTCAGTTATACATACCACTCAAGGAACTTTGCAGACATTACAGGTTTGATATAATTTTTTATGATTGTAAAAATACTTGGGTTTTGTGAGGTAAGCAATTTATTCAACACAATCTATCACCTTGTTGTAGATCAAACCAGAACCCAATTCAATACTGAGCACCCAAGGACAATCATGCAGCGATGATGATGATAGTGATGATGACAGTCCAAAAAGAAACTACAGAGAAATGCTTACCAGACGACCATCCTACAGAAAAATCCTAAATGACCTTGGAGGAGCCGAAATTGCTGGTAAGTTAAACATTTTCAAGACTATCTCTTTGTACCTACACAATTAGGATGTTACTGTTAACATTCGATGAAAAGTTAAACAAGTTGCCGATGTTGTACTATTAAAAATAAATTATATTCCTGTTAATCAGAGTTCAGTTGAACAAACATTTTTTGTACAAATAGTTTGATTCTTGGGTAAGCTTGTCTAGTAAAATGACAACAGTTAAAAGGGGCAATTAACAGATAAAAAATCTAATAGTACAAGAACATGATAATATTACAGACAATCGCATGGGGTCTAGAGCAGGAATCGAGAATGATGTGACGCTGTCATCTTCCTTGTCATTTGCGCCAGGTCAGTTGTATGTGCAGACATTGGCACTCTTTGTTTTTGTGTGCAACATGTGTCACTAACCTTGTTACTTTTCATCATACCATAACTCTACACCGTGTTGACATACGGCCATAACCTTCAGCTTCAAAATACCTCATAATCATATTGTTCATTATGACAAAAATTTCAAGGAATAATGTTCTATTCTATCTATACATATACCTACTTTCCTAGTATCAATGCTAAAAATACACGTTTTCGCTACAAGTCCTTTTATTGTTTACTAAATTAAGTATGCACAATACTACTCAAGGCTGTTTAATACTGGTACTGCAAAATTAAATTAGGTATCTGTAATTCCAGATTATTTATTTATGCCAGACAAAATTTAGAAAAGATTTGATCTAGTGAGTTACCTTAAATCTATTGAATTTTGTGGTAAACATTTTAGCCCCCACACTCATTTGAACCCAAATCAGAGGTTGGTTTTAAGACCCTGATCAGGGCTTATGCAAGTCTACCGTAGTCGTAAAATAAAGCAGATCAGAGTCATGTGTAGTAGTTAATATATTAGTGGTATATCACCCATTGATGATAATGCATTATGAGATTTATGACTATGACGGTTCTTAATGTTAGATGACGTGTAAATAAGAGTCCTGAACAAGTTCAGCTTCTTTGAGAAATTTATCTAATTTTGCGTAGGTATTATTGTAACCTAAGGTCGGGGGTAAAAAACAGATGCGAAAGCCCATTTTTCACATTTATTATTTAACCACTAATGTTGTGGTCAAAGCTCCGCTGAACCAATTTTGATACTTACACGGTAGTTTCTTTATTTTATCTATTGTTTGTCTATATAAGTATTCTTACACAGAACTAGACCAAATACCTATTCAACCAGAGCACTGCCTGTGGGCTTGAGGTAGATTACACCTTGGCTTTGTTGGATTGTTTAGTGATGTGATGACGTCATCATAACGAAATGAGCCCTGTTTATTATTCTGATCGATGACGTAATTTACCGCGAATAGGTCAGGTGACGTCATTGTATGAGTTCATATAACTCGCTGGGTTCATGTTGTTGTTAGTTGTAAATTATTTTCATTTTGTTTCGTTATGTTATGATGAGACATTCGGGACGATACACTCGAGATCTCCATGAAGATGCGATGGATGATGCGAGTTATAAAATTGCAGCCGTAGTTAGAAAACATTTTATTGTTTTGAATAAACTAAAAACCTACTACAAATCTACCTACTTTAATTTCACTGTTTTTTTAATTTTGCGGGACAAATAATAATCCATTGCGAATATTTTTAATAGCTAATATCATTCTATACCAAACAGGCTTTTATTTGACGAACACTTCAAAACACCCTAATGTCTGATTTATCATTTACCCTAGTAAATGCCATATAACTAGTTATACCTACAAGGTTCTAGAATCCAAAATATCGGCGAAATTTTTTCAAATTTAAGATCGAAAATGGACGGTACAAAAAATTATGAGATGCTATCTTTTAAAACTAAATAATGTTTGGAATTTCTGCTATTTGTTCCGACGACTCCGACGCGATACCAGTGTGTCTTAAAATATTTTCCATCAATATTTTCTTTTCGTTCTTAGGGTTCCGTACCCAAAGGGTAAAAACGGGACCGTATTATTAGGTACTTAGACTCCGCCGTCCGTCTGTCACCAGGCTGTATCTAATGAACCGTGATAGTTAGACAGTTGAAATTTTCACAGATAATGTATTTCTGTTGCCGCTACAACAACAAACGCTAAAAAGCATAATAAAATAAATATTTGAGGGGGCTCCCATACAACAAATGTGATTTTTTTGCTCGATTGATAACGGCAACAGGTAGACGCTTGAAATATTCACTTAAAAATAAATAATTAAATTAAAATAAATCAAATATTTAATGAGGGCTTCTATACAACAAACGTGTTTTTTTGCCGATTTTATAGATAATGTTACGAAACCCTTCTTGCGCGAGTCTTACTCGCATTTGGCCGGTTTTATTTTATCACATAAGACAGAGATGTCTTGGATTTTAGAACTTATATTCCAGCCAAATTCGATGCACATTGTTTGTAAACTAACAAAAAATAACATGGCTTTCATTAAATATCTTACAATTATTGTAAGCTATATTTATTGAAAGAAAGATCTCAAATCGACGTTACTAATGTAAATTGCGTTTATAAGACGCGCCAACAGTTTGAATTTAGCGTCGAGATTCATTTATAATTATTAAATTCAAACTAAGTTTAGTTTTTTGTTTGTGTGTGGTTTGTTTATAAACATATTTTCACATCGAGTTTGGCTAATGTATACCTAGGTACCTAATATTTGGCCCCACCAACCCCACATAGCTTTGTTGAGCGAGGTAGACTAGACTAGCCTAGAGCCGACGCACGACACCACACGACAAATGCGGCGACGACTCCGGCCGTCATACATTTCTAAGAACCAGGGATGTTGAGTTGAAAACATGAGACAAAAGATTACTATTGTTAATATTTAATCTATATGTATATACAATACTACTACTAATATTAAAAATTAAAAATGGGACCATTATATTTAATAAAAAGCAATTTGCCGCTTTTACAGGTTCAAGCCTATTACGTTGCGGTTCGTAGATGAGACCCGCGCTACTAAATAGTTGTTCGCTGGGCACACTTGCTGGTGGCGATGATAAATAACGTCTAGCTATTGTGGATAAACGCTTAAGTTCGGATTTTTATTTACTCCACCATTTAAGGGGGTCTTCGTTCACGTGGATCCTTTTTTCTTGTTGCGACCTGTCGGACTTTCGCTTTCGCATTGCATCCGCATCGATTATTGCGAATGCGAAAGCGGATGCAGATGTCAAAATCCATGCGGAAGTTCCACGATTGCGAATGCGAATATTCGTAACATCCCTGCTATGAACCTGTCGTGCTGTGCCGTGTCGTTGCGTGTGAAAACGGTTCATAGAAATGTTTGACGCCCGGAGTCATCACCGCATTTTGTCGTGTCGTGTCCTGCGTTGTGGGAAAACGCTCTTACCACGGTAATATTATCTATACAGTATTCCAACTTCATACAAACGGACGAAGCGCGAGCTATACCTACGCGCCTCGATCTCGGCATGCGCTCAGCATGCAGACAGTCGCGACTGTGCCGCAGTGACGAACGGACGGTGTGTGTTTTTTAGGGTTCTGTACCCAAAGGGTAAAAACGGGACCCTATTGCTAAGACTTCGCTGTCCGTCTGTCACCAGGCTGTATCGCATGAACCGTGATAGTTAGACACAAGTTTCACAGATGTATTTCTGTTGCCGCTATAACAACAAATACTAAAAAACTAAATAAAATAAATATTTGAGGGGGCTCCCATACAACAAACGTGATTTTTTTGCCGTTTTTATAGATAATGGTACGGAACCCTTCGTGCGCTAGTCTGACTCGCACTTGGCCGGTTCTTTTTTTTTACAATAACCGCGCCATTTTTTCACTAAAAAGAAGTTCTTGTCCATGTTTCCCAAAACAATTTTTAATTAAGAATGCGGATTTTTTTATACTTTAAAATTTAATAATAGAGCATTTCGTACGTCTCAGTCGACGCGTAAATATTTTTCGGTCGCAAATTTATAAGATCGATTTGATATTCGAACCTAAACACGGTTTTTTTAATTAAATCTAACAATCTAAAAACAACACGTATTTTTATTGAACACTTCCTTTTCAATTCCCTAAGTATATTATTTGATAAAAAAAGTATATTTACAATCACAAAATAGAAATGGAAACACAAAGTAGGCAAATGTAATTAAAATGCTGGAGGCGGGCAGCCCTACCTATCGCATGTTTACGTGCCTGGCTGTAAGCATTTATTTCAAAGATACGGCCGAGTTACAATACTGTTAGATAATATTACCGTGCTCTTACGTTGCTACACCGCACGGCGCGGCGGGTATGGGACAGTAGCGTGCGTAGGGCATGGTGCATTTCTGCTATCTGCGAGATGAAATTATGCTACCTATCCTATTGTTTAAATTATAGATAGGCGATAGTTTGGTATGATCAACGACAAAAATAGCTGAACATTGACCTAAAATGCTTTTGGAAAGTTAACACTATTGGTCGGAAAAGGTTTTATCGACATCGATGATCGATAAAGCAGCCACTGATATTAGGGTTCGATGTGAAAATATTATCATACTTGATTGGCGTCACCGCAGATATTGTGGAGAGAAGAAGAGAGAGTTATTGGTTCGTTATTTGGTTTGGTTCAAATTCGTCATGGTGGAGGTCACATAACTGCAATGAATATCGATTGTGTGTCATTTAATTTTGTGTACTTATAGTATCTTGTCATACTTCATTCTTTCCGGTATCAAAATCTGAAAATTTATAAATGTCTACAATTTATCTTAAAGTTTTCAAAGTTATTAATTACAAGCATCTATTTGCCCATATATCAAACTAATTGAATGAGATCCCCATTTTCTAATCCCGGTGTCTATTTGAGGTCAGCTAAGATGGTGCCGTGTGAAATGTCTAGAATTTTTGATTGCTAAACATGGTTTGTTGTTATCAGTTATTCCAGCCGGAGCCCTGCAGAGCGACGGCGGGCTGCATACGCTGGCGGTGTCAGGAGGCGCGGGCGGCGGCGCCATTGTCCAGTACACCACCAACCAAGACGGACCGTTTTACGTACCGGGTAAGCGTCTCTCTTCCATTCTTACATCTTACACCAATGTGTCGCGAAACAAATGAACGATTCGCACTATACTTACAGGGCCTATGCTAGAAGATCAGACACGCAAACGAGAACTAAGGCTTCTGAAAAATCGAGAGGCTGCGAGAGAATGTCGTCGCAAGAAAAAAGAATACATCAAATGTCTCGAGAACCGAGTTGCGGTCCTTGAAAATCAAAATAAAGCCCTAATTGAGGAACTAAAATCGTTGAAAGAATTGTATTGTCAGCAAAAGACAGAATGAGGCCCAGCTGGCTGACGGGTGTGCCGCTAGCCCGCCGGTGAGAGCTCCCACGCACATGGTGCTGCGCTGCACTTTGAATCGGATTGTCGTTCTACCTATCGTGTTTGATTACGCTCTCGATGACAAACGATTTTATACAGAACTCTTCTTTTCATCTATGAGCTATTATTTATTTAATTTGCAATATTTTTTATTTACTCTGAATAGTGGAGCCTAAAAACTAATTATTTTTCAACAGGTATTGTTAGATGGTATGTTGTATTGTTAATAATTTTGTATGATACCTATTTTTCTGTTATTGTTGTTTATAATGTTTCAGTTAATTTTATAAGCCATAGAATAATTGATCTTGACCAGATTTGCAATCACAATATTTTTTTCATGGAACTAATTCCAAAGTTAGAGAATTGATCTATTTTAGTTAGAGAATTGAGCTATTTGATTATAAAATGTTGTCCTTTACAAATGTTCTGGTTTAAGGTAGAAGTAAAATACTTTGTCACATAATAATACAAGTCTTAATGCTGTTTGAGTTGTGATAAGAAATATGGTCATTTCATGTTTTATTTCGTTCACCTCTCAGGGTGTTTGTAATGGATAAGCCAAAGTTATATTCTTAGTTCTTTTGTGCAATGTACAGTTTTGTCAGACATTTAATGAATTAGATATTTAACAAATAAATGAAATATTTTCTGTGTACATTGTAAATAAATTAACAATAACTTGTATAAATTGTAAATAAAACGTTATGAAATATGGGATAATAGAAGTGTCTCGATCTTGTTGTCATCTCTTAAACCGTCAATATATTACTGTATTTTTTATTACATATAAAGATTATATTATGTGATCCTACACAGAGTAGGAACATATTAACATTTTATCTGTTACTATTATTAATTAAGCAGAATTTGTTATCAAAGGGTAATTTTAATTGACCATACATCAGAAGTTAGAATAAGTTATTACGAATAATGTTGTTTGCTATGATTGAAATGTTTGTTAAAATGGTTGTTAGTTCTGTAGTCTTCTGGAATATCCTTTTTTTTTGTTGAATTTTACAGTGATGTTATGATGAATAATAGGTAATGCAATAGTGTTGTATTTTAAATTTATTATTTTATCTACACATTTCAGTCATGGCAAGGAGTTAGGTATAATTAATATAGACATTGTGGAAAGTGCCTTTAAATTTAGAATGAGTAAAGTTTATACCAACATAGCTCTTTATGTTAATGCTATTTATAAATTAATAAATATTAACTGTTTGATGTAAATCCCTCTTTTTTTTGTATACTAGAAAGTGATAAGCATAATTATGTTAAGCCTAAAACAGATATCCATCCCCACCACATCCAATTCAAGTATTTGATAAAGTAACTTTTGCAACTAAATGGCTACATGATCTTAATTAAATTTAACAATGGGTAAGATTGTTTCCTGTGTAAAGAAAGTTGGTGGGACAATCCAAATCCATATCTTGACTTGGAAAAAACTGTGTGATGAATAAAATTCATCCCACAGCTTTTTGGAACATCATCCCTGTCTGTGTACTTATAATAATAACTTACTAGCATTAACAAATCACAACCCAAATTATTAAAACTCTCTTGCTAGGCGTCGAGTTTCAGATAAAAGTAATATTTATTGGAGAAAGGATCTAAAACTAACAAATAATGTAAATTGCGTAAAAATAAAAGGACGCAGCAACAGAGTGAATTTTAGGTTAAGTATGGACAGTTTGTTTACAAACATTCTACATCGAGTTTGGCTAAGGTTATAGTATTGTGTCAGAGAAGAATAAATTAAGCAAGCTACAATTTTAAAATTAAAGAAACCATGTAAATAAATATAGGAAAATAACAAGAACTTGAATAACAATAAGAAGTTTATTAGACAATCAAATCATGACAAAATTGTAATTCTGTGTAAAAACAAACTTGAAATACAAGCAATAATATTAGGCTATTGGTGTAGACATTTTACAGTTTAGTGAACTTTCTTCTATGTTTTTTATATTTCCATTTTACCAAATTTTTGCTTGGTGCATTAGTCATCAAAATTTTGGGACAACAGAAAGTTTGCTGCCAGATTTTCATTCTTTTCACAGGCAAAATAAGCTTGAATAACCATGTGTTCAGGAAAACCAAGTGCTTTTAACCGTTCTATGGCTTCTTTGTCTTGAGGTGATACTTGAATAACATTCGGTTGATCAGGATCAGGGTTGATGCTTGGGCTCTCCTCAGCACCTACAGCACCAGCCAGTGCTGCTGCAGTCGCAGCCGCTCCTGCTGTTCCTCCTCCAGCTGCTGATGGGTTTGTAGGTTCATTAAGCATTCTTACAAAAGCTTGTTGATGTTGGCTAATAGCCTGCAGTAGAGCAGGGTTTGTTTGTCCAATTTGTTGCAGCACAGCATTTAACAAGTTAGGATTCTGTTGAATAACAGCACGCATCTGTTGGAACTGGGGTTGATCCCGTAGGAATGCCAATGGGTCTTCTTCACTACCTTCTTCAGTTTCCTGTTCTTGCAGTAACTCTTCAGGGATCCCTGTAATTAGATATTCTACAGCTCTTTCTCGATTATTAAATGAGGCATGCAATGCCTGCTCAACTTGCTGTCGATTGTAGCCCATATCCATGATACTCTGCACTGTAGCTTCGAAGTCTAGCTCGTTTGCTGCCGCATCCTGGGGCGCAGCAGCGGGTTGGGGCTCTGACGCTGGCGTAGGCTTAGGCGTATTTTCAGTAGGAGTTACTTTAGCATCGCCGCTCTCAGTAGATGAATTTTCAGCGACCGCAGGCGTCGATGTAGATGGTGGTTGAGCTTCGGAAATTTTGGGTTTGGTGACCATAATAACAATAAATTTCTTTTCATCTATGTTATAGGTATTCAACTTACAGTCGTCGAGAAGAATTTTGCCTGCATAAATTAGTTTTTGATTGTCAGAAGCATACTCTTTGCCCTTTTCGACTTCGATTTTCAGCTTGAGAGCTTTGACGGTTTCTTGTGGATCAATTTCAATTTGAAATGATACCTGTTGTAATGTTTTTAGAGTCACCAGCATTTTGCTAACTCACTTGAACGACTTGGCAATGACACAGTGACTTTATTTGTGAAATTCTAAATCCACCGAATAAAATTCTGACTCGACAAAATTGCAGTAAACATAACCTACAAACTGATTCAAACGTCTTTTTTAACACAGACTAAAAATGTATAGTGACTCTCGTAGTGTTGCCATTATTGAAAAATCGGGTCATTAAAATTTGAGCTGTGTGAACCTGGCAGCCAACATTGAGCTTGTTTTTTTTATCCTTTTTTGAATGTACCTACCTGTTTTAACTAGAACAATGAGGGCTTTTCAATGCATCATTACGGCAATATCACTTGAAAATAAGCAAACCATTGCTAACTTGAGATAGTACAAGACACTTTCTAGAAATAAACAGGGCTTTGCAACGTGGACACCTTTTGAAAAAGCAAAAAAATTGAGCGAAGAGACTTGGATGGACTACTACTACTTGAACTGGGAAGCATAATGCATAAAAGTTATATCCAGGTTAATAATATCTCATGTTAAACTGAGTTTTTTCTTCAAGCTTTCAATCTGTAAACCTTGGATTTTATTTCGTCGGTCAAGTCGGTGGTGGGTTAGAACAAAATCAAAGTTCTCAATTTTCTAGACTTTTATATGGGACATTTTTTCATTAAACAGGAGGTATAAACGCAGGTAAAAGCAGCCAGTCGTACATCAGAAAATATTTTCTCAAATTGTGTTGTCATTGTCAGTAATGATAGGGTTTATTTACCCCATTGAAGTCTAAAAATCTATGTGGAGTTATAACGATTAATTAGCTTAAGTTGAAGCTCGTTGGCAATGTTATAGCATTTTACGGTTTTTGATTACTTAAACACTACTCTTTGTAAGTTGTATTTTTTAAGAAAGCTCGATTTTTGCACACGCGTTCTGTTCTGCTCTCTCCTATGAACGCGAAATCACATAATTTCGCGTTAAAGATTTTTGTTATATACCTAGTGCCGAGTGTAAGCCTTCGCACTCTGGGTAGGTACCTTATCTCTAAGAAATTATATAAGTTCCCAAAATTTTTCGATTTCGGCGGGACTCGAACCTGCGCCTCTGTACGGGTGTGCTCTTACGCCTGTGGGTCGCAAGTCGCAGTCCTGCCGAATTCGAAATTTTTTGGGAACTTTTAGGTATTTGTATTTCATAAAATTCTCATTTATTGAGCTTTACAGCACAACTAGATACCGTGTGGAACAGCTGAGAATTGACAAAGTTCGGATCCGGAATCTGCGGGGCCAGCTTGGCATCAAAAAAGCAGTCACAGTGAAAGATCTAAATATCTCCTAAAAGCACGGAGCACTATTTATATGTTTCGGGCAACGGAAGTACTTTATTGCACAGCTTTAGGCCCGTATTATGAAAGCTTCCTCAAGCATTACTTAAGCAGTCATTACGTGATCTCTACTCAAGCGTAGAATCTCTGCTCAAGTAATTCTTTAATATAGAACGTAACTCTGATTCCATTCTGGTTGCATTTGCTTATTGTCTGCTTGAGTGAGTATGGTCTTGTCTATGGTCTGTTTTGAAATAACTACCAAACGTTCCTTTACTTTCAAAAACTTACCACATTGATTGATTTTTCTACAGTTTTATTTTATTATTTCGTAAAAATTATTGACAATTATTTGGTGCGAATCGAAACGCAAACAATTTATTTTAAAAAACAAAAACGACATGAAAATGATAACAAAATTTTCCTGTTTGTTTTGTTCCTAGCTTTCCTTCGTGTGTAGGTAGGTAGGCAACCGATGCCTGAAATTAACTTGATAATCCTGCTAAATTTCATTTTTTTTTCGGTGTTTTCACTGTTTGTTTCGCATTCCATTCCTAGGTATGAAAGTCAAAATAATTCAGAATGAAAGGTTCATGTCTAGCTAGCATAAAGACCTGCCATCACCAAAGAAAGTCAACATCGACGCGGCAAAGGCGGTGATCTCGCGTATTTTGCTTTTATGAAAATAAACTGTAGGTATTCGTTGATTTTCAATATTCCTAATATTTGTCTACAATCTCGAATCATCATCATAATTTGTAGGCAATAGCGGTCAGAAATTGCAGTAGGTAATCTCCGACCAAGCGCGTGGTGTTTACCACACTTGAGTACCTAATCAGAGTTCAAAGGGTCACCAAGCACAGATATGACTGTTAAGCGTTCAATAACATATCTATTTTAAGCAGTTACTCGAAGGCGTGGACGGAGGAAATCCGCTCTTGAAGGCTACTTGAGTGTAGATTTTGACATGAGCTCCCAAGCATTGTTTGAAAATTAGTATTCACTCAAAACTAGACACTCAAGAGATCGATGACTGAGCAAGCTTTCATAATACGGGCCTAAGCCTCCCCATAATAAGCGCCAAAGCGCCCTGTCTTCAGCTTGCCGCATCAAGCATCTGCCTGCAGTCTTTCGCAGATAGAAATCATACCTGGTCGGAGGGCGTCCTACACTACGTTTGCCGAGTCGCGGTCTCCACTCAATAATACTTTTACCACAGAGGTTGTCGGTTCTTATGACGAGGTATGGCCAGTTCAGCTTGCTAATTCCTGAGCTATGTCGATAACCTTTGTTCTCTGTCGTTTGTGTTTTCAAGTATTGCGGTATGGATTCGACGTAATTACCCAAACGCTGCCCAACCTAGCCGGACCCTCCTCTTGGCCTCCTTCTTAAAATTGTTTACCTAGAAATTCCATGGCGGGTCAACTTTTACGGACACTAATATTTCCGCGTCCATGATGGATGATGATTAGCCATTTCAATATGCTTGTGCAAACTGGTCTTGGAAAAATCAAATTAAAATGGTCAGGGAAATATCACTATTTTCCTTGATTTCGGTCATCAGATAAGTTTCATTGCTAGCAGTAGAAGCTAATACTTACGTTTTATATTGCGTAAAACCTCGCACTCGGGGTTATTTAATTTTTAAAACTTGGTTACTTTGTAAGAGAAATTCATGATCATCAAAAGAAAAAACTAAACATGCATGTTACTAAAAATGTATTTCTTACATACAATAGGTTTACCTTACTCTATGTAACTTACAACTTATTTCTATACTATTCTAAAGTTGCTAATATTATTAGCCCAAACATAATATTTCACAAAATGTGTAGGTACACATTTAATAGTTCTCTGTAGTCAAATCCTAAAAACCTTAATATAATGACCAATCAGCTAATTAATTACAAAAGGGAACCATCTAAGAAGCACAGAAATATACAATAAATACTACAAAATCTTCAATGGAACCCATAAATAACTCATAGTAGATAATAATATGATGAATTTAACATAATGTATGTATGTATATAAATTATAATTCTTTGTAAAATTTCATCATATACTTTACAATTTACAAACACATACACAACAAAACAATTTCATACTTCGATTACACAGCAGGTTTGTCCATTTAAGTGGTTTAAATCCAATTCAAACAGTCTGGTTACTTTATTAGGACTCAAAGTACCTGAACACTGGCACACAATTATCATGGAGTTGTTTCAAATAACTTTTCACGAAAATATTTGATTTTTTGTGCGAAGAAAGACTCTAACCCTTCAGCACACCTATAAAATTCAGAGTCTTTTGGGTTAAAGTAACGACAGTTGTCAAATATTTTGGTCATGTCACCAATAAACTCACTCAGTGTACTATAACTTAGTTCATTCACTTTCCTTTCTACGGTTTGTAGATCTGTAAAGAAAAAAATGGTTACAATATGTATTATATTCAAACAAGTTTATAAAAAAAAATAAGTCAAGAAAAATCGAATCTTGATCAGTTGATGCCGACAGCATACATAATAATACGTAACAACACGAGGTCGTTTGAAAGTTGCTTGGGGCTCAAAAATCTTGTAGCAACTTTAAATTTTCCTTTCCAACAAATAATCATTTTCCACACATGCTTACGTGAAAACCAAGAATAAAGTTACTACATGCCGACCACTAGTGCTTGCATGATTAATAAATCCTTAGTAAGAAATCGCCGATCAACCAATCACGTCAATAATCATACATTTTGTAATACTCGTAGCAAAAGTGACACGCGTGCTATTTCAAACATACCTAGCTACGAACATGAATGAAGTATTTCATCCATATTTCATCTATAAACTATCTACATTAATAATTTCGTACCGGTCTACGGCAGACTCGAACGAAATGCACATCAAATTGAAAAGCGTAAAAAAATTGTCGATCCGAGACGACAACCATAAAGGCGGAAAATTCGGGTTATCGAGTATTTTCGATATAAAAATTAATAAATTGCTATATATTATTTATTAGCGTTATTACAATTATTTTACTTAGCTTCTAAAAATTATTTTTGATTAGGCCAATTTGTTTAGAGAACGGGATTTTCTAAATTTATTTTCTCTACCTACCGAAACAAAAGTTGTTCAGTTTAATGGACTGAGTGCTTACTAGAGAGAAGATAATCACTGCGTTTTATAGAGAGGTTAAACGCTCTAATTAGTTTATTTTGAAAGTAGTTTGTTTTTTATATAAATATTATGTAGCATCTTTTGCAGTTTTATTTTATTATAATTAGTCACAATGAATGTTTACGACACAATTCTATGCCTAGCCAAAATATTATTTGTTTAGAACGAATAACTACACAAAGATCATCTACATTTTATAAAAAAAATTGTGCATATTATTATCAGTTTACATTATACCCGAGCGAAGCCGGATTTTCGTCTAGTTGAATAATAAATTGCAAAAATCCTTAAGTTGTGAAAGAGTTTCTTGATGCAAAATACAAACTTCTGTGGCCGGAGGAGATGAACGAGATACGAGAATCATTTTACGGCAAAGTACAATCAGTATTCCATATCAATTCTGAATGCTTTTTATACATGATTATTGACTAGCTCTTGATTTAATCCCATCACTAATTATTTTCTACCAAAAATTCAGCCCACGAAGTATCAAAGATGGAATATGATTATTTGTTCAAGATGCGTTGATAATAAAGTTGAAATTGCCAAACGCCTACGCTAGATAGAGAACCATTGGTCATTTCACACCACAGTTCAGTGTATAAACAATTTAAGTAAACTTATACCTGATAATGATAACTGATACACTGATATACTGATGATTTTATAACTGATACCTCTATTTGCTTTTTGAATATTGAACAAGAAAAATATTCTTACTCACCCATAGGTTCTTTTATAACTTTGTAATAAGTAGGAGCTTCTCTGGGATCTACAGGCTCCATGAAAGGCCAAGCATTTTTATGCAATTGAATTTGTTTAACAAGCCTCTTCAAATTTTCTACATCCTTATTAGATAATTCTTTCATATTTGCATAATTATATGTATTGTTTTTCTGACAATTTGGACATGTGTACTCATCAATGTTGTCAGCTTCAGATTGCAAAATTCCTACACATCGTCCATGGAACCAGTCCTGGCATCGGTCGCAACAAATGTAAAACCTGAAACAAGCATATTTTTACATAAAATATCAATAAAAGGTAGGTCCATCCATAATCTAAGAAAAAAACGCCTAATCCCGCGGGCAGTGCCCTAACGCTTTGCTGCGTCACAAACCAATTGTTAGCTATACTTGTTATGTCAATATAAATAAATCAATGTTTTTGTCTCGCGCACTATCTAATTAACCAGTGATTGTGTATGGTGCTCAGGAATATTAGACCATGGGTCAGGTAAGGCAAGCATTTTTCTACATAAAGAAAGAAGAGATTTCTTTGATACTAACTGTGAATTATCATAAGGTTGTCGGCAGAGACAGTAGAGTTCCTGTGTTTCTTCAGCCCGGCGGCAATCAGTGCAAACATATTCTTCCATAGTTTTACTCATTGCTTCCGTAACGCCCACGCAATCTCCATGGAACCAATTACTGCAATGCTCACAGCCAACATAAAACCTGAAATAGAAGATATTTCAACATGCTCATAATCTTAATTAATTTTTAAATTTGCTACTTCTTTAATAGTAAAAAAATTAATCAAACTATTATTTGATTAGTTTTCTCTGTTAATAAAGATATAGCATTAAAACTAGTACATTGTATTTACAGTTGTGTATTTACAATTAAAACAATTAAGCTACCTGTAGATTGTTTGCAACAGTCTGCTGTTATCTCAACTAGGTAGCTCAACTGATCCATAATTAGATAAAATTAAATTATTAAATATTTTACTCATATTTATATTATTTTCTACGCTTGATGGCAGTTTAGGTTGTGGAGGGATATTGTATTGGCTGATATCGCTATAAATAAAATGTAGAAATGATACTCACTTGGTGCAATCGTACGGCGTGCGGCAAATACATAGAAGCTTCTCTTTTTTGACGCTCCGCTTACTGGGTCGAGGCGTAGACGTGGCGCCAGAAGTAGAGGTACGTTTCTTGCTACTGCTACGAACTTCTTCTTGCTTGGTTCGCTCAGCGCGGGTTCGCAGTGCCAACTCGGCAGACAACTCTTTCTATAAACAGAAGTGATATCAGAGTTTTTGATTGAATAATTGATTTTTCAACTGTAATATTCAGAGCATAACCACCGTATCAATAGGTGGTTGCAGCGGCACCTATACTATAGTAATACACGAAAAGATAACGAACCTGTATTTCAACACCAAGTTCTTTTTCCAGAAGCCCTCGTTTCTTGATGATCTCCTTTTTGAGGATCTCTTTATGCTTAAAGAGTAGCATTTGAAGTCGAGAATGATTTGATGCAGCGCGTCGGCGTTCGTCAAGCGGGGACGGTTGGGTTTGAGGGCGAGGCGCCGGAGGGGAAGGTGCGGGGCGCGGTGTGGGCGCGGGGTGCAAGCGCGACGGCGGCGGTGGCGGCAGCGTCGACGCGACGGACGCGCAGACCACGACGGTGGCGGCGGCGGAGACAGGCGCGGGGGAGAGTGCGCGCGTGGAGCGCAGACGCTTGCGCGGGCTGCTCTCGACCCACTCGTCGTCGTCGTCGTGCCGCGGAGGGGGGACGCGCCGCCGCGGCGGAGGCGACGGAGACTCCGCCGCGACGGCGATGGCACGCACCTCGCGCTCCACTATCTGTTGTGTTTCTGGTTTCATTCTTTTCTCTTGATAGCGTTGGAGTTGTAGAAGCTTCTCTTCTATTTCTGGATTCAGATTTTCTTGCTTTAGTGCGCTCTTTATGGCTGTAACATCAGTAATAGTGGTTTGTAATTAAAGTCGCGATCGATTATTATAAAACTTTTTGCGTAGTTCATATGAAATGATATAAATAAACACTTACTTTGTTGTATATAATCAGGAGTGAGAACAAATTTGTTACTTTGAAGTAGCGCATCGGGACCCGCGTTTACTATGTCTGTCTTGGTATTATTTTCTTTTATATCTTCTAATTTGGACGGTGTAGCTTCTTTATGACTCGCTGCTTCGGCTACATTGTCTTCACCATTTAACAACTGTGGTTGTTTTATTTTATCTTCCTCACAAGAATCCTATAAGTAAAATGCATAAGTAGCATCAAGTTCTGACATTTCGTTGGTTTTGCAGTGACCAAATTCACATTGTTATTATTGTTAGATAAGACTGGATACTTAACTCATAAAAAATAAAAAGGCAATAAACAAAAAATGAATTAATAATGTTAATATCGATTTGTGGGAATATATTAGTCATCTCAGCAATAATATTTTTACATCGATTTTGATAGTATCAAGATGTGCCTTAAGTTACTGTGTCCTAATGAAAACGGGAATGAAATTCTATTGCCCATACACCCCCACAAAACGTTAAAAAGCAAAAAAAACCGAAATAAAATTACAAAAATAAATGGGACTTTATAAAATGAAAGTCATGTATTACATTATCAATTTATTCAGTGTAAAGTATGTACCTGGAATTGCTATTTAGCTAATTTGAAATTGCTTAAAATATTAAATACAGAGTAGGTGGTGTATGAGCAATTCAGATCATATGTTAGCAATATCTTATTCTTGACCGATTCATAAGTTATGGTTTACTTTATTACCCAGACACTCATAAATTTGCTGGATTCAGAGGGCTGGCAATAACTACTGAATTGTTGTAATAAAGTTTTACTTGTTGGAGCTGTCATTGTGAATGCCTCACATAACCAGACGAAGATTTCCAGAAATAATTTAAAAAAATAAGAAAAAATTACTATGAGCTGAGGCTGCAACCTGATATAAGACTTGATTGATTACTAACAATATTCTCAATTTATAGTAGGAATATAAATAGTTAACGGAAAAATGCTAGAAAGAAGCTTCTGTACCTGATCATTACAATTTTTGTTAATGGATATGATTGTCTGACGTTAAGATCCTAGGAGCCAACGCTTTGGTCTATCAATTAACATAAAATAAATAAATAACACTAGACAATTCACCGAGCATCGTTTAGCTCAAAGCTAAGCCGAGCTTGCGTTATAGGTAACTGATATACAAACAATACCTACTCACATAGATGTTTTTTGTTATACATAGAAAATACCCAGAACATATATCTGCAGATCATTCAAACATTGGTCCTTAAGCGGGATTCGAACTCCTACGTCGCCCGCTACGCCACAGAGGTCGTTAAATGTTTTAATTATGATGTACAGAAGCTGCTAGATAAGAGGAGTATTTCCACTAACCTTGTATACCCAGCGATCAGAAAAATTCTGTAGCATGAGAACGAACATGCAAGAAAAGTAAGCTTGGCATTTAAATCCAAGTTAGAAATCATTATTGGCAGCCATCTGAAGCCAGCTGTCGACAATGGAGTGCCGAAATAAGCCTATTGTTTGTCAGTTACAAAATATTGTATAAAAGCATCTATTAAGTTACTACCGTTTATAATAATAGAACTACAAAAGGTAGGATTTGATTTGCGTATTTTGTTTAGAATCACCATCAGTAAAATAAAGTTCTTTAAACAAATAATACAACTCTCCAAATGGAAGATTTCGTTACTTATGTTATAATGTATTACAAATTCTATTCTTTACCATCTAAATTGGAAGTTTAATACTGTGTGATAAGATTATGGATTACGTAGAAACTAAAAAAAGGAAATAGCCACGTAGTTCTTACTTTTAGTGGCTAGGTTATAATAACGGAACATTTACTTATTCTAAATTAATTATACATCATCATTAATTGTTTATATTAGATATGTTCTATATAAATACTTATCAATAAGGTATTTTCTAATGAATATTGTACATGGTATTAGTGTGCAAAAATTATTATTGCTGATCTTTTATAACCCAAATACATTAATCAAACCAGTCTTATTTACATTTAGTTAAATAATCTAGTCCTTCATAAAATTATTAATAAATTTAGTATTTAATTTATTAAAATAAAACCATAAACATTTTCGGATTTAAATATTGAACGAATTATAATATTTTGACTAGTATAAAATAGAAATGAAGCCTATGTATTAATATGATAATGTTTAAATTATCATTAGGAATGACAATAATTTAGAATTCAGAATAGTATTCTGATAAAGAACAAAAATAGGATTGAAGTGAGTAAATTACTGCATGAAGCAACAACATAACCCAAAATGACACCCATGATGGACCACAAACATTATATGCATACAAAGTAAAAAAAAAACTATTCTCATTTTAACTAAATTATGAGCCTGTTTCTAAGGCCAAAAAAGGGATAGTTCGTCAGAGTACCCATAAAAATAATCTCTACTTCTATTCCGAAAGTCTGTGTGGCCACCCTGGCAGTCAATATATTTTCACATAATACTACCAAGAAGATATTACACCATCTCAACTTCAACCCTGTATGTATTTAATAATCATTATCATATTAGGAAGCTTACAAAGGACTCAATTTGATAATCAATTTGTACATATTTTAAGTCTTAAAAATATCTTATTTTTTGGTTTAGTCTGGACTAGTGAACATTCCCTAGTAATAATATATTACCTGATGTGGCGGTGCGGCTATCGTATGCAACGGTTGTATGGAATGGATCTGTTGCGGCGCAACTGGCGCCAGCGGCGGCGGTGGCCCAGACTGTGCCGGCTGGACGGCTAAGTACATCTTCCGAGGGCCGAGCATTCCTTCCTTCCCGGTAGACTCTTGCGCTAAAAAATATCACATGTCAGAGTTCTCAGAGAGAGAATACAAGTCAGAGAGAAAAGTTACCCTCTGCACACTAACTGATGTGATTTTTCCAGATAGTATTTTTTACTTAGTTGTTTTTGTGTAGCAGTAACTGGTAAGATGGCAAGATTATCTAAAGAATAAAATTGGCGGGGAAGTAGTTTGCCTATGTTAGAGACTAGCTTCTATCCGCGGTTTCGCACATTATTTTCCGGGATAAAATGATGTTTGTATGTTAACCAGTTCTACAACTACGTCAATGCTTAGCTCTTTTATAGATTTTTAAATCATACATAAATTAGATTTCATTTATAATAAAATTTTATCATAATAATAGATACCTTTCAAAAGTTGTTGCTTTACTTGATGTTGAACTAGTGCTAACTGTTGCGGAGTCAAAGAATATCCAGTTAGTCCTTGTAAGAAGATGCTAGGGCCGTTACTCGTTTGCATAACCTTAAAAACAAATAAAGATTTTACGAAACAGTAGACAATAAGATTTATTTACGAAAATACTTGTCATACCACACATTTACCTGTGCTGTAACTGTTTTTATAACGGTTCCCGGAGGTTGTCCAACAAGAAGTCGTTTCTCTACCATTTCATCTTCAGACAGTTCCGCTTGTTGTGGTTGAGGTGGGGGAGGCGGCGGTAGCGGCTGCGGCGGTGGGGCTTGGACTACGACCTGCGGGGGCGGCGCTGCGACCACGCGGGGCGCGGGCATCGCCACGGGCGCCGATACTACGCTCAAACCACCGCCCGCCGGGCTCTGCCCGATGTGAGCTACGATTTGAGCTTGATTGTTGCCCGTAGGTCTGATCAACACCTGCTGTCCGTTGACCGTGGCGAGCTGGATCTTTCCTGCGGCGATTTGTTGGACGAGCGCCGGATTGTTGACGACTATCTGCTGTGTGGAGGCGGGCTGCCGCGGGCGCGGCGCCGTGACGCGCGTCAGTTGCGCTGTCGGCGCGGCGGGTGAGGGCGCGCGCTGCATGACCTGTCCTTGCTGCAGGAGCAACGTCTGGACGCGCGGCGCAAGCGCGGGCCGTGCGCCCGCCTGCACCACCACCTGCTGGGGGGCTTGCACGACTACCTGCCGAGGTCCACCAACAAGAACTTGCTGTAAACTCGACGGTGTGCCAACCCGTTGGCTTGGCTTTTGCTTTGCTTCCTCGCCGTTTTTAGAAGATTCGGTTGATGGGACCTCTGCTTTTTGAACCGAGGATGCAACTACCAACTGACCAACTCCTTGCTGGCCAGCCATAACGATGTGTAGCTTGCCATCAGGCATCTGAATCAATTGTTGCCCTTGAAGCAGTCCTCTCACGGAAACTTTTCCATCTGGAGTGCGTAATATTTGAACTTTTTGTGGACCTTCCTTGTTTGTTGATGGTTTTGATGTAGAACTGTCTCCAGCTTTCGTAGTCCCGGCTATTGGTTGGCTGATGACTCTGGTAGTACCATCAGCTCCTTTAGTCATAATTATTCTTCTACTTCCAATTACTGTCTTCTGTCCAGTTGGCGTGTTGGAGTTTGTGGTTAATAGCGACGTCAAAGTGCTCTTTCCAGATATTTGGTTAGGGGTTGTCTTTCCTTTTTCTGTAAAAATAAATCAGTTACAATAATATTATTTATAAAAATCATTTTTAAGCAGTCACACGTATTGTTCAACAATTTATTAATACTTTACCTTTGCCTTGCGTCATTTCTAGGGCACGTTTTTGTTGATGCGCTGCTCTCTGTTCTCGTAATTGCTGTTCCATTTTGTCTTTGAGATCGGAAGCGTTAGCCGGAGGTTGCGCGCTTCTTTGTGGCAGCTTGCCTGTCGAAGTGCGCGTAACAGGAGTGGCACGTTGTTCTGTTCGCTCTCCATATTGACGCACTTCCCAGAGCTCTAATTTATCTTCATCAACCCACTCCTCTGAAACCTTAAAAGCAAGAATTGGTTAGTGGCATATAAATTTTGTACGTTATTTCATGTAAAATATTTCAGAAGTACCGTAAAACGGGGTCAATAGGGATGCAGGGGTCAATAGGGATAAAATCGATGAACAAAATTGAAGCGGAAACACTATCAGAAATCTACCGATAATCGTCTGATTTTTTATGAGTTTTATAGTAGAATATTGAATTTTTATACTGGTAACACTTTTTTGACGTGAAGATGGTCACAAGTCAGAAAAAAATACATCTGAAGTTCGCCGTTCAGCAGGACGTGATTTTGTCCCTCAAAAACTTTGAAAAACAAGCAGGAAAAAGTGATTTCTATTAAATGAATCGTGCTGAGTAACAAAAGTTAGTGTGTTCTCAATCCAAATCAAGTATGTTACTACAATTTTCTTGTTTAATTTTAGTTTAAATCGAATCGATTTATGAGTGCCGGTAAATTTTGCAAAAAAAGAGGGTAATAGAGACGCCTACAGGATATTATCGGGATGTCTGTGGGGTGAATAGGGACGAGAGTCCTACAAACTAAGGACGTGGTTGTATGAAAAGGGACACTAAAGCATGGATAGGGACAGGGGTGTCACTCACCAATATCGCTAGTATTTGTCTATAATAATATTATTATTCGTTATTACCTAATGATGGGTGGTTTGGTTAGGCTTATTTATTTAGGTACTTAGAGACTTTTGCTTTTTGCAGGCACAATGCCACGAAAATATAAGCCCAGCCAAAAGAAGAATTATAAAAAATATAAAAAATAAATAAATAATATAAATAAAACAAACAAAAATTTTTTTCTCTTTTTTTCTAATTATGACATTGGGGTCCAGTATATAGGATAGTAGGTTTGAGTAGGTATTTTGATTCTCCAATATTTACTTTCTGCACTTACTAATCTTTTGACTCGGCTAAAGTCGAAATAGGTAGGTAGTTGCTTTTTTTGTTTTTTTATAAGTTTAATGAATCTGATTCAAAAGTCGTTCGTAAGTCGCTAAGGAAGCAATGAAATCTGTAGAGGTATAATGTATTTTACATTATTATTATATATAATAATAATAATATTAATAAAAATAATAATTATAATAAAAATAATAATATTTTACTTATTTTTTCATTCTTAGTTCTGAATAATATTATTTGGGGGTTTGTGACAACCCTGACCATATTTCTCTATTGTTCTCAATGCCGTCCCTATTAACCCCTATACGTGTATGAATAGGGATAGCATATATTTTAAGTATTTACATAAAAGAAGCTCACTATCAATGAGTTTCGCATACAATTTCATAATATACAAGTTAAGACTAAACTTTTAATGTAGTAAACTAATAGTTGTTGATACAAAATTCATTAGAAAAGGGCACTCAAAGTTGAAAACCATCCCCATTCACCCCATTTTACGGTATGTTACCTGAGGTTCAGTGTTCTGAGGAGATTCTGCACGCTTTCTTTTCCTCAGGCCACTGCGGATTGATGTGACCTCGCGAACTGTTTTCGGCAATTCGAGAGGAATGACTACTCGGCGCCGGAGATACTGTGTGCGATCCGAAAACTGTCCAATGTGTCGATGCTTCAACAACTCTAGAGATACAATTTCTGTATCAGTAGTTAGTTGGTGTTTGCCATCAGCAGTCGCCGCTTTGGCAGCCATATCATCCCAACGCATGCAAGCCCACATTATACGTAATTGTAAGGCTGCACTTGCTAACCACTGTAAGTTCACAGTTCTATACAACCAACAGGTTTTTAAAATAGGCCTAGCACAAGGGTATGGCCACACCGATTGGTTTGGCTTAGCACTATGACTGAAGCCATTAACCTGGATGTGACCACCTTGTCTGCAAAGTTTTTTCAGTTCGTGGTGAGGTAGAGCCATAAGTGTCTTTGCTTTACTTCTGGTATGAAATGTGGAACACAATGGGTATTTTACAGGAGTTCTTTTTTTCTTCTTTTCAACTGCTGATGTCTGCACTCTTTTTAAATAAATCTTTCCTTTAGGTGTTTCAGTAGAATATACTCTGGTAATTCCTTCAGAGTTTTCTTCTTTAATTTGTCTATCTTCCCGTTTGATAGGTCTGCTGGGACCAAACCTTCTGTTTATTGTTGCACGGTATGCTGCTTTCAGTTCTTCTTTTTTAATACTTACTTTGTAAGCAGAGTCTTTTGTTTCATTTTTGCTGTTCGATTTTGAAGGTCTTCCTTTAGAAATCTTTAGTTTTGGAATTGGAGGTCTTTCTTTGTCCGAAACATCATTTTGCGTTTCGTTATGATCACTATCAGTCAATTCTTTCAATGGACCAATTTCCACTTCATTTTCATCATTGCTTTCACAAGTTATATCAATGTCCATTTCATTGCCTACAGCCGGGACTGCTGATTCTTCTAATGTGCTCTCTGTCTTGAGGATATCATTATCAATTTCGACTTTATCAGGTTTCAAATTGACATCACCTTCACTAGACTTTCTCTTAACAAAATTATCTGTACCTTTATTGTCACATTCTTGGGCGCAAGCAACAGCAGATAATAAATCCGATAAAATGTTTTCATTTGAATTGGTGTATGAATTTTTTCCCAGTAAGTATTGCTCTAATATGGACATTCTTGAACTTTCTTTTGAATTAGTTAGTAAGGTGGAACTTGTGTTTATCATACCTCCTTTTAGTAGTGAAACTAGTTTATTCAGTAGCTTGGCTTTGGTGATACATAGAGGTGAATAGCAATTTGTTGTTACCCCAGTGCCTCGCATTATATTTGAATTATGAATTTTGTTACAATCTTGTGAGTAACACTTATAGTATTTAGTAATTTGGGATATGCTCTTGTACTGATCTCTCAAGACATCAACGTCTTTTGTACTACTTGGTTCTGGTTTATGTTCAACAGTTGGGGCACATATAGATGAGAGATCTGTTTCAGGATCATCATTTTCTACATCCACATTCTTTTCATCTTCACTTTTAACATCAGTTTCTTCTTTCTTAATGTTAGACAATAGATTAGCCATTTTCTTTTCTTCCATGAACTTCAGATAAGTTCTTCGCGCTAGAAACTCATCTAGTTTGGATTTTCTAGCCATTTTAGGGTAGTACCTTCTGGTGGAAGAGCTCAAAGCTTTTTCAACATCAATTTCTTCAAACTCTTCATCTTCTTTTTCAACATTTAAATTTCTCATTGATGGTGGCACTGTGAAATAAGACAGTTATTTATATTAGGGTGCATGTGGAAATAATGGATAAAAATACAATAAATTGGGTTGAATACATACACTTTTCTTTTACTTCTGTAAGTTTGGTGTCATTTGATGTTAAATATTCATAAGTTTTTGGTTCGACAGCTAGGACTTTTATAGTATTTCCTTCTTTAACTCGAACTGCAATTTTTGCAGGACCACTTTCAAGGCTGGGCTTCAAATTAATGTATGCTTTTTTATATTTTCTCGTGGATGAGTTCCAAAGCCAACCCCATTGACCATGTACCCTGTATTCTTCACCCTTTTGTTTCCATATCTGAAAATAAAAACATCAAAGTTTATGATTATGAGCGCACAATTAGTACCACTTAATTCCACATAAATCTATATTATTATTATAAAGAGGAAAAGATTTGTTTGTTTGTTTGGAATAGGCTCAGAAACTACTGGGCCAATTTGAAAATTCTTTCACCATTAGAAGTTCATCATTATTATTATTAGATTTAGTTTTGAAATGAAAGTAAGTAGCATGTTCGACGAGTAAGTTGAAAATGGTGATGGTGCAAACTATGATTTTGAAAATTTAAAAATAATGGAATATCTTAATTAGGAAAAAAACAAAATGTTTGGAGGAAATACTTATCTTTATGAAAAAGGTAAGGTTTTATTCATTTTATGTTTGTATTGCAAGATATGATCTATCATCAGTGTGGTCCAAATTTGAACCAACATGCAGTCATATATATTTATATTTTAGATCTAAAATACGCAGTGAATGCAGATACACTTATTTATAAATAAAACAGGCAAAGTGCGAGTCGGACTCGCGAACGAAGGGTTCCGTACCTATAAAAACGGCAAAAAACATGTCTGTTGTATGGGAGCCCCCCTTAAATATTAATTTAATCATTTATTTTTAAAGTGAATTTAATAACTAAATATTCTGTGAATACATGTAGCCGTAATCAATATCGAGTATAGGGGCCCCCTTAAATATTTATTTTATTATGTTTTTTAGTATTTGTTTTTATAGTGGCAACAGAAATACATCTGTGAAAATTTCAACCGTCTTACTATCACGGTTCATGAGATACAGCCTGGTGACAGACGGACAGTGGAGTCTTAGTAACTTTTAGGGTTCCGTATCCAAAGGGACCCCCTTTGGATACAGAACCCTAAAAAAGAGATTTTGTGTGTATTTTTTAAATAAATAAATAAAAAGGATTGTTTTCTTTGAGTAAAATACCCTCTGATAATGTTAATTTGTTACAATTTTAGGTAGGTTCAAATAAGTACATGATGTGCCATAAATAAACGAAAGCAATATTTTTTAAATATTTTCTTAATAAATAATAATTTCCTGAAATATGTGCTTTTTATTTATTTTTTACATAATATACGGGGGGAGTTTTTTTTTTCAGGGTCACAGGGTTGAGAGGAGAGATGAGGGGAGACCGATAATATACCTTCCCATATTATTTTCACCAAAATAAAAAAAATCATGAGGGAATTAATTATTCTAATCCATAATATTTACCTGATGGCGAAGTCCAAGTGAATACTTTACAAAATTATAAGCAGTCCGATACCGCTCTTCTTCTTCATCCCTTTCTTTTTTTTCTCTTTTGTCAAGTTTCTTACGCTCCTCGCGATCTGCAGCTGTGGTTCTAATGAGCTTAACATGGCCCAATTGTTCATGCCAAGCAGGAACCCAAACTGCACTTTTTATACAGGACTGAAATGAAAGAATATTTGGTTTTACATTTTACATGATCTCAATAAATAAACTTTTTTGCAGGAATTCAATAGCCAGTGAAAGTAATAATTTGTAATTTTGAATTAATGATTCTTAAAGAACAACTTTATCTTCTATGAATTTTAAAGACATTACCTGTAGAACGCAAAGAGCTCTTGAGAAATCCCGAGGTATCTGGCATGATTGCACAGCTTGCACCCATGGCTTCCTCAGCAATGGCCAGTTAGGGTGCATAAATTGTATCACAATGTTAGATTCCAGATGCATCAGGGTTTGTCGGAGTGTTCCCACCAATAAAGGCTTTGTACCTAAAATATTGAACATTAGTATTGAATGTACTGTACATATCTTGAAAGTTAGGTTTCAAAAATGTTCAGGGTAGCTCCGTGAGAAATATTACATAATATTTTTCTTAAATAAATCTAATATTAGTAAATGAAACAAATCATAAAATATCACGAATATCATATCAAACTACCTTATTGGTCAAAGAAGGTTGAAATTGTTTTAGAAAAATATATGTATGCTCCAATTAATTTTCAATATTTTTAACAAAATCTTGTTTTTTTGGTGTTTTATTAATGTTGTATTCATGGCGCTCATTACCCCTAATGAGCCATCGAGCACATATCCAGTTGAGTTGAAATGTCTGTTAATTTGCTACAGAACGATTCTGTCAAAAATTACACAGATTAATATGTAGTAGCTTACCGCCTGCTATGTTCTAATTGGCCGAAAAAATATCACGTCATAAAATAGGGATGGAGTAAAACCAATTATAAAGTGTTATCGAGTCTTCTATATCATGGTAATGATATTTACGAATTTTGAATTCAATACATACAGTGTGTTTATGTATGTAAAACAATTAAACGGATAAAAACTTTTTATTTTGTTTAAGCCAGGTTTACCATTAATTGTCTGATACCATCTGGATAGTGTTCGTAAGGAAGGTAAACATGTGCTGAACATCTTTGTTACGTACTATTAATTTCGTTTGAAAAAAATATCTAAGCAAAGGTTCTAAGCTCCGGAGAACACTTCTGTTTTATCACGTAACCTTACTTATATTTTTGAATTCCACGCTTATGATTAACTGGCTAGTAATACCAATATTTTTCAATATATCTGCATTTTCCGTATGTATTAGATTCTCTTCTTCCAGTTCTTTTAAATGCATTTAACGCAATTCTCTTTTTATAGTAAAGAACTTTCTTCTGCAAATTTCTTATCGAATGTATTTCTTTGTGCCATTTTATTGTTTACCGTAAAATGCTGCAACTTTGCACGAAATTTAGTCTTGGGTTATGTATTTTTGTCACCAAGCGTCAAGACACGCACGGTTCTAAGTTTTGGTCAGCACTGAAGGGACGAATGTGGGCGTTCCCTTTATGTAAGTGCTAAAACACTGACTCGAGGTAGAGTAGCGCGGTTCAGTATGGCACCTCTACTGGATATGTGCTCGATGGGGGAAGCCTATGGCCTATGTCAAAATATAGGCTGACGATGATGATTAGTATTGTAATAATAATCATGAAAATGTTTTTATTTTAGAGGAAAGTGGTAGTTTTAATGTTTTATTAATTATTATTCATTTGGTATTTTCTGCGCCTCTCACGAACATTTTGTGTTTTTTCCTCAGTGATTTATAATAAAATAAAACGTCAAGTGCAAGTCGGACTCGTGCAACGAGGGTTCCGTAACTAAACATTATAATTATTATAAAAGACATAAGTTTCTTGCCAAATGTCATGATTGCAGCTCAACGAGAAGTATTCTACAGGTTTTGTGTGCATGTGATTCCGTAAGAAAATTTAAAAAAATTGGGCATAAACGGCACTAACTTTTCATTGCATTGACTCAGAAGTTTCATCTATATTGTGGCTCCAAGAGGTTACGAACCCGAGTATATGATATGAATTTCAACTAGATACCTCTACGTGGTTCTGAGAAAAAGGGTTGACAGATGGACAATAAAGGGATCCTATAAGGGTTCCTTTTGAGGTACGGAACCCTAAAAAAAACAAATGAACGTCAAATGAAATATTTTATCGTGTAGATCACATATTGTTCATATTTTATGATTAGTTTCATTACTTTTAGAGAAATCTTTAAAACGGTGTGGACAGAATTGGGCAATTAACTGCGGAGCCCCCTTAAAACGAAAACACAACTTTAATTTACCATTGAGAAGTCCAATCCATTTAAAGTCTTGCGAAGATGACAATGAAAATTTGTGAGACATATAACGTTTTTTGTCTCTTTCTTCATTTCTTTGGGGTTTATTCAGTGCTAATGGATTTGTAGTGTACTGGTTTACATAATTTTTAAAATTACTATCTTGTCCCAGTTTAAAATAGCCAGTGGATATTTGAGTTGACTTCAGCCTTGTTAGTCTATCTGAAACTAACAAAATGTGAACAAATAGTTAGCTAAGATTTAGAGTTTTCAGCAATCACATAGAATACATATATGTATATGAAATATACCTTCATCATTTTTTTTATTTTTAATTTTACTCCCTTTCACTTTTCTAGTATCATCTTCATCATTATGATTATTCTCTTCATCATTGTCATGAACATCACTGACAATTGTAACTTCATTCATTAAATCAGCATCTATGGTTGAAACATCATCTTTGCCATCATCTAGTCTTAACTCAACATTATGTTTTTGTTCTTCTTTAATTTTTCTTTGTTTGATAATACTTGCATTTTCCACTTCTATGTATGATTTTCTGCTTCCTTTAGACTGATTTGTGAGCCGATCTGTTATTGTCATTTGTCTAATTATTTCTTGTTTCATTTCTAAAAGCTCCCGAACCAGCGGTGTTTCCATTTCCTCAGAATCCAAAACACATAGTAGTTCTTGAAATTGTTCAGAGGTGGAGTAGTACCAAATTTCACCACTTTCAGCTTCCCTACAAGCATTTGCAGAAAGATTAGTAATATTTATATACTTATTGTATTCTATAATGATTTTAAATAGAAATTTACTCACACAAATAAACGTCTAGCAATGAACCAATATTTTCTTCCATGTCTATCAAAACCTAAATGTTCATGGCGACACAACAAGCCCTGTTTTTCGGCATCTGGCAAGCAGTCTGTTACACCCACGGTTTTGTGTAGTTTGCAAAGAGCACACTGCCAGTCTTCTGTTGGGACGTTGACTAAAGGTGGATCAACACACTCCAGGTGATAAACAGCTGGACATGTCTCACAGCACAGAAGATCTCCCAGCCGGTGGCATACTCGACAGTGATCATCATAATGGATTGGAGCTATAATACATCAAAATGTTTCATGTTAGCAAAATTGTTTGGCCTGTAAAATAACAGTCAAACAAATGTAAGGGGCCAGTCACTGTTAATACAAAAGTCTAAGAATACAGATTCCACCAAATCAAACACTATCGAAAAGAATAAATGTTGTATTACCTTCACTCAAAAGATCATCTCGAACTGGATTTGTAATCAGAAACTGATTGCACAAGAATTGTAGAACCGATAATCGATCTTCAACAGATGTAAATGGGTATTCACATGAGTTCAGAATCTTTACCACATTTTGATCAAATGATTTATCACTCTCTACATAAATTCTTAGTATTTCAGGCCATGTCATTACATCTAATAAAAACAAAGTTATGTTTACACTGTCTTTATGGTCCAGGGGACCAAAATGTGTTTGTTGAGCATCTTCTTCTCTGAGTAAGGCCTTCAGCAACATCAAATGTACTTCTATAAGCAAATTGCTCTGATCTTCACAACTTATAGCTGCACAAAGATCTTCTATTCGAAAGGGAGATAGTCTCACCAAATGTCTGAAATGCCGTAACACTTCATAAACACCAACAGCTTGAAACACTAATGTTTGAGGGATGAGTAAGTCGTCAGATGATGGTGGTAGATCCAGAGGTGGGATTTGTCGTTCTTGTTGCAACCACAAGGGATCTGGACTGGGTGGGCGAATCAGGTTACTGTTGACCTTCCGTGGAGTACCTCCAGTTGTACTAAGGCTGCTAACAGAAAAGTCACTATCACTAGCAACTCCGTCAGCCACACTGCCTTCAGAACTGTCGCTCCCACGCTCATCATCAGGCTCCGACTTATCGCTGTACTCATCTCCGAAATCAGAGCCATAGTGATATTCTGATTCATGGTAATCAGCTGCTTGAGGGTTATACCCTCGCCGCGAATAGGAACCAGATAATCCGCCTCTTTTATTTTTGTGAGGTTTACCACGTAGCTTGCGCGTACTTCTTCTACTGACATCGCTTCCTTGTGGAGAAGAAGCTCTGGATGCAGAAGGTGTACTAGTGATGGAAGAGTTACTAAGGTTTTGTAAATATTTTGGTTTTTTCAATAGATGATATTGGAACTTTCTGTTCTTTTCAAAACTCCCCGTCTTAGGGGGTCTCCCGCGTTTTTTTGCCCCCCTTCCGGACATTATTGCGGACAACTGTCAATAGCAAAGCGTTTCGCACGTGTATCGCACAAACATAGTCTTGTTTACAAATACAAAAGATGGTATTTCATTTCAGTTCATCCTAAATCCAATGCAACCATGATGCCAGTCGTACGGATGCTTTGGCCTAGCCAAACGTCACACAAGGAATAAAAACACAATACGCACACTTATTTTACAGTTCGCACTAGAAACTCATCTATGTGTTCACTATTTATACATTTCTCATTGATTTAGGAAGAGAAAGAAGGCACCAAAATTTTAATGACGCGAAATGCGACTACTACATGCACTGAAACGCCCGATGCTGGCTTCCTATTGGTTGATTAGCAAGTCCGCCATGTCGATTTTCGTATTATATTGTGATTTTTCTATTAATCTTTACTAAATATAATTATTAGTCATATGCACACTGAAACAATAACATTTTTATGAAATTAAACTAATCAATAATCTATATTCTTTCAAGCACCGTCTTTTGAGCCCGAGCGAGCTTATTCGAGAAAAATAGACGGAACACCACGGCAGCCATTTTCTTCATTTCAAATGGTAGTCATTGCACCATCTATATTATTCCTTATGTTTTTTTTGTAGCCGCTTGGTCTTACAAAAATAATATCGATGACAAATAAATATTTAAAGGAATATTTAGTACGAGATTAATGAAAGTAAGAATGTTTTTTTTTAAATAACACTAATTGAACGGATATGGTAAAGTACTTACAGTAATCTATGGTAACTGCAGGTTATTATGTTGCAAGCATCAAAAAATAAAAACTAGCTTGAATAAAGCCACACACACATCCTTCCACATTCAACTTACTTGCAATGCACCATTGATTTAAAGTATGTGGATGGGCCCTCTAAATGGAGTTTTCCTGTCTATCCCATAGACATAGAATTTTTCACTAGTACATCCTAAGCCTATGGTCTATCCTAGCGGCCTCACCAGTGATGTGCCGCCTAAATCGACTTGCGTGAATCATCGAATTGAGAAAAATATCGATAGATAAAGTACGTAGATAAGTCTTTATAGATAGAATATTTTCGAATAATTGATTGATTTATTGGTAATAAATTACGACTGCATAGAATTTGTTTTATTTTAAGATCTTACTATTATAATTTACGAAGCTTATTACTACTTACTTGATTCTATTTATTTAGACTTTGTTTGATTGAAAAGATTACTAGAATGAAGAAGTGAAACCTCTTGCTTGTTTGTTATTATTTTTCGGAGATTGGCAGGGGTTAAATTTTTCTATGTTTGGAATAGTTTTATTTAGGCATAGGTTGCCGAGCAGTCCTTTGTTAGCACCAATGTGAACACGCCATGGCATTTTAGTGTCAAGTTGTGACGGCTAAAACTGCAAGTAAAATAATAAATAATGATTTTTTTATTTGTTAATTAGCAAAATTAAACTTTACACTCCACCGTTTGCAATAAAAAAAAACTAGAAGTCAGTCATACAAAAAACCGATGAATTAAGGCGTATTTTGTCAAATGTCACGATCGTCAAAATTTTTTGTAGCAGATTTGAGACACATTATCTGCTGATTCTGGTAGGTTTATATCATTTCACTATATTTAAGAGATGAACTATATTATAATGTAATCATAGTATATTTAATATCAAATGTAGTGTTATTGTTTTCGCTATAATATAATAAGAAGAAGAAACCGTCACATCAGTTTTGCCAGGTTTTATGCAATATTTGCTTGTATTGGAGGACACCGCTCGCTAAAAGTAAAGTAACCTATTCTTCAATACACATTGTAGTTTAAATGTATGTAGGTTAACGATTTTTATCTAACTATAGTGTAACCCTAATGTGTCTATTTTTAATTAAAAGTATTACTATTTTGCTGTATATTTTGTACTGAGATTTGATTGTGGTATTGAATTTAAATTTTTGTCATAATTATTTGATTTTATTGTAAATTTTCTAGAGTATTACTGTTTAGGATAAGATTAATTGCATTTCCAGTCATGTTATGTCTGTATTGTAATATTTTTTTAATCTGGACAAGGAATGAAACTAGCGGAAAAGTAATTTCTCATTTTTCTTTCTGCGGCAAAAATGTCTTCAAAAAGATCACGCTCCATCCTCTTTTTTTTACCTTAGCTTAGGTACTCGTCATTTTGGTCAATCTCTACCTAAACGAACACTTTCATGGCCCAAGACGCACATATCGATGAGCGCCACCATTTAGAGGCGGCGCGCCCCTGCGAGTCATACAGACGAGGCTGGGCAGTGAATGCGTTAATCATGATAAATTTTCGTGGCTCGTTCCGCTCACCGCTATGTATTTTATATATTTTCCCCATGCCTTCTCGGCCAACTACCGATCTTAAGTCTTAAAATTTTCGCAGTTCGCTCCGTTCGCCTTTTCACTCTCAACTTGCCAATATCTCTTTACTTTTATAATATTTTGACAACTCATCTTCATCATCTAAGCCAGCTTTCACCCACTCTGTTGCGTACAGGCCTCCTCCTTAAGGTCCCCTGCGAATGGGTGAAGAATAATATCCAGGATCCGGTGAAGAAGATACAGGTGGTCTGCCCCTATTATTTTGCCAGTGCCACTCATATAGGATATAATCTTAGAGGATAGCTAGCTACCCTGGATCTAAATTTCATCTAAATCCGTTCAGTTTTTGAGCGTGAAGACTTAACGAAAACACACATTTAGACAACTTATGCTTATTTATAATAGTGTCAGAGGCTAGTCAGAGGTTTCTAATATTTTGCAAAACGGATCTTTTTGTCATATTATTGTGGATTTCGGAGCTCTTTCACTTTGACTGCCGGCAGCACTAAGCAGGGTTGCCAACCGTAGAATTTTTTCCTCGTATTAAGTAGCTAAAAATCTCGTATTATGGCTTTCGAACCTCGTACATTCCACTAAAAGGTGACTAAATCAAAATTAATGCATATTAAACTGTTGAATTTAGACCGTTTTACACAACGAAATAAACTATTGCAAGTTTTCTACTAAATAAAACATCACTTTGTATTGAAATAATCTTTAACATTACTTACGTAAATAACTAATGAACGGGATTCGTTCATAGATTCAAAACTTTGCATAGGTAACTATGTACTTCTAGTCTTAGTTTTCCTCTTCAAATATTATATCAGGAACATCCTCATTCTCATCGTTTTTCTTTTTATTTCTGCACGAGTTTTTTCTTTATTTTGTGAAGTTAGACCTCTCTGGTTGGCGCTATGTGTGATCGAGACGACAGACGAATAATGCGAAGAACGAAATGTTTAATTTCTCGGGGATATCTCGGTTCATGGGATAGCGAGTGAAATTTTTGGTGTAAGTGTTATGTTATGTCAAAACCTCGTACATAATTGTACGAGGTTGATAGTGCCCTCGTACCTCGTACGGAAGACCACAAATCTCGTATTTGTACGAGGAACCTCGTACAGTTGGCAGCCTTGGCACTGAGTCGCTGCTTTGCTTTCATATTTCATTCCATCCAAATTCATTCACTCGCAAGTTCGCACACGCTCAAGAGAATGTAAGTAACGCTACGGCACACGCAATCTGACTCTTAGAGTATACCTAGAGACGGCATACCTACGAAAAAAACGTGTATACCTAAACTTACCTATAAACTAAAATGGCTCCTTTCCGTAGTGCTGCCCTTTTGTACCTCGATATTTTTATCGAAACAAGTATTTTTGTGACGATATTTTAGCAGTTTCGTAGTGATTTTATTGTTTTCACCACGATTATGAAACAGAATTCTATAATCATATAGTCATAGAATGCTTTAATTAGAGATACAAAGTATGTGAATGCACGTACCCAACTATGGCTCGACCGCGCTCATGAGATGCAACCACTGAGAAGTTAAGAAAATGAGCTATTATAACAATGGTAATTTTTTCATGTATTTTCCGAGTCAAGACTCATGCGTTTAGACACGTGCCAGAACTCCTTACAATTAAAGATCAAAGTTCACCAAACCAGTTTATTGAACAGTCTGCAGTTAGCTCATTTGTTTCAATTGTAGGTAAATACTAGTTCTAATTTGTTTATACTATTTGATTCAAATTTTCTTTGTTAATAAACGTTGTGTTCATTTAAGAAAAAAAGGTACCTACTGAAATGAAACAACAAGCTACTTAATTGCAAAATATATTGTTTGTATGCAACAGTGATTTGTGAGATAGTATATTTATATTTGTCTAACAATATGGGTATAACAATGTGTAATCTGTATCTTTAGCGTAGACGCTATCTATGCTTATATTATAAATGCGAAAGTGTATTTGTTTGTCATTCAGTCACGGCTTAACTAAGAAACCGGAACCTAACTAAGAAAGGATGGAGAGTAACATAGGCTACTTTTTGTCTTAGTAAAATAACAAACTCCCATGGTAGAGTTACAGGAATATCCCCCTAGATATTATATGAAATTCGAATTTAACGAGGATGAAACCGCGGGGAACAGCTAGTATTATTTATTATTATAATATAAATCACAAAAAGATAGACACCACATTTTATAAGCTATTCAACAAGTCTCATTCATTTATTATATTATATCACAAATTTAACACAGACTCCTACATTTTTAATTAAACAAGCAATGTAATCCGTAATCCGTCTTATTCATTTACAGTATAAATCAAAAATTTAACACACGCCACCTGTATTTTCGATTGTAGAAGCAATGCAACAGTCTCATTCATTTACACATTTGCAATATAGGTACCTACCTAATTCAAAAATTCAACTAATACTACACCTAAATTTTCAATTTTACAAGTAGGTACCTAATGTAATCAGTCTCATTAATTTACAGTATAAATCTCAAATTTACATTATTTCTATTAAAGTACTGGATCGCGCTGGCACTAGTGGCTGAAACAAACATGAAGAATAAATTTATAATGCAACATTATTTGTCAGCCTACAATTATAGACTCTAGAAAGGTACTGAGTAGTTCAACTTTGAAAAAAATCTAAAATCTTAAAGAAATTCTAAAAAAAAAGGTGGGCGAAGGTTTGCCTGCGTTGCAGGCGGACCTTCGCCCACCGTGCCACATCGTTTGCGAAATAACTTTATTTTGCATGGAAATTATTTGCTAAGGGAGGATTTATGGAAATGTACATTTTAGAGGGGATTTGAAGTATGGTAGGCTTTAATATTACTTTGGGTCAGATTTATTTACTTAAAACTTAATATTCATTAATATCAAAATTTAAGCCCTTTAGAAAAATAAAGGTAGTCAAGTTTGTTAATGCATATATGCATTACTTTGCAATAGAAGTTTGTGGGAGTAAGGTCAAGTAAAATACTTACTAAAAAGATTCGTGACGGTACGGCATCCTCTCGCAGTCTTGTTATTTAAAGTTCGATTGAAGCAAGTTTCTTCAAAATGAAGAGAACGAACGAAAATATCTTTCGTACCAAACTTCAAATTTTCTACTCCAATTGAGTCCAGCCACTTTTTCTTTTACCGTAATTTTCGGGTAACCTAGAACGTAAAAAACCAGTTGAAAATTAATACACTACAATTTACACTTGAAAACATCGATACCTATGAAAAATGCCTTGAAGGACAACACTATCGCCAAACAAACAGTTTCATGTTTTCTTTAATTACACTTAAAACTTACAAAAATAAGCTACATTCGGTATGAATTTTATGTAAACTATTCCTATGAAAGCCAACACATAAGGTATTTATTGTATTATTTGGTAATTTAGCAAAATAAGAATACGTACCGGTGTAATGTTATGTTTGGACGATTTTCACTTGTTTTTAAGCCGCAACCTACCAAACTGCTGTTTGGCATCTTCCTATTAGCTTTCTTTCGCTTACTATATAAGTATTCACATGAAAAAGTCCCGAACTCAAATAATTTTAGCATTTTTACTGTAAATGCAACTCTCGTTGACAGTTTACATACCTGAAAGTAAAATGGCGAACGGGCCTCAATCCTTAGAGTATAGGTATATAGAGACGGCGTATTGTTCTATAGGAACTTTCGGTTATACAAATATGATCTAAATCGATATTGTACTCATAAACTTATAGCTATCTCGTTTTATCTTACCTACAATAACCAATGTAAAAAGAGACATCAATATAATGTGCGAAACCTATTTTTGGCAACATTGAAACGTGACGTCATAGCAAAGCATGATTGAGGCCGGTTCGCCATTTTACTTTCAGGTATGTAAACTGTCAACGAGAGTTGAATTTACAGTAAAAATGCTAAAATTATTTGAGTTCAGGACTTTTTCATGTGAATACTTATATAGTAAGCGAAAGAAAGCTAATAGGAAGATGCCAAACAGCAGTTTGGTAGGTTGCGGCTTAAAAACAAGTGAAAATCGTCCAAACATAACATTACACCGGTACGTATTCTTATTTTGCTAAATTACCAAATAATACAATAAATACCTTATGTGTTGGCTTTCATAGGAATAGTTTACATAAAACTCATACCGAATGTAGCTTATTTTTGTAAGTTTTAAGTGTAATTAAAGAAAACATGAAACTGTTTGTTTGGCGATAGTGTTGTCATTCAAGGCATTTTTCATAGGTATCGATGTTTTCAAGTGTAAATTGTAGTGTATTAATTTTCAACTGGTTTTTTACGTTCTAGGTTACCCGAAAATTACGGTAAAAGAAAAAGTGGCTGGACTCAATTGGAGTAGAAAATTTGAAGTTTGGTACGAAAGATATTTTCGTTCGTTCTCTTCATTTTGAAGAAACTTGCTTCAATCGAACTTTAAATAACAAGACTGCGAGAGGATACCGTACCGTCACGAATCTTTTTAGTAAGTATTTTACTTGACCTTACTCCCACAAACTTCTATTGCAAAGTAATGCATATACCTATGCATTAACAAACTTGACTACCTTTATTTTTCTAAAGGGCTTAAATTTTGATATTAATGAATATTAAGTTTTAAGTAAATAAATCTGTCTGACCCAAAGTAATATTAAAGCCTACCATACTTCAAATCCCCTCTAAAATGTACATTTCCATAAATCCTCCCTTAGCAAATAATTTCCATGCAAAATAAAGTTATTTCGCAAACGATGTGGCACGGTGGGCGAAGGTCTGCCTGCAACGCAGGCAGACCTTCGCCCACCTTTTTTTTTAGAATTTCTTTAAGATTTTAGATTTTTTTTCAAAGTTGAACTACTCAGTACCTTTCTAGAGTCTATAATTGTAGGCTGACAAATAATGTTGCATTATAAATTTATTCTTCATGTTTGTTTCAGCCACTAGTGCCAGCGCGATCCAGTACTTTAATAGAAATAATGTAAATTTGAGATTTATACTGTAAATGAATGAGACTGATTACATTAGGTACTTGTAAAATTGAAAATTTAGGTGTAGTATTAGTTGAATTTTTGAATTAGGTAGGTATATTGCAAATGTGTAAATGAATGAGACTGTTGCATTGCTTCTAAAATCGAAAATACAGGTGGCGTCTGTGTTAAATTTTTGATTTATACTGTAAATGAATAAGACGGATTTCATTGCTTGTTTAATTAAAAATGTAGGAGTCTGTGTTAAATTTGTGATATAATATAATAAATGAATGAGACTTGTTGAATTGCTTATAAAATGTGGTGTCTATCTTTTTGTGATTTATATTATAATAATAAATAATACTAGCTGTTCCCCGCGGTTTCATCCTCGTTAAATTCGAATTTCATATAATATCTAGGGGGATATTCCTGTAACTCTACCATGGGAGTTTGTTATTTTACTAAGACAAAAAGTAGCTTAAGTTACTCTCCATCCTTTCTTAGTTAGGTTCCGGTTTCTTAGTTAAGCCGTGACTGAATGACAAACAAATACACTTTCGCATTTATAATATAAGCATAGATAGCGTCTACGCTAAATATACAGATTACACATTGTTATACCCATATTGTTATACAAATATAAATATTGTAGGAATCGCGGCTAGCTCTTCCCGGGATGCTTGATATAAAAGTCGAGTATGGAAACAATAGCTATATTGTATAAAACTACGACTAATAATGATGTTAATGAGTGCGGTTTGAATGGTTGCTGCTGATGCACTGACCTCCGTAGGCACTCGGTCCGCGCTCGCGGCACGAGTAACCTACTTAGGCCAAACTGCTGATGATGCTTACATGCCTACGTGATCGATGTATCGAACATACTCCCGAGGGTGATGTACGAGATGAGAATGAGATGAGGCGCTACAATTGAGGGGTTAGTATTACATAGGTGATCAATGTTTTGCTTAGGCTAGGTGAATGTTACGACAGTGCTCGAATGTTTCGTAATCTAAGTCATAGCTCTGCTGGAGGACGCCTTCCTCGACGGGAGAAGCGCGGGGGGCGGCAGTGCGTGTGCGGGCGCGGGGTCGCGCACCGGCGGTGCCGCCGGCTCCTCGGCGCGCGCGGAGGACGCGCTGACGGCTCGTCTGCTGCTGCTGGACACTACGTGGGTTGCTCCCCACCGTAGTGCTGGCTGAAGATGCTGAGGGCTTGAGCGGCGGCTCGCTGCTACTGGTACGTCGTGGGTGCGGTTCGCTTCGCACGACTGTGCTCGCTGCTGCTGAGGGCGCGAGCGGTTCGCTCACTGCTGCTGCTGGCCTGACTGGGTAGCTCCCCACGTCAGGTATCGATGATAGCTCTCCAATAAGCTCACTGGTAGAGCTAAGATCACTGCCCTCATCCTTCGGCTGCTGCTGGACACTGCGTGGGTTGCTCCCCACTGCAGTGCTGGCTGAAGATGCTGAGGGCTTGAGCGGCGGCTCGCTGCTACTGGTACGTCGTGGGTGCGGTTCGCTTCGCACGACTGTGCTCGCTGCTGCTGAGGGCGCGAGCGGTTCGCTCACTGCTGCTGCTGGCCTGACTAGGTAGCTCCCCATGTCAGGTATCGATGATAGCTCTCCAATAAGCTTACTGGTAAAGCTAAAATCACAGCCCTCATCCTTCGGCTGCTGCTGGACACTGCGTGGGTTGCTCCCCACTGCAGTGCTGGCTGAAGA
This sequence comes from Eupithecia exiguata, assembly GCA_947086465.1. Taxonomy (NCBI): domain Eukaryota; kingdom Metazoa; phylum Arthropoda; class Insecta; order Lepidoptera; family Geometridae; genus Eupithecia; species Eupithecia exiguata. The sequence goes on along the minus strand of OX352230.1, from coordinate 7,357,290 downwards.
TGCTGAGGGCTTGAGCGACGGCTCGCTGTTGCTGAGGGCGCGAGCGGTTCGCTCACTGCTGCTGCTGGCCTGACGTGGGGAGCTACCCAGTTCTTCTCTCCTTGCCTACGTGATCGATGTATCGAACAAATATACTATCTCACAAATCACTGTTGCATACAAACAATATATTTTGCAATTAAGTAGCTTGTTGTTTCATTTCAGTAGGTACCTTTTTTTCTTAAATGAACACAACGTTTATTAACAAAGAAAATTTGAATCAAATAGTATAAACAAATTAAAACTAGTATTTACCTACAATTGAAACAAATGAGCTAACTGCAGACTGTTCAATAAACTGGTTTGGTGAACTTTGATCTTTAATTCTAAGGAGGTCTGGCACGTGTCTAAACGCATGAGTCTTGACTCGGAAAATACATGAAAAAATTACCATTGTTATAATAGCTCATTTTCTTAACTTCTCAGTAGTTGCGTCTCATGAGCGCGGTCGAGCCATAGTTGGGTACGTGCATTCACTTTGTATCTCTAATTAAAGCATTCTATGACTATATGATTATAGAATTCTGTTTCATAATCGTGGTGAAAACAATAAAATCACTACGAAACTGCTAAAATATCGTCACAAAAATACTTGTTTCGATAAAAATATCGAGGTACAAAAGGGCAGCACTACGGAAAGGAGCCATTTTAGTTTCTAGGTAAGTTTAGGTATACACGTTTTTTTCGTAGGTATGCCGTCTCTAGGTATACTCTAAGCCTCAATCATGCTTTGCTATGACGTCACGTTTCAATGTTGCCAAAAATAGGTTTCGCACATTATATTGATGTCTCTTTTTACATTGGTTATTGTAGGTAAGATAAAACGAGATAGCTATAAGTTTATGAGTACAATATCGATTTAGATCATATTTGTATAACCGAAAGTTCCTATAGAACAATACGCCGTCTCTATATACCTATACTCTAAGATCTGACTAGTTTTAGTTTATCTACGATCTATAAAGTGATCTATGGTGGGGTGGGTTCACAGATATATAATGTACTCTGTGGTTCATGCACAAACTATATAGCGTAGGTTCATAGTGGTTTTAACTTAGAGTATACCTATACTCTAAGGGTTTTAATCTCTTTGGTTCATGGTACTTTGTGATCTGTGCACGCAATTCGCATCGCACCGCAAGGTGATATAATTTTTAAATCGTTTTTGTGATATCTTAATTTTATGAAAATATTTTAGTTGCCTTACAGATACGGTTTTAGATTGTGGAGGTGGAAAAACAATTAAACAAGTATTTATGGGATATTGTCATTCCAAAGGATCATCAATCATCATCACGGAGCGGTGGCGGCGCGGCGGCTCATACCAGTGTATATTAGTTTATTTTGAAATCATACTACGAAATGTATCACATGAAGAGCATTATTGACCATGGCGAAGGAATTATTTTACCAAAGTGCATGTACCACGTACGAAATCCTAACGAAACATTGAAAGACGAAATGAATCTAGACATTCATAACCAGGTTATGAAGTTTCTCAAGGTTTTTGACCCATTACGTTGATACATTATAATAATAAGAACATTTCCAACTAAACGTTAGTTGGAAATGTTATTATTATTTTAGTTATGAACAATATAAGTTTGAATCAAATCTCCTGCATTATCCCTGTATGTGCTCTGTATCCAAGTGGGCAAAAGCTAGTTTTATAGTAAACCTAATTTTCAGAGATTGTAAAGAAAGTAGTTTTAGCTTTGGTATCCATTTTGTTTCAACTTTACTATTTGTACCTACAACCACTATTATCCTGGAAACTATCAACATACCAACATCATTTTGTTTTAGGCACCTAAAAATAAAATGTCTGAATTAGAGCACAGGCAAGAAGTACTCATAAAAAAGCTGGACACCCTGTATGACCGGATTAAAACAATAAGTTCATACTGTAATACACAAGGTACTGATGAAGAAGGAAAGAATAAAACAACATCTGTAAGTTTTATTTATTGTGCAATACATAAAACAAGTTTAGTTTAAACAGGTTGTACTTTCAGAGGGCTCACACTGGATCGCAGAACACTGTATCTAGTCATTAATTCTTTTTTAAATACAAGTAAATACTTGGGGTTGAATAACTACATTATTGTTCATTATAAAATGGCTATTTTTCACCGTAATTTGTTACACTCAAAAACATTTATTTAGATTTCAGCTCCAGAAGAAGTGGTTTTAGTCGTGGACCCTGACAACCTACCTTGGTATCTAAATAAAGTACTGAATGAGCCATCAGCAGCAGTAAATTTGTCATGGCATATTCATTCATCAGTTTCAAACGAAAAAGTAGCAACTATTCAATCATTTGGAAAAGGATTAAAAGGTTCAGGAAATGAATCTGTGAAAATAAACCTCAGGCTGATTTTCAAAAATGGTAAGATAACTAGCTTTTTTACAGTGCCTTGTCTCCTACCTACACATTTAACTTGAACATGATTATGTTCAAGTTCAACTATGTGTTGCTGTTGCAAGAACACCCAGACTGTGTTCTATCAATAATAATATTATAATCATCTTTCTTGCAGTATCGGCCAACTCAGAGCTGAAATTGTCTTCCTTGGCAGTGCCAATTATTGGTACTGTTAATATTCTCAGATACCTGTCTTACTATTATCCCAAGGCTATACCTTATGATGATAATGACTATCAAATGGATACCTTGCTTGACATCTGCCATATAATTGAGAAGTCATCTGAGAGAAACAAAGAAAGCTATGTGAAACAACTTTTTTCAAAGTGCAAGGACTGGATTTATAATAATAATTATTCAGTTGTAGATTTAGCCGCATATAATGTCATTAAACAATCAAAAAGTTGCATTAAATTGATACCAAAGCAATGGTTTGCTAAATGTGAAAAAAGTGTGCTTGATTTGTTACATGAAGGTAGAAGTGTAGGTATGTATGTGTAACATTCATGATGGAAGCAGGGTTTATATTTTTTTTTAATAAATCAGAACAATCCGATTAGTTTGATTTAAATCAGATTCTTTTTATGCTTCAATCATGTGTTTTTATGAAAATCTATCCTGTATGAAGGTTTTTATAGGCAGGTACAAAAGGTAGGTTCAATCACTCTTAGTACTAGCAGAAAGAGAAGACACCAGGATTGAATCATTCTCATTTCTGCCTTTGTTGTAAAAAAGATGTTATTTATGATGTCTACATAATATTTAATAAATAAAACTCAATATTTTCATGTTTCTTTTTATTCTATCTTTTATTTATGTAATTAAAATCTTGATCTTAATGTAGGTAGGCAGTTAATCTACATAATGAGTCATTCGTCAACTTGCACCATGAATATTGTCCAATGGTTACGAGTTGACGAATCGTAAAAAATGTTATATTATTTTTAATCTGCAACTCGCACCACCCTTTGTTTCCATAGAATTAAGGCGGTATCCCGAGCGAAACTAGCGCTGCCACCTATTTAATCTTATTATTTCGTTGAGCGAAGGTAATTTCAAAATTTTTTAATGCCTTTGTAATATTTTTATTTTGTATATATAGTTTAGGAAGAGATACGTAGTTGCACTTTGTGGCCACCAAACTCTATTTTCGCATCTCTGCCTCAACTATACAAGATAAAACTATTACAGAGGTATTAGGTAAAATAAAGCAAAATAGGTATCACATATTGCCCATTGAAGATTTTGAAATGTCCTTTGTTAAACGGAATAATAAGATAAAGTAGGTGGCGGCGCTAGTTTGACTGGGGTATGCGCCTATGCTTCGAGTGCGCAAAAAAAGACTACGGACTTTTTTGGGTTTTAAACTCGTCTTAAAATTAATATTGCTTCATCTCAATGTTGTTTTTAAGAGGTCCGATAAAAATGAAAACAGACTACTGCAGGCAATACATCACCTGAAGAAAATCACACAGTTCCAAGCATCTTTGAGTTAGCGGCGAACTACAAACGCCACGGCTTCAAGAATGAACACATCAAGTGGCGATTACAATAGGCTTTCTTATTATTATCATGGCCGGCCGCCGTACGAAATCTAATAAATAATACGTTACAAATTAAACTTATTTACAATCACAAGCTAACTTATTTTTGCCTACATCAGATTTTACTTTAAAATTACCTGAAAATTCGGAGAATTTGAATTTCGAATAATCTGGATTGCAATCTCTACTCTAGCAGCTAGCACTATAACTTTTTTAATCAAATTATTTTTCCTATTAGGTATATTTCTTGTCTATTATTTTACTCACATTTTTTTGGATGAATGTACTAAAATTAAAGTAAAAGTGGTGTGAGTTACAGAACGAAGAGTGCAGTATTTTTATTAGGATTCGTCAACTCGCATCAGTTGGGACAAGATTGATGGTGAGTGTTGTCGAAAAACTCTAAATAATGTATGTAATGTACTCATACTCTATCCTATATTAAAAACTACATAAATACATACTTTATGGCGTCAAAGATTATATGTGATACATTTTTTGTACAATGTATTAAGATATGTACCACCTACTGTGATCAATACTTATGTATTTTGTGAATTTCTGTGCAAATAACATGGTAATACGATCAATTAATGAACAATGGCATGTGTTTTGTTGTGTATTTTAATTAATAAAGACTGTGTATAAATAATTAATGCACTAAGTCTTGAATATATCGTAAAATACGATACATTAATAGGTAGAAATACACTTAAATGCTAAAATATATATATATATATATATATATATATATATATGCAGTGCTGGCATTTTAGCAAATACTGCCAGTTTGGTGAAAATATGTAAGAACTTAGCTAAATTTCATACATAATGGCACCTGCATTATTGCTTTTTTCAAACCAATTGGAATATACTTAGTTTTATAAATTATTTGAAGATTGTATCTAATTTTAAGATATACAGGTAATTTATAATAATAGTCAAGGTTATAATTATTTAAGAGCTAGAAATGTAAGGAAATCACAGGTATATCATATTTTGTGCCACAACTTTTTCGATTTAACATGTGAACAGAACAGCTATCCTTAAATTGTTATTAGTACTAGTAAATTTTTACATTTATTATTTAACCAGTACATTATTTACACTGACAGATAAACAGGGGTGTCAATGATTGGGATAGACTTCTAATCCCCATTTTTGTCCTAAGGCTTATAAATAAAAATATCTTATCAAATCAAATTCTAAAGTAAGCTTCATATTTTTTTTATCTACAACTATCAGTCAAAGTTTTTTTTGTTTTGGGCCAGAGTACCTACATTCTCATTATGCATTTTAATGCAGAATCTGATTGATAAGTTTAATACCACTCATTGCCCATGATGCACATGTCCAGGTTCAACAGCGCCATCTACGCATTGCTGCGGAAACAGGCAATTATCATGGATTTTTAAGTGTTGTTTTACAACAATTTTATTCGAGTTGAGTTGTTTATTCTTAATTCTTAAAATTGGGTTGTTTTTTTAAATATTTCAGTTTGGCCTACAATTTAGGTTTAGTATTGATTGTTCATCAATTAGATAAAATTTAAGAGTAAGTAAGAAATTTCATTTAAAAATAGTAAGAAGTACTAGACAGTTTTTAAGCTTTCGACTCCCGAACTGGAATATTCTCTTTTTAAATTGACATCATGAATATATTTAACTAGATTAAGACTACAATAATCAGTACAATAAATAATAGTGTAACAAATAATTACCAAGTTATTCATTTAACTAAGTAATTAAGGAGTTACAGCCTGTTGGGCAACCTTCAATCGATGAACATTGGCTGGTTGTACAGGTATTTTACCAATGAGTTTAATTGATTACTCTAAATTACATGGATATTTTTCGCGTTATTTTCCCTTCCTTTTCATCATTTCAAGTAAAAGAAACTTATGGCAATTAAATGAGGGTATTTTCACAACAACCCCGAAAGCGAGGTCCATGTACAATTTACATATTATTCGGATTCTTATACAAAATATTGATATAGTCGTGTCATGTCACATAAAAAAAATGAAAGTAAATTTCTTACTTAATGTTAAAACGAGATCAACAACATTGTTAAAAATTGCTAACTCAATACAATCACTGTCAGTAAGCTGCTTTCTTACTTTAGTTTTAGGAGTTATACGTAAAAGGTGTAGCGGAGCGGTAAAATGTATAAAAATATCAATAGTAAAGATTAAAGCTTATCATTATAAACTTAAAAAAAGATATGTACAAAAGAGTTACACTTTGTTTTACCTATAAATAAGGAATGGGCAGTGACAATAATTTGTAAAAATAATCCTATCTAAAGAAACGCGGGCAGAACCAGCGCGTTTTGTAAGTTTCTAATTTAGAAACTTAGACGAACTTTTCAAATGTGCACACTTTGCGCGTTGCTTAGCGAGAGCGTGCCGGGGGCTTCGTGTCATACGAAGGAGGAGAACCCTGGCAGCGGCGCCCGCGAGCGCGCCATGTTGTTCATGACGATCTGTCCGCCGTTAAGGCTGACGACCGCGCTGCCCTCTGGCTCAGAGTCCGTGTAGCTCGAGTACTGGCGCACCGGTCGCTGCCGTTTCCACGCCTGCCGCAGCGTGTCGTTCACATTGGCATAGTGGTTTACGAAAGAATGCGGCTCCGATTTGACACTCTCGTTTTCGCTTTCGGAATTCTGAAAAAAGGTATCTTAGCTGATATGGTGTTTGTTATTATAGGACGAGAAACTGATTATTCTTGTTTATTACCTAGTCTTTATTCTAAAGTGTATTATTTAGTTCGCCAGCGCGAATTGGTATTGAATCGCATGATTATAGACTTATTTATATTTTTTTCAAGTAGGCAGTTAAACTAATATTTTTTGTGAAAGACAATTTGTAGGATGCTTACTGTGCCTATTTACAAAAAAGTCGCTAATCTACGAGAGTTTTGCATTAGAATTCTACACTTTCTCCAAAAATTACAGGTACATACTTATTTACAAATTAAATTAGTGATTAGATAAAAAATGCGGAAACTACAGGTGCCAACGACGAAGCGCGACGAACATAACCATAGTGTTAACGAGATCATCAAGTATTTACCGTCAGTTCCAGGAGTGTTAAGAAAAAAACAAGGTCGGTATTTAGTGAGAACCGGGGCGTTTAGTTTACACGACACTGATTTTGATGGTGATTACCTGTGAGTCAGAGGAGCTCATTTCGGAGGGTTTTTCTGTGAGGGATGAGTCGTCTGGGTTTTCGTCGTAGGCGCGGAGGCTTTCGTCGTCGCTGTGGTATCGGATGGATGCGGGCGAGGGCCGCGGCGGGGACTTGCCGAGCGTGGCCTGCTTCCGGCGGAGCGTGCCTCCGGCCGCCAGCGCCGCACTACCTGCCGAGTTCTGCCGAGCTCGGTAAAGGTCCATTGCGAGCGAACTGCGCTCTTCTGTCTCTCCGCCAAGTGATTCCTCTAGGGTTCGCTGAGCTTCTTCTGGAATAAAGAGAAAGGTGAAGGTAATATATCTTTAGCATTCGTTTAGGTTTAGAACTTTGTATTAATCTGATATTTTTTTAAACAGAATAGTTTGTTAACGATCCTGTAAAATGAATAGAAGATAGATATCAAGAAAATGTATACAAAAACAAAACAAGGAAATCAAGCTCAATATAAATATATAGTGAAACAGGTAGTGTTTCACTATATACTATACGATATTTATATTCTCGGATAGGGTCTAGTATCATCTTTATACTCACTTTTATACTTATAACTCTTGCTCTTGACGCAAAGTATAGCGATAACCATGATGATTATGATAATGGACGCAGCCGCCAAAGCAACCATGAACCAAGTGCTTCTATAGAACGGACGATACTGCAAGTAACCATACTCTAGGTAGAGTTTCGAAGGGGTCACTATAACCTTTTCGCTGTACGCTGGATTACTGATTCCATACATGTTATATGCGATGACACGGAACATGTAAGCCGTTGACGGAAGTAAACTTTGGTATGATATCGTAAACTCTTCTAGTATTCCATTGTTCGTTCGTGTGACCGTTTCCCATCGAGTGCCGTCTGTGCAAAAAGGCATAAATGAGTAAAAACAAATTTGAACAGTTTGAATCCTAGGTATTCAAAAGTAAAATATCGCATATAATTATTTGCGATTATCCGAGCGACGACCATTTCGATTTTATGAAAATTTTGAGAATTGCGGATATTTAGAATGCTGTGCTGACTTTAGCGAGCGATACGATATTTTAGTTTTGATAGGAAAACAGAAACGCAAAACACTATAATTTTTTTAATTAAAGTCGCTAGCTAGCATTGGTCTGCCTTTTATATTTACATAGAAAAACAACCAAATAAAATAGACCATTAGAATTTATTTACAGGTGATGCATAAAAAGTTGATCAAACATTATGTGCAAATATTTGGGTCCATATGCCAGACTTACAAGCTTGCCACGTCTCCTTAGCTGCATTGAATATGAAATTATTGAAAAATCAGACGATTCATGTTTAAAAAAATATTAATGAAACAAATATACCAATACACATTATGAAATACATTATAAACGTGAGCGGGTTAACTATGGAATTTGTTTGTGTGTGCGCGCGTCTAATATAGAACTGCACCAAAGACATTTTCCAACTGCACTTACCCTTTTGATGTCCCTGGATATGGGATGAACCGTAGGTGTTTTTCGACACAAACAAGGGTCGCAGGCTTCCGCTTTCATTTATAATGAATTCATCAAAGTAGTGAGATTTAGCATACCTTTCCTCCTAGTTTCGATATAATATCCCAGAAGTGGTCCAGTTCCGGAGGCTGAGTTGGTCCACTGTAGGCGGAGTGCCGCCGGATTTGGGGATAGTTTCAGGTCAGTGGGGGCCCTAGGCGACCCCGGCTGCGGGCCCGTACGTATCTTAGCCGTGCCCGCGATTCCTGGACCGACAGATGTGATCGCGCGCACCGTGAAAACATACTCGGTTTCTTCTTCTAAGTTACCCACAGCTAGTAATCGTTCGTCTACTTTTTGCTTCACTTGCTTGCTGAAACCTATCAAGGAGAAATTGTTTAAAATTAGTTTAAAACTGTTTATTTTTATTTATTTTTAATAAATCTTACTCTTACGTATTTGATAGCACTTTGGGAAAAGTGATCTGATATAATATATAGGATTTGATTGAGACTAAGGCCCGTATTGTATAAGCTTGCACAGTCATAGATCTATGATGCTTGAGTGACGTTTATGCCATAGAAAAACATTACATAAGCATAGATCGATGACTGAGCAAACTTTCATATGTTACTGGGCTTACTTACTTTCTAGGTTGACTACACTTGACTACCAACATATTCTCAAAAATGTGAAAATGAGATTCATTTATTTTTCTTCATAATACAACTTAGTTCCTTAACCCTAAATAACTTTTCATTAAGTAGGTATAGTTTTTTAAACTCATAGTCTTTAGGGTTCGGTACCCAAAGGGTAAAACGTGTTACGGGACCCTATTACTAAGACTCGCTGTCCGTCTGTCACCAGGCTGTATCTCATGAACCGTGATAGTTAGACAGTTGAAATTTTCACAGATGATGTATTTCTGTTGCATTAAAAATAGAATAAAATAAATATTTAAGGGGGGTCCCATACAACATGTTTTTTTTGCCGTTTCTGTAGATAATGGTACGGAACCCTTCGTGCGCGAGTCCAACTCGCACTTGGCCGGTTTTATTTAAGAACATAACTCCTAAGTTCTTAAAGGTACAATTACGCCGCACCATGTACATGTAGCTATAAATAAAGATTTTTACTAAAATTTTACTCCACACTTACGCTCATCCTGCTCGACAGTTTCATAAGTAACGAGGTAGGAAGTAACGAGCCCATTCTTCCTATGCGGCGCTTCCCACGACACGACGAGGCTGTTCATCGTAATATCTGTGAAGGTGATGTTCCGAGGCACTGACGGCAGTCCCTGGTGAGTTCGAACTAATACGGCGCTCGAACGAGGCCCGTCTCCGGCTGGGTTGAACGCTAGAACCTGCAGAATACGAAACTCATAAAAAACTTATAAGGCCATTAAGTTGCGGGTGAGATTAAATGTCCCCGCTAATCGTAAAGTATAGGGTTCTTAGAAAATGGTTTAAGATTTGCGAAAACTAGTTTTCAGCTAGTTTTATTCCTTATATACAAAATACTAAACATTGCAACTAAAAAGATGGATAAAGCATTTATTTGCTACTGCATTTTAATCTACCTACAGTGCATATCAGCGAGAATATGGTAATTATAGCGATCTTTATGGGAGGTCTATGACCAGCAGCGGATGTCTTTCTCGGCTGAAGTTATGATGATGAATCATGCTCAAGAATAGCCATAAACTGGCAATAAGATAAAGTTTACCTGAATACGATACTGTGTGAACTTGTCTAGGAAAACGAGCGAGTGTGAAGTGGCGGTTGCTGACACCACCTCGATTTCTTCTTCAGCGCGACGGCCGGGCTCGGGCTCCTCGGGAGATTCTGTCATTATGTAGAAAATCTGAAAAAAATGTTCATAAATTACTGACCTGCATCTTACTTTCTGGAAAAGATATCAAAAGAACTATAGTTAATTTCTCCGCTCCGCGGGGGTAACAGAGTCCTAGCGAGTACCTTTTTATCCGTGAAGGTATGTTTTCCACGCGTATGTAAGTGGCCAGGGACTCTTTATTACCTCAAAGCAACAAAACAGCTAGATATTTTAATTTTCCATTTAAAGAGGCAGATTTATAGAAAGGCAGGGGATGCCAGCAACATGCAGAACCAGAACATAACTTCAAGGACACGAAGCGTGGGTTCTTTTTAGGTTTTCATACAGAATACTTAATCTGAATACGGCTCTGAAAATTGAATTGATTATACGTCTTTTGTTTTTGGTTGCGTCGATTGGCTACGCGGGTTATGATGTGGCACCAGCAGGCTTCCTATGAACTCATTTAGAACCTCACTAAGCTGAATCCGCAGTGAGTTAAGGTTTGGTATTCCGTAAAACTCGATAATGCTCCTCGGTGACGAGCGTGGTAATGAAATGAACTAAGATGAGTGAGATTTTGACATTTACCCTAAAGAATAACTTACTATTGGTTTCTGTAAGGGAATTCACAAATCATCTCGATACTTGAAACTAGAACTTACTTGTCAAATAAAAGGTTAAGAAGGAGCGATCGAATATGGTCTACTTGAGTGAATTTGAGTTCGAATTCGAACTTTTACAGAATGAGTCTCCAGCTCTGACGAATGAAATGAAAACATATTCTAAACGCCGAAAATTGAACGACAGTCACCTTATATCCGAGCAGGTCTCCATTCTGATGCGCGAGTGCGGGCGGGCGCCACGTAAGGGCCACCTCGGTGGGAGACAGTGGCTCCGCGGCGACATCTGCCGGCGGAGCGGTAGGAACGGCTTCTCCGACCCACACTACGGCTGGTGTGCCGCTGGGACCGGAGCCTTGTGAGTTGACAGCGCTTACGCTGATCTCGTAGTTACGATCCACGGATAGGTCGGTTAGGACGGCTTCTTCGCTCTGCAGTAAATGAATATATTGTTTAAAAGGCATTTAATTGCCCCAAAATAACATATAACTTTGATTAAATAAATCCATACCATAATATTATAAATTTGAAAGTAACCTTATATGTCTGTTACCTTTTCAAATCTAAACGGCATAACGGATCTTAGTGAAATCTGGCAGGGAGATAAATGGTATCCCGAGTACGGACATAGGCTAGTTGGAAAGCGCGTGCGAAGTCGCGGGCAACAGCTAGTTTTTTTAAAGCGAGAGCCTAAAGTCGGAGTTCTGGTCGACCAATCAGGAATCAGCGGGTGGCCTGTGTGTGCATTTTGAAACTATGCTATTGATTGATTCCGTCACGAAGCTCTATCGTACGTGGCACTACCGAATCCTACTCCGAAGGCCTACTATACCTTGATGCCCGGAACATCTAGTTTCATAGTCTGCTGCAGAGCGGTCGGGAAATCAGTGAGCGGTTGGTAGTGGATCCGGTAGCCGCCGGTGCGCGCGTCGCCGCTCCAATGTTGCTCGCTCAGCGGCGCCCATTGCACGCGCACACTGCTCGGTGTTATTGGTACCACGTGTAGTTTCTCGACCGCTTTGCTTGGAGCTAAAACAATTGAATATCGTTTGTCAAAAGAATACATTTACTCGCTTAGCCGTAGTTATTGACGTAAAGGTATCCTTTTTAAATGGATAGACAGAGAAAGATATCATCGCTTGTGTATTTATTTATGCTGTAAATATTTTTATATATTTCTTATGGTTTTTCCAAAATTCTATAATATAGCACTACCTACTATAATTGTTGTCCACACTACCCTAAGGTTAGCAGGTAGAGAATGCTATTTAGCATTATGCTCGCCTATGTACAACTTTTGTGCAATAAAGTATATTGTATTGTATCGCTCTCTTCCTTGCTTCTCGACTTCTTTGGTGCTAAACAATTGAATATTAATATATAATTTTACGAAAGAAGTCCCCTAGACCTGCGTCTAGGGGTCTTGAGATTTTTTTTATAGGACCTCGACCGCCTCGGGTCATTCTCCATTCAAAAGCGAAATACTTTTTTAAATCGTTCCATAATCGACGAACATGCATCAAAAAGTAGAATCGACTCCTTACCCGATGTCAGTTAAAAATAAACTTAATCGAATCGGTCCATCCGTTCGGGAGTTAACGATGCCACAAACAGCTACACATTAAACTTAAAATACCTCTCATTTGCGTCAGTGTTAACATTTGAATCAAATGTATGTAGAACTTACCTGCCGGTAAAGTACGGACGGTCTCAGTAGCGTTGCTATATCCACTCGGTCCGATGTCGTTGGTCGCTCTGATTCGGAACTGATACGCGGTGTAAGGCTTTAGGCCCTCAGCCGTGTATGACGTAGCGAAGGGATCGACGCGTTCTGGTATGGTCTTCCAAACACCACCCTCCTCTTTTTGCTGGACGGTATAGTATCTGTAGATGTAATTGTAAGTTAGAGGAGAGACATTCTAAGATACATTTCTTAGAATAGACAAACATGTGACCCGAGAGCTGGTGAGTATCTGGCGCAGCGCATCAGCATTGCTATACAGCGGCTAGCGTCTTGAGCACGCTTCCGACTCGTATTGATATGGATCAGTTGAGCTACTTGTAGATTGTTTGCAACAGTCTGCAGTTAGCTCAATTGTAAATACTAGTTTTAATTTAATTTTATTATTTGATTGTAATTTTCTTTGTTAATAAAGAATATTACAAACATGTTAATATAAGAATATTTAACACATTACTAACATCATCGATATCATGACGTTGGTACACAGTAGCCTACAAACGTCACAGCTGGACATGGCCTTCACCTTACGACGACGCGACGCCACGAAATACGGCCCTGAGCCGCCTCTATCCATCGACTCCCTGCGACCGCTGCTCTACAATGTTATCGGTCCGTGAAGTTGATGGTCTCCTAACATAACACTCCGTTTCACGCTCCATCGACACACGTTAATATAGGTTTAAAGACAAACTAAACCGAAAACAATAACAGTAACATGGAAGAATAAGGTAGCACAAAATGATGGTAGTTAAATTGCTGCCTCTATGACCCTGTGTCGAAATAGCGGTTGGCGATTGACACTCAGCGTTTTTTGCCAATCAAAGACCTCAACTGGTTGGCGTTACAAACAGGAAGTTTGTAGCATAAAGCTATGCACTGGGTGGACCAGTGACGTCAAAAAAAAACTTTACTGTCTCGCTCAAAGGTACTTTCGATCAAAACTTTTGTAACTTGCTGTAGGTACTGTTAGAAAACCGATCATTTTATGCAAGAAAGTACGATTCATGGTCACATTTAAAAAAAAACCCCTAACATTCCACAAAAAAAAATTACAACTGTTTTAACCGTTCCGACCGAAAATTCTCAAACAAAACGTAAAAAACGATGACTCGAAAACTACGAAAAATCGGGGAACATACATGGAGTATTTTCAGGTACTCCCGGGTAGTGAGGCAAAATTTTTTGTTCGACGTAACTCTGATCCACCTGTATATTTCGATTTGCGTATTTGAGATTCGCTGAATTGAATTCAATAAATGTCAGTCAACTACCTGAGGGGCGCATATCCATCATCGCCAGGCGTCCAATTGAAGGTAATGTGATGGGGCTGCAATAACGACGGCGCTATATTAGGGAGCGTCGGCGGCGAAGGCACGGCTCGGTTGACGGTGGTTAGGACCAGAGCCCTTGCCGTTATACCCCAGCCTAGTCGTGTTTGTGCCGTCACGGAGAATATGTAGTATTGCTCAGATTGAAGTTCTGTCGCCCTGTGTAACACAAATAGTTAAATCAACATATTTATGCAAGCTAGTAAGAATTCATTTAGCCAATAAAAGAATCTCACCTGAATGTACGATCGGACGGCAGAAACTCCCTTGAAAACATGTGATGAGTTGTACTATTCAGGTGATAGGTGACTTTGTAAGCGAGTATTTCACCATTTGGATCTTCGGGCACGTCCCAAATGATCCGCGCCGTCGTAAACGTTACATCCGGGAACGACACATTCGAGGGCGCGCCAGGTGCTAAAATACAATACTAAAGTTAGTAATCTATAAAACGTTAAACTCAAACTCGCTTTAAAAATGTACTCACTGTCTTCGAATGTCCGGACCGTAAAAGGCGGGTTACTAAGCACTCCGTCTCCCAATCTCGTGTACCCGAGGACTTGTATCTGATACACAACGTATTTTCTCAGCTCCGTTAATGTTATGGTGTGAGTTTGATTTGAAGGTATCGCTTGGCATTCTACTTTTTTATGCTCGGGTCTGGGTGGGGGAACTACAGCTGCATAGCACACTTTGTACCCTTCAATGAGACCGTTCTGATCCTGAACGGGAATGTCTCCCCATAGAACAACGACTGTTGTTGATGATGTGGCATTTCCTGACACACTGTTCGGCCCAGACGAAGGTACTGTGGAGACAGAATACGTTAGCATTACAAAACACCCCAATATTTAATTGAAAAGTCTCTACCAAACAACTTACCAGCTTCTCTAGTTCTTTCCAAAGCAGTAGGACTTTCTTCAGACACACCCACTTCATTGACAGCTGTCATAGATATTTCATACACAGACCACTCTTCGAGATTAGAGAGGATGTGTGAGTTGGCAGTATGATCGTCAATAACTATGTATAACGTGTCATTTGTACCACTTCGTTTGTATGTTATGTTGTATCCCTTTGGGTTTCCATACCACTCGTTTTGCTGTAGGGGCTAAAAAAAATAAGAAGATTATACAACGAGTTATGATAAAGGCTTTTTGCTTGTGATCATCAAACTGACTCCTGAGTGTGGTTACTCGATACTATCGTATGCGATTTTTGTATGAGACTTAGTACAATGCCTCTATTTTGAGGACATGGTAGTTCCAGGTCCGTACGAACGCCTCGTCGTCGAAAAGATAGTATTGAGTAACCGAATTGGGGAGTTTGATTAAGAAAAATATGACGTCTTTAGTCTCATAAAAAATTATTTTACTTACAATCCATCTAACTCGCAGATTAGTAGCGCTAACCGCCCGCACGGTGACATTTCTAGGCGGATGCCTTGGAGGTGCTTGTATGGTTTGGAACTCCTTGCAAGGCTCCGAGGGGGCTGATGAACCGACCACATTAGTAGCTATAACTCGTAACCTGTACGTAGTGAATGGTACAAGACCGTTCACGAGTATAGATTCCGCATCAGGTGCGTTCACTTCGTATATTGTTATCCAAGAGGAATTGCGCGCGGTTTGAGCCTGTAGAAAATCACAGAAATATACATATATAATAAAACACATTTAATTGTGACATCAGACTTAAATCCTTCTACAAAAAAAATAAAACATTATAATAGTAAAACATACGTCTTATAAATTATGTAAACCAAACAGTCACAAAACGGCTTCTGTCTAAGCATATGGGTTGTAATTGTAAACATCTTAGTTCTAGTTATCTAGTTGTCTAAACATGGAAAAACATATATCTAGGCTACTTTTTATCCCGCAAAAGACGTGCGAAGAAGCAGGTAGAGGCTAGTTTCAAATAAATAATACCTAGTTTATTAAAAATCAGAGTGTGTATTTAACGCTTTTAATTAAACCACACCGTCTGCGCCAGTCGAACCAAATACTATAAAATTTTACAGGCGCAGCAGTGTGAATTTTAACTTTTTAGGTTACCTGTACGGTCCACAAAGATATTGAAGAATTTCCGTCGAAGCCAGGTGTGAATTGAAGGAGAACAGAAAATGCTGCTATGTTTGACAACGCAAGGTTCCGCGGTGCTCCGGGTAACACGGGTTCTACACCCGATTGTATCGTAGCACTTCGCGGAGGACCTTCCCCGACTCCAGTTATGGCGCATAACCAAAACTTATAGTGAGTGCTTGCCTGTGAAACCAACAATGTATTACAACGATGTCAAGTTAAACACATTGTTTCCGACTTATTAGGGAACTTTAGCTATAAAGGCTACCTACTCTCTTCATTTATCTCTGTATGGACTACTAAGTGGCAATATAACCAGCTGGATTCTCTTGGGTACAGAACTTACTATAAAGTTAAGACGGTATTATGTGGCGACTCGCGGGATACAAAACCGCCAAGTTAGAAAACAACCGAATCATGTGAATAAGGAGTTAACTATAACTAGTCTTTTATGTTCTTACCAGCAAGTGTTCCACTTTTATGCTCGTGACGTTGGGAGGCAGCACTTCTTCCTTTATGGTTTCCGGCATCGATTTAATTTGGTAGGTGAGTTTGTAACCGACGAGAACTCCATTTGATTTTTTTGGAGCCGACCACGAGACCCGCACTGCACGGTCAGATATTTCATCAAATAGCAAGCTTCCAACTTCATCGGGAACTGAAATGAGGTCAATTGCTACATTCGTATTCGTTGAAATGGTTCAAAGTGATGGATCTCAAATTTCAAGTACGGTCAATACGTTCAGATATAAATAATTGATGCTGATGTATCGGTTCACGTTATAGCACGTTGCAATTGTAATGAAAACTTTCTGCACGGCTACTTAGCTGCCATGCCAGCGAACTTTTAGCAATAAAACACTTTAGGACAGCTACTAGTGAACTGCGCTACACGAACTTGTTTCACATGCGGTAAAGTTTTACTACAAATTAGGGGAATGGCACGTTTCAGAACAATTTCATACGATACCGACCAATATTATGAAGTTTATTTCAGTAACTTGTATTTAAATGAACTTTTTACTCACTATCTTCCTTTGTCCTGACTAGAATGTAATCGCTTCGAGGCCCATCTCCCGGCTCGGTGAAGCAAAGCACGGTGATATTGTATTCAGTAAACTTTTCGAGGCCACTTATAGCCGCCGATTGTTCAGTGAGAGGATCTAACAAGTTCGGAGGAACGCTAACGATCTTTTGTTCGGTATTGGAATTCTCAACTACATCCCATCTCCATGCCTGTATTTTATAACCCTGAAACACGAATCGAGATAAATAAATTGGCAAAAATTGAACAATAGATGAAAAACAAAAGGTTAATAAAATACCTGATTAATTCCATTAATTTTCTGTGGATTTGGTGGAGTCCACCACACGCTAATAGAGGTTGAATTAAACGGTTCGCATCGGACACTGTCGGGCGCTGCTTCAGGCATACCTTCTTTTGTTTTGATTGTGTAGCTATCGGAGAAAACTCCCACACCTTTATCATTGTAAGCAGCAATTTGTACATTGTAATCTTTCCATGTAATTAGGTCTTGGATGAGGTAGTTTCTCTGAGCTTCGTTCGTGATGTTTTGATCTGTCCACGGGCTGTTGTCGTACCCGCGCAGTCTATACCGTATGACGTATCCGAGAATATGTCCGTTCCTGTGTTCTTCGAGCGGCGGTTGCCATTGAGTGATGATCTCTGACGAAGATCGCGCTGACCCCATGAATCCAACTGGCGGACCGGACGGTGCTGCAAATAAAATATAAAGTTACTCGTTTTGAATTCATATAGAAACTTTTTCAACGAATATCGTGCAAAATATTGTCGGAATAATTTTTAGTCATAGATTTTTTTTACTCGTATTAATGTTTTAAAAATTTATCAAATATCATGCTAGGAAAGAAGGATTATTGATAAAAAAACTTGTTCATTCATTTTCCCCGTGCATAAGAATTGGGCCTCGTAATATTGGTTCAGTTAAACTGATTGAAATATTCAAGCAAAAACAATGAAAACGCTTGACAAATATATTATTTTTTTATTATTATCTTTACAAGCGAACATCGGAATAAGTCTGGAAGAAATTTCATTTATAATTCGAACCAATCTAAAATCCTGAGCAAGACCAAATAAAATTTTAGGACGGCACAATCTAAAACTACATAATCAAGATCTCCATACCTTGGCAGCATATTAGATCGCTGGCGGCTTGTTTACAAAGAGAACACACTTTATTTACTGGACGTTTACAGTACTAATGGATTATGTTAGTAGCTCTAGCTCTGTACACTACACAATGATATTGTATTTGTGCAAATGATGAACTAATTTGACTAAAATATTCACAGACATATTACATCCATCCATGTTTGCTTTACTGGTGCATTGCATTTAAGTTAGTTTTCCAAAGTACCCGACTACGGCAAAACTTGTTGTACATTATATATATATATATAACATTAGCAGTGAATGTAATTTATACATTTATTTTATGTGCCTTTTTTTCGTACTAAATTAATAATAATGTACCTAATCATCATAAAGTACCATTATTTACTAAGATTCGCGAAATATTGAATGGAGTTGGAGATAATGAATGGAAATTAATCTAGTCGGTAGATAAATACTCCCTCATCGCGGGTAAAGTGTTTGATAAATACATACTGAGTATTCACTTACCCACAGAAAGTAACACCAAATAAACATGTAAGCAAAATGTATTCATAAAGTTTTAATTAAAATATATGTGGTGCAAATCACAACCTCACGCGTAGTCGGGTTTTGAAAATAGAAGCTTGTTTTAACCTAAAAACTTATACGATTACGAAACAAACACCTATGTCTAAGCTATCTTACCTTCTTGTGGAAGTGTCAACACATCCGTAGGATCAGAAGCTGGACCTTCTCCTACAGTGTTGACCGCGGATACTCTAAACTGGTAAGAAGTCGCTGCTTTTAAACTAGTTAATAATACCCATCGCTGGTTGGCTGACACGTTCACTGGTTCTGTTACCCAGTTCAATAAGGGATCTGGAGTAGGACCTGCAAGACAGAAAAGTTTAAATAAACGGGTTAGTAGTTGGCAGGTTTATAGTTCTTATAGAGAAATTATTCAATTTACCAAATTCAGGCACTACTCTTCTTTGAACAATGAACTTTTGAATGGCTGAGTTGCCATCGAATCCAGGCTTCCAGGTAACGTTTACTGCGCGTTGTTGAGGGGTATCTAGCCTCATTGCTCGGACATTAGTCGGAGCAAAAGGTAGTTCAATGACCGACAGAACAGCGTTTCGAGTGTGGTTCCCCCCAGGAGAAGTGACGACGCAAGTGTACTCTCCAGCATCGCTAGCTCGCACTGCTTGGACCTGCAAAGCTCCGTCAACGGAAATCCCAATCCGGGACCCTGCTGTCATAGCTCTGCAAATAGTAAAATGTTTTATTGCCCATATATTGTAGCATTTCAATTCACTAAACGGATTCAACTCACTGTTTGTTATGGAACCAATCTATGTTGTATTTCACATTCGGATCGTTAGAGACCTTGCACTGGAGCGTGGCGGTGTGACCCAGAAGTACCCTTGTATCAACCGGAGGGGCTATAACTTGTGTTCTCACTGAAAACAAAACATTTGTTATGCTGTGTATTCCATTTAGTAAAGCGAATGTTCATTTACCTAAAATCACATCAACAGTGGAAACAACGGTAGAGCAAACATACCAGAGAATTTTGTTGAACTCGACAAAATTGGTATTTTGGACGCAATCTTTAAATAAATATGGGTTGAAAACGTGTTGCTTGCTGCATAAGCAATAAATGTACCAACAATGGGCATTCAGAGTTCAATATCTGTCGCGTTAGGAAGTTTAGCCAGATAAATGAAAAACGTACCTAATACGGTGACATAAGCTTCACCAGACACGTTTCCCGCGTCATTATGTCGAACGCAGGTGTATTTCCCAGAGTCAGCAGTCGTGGAGCCCGTGATTAGCAAATCACTTTCGTCTATGATTTGAAGCCTTCCAGATAGGTTGTTTAGAAGTGAATCTGAAATAAAAGATCACGTCATTCTTAGTAGGCCGTGACGAATGACTCATGTTAACAAACGTGAGCGAAACTGTTTAATTATGTAATTCGCAAGGATTGCGGATAAGTAGGTTCAATAAAATTTTGTTACTAAAATTTGGTAAGTTTGGCTTCTTTGACCACATTCGAGTATCAGATTCAGAGAAAGTATTTTATAACCTTTTACCGAACTGAAAACGATTTTCACTTAAACTCTTCGAAGTATTTCAATAACGAACACAGCTAGATAGAGGGCGAAACCTAGTGAAGGCAGCAGCTAAGATAGAGTTATCTGCAGTTATCTGTTTTTATTCTGTAGTAGTCATAAGGCTGCATAAACGATTACATCGTACCTTTGAAAAAATTGAGCATGGGATGTTTTAGAAAAATGCCGACCGCGTTGTTGCTAGAACAATATTGATTTAGAAGAAACCTTTGAAAATGTGACTTTACTGTGTCCCACTGTGGCACTTATTTACCAGATCCACTTTCAATCTAGATAATCAGAGGCCATGAGTAAAATTACGTTTTAGGGAACTATACTCGAGGGCGGCGAAAAGAAAGATAAAATACATACAGGTTCTTGAAAAAGGAAATGTTCAGTCATTTAATTATCCACAACGGAGTTACATAATGGATAGTACTATATGCTATATACTCAAGAGTGGCCTTTGGGACCATAAAAATGATGGCTATCGGTTATGGGTCACGCAAAAATTTATTGAAAACACGCTTTTATACTTTCTTCAAGGTGGAATATTCAGATGTATTCATGAGTGTTTCAGTCATACTATTTTAGCCGATAATTGGTTAATTTTCTGGTTAAATATACATAAGTAATCAAAATGAAGCCAATGACGATCTCTGGCGCAGCGGGTGAAGGTCTGCTTGCGACGTTGGAGGTTGCGGGTTCGATTCACGCCTTGGTACAAATATTTGTACGATCTGCAAATATTTCCTGTGGGTATTTTCTATATATAATAAAAATATCATGTATAAAAGCTTTGACGTTCATTAGGGGAGGCCTATGTCCAGCAGTGGACTAAAATAGGCTGATGACGATGAATAAAAATATTAAATATTTAGTATACATGTAATGCATTGTATTAAGTATATCAAATCTATCAGTCATCAAGTACCCATAACACAAGCTCTGCTCAGCTTGGGGCTAGATGATGATTTGTGAATTGTCCAGCATTATTTATTTATTTCTTTAGTAGCGGCGAAAATCTGGTATGAGTGATAGATTCGCGAATACATCTGAATTGACCTGCAGAAGGAACAAAAACATAATGACTACATGAATACCTAAGAACTTACCGTTAAAGTACCATGTGACGTTCGGAGTAGGTGCTCCAATAGCTCGGCAGCTGATGGTGGCATCTTTCCCATCCAACACGGTGATATTTGAAGGCGGAGTCTGCATTAATGGCGGGGACGCTACAAGCCACACGCACTCAGTTAATTTACAACTAGCGATATTAATCCAGTGAAGTAAAAAACAAAACAAAAACGTGAGCCTACCAAAACAAACGAATGTAGTGATTAAAATGCGAGAAAGTTCATGCAAACTAATACATAGATACTTACAACAATATGTATAATTATACTTTAAAAGCTGCAAAATATAAGGATTAAAATATTTAGTAAAGTTTAGTAGTATATGTAGTAGTTAGTATTTTCATCCTTATATTTTGCAATGGATTTCCGCAAAGTAACGCCTGAATCTATTATTTATCTTTAAAAGCTGATTAAAAACAGTGTTTTATTTTGTTGAGTGTAAATAGTTGAGAGATACTCGTATGTAGTCCTGTCTTATTAGGCTCTCTCGATATCAATAATTCTACAGTAACGTACTGTGTTCTCGTGTAGCGTTGCCAGGTGTCCCATGCCAGGATTGGCTTGTTTTATAACGTAGTTATCAAATATAACCAATCGTTCAAACAAACCAATCCTAAAGGAAGCAAATCCTACGACTTTTTTTGTAACTTATAAACCGCGTCAATAATTAATATTTCAATTAAAAAACTTTGTTTTTTGCTTGTCCCGATCTACAACCCTAAATCCCGATGTGTTTAACTTCTGCCCCGATTTAAAATAAGTCGTACCTGGCAACACTATTCTCGCGTGTTGTAAACTTGTAACAAAAGCCATGCTTTTATTGAAATAGTAGCGCAGCGGCGCGGCGTACAAAATTTGCCTCTCCGTCCGGTAGTAGCACTTAACACGGAGGGTGCCGACACTTAGTAAGCTTCTCAGGTGTTGAGAGTGTATGCAAAAAACACATTATACTGCTTCAGCGAAATATTTAAATAATCTATTGTCCGTTGCTACAACATCATGCGGTTAATATAATATGAGCAGTGCATAGATAGATACTATATTTTGTTTCCTATGTTTTTAATGTCTGGTCTGGTTTTGAAATACCATGCTGTTATGATATGGAAAAGAAACTGTAATTATTAAAACAACACTCGTGTATTGAGAACACCTTTTCTAGAAACAACATAATTATTTTCAAATCATCACGCTGTGCTCAAAAACATTATTGCAATAACTAAATGTGCAACAACATATTTGTGTATCTTACTGCCGGTATCGAATTTGAACGTTTTAGCCTTTTTATCCGAAGTCCTCATTCTTATTAACTTCATGTGACTGCGTGGGAATCGTTTACTGTCCTTTGCTGCACGACACGACAGTGACAATAGTTAATTAATCAACATAATGTAAGCACGCTTCTGCAAAACTTTTTTGAGACGAAACTTGAAGTCGTTTCGAGTAGCGCCTAATTGTTTGCTCTATCAATAGAGAGGAAGGAAGTTTTCCATTATAGAAATAGAAAAACTTTATTTGTCACTCGTACAAGTAGGAATAAACATTTAAAAACTGACACAGAAATAAATAAACAACTTGCTCGAGTCACAAAAAGGTCCTTGTCTCAGCATAATATAGTCGCGTTTGCAACCAACGCTGATCTTCCGCTGATCATTAATAAGTAATAACCGTTATGTTAAATGTACCTTACATTTTATCAATAGCGAAACTACATGTCGCATGTTTATACGCTTAATATTAGTTCCCATGCAACCTCTCGTTCAACAATGCGCCTCATCATAACACGGAACTTAGGTACATGTAGACAGAAACCTTACAATAGTATTTTATTTTCATTACGGATGTAAAATGGTTAACTACGAACCTAATTTGTGTAAGAAGAACACCAACGTTTCATCCCTTTACGAGGGTGGTGCGCGCGTGGCCCGAACCGCACTGATCCTGAAGAAGTCCCTAGTAAACTAGTAAGTAAGGGATGAAACGTTGGTGTTCTTCCAACACAAATAAGGCTCGTAGTTAACCCGCTTATATCCGTAATGAATTTGTGAAACAACGACAGTTTTTATGTATTTTAAAGTTGAACCCAGCATCAAAAGTTGAACTTACTTTTGATTTTAAGCCAAGTGTATATGGAGGATTCCCCGGCCTCGTTGCTCGCAATGCATTGGTAAACACCCATATCCTCCATTTTCAGTTCGTTAATAATGAGAGAGCGGTCGACTTCCACCCGATATCTGCCTCCGCCATCATCTACGTCAGAATTGTCGGTCTCCTCTGCGCCTGCTCCGACACTTGCAATTTTCTTCGCGTCCTTGTACCAAGTAATTCCAGGCAAAGGAATACCCTGGACATTGCACTCTAAAGTAACAGTGCCGCCAAACTCTCCGAACGTCTCGGATTTGAAATTTGTCAAAAACACTGGTTTCTCGAACACTGTAACAGTGGCTGATGATGTTACGGTTGCAAACCCCCCAGTCTTCAGCCTGGCTTGGCAAGTGTATTGTCCTGTATGAGTCAAGTTGGCCGATATCAGACTTAATGTTCTGTTCCATTGATCATTCAAGTCGAAATTTATTCCCGCCAAGTCTATCATGATGCCATCTTTGAACCACAAAGTTTCTAGTTCGTGTAGCGGTCTTGCGTTAGCGACACAATACAGATTTGTGAATTCCTGACCTTTGATAGTTTTCGTATCTCTTGGTTTTATAATAATTTCCGGGGGGATTTCTTTATAATCGTCTCCGTAGACGCCGAGTTTTATGTATGGACTATTTTCTTCTTTGCCTAATTGAGTATTAATAGCTCTTACCCTGCAAAACAAAAGAAGACATTCGCATTTATTCGAAGATAATTTCCCTCGAATGTGGTCGGAAAGGGAATAATTTATACAGGACTAAAAAATTCAGAACAATTGAATTTACAAAATATACCTGTAAGCTTTTTCATCTTCGCTCGATACGCTGAGTATAACAAGTTGGTGTTTATCGGTCGTGACATATTTCTGATCGTATCTAAGAGCACCTATTTCATCCTGCCAGATCACCGATGGAGGTGGTTCGGACTCTATCAATGGGAAATCCAAAATTGCTGCTTTACCAGACTCTAGCGTGATTTCTGATTCAGCAATGTCTTGAAAAACACCCATGTCTAAAATAAGGAGATAAGAAAGGTTTTCAATTTGTCAAGAGTAACAAATACTGTATTTATCATCAAGGTGGTTTTTACAAGCTAGCTTAACTTTTTCATGCTAAACGTTAATAAATAATTGCCAGCGTCATATAAAAGCTGGTATTACCAGCCTATTCAGCCTGAAAACATTTTAATACTTACATGCAACAACAATGTTGTTCTTTTCACTGAATATGGCTCCAACGTCATTTTTCGCTATACACTGGTATGCACCGGCATCTTGCCTTTGGGTATTATGAATTTTGTAGAATATTTCGGAAGAATAATCACTGAGCGGTAAACCATTCTTTAGCCACCTATACATTGGCTGAGGAATTCCTATAAAAATATTAAAAGTATGAAAACTGACTTGAAAACAAAATAAAAAATGTAGCGTTCATAATTAAATTACTTACCCATGGCTGAGCACTGAAGTATTTTTGTTGTGCCTTCTCTCACAATGCTGTTCGAAGATGATGGCTGCATACTAAACCGAGGAGGCTGCATTTGTACTGTGAACAAAAGCAGCAATTTATTTAAGTCATAAATATCTACGGTACCTAGTTTAAACATATACTCAGTTAGTCTAAATAAATATTGACCAATTAAATCCGTAGTTCGATTTTGGCCGGCAACAGCGCGGTGGCTGGCGGGGAGGCATGTTCGCTGACCGGAATCTATCTGTTCTTTACATTGGAGCTTTTTTGGATTCGTTCCGATACAAGCCCATTTATCAACCGTTCAGACATTTTTCACGTAACCCTTAATTTCGTTTCAGTTTTGTTGTTGCCTTTGACAGAATACTTACAGGAACTGCAAACAACTGTAGTAAGCTAATCCGTATCCAAAAAAGCGACAAAGTTCTAGGTTCCAGTTTGAAGTAGTTATTTTTGCGTTTTGTCAAACAGCAATAAATAAATGAAACAAAGCAAGCCGCAAAGTAAGTAGGGACTGTGTTAGAAAAACCTAGATCAAGGCTCAGTAATTCCTCAATACCTATCAATAAATAGTTGGTTCGTCTCGGGAAAACTCTTAATAGGGGTAGGACTTATCCATGACCACTTTTTATACGCATTGATTGTGATGTATACCGGTAGAGTTAAGATTTTGTTCCGTTAGGCTTGAACCCTTCCATTAGAATTGCCACAGAGGGACCATTACCCCGCACCAAGTATAAATTTAGTAAAATCCTTTGCCATTTATAAAATCTTCAGAGTTTACGCCCACACGCACGTGCAATTTGACGGGTTTTTGGTTCCGATAAGGTTAAACTTTAAGCTATTAATATAATCATTTATTACAAACAATAGGGTATGACACCCAACTAAGAAAAGTGTATTAAGAGCGTTCACGCCTAGCGCGCGATGTCAAGTTTAGGTAATTCAAACCCACACAGAAGCGAGCGTGACTGTGTGAGTAGCGCTGGCGCGTTCTATTGTGGTATAGTCAAGCTTAGCACTTTGATCCATTCGAGTGAAATTGATATAGCAATTATTTAATTTAAATTTGAACTTAGACAGATGACATATTTACGTGTTAAAATAAAATCAAAATAAAAAATTGTTTATTTCCATAAATACAAAAATGTACACTTAGAAAAGGTCAAATTCTTAAAATAAAACACTGACTCGGAAATAAAGTGGTACTTTTGATTTCTGTCGCTTCGCTATGTAGACTAAAGTAAAGAAGTGACTAATAAACCTTCAGCCTGTTACGAGTAGGTACAAATAAAACACTTGGTACGGATAAAGTCGAGTTTATTTTACAACATTTTAAATGTTTTATTCTACGAATAAATAATAAGTCAGGAAGTCTAATTCAGAACAAATTCCAACCAAAAAGTGGGCGCTGCTTCAAATCAAAACTATGGATAATTCAAATAGGAATCACTTCAATTGGTTCGCGCGCCTGCTGCAATGGCAGCTATGACAACTGATTCATAGCGGCGTGGACGATTTTATGCAATAAATGGACCGGACCAAGTCAATAACGAAACAATTATATGGTCAAATGCTTTTTTTACTATACAGGGTGAGTTTTTTTTTCAAAATGAAACCTTCAAATTTGAAAATTTATAAATTAGACTACAAATTCGAGAAAAGGTTGTTTGTCGTATAGTTGAAAGTACAAACGTTCAGACTATACGCAAAGAAATCTATCTTCTTTTGTCATATTTTTTTATCGTTATGAGCTTTTTGACATAAAATTTTCTTGCATACCCTCTTCAAAAAAGCTGAAAGTAGTGATTTTAGTTTGGTCAGATATATGTAGTACATTTTGCAGGGTTATGTAGATAGAATCTAACGTCCGTCTTTCGACTGTCAGTGGTAGCACTGACAGTCGGATTCTACGCATCTACGCACGGACGTTAGATTTTAAATACTTTCTGTAATTTTTGTAGAAAAACTGGGCGATGGAAAACAAAATAAGCGCAATAACCTTGAATTTATTTTAATAAATGTTCAAAATGATATTGATTGTCCACAGTGTGATAAATCTGTTTTTGTACAGATGATTCTTTAAATAACCCCATTAGAAAAAATCAATTTTGAAGGTGTTCCAACCATTAAGGCACATAGGCGTCGTAAATTTATTTATTTAATTATTATCAACTTAGAAGCCAAAAAAGTTTTTTTTTTTTTTTACAAATGCTTACTTTTCCAAAAATATAAAAAAGTTTTGTCTTTTTTAACGAAGAACTTATTATTTTCAAATTCAAACACGTAACTATTAACATGGCTTTTTGATAACTCTCACGGTTTCAGACTTCCTCTCAGTGGCCCTGAAAAAATAAAACACCCTATATCACACATCAATATACGCCTTCAAGAATAAACTCGACAACTGGTTACGAGACAAAATTGACAAACTAAAAAAATTACGCAATAACTAAATTCGACACTGTCTGATAATCAGTGATCGGAAATTCGGGCGCTTATTTACCTAAAGTTGGTGTAAGACACAACATGGAGCAGTTAAAACCATCTTTCTCGGGAATACTTTCCCGTAAATTCCTGGGATTTCAGAATATTCTAAAATAATGATTTTTCACCGGAATCTTATTTATAGACGAAATATAAGACACTTTTATTCTGACGTGTTTTTCACTAAAGTCAATATTTCTGAAAAAAAAAACATTTTTAATTATATTTATGATTTTATGCCAAAATCCTTTTTCTACACGAAATTTAAAACACTTATTCATACGCATTTATAATTTGTTTGATAATTGCGTAAGAATAATAGAAACAAATATTATAAAAAAAATATAGGTATATAATTGTCTGTTTTGTGAGATGAACCCAAACTTGTTTTATTCCAAATGGGAATTTTGGAATTTTCTAGAATGTATTTTCACTGAAATCTTATTTATAGACGAATTATAAGACACCTTTTTTGAACGCGTTTTTTACAAAAATCGATTTTCGCGTCAGAATAAAAGTGTCTTATATTTCGTCTTTAAATAAGGTTCCGGTGAAAAAATCATTATTTTAGAATGTTCTGAAATCCCGGGAATTTACGGGAAAGTATTCCCGAGAAAGATGGTTTTAACTGCTCCATGTTCTGTCTTACACCAACTTTAGGTAAATAAGCGCCCGAATTTCCGATCACTGCTGATAATAGACACATCAGCCACTGGCTGCTCGTCTGTTAATAAATAAATATATTTTTGGATAACAATTCAGTGAACTCTTTGTCCCGCAAAATATGATTAATTTAATGTTTTTAGTCCACTTGTTAGCTACCCACTTATTTTTCCGAATCGTATGGGCAGGTAAACTAAAAATACCAAATAAGCATAATAAATTTCAATTTCATTGAAAAATATCTAAATTTTATCGATTCAATATTTCATCAAGGAAAAATCCTTCCAAATGAAGTAAAAAATTGTCTGACCTCATTTTGCATTTTCATTTTGAAAAAAAAAATCACCCTGTAGAGTGATAAACATTTTACCAAAATATTATTTTGTTATTGACTTGGTCCTGTTATTGTTGTTTAGCTCTTGCATTTTCCATGTTTGCTAATTTTTGCGCTTTCGTTTCTTCGCAAAAAATAACTTTATTTTATTTCCCATTATGTCTGAAATATGATTTTTGTCTATATTAATACATTCTACAATTATGTTTGCAATCAAATA
Organism: Eupithecia exiguata; assembly: GCA_947086465.1. Lineage (NCBI taxonomy): Eukaryota > Metazoa > Arthropoda > Insecta > Lepidoptera > Geometridae > Eupithecia > Eupithecia exiguata. The sequence goes on along the minus strand of OX352230.1, from coordinate 7,328,315 downwards.
TAATAATAAAAAAAATTACTTACCAAAGTACCAAAATGTTTCGAGGGCGCTATAAATATCCGCTCGCCTTATACGCACGACAAAGGTCAACACAGGTCAGTCAGAGCGCCGAGCGACATGACCACACTCTAGAAAGCCTCGCGGCGGACTGATTTGAATGGATTTGCGCGCAGCGTTTTATAGTAGTTTTAAAATATTCACAGAAAATTAATAACAACAAAATATTTAAAATTTTAAATGCATGATTTTAAAGACGATTCTCAACTTTATTAGTAAGCTATTATTATAGTAAATTAAATAAGTAATATCGGTGAAAAAGTCATTTGAAATTCGTAAAATTTCACATTTTTTGTAAATTAATTTCTCATAGTACGATACCAAAACCGAATATTTTTTCAACTAACTTTTTTCCCAAGGATTTTATCTATTGGTTATCATTTTTTTTTTATTAGATATGTCAGTATTTTCATAAAATTTTGAGCTTCGAAACTGATGCTGACAGGGAAATTAAGAAAACCTCTAACAAGTTATTTTCATAGAACGCGTACATACTATATTAATTCAAATATTTTCTCAACTAACTTTTTAGACAATGAAATTTCCTAAAATTATTACTAATTAACTTATAGTGTAAGATAACTGGTTCATGAAAATAACGAGTTTGAAAAGTACTGTTTTTGAGCCAAACTGCGCATGGCAAGCGTAAAGGCTCTTAATTAGGTTCTATGAGTAGTGCTATGTTTCAAGTTGCGTGCGTAACTTGACGAAAACGCTGGACGCAATGGACGCCATATTGCTCTGTGGTCATGACGTCAGTTGGATGCGAGACCAGCTACAAATGCGCTGATGTTGCTGATGACAATTGATACTTTTTAGTTTGCCCAGCCGTATGACACACAGCCGTATGACATAATAACATTGCGCCTACTCTATTTCACGGCGTTTAAAAGAGATTAAAAAAAACTGAAACTTTAAATCGATTATTAAAGTTTATTTTGTTATTTTATGAACTAAAAAGAACATTTTCTGACTGCTTTTTGCCAAAGATATCAATAATATATTTTTAGTTTTTTTCTCATAGAGTAAAATACCATTATTCAATTTATAGAGATTTGTTGATCAGCGAATGTACATCTACGATACTAACAATACATTTCCTAATTACTGAGATGGAGAAACAAGGCTTAAATTAACGTAACAGGAAGTTTCTCGCATCGTTTGCTGCAGTTTGATCAGTACAGTTTAACATTGTATACTTTTCACTGAACTCTTCTTGATTGACTGCATTAAACTGACCTAGTTTCAACATTCAACACGTGTTTGAGTATCTAATGATTGTTTAATTTGGAGATTGAACGCTACTCCGTTCATTCTTGATAATAAGAGAGCATTCGTAAGAACAATAAATGTGGTAGGAGAAAACAGAAAACGACCTATATTTTAGATAGATAGATAGATGGTCTATTTATTAGGTTCACACACAAGCAGCACAAGAAAAGTAACAAAATAAAAATAACTTAAGTCAGTAGTATATTCTAAGGTTATTTTCGCGAGAACTCATAATAAAACACTGTTTTTACCGGATTGATCGCGTATATTTTATATTTGTTTATAACCTGACGTTTCGGAGGCTTTTCAGCTTCCATGGTCACAGGCAGACTGAGGTGACATTTGTCTTTACAAGTAATTTGAATTTTACATATCTACCGTCAATTATACAAATTTAATTATAACGTTCCGTATGTACGCAGTAATCACTAACAGTGTCTTGATGGGTTGTAGCTATGGATTGCTGGGTGTGTGACCTGACTCGATGTAGGACTGGATCCCAAGCGGCAGGTACTCTCCAACCATCTTCTCTATTGAAATTATTCGGATGTTTTTGAATTTCAATTGCTTCTCGGAGCATTCTAGGAATGAAACGGTTTTCTTTAGCTAGTATTTGAGCTTTGTCGAAGCGAAGAAAATGACCGGCGTCCAGTGAATGTAAGTCAGTACTTTAGATATCTAAACAAATTAAAATAATATTGTATTACATTTTAAGTATTGTACAAACTTACTATAGTGGTTCATTTTTCGTTTCTTCCAGAAGTGGACACAAAATTTAAGCGAACAAAATCAATAACATTTTGTTTCTTAATTGATAATAATTACTATTTATTAAGCAGTTTATGTATAAAATTTGACTTGTCTAAATGCTTATTTTGTAGTAAGTTATTGACTTTTGAATTATCAACTACACACAATTATACATATATTATTTATAATAACACATGAACAGAGAATAAAGAAAATTAAAGTAATATTAAAACTACCAAAAATAATATTAGTAATAATACCCACTAATAGTGCACTCGCCATGATAAAAGGTAGGTATATACTAATATTAAGAGATGTTTAAAGAGGAAAGATTGGTATTTTTGTATGTAACGAATAAACTTAAAAACTACGGGACCTATTTCAAAAATTCTTTCACCATTAGAAAGTTTACTTTTCAGGGAGTAACATATGCTATGTTTTATCCCTGAATTCCCACGGGAACTACGCGGGTGAAAACGCGAGGCGCTGCTAGTCATAGTAAATATAGTCACATATATCTTAAGTCACTCAACATTTGAGCAAAGATAAAAATCATCTCACCTTTGTTTACATTAACTCTAGTACACCTATTTCGTCGGTAAGTAACCTTATTTAGATCAAGGACGATAAGCTGATAAGCCGTATTTATTATTGCGTGGAGAAAATACTTTAAAGCTAAATAACTGCGTTATAGCCAAGAAAGTTACGGAAAAGCTACAACAATGAAATGAAAATGTACAGGCATGTATGTATATTATACCAGCATTCACCCACCGCGGTTTGTCACGCATGATTCCAGGATAATAAGTAGCCTATGTCCTTTCCTGGGAAACCATATCTAGGACCACACCAAATTACAAAAAGATCCGTTCAGCCGATGCGTTTTGTACGATTCATGATCTGTTTTAGGTGAAAAGCAGACAGGCAGGCAGAGAGACCGCATTATTTTTTTAATTTAAAATTATGGATGATATGGCGAGTAAAGTTTCTGGAGTAGCGACTGCAATACAACGTAAAAGGGAGTTTTGGTATACCATCTACTCGATGAACCGACAACGACATTGGGGTAGTGGAACCAGGATCAAGACAGCTATTTGTGGCGTCGTCGTATGATGGAGGCCTATGATTCTATTTAGTTTGATTTAATTTATAGTGCAATGAATTTGACCATAATAGATAATTGTAGCTAAGAATACTAACATTTTATTACACCTAAGTCTTATTTACAATTAGTTTTTTATTTATGCAATGCTAGGTATATCCAGGCTTTTGCTATATCCAGCAGTGGATGTGTGTGGGCTGATGTGATGATGATGATGAGATTTGTATGTATCGTTTACTACTGTTGATATACGTCTAAGAATAAGAAAAAAAACTGGGATCCGAGTTGGGAGATCGAGTCGGACTCGCGCACAATGGGTTCCGTACCATCTATAAAAACGGCAAAAAAATCACGTTTGTTGTATGGGAGCCCCCATAAATATTTATTTTATTCTATTTTTAAGTTTGGTTGTTGTTATAGCGGCAACAGAAATACATCATCTGTGAAAATTTCAACTGTCTAACTATTACGGTTTTTGAGATACAGCCTGGTGACAGACGGACAGCGAAGTCTTAGTATAATAGGGTCCCGTTTTTACCCTTTGGGTACGGAACCCTAAAAACACTGTTTATCCACTGCTTAAATATAAGAGATATTAAAAGAGGGCCAATCTTTATTATGTAAGGACCAATTTTCTACTCTTTGCAAAATGGAGGACGACGAGGAAAGTTAGGTACTAACTTGGATCAATATAATTTAAATGAGTTAGACAAGAATGGATTTATTTTTATGAACGTCGTCGTAGTCGTAGCGCTCAAACAAGAGTTGTAAAAGACGGACCCGACCTTAACGAGCGAGATGACACGGATATGACAAACAGACGGCGTTGTTTTAGAAAGGGTATAATTCCTTTGGATATAGAATTGAATCCTAAATCTTATTTTAAACGAACTTCTCCATTTTTTACTAGCAGAACACGTTATCTGCATCTAACGATCTTATTAAGTAGGTGAGTCAGATAAGATTACACATTTCAAGTGGATTTTATGACTCTACCCAACTAATTATGATGATAAACTAAAAATATAGCATTCAGGATAGTAAATATAAATGGGTGGATTGTCAAACGATTTTTTTGCAAACGAATTTAACTTTCTCTGCTTTACGAAAAGTAAATTGAAATGAAACTTTATACAACAAAACAAACTTGAAATAAGTTTAATTTGCGTTTATAGCCGCCGACCGGGGTGGCTTGGGTCGGGAACTCGGGAGCAGATGTTGGTGGATAAACCTTTCTAATGAAGTTTAATACAATGTATTATGTTTTTTTTTACAAAAATATAGCTTAGCGTGTGTGGAAGCAGATAAGCATTATGAATGAATGAGACAACGTTTTGTACCTACTTAAAAGGTTAAAAGTAAAGTAATACATGGGATGGGAACGCATCAAGCTAACGCAAGGCATCAATATCGAACGAAAGAACCGTTTCCGTTACGTGACTCACACCCATGGCACGTTTGCTGGATGCCAGCGGCCACTAACATACAAACGATACCAGTTTATAAGGCTTTAATTTTCCGAGAATTCTTCAGTAGTGAATGTGATACAATTGAATTATAATGACGAAGAAATAGATTCGACGCTAAATGATTTGTTTCAAATAGATAAACGGTAAGGTACAGGTGTACCTTACCGTTTATCTATTAGAATTCGGCCCCAGGAACCTTCCTGCTATTTTAGGAAGTTTTATTCATTGATATCTTCGATCAAAAATAAGGAGTTCGCGGCCTCCCCCGTAGATACCTAGAGCCTTACAAAAATGTCACTCAAAATTGGGTTCGTTTTGTTTTGACGCAGACAGTTTGCGGAGAGCCTGACAAGTTTTTTCCATACGGAACAAGAGATTGGTGGAGTCGAATTCATTTTATTTTATTTTGTAAGTAGGTACCTACCTACTTACCTGGGAATTATATACCTACCTACTCAGTTTATTTTCTATAAGGATTAATTAACAGAATTCAGGTAAAGATAACGAATCATTTATTGATGAAACTATAAATTGGTGTCTCAACAGTAGGTATTTATACAAAAGGGTCATTTCAGACATACAATAATTTAAACTTACAATACAATTTCAGGCAGGCACTCTAGATTAAAAAGAACTGGTTCCTGTCTGCGGCTTTGCACGAGTTTTTTTTACGGGAAAAAAATAAACGTTTTATAAATTCATACTTCTGGTAGGTAGGTAAGAACCTAGTCTTTCTTTTATTAGAGAGTCTACGCAAATGAAATTTTAGGGCGGGCCAACTAATTATTTTAAAAATCATCAACTAGTAATATTAAACTTATTTTTATGAAAAATATATTAATACATACTATAAATGAAAAAAAAAAAAATTTAGAAGAAATAGCCTCTCCATTTATCAATTTAGAACAAAATTAATATTTTAACATAGGCAAACCAAACAACAATATTTTATGCTGATTTCACAAGTATATGACTCACATCTCAATATACGGGTAAAAAATATATATAAACTTACTGAAAATAAGAAATTCCATCCTTTTTCAGCACTTTGGACGAGTGATTCTTGCATTTTTTGTACCCATGCTTTTTGTCTGAACGCTAAAATGACACTAGTTGAAAAGCTTTCCTAACATGTCAAAATGTTTCTCTTTTGCTACTGAAGGTTGTGGCGTGCGCATTGTGAATCTAAGGGGGGCCGGCAAAGCCGGACATTTTTGATCGATGATTGATATCCATTATTTACTGGTTTATACTTAAACCCTTATCTTTTAAAAATTAAATTTTTTATTATATTTATTGGAGTTAATTTAACATTTTTCCCACAACACTTTTTAGGATTAGCAGGTATACCTCGTCGATACTCAGATTACCCTGATTCTTATATTTCATGAAATATTATTTCTTCCTTAGGATCTTATATTTCTTTATTAGCTGTAATATTAATTTTAATTATTATTTGAGAATCTATAATTAATCATCGAATAATTTTATTTACCTTAAATATATCCTCTTCAATTGAATGATTCCAAAATCTTCCTCCAGCAGAACATTCTTATAATGAATTACCTATTTTAAGAAAATTCTAATATGGCAGATTATATGTAATGAATTTAAACCCCATTTATAAAGGAATATCCTTTATAAATGGGGTTTAATAGTAGAATTCGAAATTCGAATTCTACTAAATTAATCGCTTCACCATAACAATACAATACACTTTATTGCACACCAAAATAATACAAAAGAAAAGAAAGAATACAGGAAAAAATAAATAACAGAGTTGCACAATGGGCAATGGTATCGTTTCAGAATGGCACATTTTGGCATTTTACCTACGATGACAAAAACTAAAAATGGAGGGACGCGTGTTAAAAGTGTTAAGTTTAAAACCATTTTATCAAGCTTTCTGTGCAAATAGCACCACACGCTCTATCTAGAGTTTCTTTCATCTATGGACGATTCTGCTTCGATTTTATTCGCATAGATCCACTCGTATAGAACTCACTCGAGTTGTCATAGTAAAGCGAATGGGTAGCAGGATTTGACTCCTGGTTATTGTAGTGTAGTTAGCAACTGAGTGACCAGCTGGTAACATGAACCCCACATTCACCGCAAAGCCTCGCCCACCACACGCCGTCTGGCAACCGACAAAGAGTCTTTGTGTATGGTATTAAGCAAAGTACGAAGAAACCTTTCGATTGGTTCCACGGCAACTCGTCTCACCAAGAAGCCGGTAAAATGCTTCTTGTCTTTCGAGACTTACTATGTGATATTCTATACACACGTTCGCCAGACATTCATTGAGGAGTTACGTTGGCTATATCGACATATCTCGGTCGTCGTGGGGTTTGATTCTATTGAAATTTACTGAAACTCGCTTTAATCTTACAAAATAGGTTTGTTGCCTTACACGGGCTATACCTATAATATTCGCAGCCCGTAATTCCAAACGAACAATGTAAATAGCCGATGGCCGACGAAGATTCGATTAATTTGCTTGTTAATCCATGAAACTGAAAGTTTGCTCAATCTTGCTTCGATAAACATTGCAACTATTTCAAAATTGCCCTTCGATGTTCAGGGTATCATACGAAACTTGATTGAATTTTTAGAACATTATTATTTCCCTGCGCTGTTGTTTTCTGAATTAAGACCTATGTATTAAGACTTTGGCCTATCTTTATGTAATATAGTAACAGGCATTCCCTGCCAGTGTCCATTGCCACGCCATGCGCCACTGCATGAATTAACGACGGTAAAATACTGATTACAATATTTTATTACCTCAAAAAAGTTGCAATTAAGTAATTATTATAAAAAAGGTATTACCAAATAATTGTCATAAATAAATAATGCTAGAAAATTCGACTTGCTTCACACAGCAATATCTAGCCCCAAGCTAAGCAGAGTTATTATACTTATTATACATGGAAAACGACCAGAACACCCGGAAAAAGCAGATCGTACAAACATTTGTCCCGAGGTGAGACTGGAACCCGCAACCTTGCATCACAGGCCACCATCGTCGCCCACCGCGCCACAGAGGTCGTCATGAAAACTAGCAGGTCATCATTATAAGGTAACATGATATGCAAGACCAGACTTTCACAGTAATTTATTAATTTTAATTAATCTCATGCATCTAATTAAGAGGCGAACCTTACGTGTTTGCTTGTCAAACTACCTAGTACTAGATCTCAGTACTCACGGGATTCCCTTGGATAAAAACTCGATAAAAATTATACATTTTTCTTTGGTTCCTTCAATGTGAAAACACGATTTTTTAAAAATACGATCGAAAAAATCATGAAATTGCACTGTTTTGCACATAAATTGGTCGAGATCTTAGGAACCCTGCGGTCTATTGAAATGACTTATGTTTTGATACGTAGTTTATTACCAATTACTTGGTTCCTTCAAATAGTTTTTTCATAATTTATGTCGGTTTCTTGTAAATAAGCAAAATCTCCGTTTTTGCACTTGCGCCGTTCAAAAGCGCATGCTCGGTCCTGCTCCTATGAAAGCGAAATCCTATGCCTATCCTTTTCATAAAATAGCGCGTATTGCGCCCTCTTAACTACGAATATTACAGTTATTTTGAACAAGCACCTAAGCAATTCAATACCTAGAACTAATAAATCTTGTCGTACAATTTCTGTTCTGTCTCATTAGACGTACTACCTACAAATTCAAATCAACCCTTTTTGTTGAGCGGACCGATTAGATTACATACGAGTATCGGTGCGGACCGCCTCGTACCGGTGACATACGTAATCTAGTAAAACCACAATCCCCAGCAACCGGTCCAAATTTAACCCCTCGGTACAAGAATAACTCATTGAAATAAATAGCAGGCATTATATTTATCCAGCTCTACATTCAGCAATGTTCTGTTTACAGAAATAACCTTATACAAACGGTATTAGGTCCTAATTCAAAATGACTGAACAGACAGTTTCAGCGGTTCTCTAAAAATACTATGGTAAAGGGCACTGTGTGGGTTGTAATTTGTAATGTAATTTAAAATCTCCATAATGTATTTTGAAGTAACCAGCCTCAGAATTTTCTAAAGTAGCTGAAATAAGGAATTAATGCTCTATTGCAAGTTGTTCGTAAGAAGACACCATATTGCACTCAGATGCCGTGTCAACTCTGACGTCATAACTAATGTCACTCTCACGGAGCTGGAGGGCGTGAAATAAAATGGCAGTGGCTCGTCTATTTGTTGCAGGAAATACAAGATTTTTAACCAATTTCGAAAAAATGAGGAGATTCTTTGGCTGTATGCGTGTTTTTTAATGTATGTTCTTTGATCTCTCCGTCAATTTCGAAAATTATTTCAATATTGTATGGACAATGATCCCGAGGTGGTCCCATAAATGTTTATTCCCGAGGAGTAAGTATTTGTCCCGCAAAAGTAAAAGTGTATAATTAAGGGATTCGAAGTGGGTTTTTCGTTTTTTCATAATAATCAAATTATTTATAATTCATGTAACGATAACCATAAAGCCATCCTGTTTAAGTAGATAATCTATCTTTTGCATGCGGAGTTACAGAAGAACACAGAAGACAGAGTCTATGTTATAAAAAAACTTAACAACTAAATACATGACAAACAGACGACATAACACTGTGACCATGGTAGTGATTCGCACAAAACCAAAACTAACTATGTAGTCTAAAAAGTTGCCGTCCTTTTTTACCCGACTGCGCAAGAAGGAGGGTGTTTTTTTGGGTTCCGTACCTCGAAAGGAAAAAAGGAACGCTTATAGGATCACTTTGTTGTCCGTCTGTCAACCCTCTTTTCTCAGGAACGCGAGGAGGTATAGAGTTGAAATTAATATCAAATTGATAGTAATCTCTTGGCGCTGTGATATAAATTAAACTTCTAAGTCAACACAATGAAAAGTTACGGCCGTGTATGTTTTTTTTTTAAATATCCAATTGAATCACATGCCCACAAATCCTACGGGGTACTTCCCGTTGACCTAAAATCATGAAATTTGCCAAGAAGAAGGTCAAGTCTTATGGCACAAGTAAAGGGAAAATCAGAAAAATCTAACTTTGTAGTTTCTTCACAAAAATAATAAGCTTTGAATCTCGCCATGGATCAAAAACCTGTAGGGTACCTACTTCCCGTTGACCTAGAATCATTAAATTCGGCAAGAAACAAGGTCTTATAATTACTATATATTATATAAATAATTATACGGAATGCTCATTGCGGAAGTCCGAATCGAACTTGACGTTTTATTGAGGAGTACGATCGAAAACAGGGACTGCGTAAAAATCTAGCCTAGTTAGTTTAATCGACACCAGGTAGTAGGTAATTCTGCTGTCACAAAAAATAACAAAATAAGCAGAAAACAATAAATTCATTCAGAAATAGTGTCAACGTTACGCTTTTGAAGTAAGTTAAAACCCAAATTTAGCCCCGAGGAATATTAAAATAAAACACTGATTTAGGTAGTTAACTGTACCAGCAAAGATCAAACATTATTTATGAAACAAGAGTTTATTATTTTTTATTGAATGCTACTGTTTCTTGATTATAATAAGTTAAACGGTCGAATACTTAAATGAGAAATAAAATATCACAAAAACTAACGAATCGAACTGAATCAGTGAGAACCGAGGACAGCTACCACCCAGCACAAAAATGTGCATACATATGCATTGGCCACTCGTCATCATCATTAGATACATTTTACATTGACAAAATGGCTTTCTTCAAGCTTCGAACGAGTGGTCCGCGAGCCGTCTGTCATCTGATGCTGTCAATAATATAAAATACATATATATGTTATGCGTGCCCATATTCGAATGCACCTTTCTGTGCTACGCCGCAGCGGTGCTTTCCAGGTGTGCGACAACTTTTAAGTAACGTGTCAGATAGCGAGCGTTTGTGTCAGTCAGTACGGGGAAATATGGCGATCGCAGCGAGCAACGAGACGGATTTTTGATGTTTCACTCTCGCTGCGAATGGTACTTACATTACGCCCCGTAACATTCAACCCGTAACATCAGCCAGTGCCCAGCTTAAAGTTCAAAATGTAGCTAATTAAATAGAGATACAAATACATAACTATGCAAATTCCACGACTCATGTCAACTAGAGCCGTATGTGCCCGAAGTAAGTAATGCTACAGTTGGAGGTATTGATTTCCAGTGTAAATTAGGTCACAGCACAGGCTTTTTCCAATTTATTATTCAAAGAAAAAGGAGCCTTCTCGTCAATGTAAAATGTTCGTTGCTTTAGAAAATGTTACATCCTGATAAAACCACAAGTTATATATATAGTTAAAAACTTGCACAGTTTTTCGATCCCTAGAGGATGTAAAAATATGACATAAGTTAAAACTTTTATCCTATGCTTTAGTTTAGTTAGGCCATTACGCAGGGAACATAATAAAGAGTCCGGCACCAAAATCCTTTTAGAAATTATTTATTGTCTGAATCTCAATTTAGCTAATGGATAATGGATGGCCTCGGGGACGGACGCAGTATAACCAATAACTGATAATATTTTCAATAACATGAAAAGGCTTTTAAGAATAACATCGTTCCTGTTTAAATCATGGCTATACAAACGCGTGCTGCCCTGAATAGCCATGGTTAAAAATAGAAGCTAATCGATCCTATTATTCGTGTCACCTGCTCGCAACCTGTACATAGTTAAGCGAAACTACATTTACTTGTACCCTAACACTTTTCCCTAATCTTCTTCTAAAAGAAAAACTTAATTTCGTCCCTGTGAACCACTTAAGCTGGAACAACGTCAACGTAATAAACAATGTTCATTCAAGTAAGGTAATAAAAAGCGTTTTGAAGTTACGAATTTCAGAAGTTTAACGACTGAGTTTAAGTAAATGGAAAATAAAATGCCAACAACAACGAGTAAACTTAGGAGCATTTTATAAATTTATTATACTCGATTAGATATTACGCACTCGTGGCGTTCACTGGAACTGTGCTCGTAAAAACTTGAGCGCCTTCCATTCCACGACGGCTTGCCAGCCGATTCTTGTTATGCCTTCGTATACCAGAAGGGTAACGAAGGTACAGCAATATCAGGTTACGTCTGTACCAATAACATAAGACTATTGAAATATTTAAGCAGGCAGATGACATCCGAAGAATTCTTTGTAATATTTTATTCAAGGCCTCGGAAAATTAAATAAGTTCCCGTGATACTTGAGCTTAATTTGCAAGACAACTTTCTTCAATCCGTGACTTCGTAACTCGGAAAGTGCTTCCAATCAAATCCTGGATGAAAAGTTCTACTTATTTTTATCACTAAGTGGTATCATCTACAGCAAAAAGTCATTGACTTTTATGAGATTTATAGGGTCAAATTGATAAATGGATACACACACATATTGATAAATAGTTTGTAAAGGTAGGTGCCACACATTTCTAATTAGACCACAAAACCAATTGTTATTATGTAATAAAATAACCTACTATTAATAACCTAACTAATAAGTAATTGATTTCCTTTGAGCGTATAAGTTATGATAATGACATTGTGGAAAACACAATAACACACAATAGAGTCGATTTGCGTTACGGAAGGACTAGGAACCCTTAGAAACGGCCGCACCGTAAATGGGAACTAAAAGGCATTGAACCCTGCCTTGTTACTACGAAGCTTCATTGCCTGTATTTACGCGGCTCGCAACATGTTTTAATATTAATAACGCTATACACGTGACTCCTGTTGATGGTTTCGCGAGTAGAGCCTTTATGGGAGATGTTTACAGACTCCAGACGCCTGGGCCCTCCTTACGTACGTTGACTTTAGGATAGTAGGACACTTTCTTATTATTACAAGGTCCGTGATGTGAGTGAAACATCATACTCGGAAACTTTGAAAGGAAAAGGTTATTATTCTACCACTAGTTACATGCGGTCATTACTGCAGGGTTTATGGTTACATAAATTAAATTATTAAAAATGTGTGATATTATTTGATGTACACAGAGCTCCATCTACACTATATAATAATATTATAAAGAAGGTGGTTTTGTTTGTTTATGTTTCGTTAAATAAGTATGAAGCCCTCTGACAGGTTTCAAATAGAACGGTTTATTAACTTTTGTTATAATATTTTTTTTACCGTTTAATATACTTAAATTACAATACCGTCAAACTTAAAACAGGGGGGTAATCTATACAATCGATAGTAACGATGGAGCTTTATTATGTCGCTGCCCTGGACCGTAGAATCAGCCCGTTTGTAGAATGGCTAGGCCGATTGCAAAACAAACGCTGATGTTTTGGGAAAACTTTATTAATTTCACTCGACGGGATGACAGTGTAAACAGGCTGATTCTGCGATCCGGCGTGGCGGCGGTGACACGCAAATTGAACAGCATTCAAGTTATTGTAGAGTTCAGAGTCTTAAAATTCTTTTACATAAATTCCCGCCTTTCGTAAGGTATTTTTATAAACGCCAACATCTAATATTTATTGAGAGATTAATTTTTTTAAACATTATGTAGGTAGGTACTAACTCTGTTCTAGAATCCTAGATATTTTTTGAAAACAAAGGGATCAAACCAAAGAAGTATAGGTGGAAAATGTTTTATAAAACTGGTAGGTCTCATCGGAGGTCTAATTGCAGAAGATCGAAACATATTTTGTTTTGAAAGCGTAGGCATATGGAATGAAAAAAATTGTTTTTGTTTTAGTGATTAACTAGCTGTTACCTTATTGTTTTCTATTATTATTTGTTGAGCGTTAGTCCAAAAGTAAAAACCGCAACGTGAAACGAGTCCAGGTGGGAAACCTTAAAGGCACGCAAGGCTTACTACTACACTGCATCACGTGTGGTCCTTGTGTACCGTCTGAAGAGCTATTCTCTCGTGAGGTAGCATAAGTAGTAGCAGCCTTCATCAGACTATACTCATAGGTTCTCATAATATAGGTTCGCCGTACATTAGACCAGTACACAACACTTCAGAGCACTAAAGTTACTGAAACATTGTTCAAATTTTCACGAAGATTTCGCCTGAATCAGGCGAAGTGTGAATAATACCAAAATTAAGACGCACGTAAATTCGTTATTGAATATTTCAGGTCCACTTTAAGTTAGTGAAGTTCATTAAGGTAGGAGATTAATTATGTATTGAGCAGTTTCGCCGAAGCGTTCGTGTTCATTTAAGTCACACTTCAAGACTGGTTAGGTATAATGAGGGCGTCGATTGTTCGTAATTATTATATACTGAATGCTACTTTTACGTTTACCTGTAGGTAACTTCATAATCGCAATGGTATGCGATTATGAACCTACAGGTAAACGTAAAAGGAACATTCGAAATACGCGTAGGTGGCAACTGTTACGAATTGGTGCTAAAAATAATTAATTTCGTTTATTTTTTAGTTCATTAATAAGAAATAATTGCAGCTTCGAAATTTTTATGCTAAAAAAAACAAAAGACAAACTGATAAACAAATCAATAATGTCGAATAGGTATTTAATAAATTTATTTGTTTTTCGAATTTCTCTCGAAGTTATTTCTATCAAATCTACATACATGCAACCTGTTTTTTTTTTACCAAAATAATTCTTTGAAAAAAATAATTAAAATATATCCCAGTGTAGGTACTCAAGTCAAGTGACATCTACAAAAAAGTTTGAAACAGATAATCATTTATTTGCATGAAAATAAGTGATACATTGCATGGTACCTACAGTAGAAGTTTCCAACAGTTTTAATATTGAGTAGTTTTATGAAAAAAGTTTAATTTTTTACACATTTAGTTGCAGGATATGGTGCTTAGCAGCATAACAAGCGGCCCTTCTAACTAAGGCCATGGATGTCGTAAAAGGTGACCAAGAGAATCAACCAGATTAAGGGCAGTGGGTTCTTTTTGTGTATGTTTAACACATCCAACGCACCTGTCAAGTGTGGTGTTTATGACCAACCCCCTTTTATGATGGGGAGGCCTATGTCGAGTAGTGGATTAGATGCATATGGGATTGATAGGATAGTTGTCAGAGTAGGCCAACTGCGACACTCAATCCACACTCAATTACTACTTGCAATTTCAAACATGGTAATTGTTCTATAAACTTAATTATTTTTATAGGATAAATAATACTGCAACTTTTTGGTGCCAGCAGATAGACAATAATAGTAATAAACAATGCTGGACTTGGACTTGGAGCTTGTGTTATGGGTACTAGATGACTGTTATACTTGTATTATAAAGAATACAGACTTATTTAAAATAAACGTAGACTAAACTTTATTTAGCTATTAACTAAATAATGTTAACTGGGCCTTCCAAACTTCTTAATTTAAATTCTTTTAATAAATATTTTAATATTTAACAGTTAGTTTTAATATCGACCTCATAGATTTTTTTTTTTTTACATTTTTAGACACAGTCTATCATCTGCTAAGCTAATTGATCTAATATGGATTGGAGAAGTATGAGGTGGAAATTCTCACAAAAAAAAGACATGAAGTAGTTCAATTTCTCAGTTAAATAGAATAAAAACGAATTACCTGTTGAGTCTATTGATGATGTGATGTGAAACATCAGAGTGAAGTAAATCACGAAGGGTCCGCTAAGTTTCCGTGGATACATCTTACACCACCGTTCTAATTCTTCCATGGCTACTGCATAAATTTATTCACTGTCCAAAATTATAGCTAGTCCATTGTGTTTCAATCAAATCACCGGTTGCTAGGATATACTGTACCACAACATTGAAAATGCACTAGTACACCTGTGGAATTTGGTTTGGTTTGCTGCAAGGGATTACTCACTTCACAAGTTCACTCAACTTTTTATGCACGTAACTTTGAATGCAAGAAATAACTTTTCAAGCACTAAAACACGATTGGATCAATGCATGAACTTTTTAACTAACCGTCTTTCACATCGACTCTAACGATTTCATTTATTTTAGAAGTTTTGTAAAAGTTTGAAAGTTTTTGAAACTATTTCACAGTACGCGATTGCTTCATGAACCGATGAACGAACACAACAAAAGTAAGCTAGCGATAGCGAGCGAGCGAAGAATGTACGGAAGAATGAGATAGGAGTTTGGCAGGGATGCGGGGGGAGGCTTTTAGGGTTGCCCTGTGTATCTGAACATGGTTCCACTTATAAATATCAACGTTCATGCATTAATTTGTATGTTTTGGAACTGGAGTCATTTCGGGATAATCGTCATCGCTATCGAGTGGACGTTTGGCTTAATACTGAAATTAAATAAACCTTACTCCCATAAAACGTTGGGAGCATAACCCTCTATGGATGTGAAACATGGACGGTGACATCGCAGGATAGAAAGAAGATTGAGGCGTTCGAAATGTTGTGCTGGAGTAGGATAGGATTCTGAAAAGAGTTGAGGAGAAAAGGTTTTTAAAGATCACCATCCAAATTGAAGAGAGGGAATGATGTAGGTACAGCATAGACGACATGACTTCTTCGTAATAACATGGAAGGAAAAGTAGAAGGAAGACGAGGAATAGGAAGACCAAGAATTAACCATGTAAGTTAAATCAAGGAGAATGTCGTTGTCATTTCGTACAAAAAAGTAAGTCATAGTAATAAAAAAAGTGGAGAAGAGAGAATTGCATTATTGCACAAACAAGAGCATGGCTCATTTATTTATATTAATTACGAAAGTCATTTCAGAAGCATCATGCCTTTATACCAAACCACTTTAGTTGCAGACACTTTAGTGTCCCTACTTCCACTATTGTGATAGGTGGCAAAGTATACATTTTCATAAATGACCATGTGGAAAAAGAGGTTAGAGAGTTATGAACAGATGAAGAGCAAATGACATCCTGGCAAGATGAAATTTTCCCGGAACTGCTCCGTGCAGGTAGACCACTGGTGACAGATTACATATTATGTAGTTTGATGCCTTGTATCAATAATTATCTAACACGAATACCGGATTCTTAAAAAATGTGGTAGGTAAAACTTTTGAAACTATCATGGTTATTAACATAGGAATCATTTAGAATGGGATGTTTACCATGATTCGATTTAGCCTTCTCGTCGAGTCTGGTCCAAACCACTGGATTGAGTTACACAATCTACAAGTAATTTCAACAGAGTGACATGACTTTACATACCAAGAATAGTACAGGAGGCCATTGAGATTACCAAACGTAGAAACTTCAACCGCGAAGAAGGTTTCCAACTAACCGGAACCTGGAACTCTGTGGTGAGATTGTGTAAAAACCGTAGCAGTGATATACTAACCAGACCGCGTTCAGATACCGTCAGTGTTGTGTGTCGTGATCGAGTTGCGTTCGAAAGTGAAAACAGTGGTACCTAGTGATAATGTTCGTAGTAAAAGACAAAGAAAGAGGGTAGATCGGTAGGTCTGCCAATAAAAACCAACTTGCTGTGACTTTATTTCTTCCGTGATCATGGCGCATGAAACTGTGCCGAAATATGGGAAAACGCAAAAATCTAATCATGGTAAATATCCCGTTATAAGTGATTCCAATAATGTGGTAGGTAATAATAATTCTATAACAAGGGATATATTTTAGCAGTCCTTAGTGTAACTATGGGCATAAAAGTGTGTGTGATGCTGATGATGATGTTGACGGTGACATATTAACAACATCCACGCTGATCGAAAACCAGTCTTATTGTCTTTGCTTTGCATAAAACACTAATTCTTTCTTTTACCAAACCCTCTATGTGCAAACAAATTCCGATATTGAAAATTGACCAAAAACTTTCTAACAAACACATAGTCGATCTTTCACTGCCACAAATTCGATTATCGTGTTCTTTTCTTAATGATTACGGCAAATCGACATCTAGAAGGAATTTACATATGATTGTTATTTCAGTCTACGCAGAACACAAAAACAAAGACAGTGAGCAAAAAAAATTTTTTCAATATGCACACCTGATGCACACCAAGTTTGGCAAGCGCACCGACCAACGATATAATTTATAAACGTAATCGAAAACTGTTTTTTTCCATTTAATCTGTAAGATCAATGTTATGTTGGCAGCACTAAGGGCAGCACAGAGTTAATGAATGAGTACGTGAATGACTTGATTCACATATTCACTCAACGGAATTTTTGCACATTTGCTGCACAGACTAAAAATATTTTTATTTTTAGTGATGTTCGTTCGTAGTCAGCATGTAGTTAGTTTCAAAACTGCAAGAAATAAAATTAATCACTAAAAGTTGTTAGTTATCAGCAGTGGGATTTTTGAACACGAGAAGCAAATCAGGGCATATTCGTTTGAGATCGAAGTAAAAGCCATTCATAAGAAGTAAATACCTAGCTCAAGTTATTTTGGTATCGAATCGACCGAAAACTATCAAATCGATTAAATCAAGCTGTCAAGCACAACACTACACGACCCTTTTCTTTCTTTTGGACCGTTCATGTCATTTCGGTTCTTTCGGGCAGGTTATAAATCCTAGGTAATCATTATTTCTACAGAGAAAACAGCTAAAACTGATCTAATTTTAGTGCTAGCTATTGTCGCGTATCATTGTGGTGCACTTATTTTTGTTATTGTGTGCCTGAAGTTCAGTGATAACCTAAGTTGTTTCACGGTGTTTTGATGGCTATCCGTTCCGTGAGAGTTTGCGTTTAGCTGGTTAATTATCTTTTTCTCAAGAACTATTTGTTTTATTTCAGCCATGGTGCGTATGAACGTATTGAGTGATGCTTTGAAATCAATTCACAATGCTGAAAAGCGCGGTAAAAGGCAAGTCCTCATCAGGCCTTGCTCCAAAGTTATCGTCAAGTTCTTGACTGTGATGATGAAGCACGGTTACATTGGAGAGTTTGAAATCGTAGACGACCACAGAGCTGGAAAGATTGTTGTCAATCTCACCGGCCGACTGAACAAATGTGGAGTTATTTCACCTCGTTTCGACGTACCTATCAATGACATCGAAAGATGGACAAACCTCCTGCCCTCACGACAGTTCGGGTAAGAAAATTTATTATAATGAAGTAATAAATGACTCAACATGCACTATCAAGGTTTGTTGTTTACATAGTTTGTTAGCTATTCAGCAGGTAGCTGCAAAGAATGATAGAAGTTACAAAACAAATCAAGGATCAGCTGTTTTTTTTAATGCCATAGATATTCTTACAATAATGCTGGACATTTCTGGTGTTGGGTAGTAGTTGAACTGATATACTTACCACATTACATACAATTATAAAGATTACCTATCAGAGTAAACATCCAGCATATCTACAGATTGTCCAAAGATTTGTCTGGCCCAGACTAATTGAAATCTATTACCCACCTACCTGCTGGGTCACAGGCTACCTTCGCCTGCTGCGCCACTTAGCTTGATTTGTTTGAATGTTTCTTAATGTATATAATAATGTCTATGTGCCATAGTGCATGTAGCTCATTGATGGAAGGTTTTATTAGACAAAAACATGCATTGCTATACAGATGGTTACTATCAAGATAATACGGATGGTAACTATCAAGATAATTCCCTTTAGGGATTTTCTTTAGTAAAATATTGTTTTCAAATTGTATCTTCATATCCAATTTAGATTCCCACAGCACAACTACCGCGGATCACCAATAGTTCTTGTTGGTTGACATTTGATAAGTTGTGCTAAATTAAAATAAAGAAACTCCATACTGATGTTCCATGTAAGTTATGGGATGTTGTCAGTGTTGCTTTAAACATTTCTGTCTTTGTAACTTTTGCAGCTATGCCTACCAACCCACCCAGACCCATGTAATTTTTTTATTAGTTATATAATTTTTGAATCTTCAACAAATTGTTTTGCATAAAAAGGAAAGTTCATTTTAATCTGGCGCAGCGCAGCGGGGCAATGCAGCCAGCGTCTTAGGCACGCTTCCGACTGGTATTGATATGGATCAGTTGCACTACCTGTAGATTGTTTGCAACAGTCGCCGTTAGCACAATTGTTTCAATTGTAAATACTAGTTTCAATTTAATTCTATTATTTGATTGTAATTTTGTTTGTTAATAAAGCTGTTAGTTTTAAAGTAAAAACATTTTTTCATTGGATATTGAAAACCCTCTTTGGTGCTTGATGTTTCAACAATAAAACTTATATATAAGTATTATAGTGTTCAATTTTGTTTCTTTTTTCCCAGATACCTGGTTCTCACAACTAGCGGTGGGATCATGGACCACGAAGAGGCCAGAAGGAAACATCTTGGAGGAAAAATATTAGGCTTCTTCTTCTAAGTATAAGCAATAAACAACTAAAAAAAATTAACATGTTTTTGATTATCGTTTCAACATACATATAATATTGAAATCACTTATACGACTAGCTTTGCGTTTTGAAAAAATGTGTGGATAATATACCAACACTTCCATGACCCTGGAAGCATTTGTCTGTGTGCATCGCCTCTGCCAAAGTCGATTTGCTTGAGGCGGCGTATATTATTGTACCATGGCTATTACTATAGTTTATCGGATTTTGTAACATAGGGCACCCTCAGTTTTATTCCAAGCACGTAAGTAGATCTAGGTACATCGTGCATATAGGTCTAAAATCTACGTGAATTAAATAAGTTCAGCCTATAAACTGTCCAGCTAATGTGGGACTTAAATGCCATCTTTTGGTGGATTTTGGAACTACATACCAGGATTGACATTACCTACGCCATCTTTCTATAGTGCTTAATTCGTTTTTTTTTGTTAGATTGTAAATTACAATAGATGGCGCTATGCTGTGGTCTACTATCATAATCATCACGCGCGTACTGTGCTGGTAGGAATGTTTAGTTTAGGGTTCCGTACCCAAAGAGTAAAACGGGACCCTATTACTAAGACTAACTTAAAATTAAACAAAACATTTGTTTTATTACGGGGGTTCCGATACAACAAATGTGATGTTTTGCTCGTTTTTTCTCGATATTGATAAGTGCAACAGGTAGACGCTTGAAATATTCACAGAATATTACGTTGTATATTCTTATATATAAAAATAAATAATTAACTTAAAATAAAACATAATTAAGGGGGGCTCCCATACAGCAGACATGATTTTTTGCAGCTTGTATAGATAATGGTACGGAACCCTTCGTGCGTGAGTCTGACTCGCACTTGGTCGGTTTTATTAAATCTACATATTGTTTATGTGAACGTACCTACGACTACGAGTCTAGTAGGTTCTGAACGGTATTTAAAAATGCAATACTGTACAACATCAATAATGTATGGAGGAACACTGAAAATGGTACAAGGCGCAGGTACCTACCCTAGTTGTTATTAGGTACTTTAGTTTACAGCATTCACTTGCTCTTTACTAGGTGCTCGGTACAACTCATTGACTCTCCATGTGCTACGCCATCATATTTCTTGTTCCCGTTCGTCGTGTCGTCGTCGGTCGCTCTACGTACCAAAGCAAATCAAGTACCTACCAACGCAACGCTCACGCTCGACTTGCCGGCTCGCTCAAGTCGCTCACTTGCCAGTTGCGCGTCGACCGGGCTATTCTGCGGCCGCTATCGTCACAGTGCGTCCTCAGTGCTAGTGTTTGTGCTCGTGTACTTACTTCATCCGATAATGATGGCTCCCGAGACGGTGGTAACTGTTGACCACAACAAGCCCGCTCCTCAGGGTGGACCTCCCCCGCAGCAGGGGGGACCGCTGGACTGGCTTAAAATCAACGTCGACTATTTCAAAACGCCGCCCGGTATACTAAAAGTGGTCGAATTGGTAAGTACATTCTAGTGGAACCACTTTGGTTACACAGCTTTGTTAACAACTATCGTTAATTGCTTTTAACATTATGGAGGAGATAGATGGAATTAGACTTCGAGGATTTACGCTGGTTGTCATAACGAATTTTGTATAATTATTACGAGTCTGTATATAATAATATCAGTAGGTAATTAGAAGTTAATAATGGATAATGATGTTATAAGAGTGGATGCTCTTACTTACAACATCACTAACCAACACTCCTGCCTCCATTATCGGTGAAGCGATTCTGTTAACAGTTACTGCGACCCTCTAACGGCGTAGTCGGTTGATAGATCATGAAGATGTGAGAAATAAAAGCGCAACATTATTTGTCAGAACTTTTAATACCCGACCCATATGCAACGGATGATGAACGACGAAATGACGAATGACGAAATGATGTGTCGGCAAAAGACGTAGATTTGTATAATCTGATGCACTTCATTGAGGTCGTATAGCAAGAACATTGTGTTTTGCTGAGAACACTTTTTGAAGTAGAGGTCAGTAGGTAAAGGAGAGCGGGGGGGGGGGGGGGGGGGCTGACACAGCAGGTTGTTGTGGAATGCACCCAAACGAAACCAGGGGTCGAAACTATACCCCAATTAATTTAAAATGGACAAAAACTTACTGATAAAAAATACGGTCGGCATTTTGAAAAAACTTAATAGTGAAAAGTGCTGATTGTGATCATCGTCATCATCGTATGAACGCTTAGTGGTGACAAGTAGTAGTTTTGTTTGGTTCTTCGCAAGAAAGTACTTTACTTACAGACTCGTAGTACTTACACCTTTACTAAATTATGTGCTAGGAAAAACCTCGAAGAACATTCGTGCAGTGACATTGATTCACAGCGCTGTGTTTCTCATGTCTTGTCTACCAATTACCCTGTCACTAATTGGGTTGATCAAGTAATTAGATCCTTGGTGTAGAATTAACATTAGCAGCCAGGCAGGTCACGTAACATGCTAGCAATGTTATTGTTTTCATAAATTCCTGTAATTTTATTAGTTACCTACCTACTTAACGTAAACCTAGACGCAAGCAGGTTAATATTTGTAAAACCTACTGAACCAGCGAATTTTATTATCAACACAATACCTAGTCCCTTTCTGAACATGTCTCCTCCTAAACCTGCCTGCTAAGCCAATCGCTGGATTATGCAAAATTCAGCTCTGGGTAGTAAGGCAGTCGGATTGGCGGTAGCAGTTCAGTCCAGTTCATGTTATATGTAAGAAAATTTTCTCACATGTCGTAGGTACATACATATTTATAAATATAGGTAGCTTAGTAGTAAATTTTTTTATACATATTTTTAAAATATATAATGCTGGACAATGCACACAGCATCATCTAGCCCCAAACTAAGCAGAGCTTGTGTTATGGGTACTAGATATCCGGCTTAAAACATTACATAGATAGATATTTTTTATTATTATGTTCATAGAAAACGACCAGAACACCCGGAACAAATACCTGCAGATCGTACAAATATTTGTCCCAAGGCGGGAATCGAAACCGCAACCTCCTGCGTCGCAGGCGGACCTTCGCCCACCGCGCCCCTGAGGTCGTCAAATATAGTGATAGAACTAAGTAGGGTATAATTTTCTTTGGTATAATGTTACCAAAAGTATTTTAATAATATAATTGTGGATCTACGATAACGGTTTCCTCAAATTTGACAACAAGGAACTCATCTAGACTGTAGTATTCCCTGTCCATTAGGATTCTCTTTAGTTTGTCAGTGAAAATTGCCGTCGACGCGACACTAGTTATCAATTCCGGCGGGTTATTGTCAATTTTAACACCTACATAATCGATTTTATTTTTTGCTTTCGCAAATCTTATTTTGGGTAGCTTTAGTCGGTGACGGTGTCTAGTGTAGTAGGATAGTTGTGAGCTTCAGCCCACGTCGAAAGAGTAGAGGGCAGTGGAGACCCAGACAATTTATAACTACATGCACGATAAATCAACTTAACTTTTACCCAACCCTAGCTTGGGATGCTTGATCTTATTAACCTCAATCATTAGTTAAGTACCTAGTAGAGTGAAGCGACTCTATCTTACCACATGCCTAGTAGTTGTGAGCAGAATGGACTGTACCGGGAACTCTACCGAGAAAATAAAGATTTCATAGTTACAAAATGTTACTTACTTCAATGGACTGTCAAACTCAATAACTTTATTACGTTAGACTTACAAAGTCTGTCTGGTCTATTTTAGTAATTAACTAGTCTAGACAGTCCATTGCCCCTAAATATATGTTTTTTGTTTCACATTTCGTCCTATTTGTAAACGATATGCCTCGAGCATATTAACAAACGATTAATTTCGCATTCGTATCTTTTATTTGAGAGCGACATCAGGTGAAAGTTGGCTTGGAAACGAAAGTAGTAGTGTCAACATGTGGTCCGACTGACTCCGGTCACCTCCGGTAATGGCGACGCCGCCGAACAGCCGGTGTGACAACCTGTCGGTTTCTCATCATTTCACTTGAGGAGTAGGTTGATATGATAGCAAAGGGCTGACTGGGACCACGATCTTCGTTATTTGAGTTTAATGAACAACCTCAGTGATGCAGCGGGTAAAGTTCCGCCTGCGACACAGGAGATTGCGGGTTTGGTTTCCGCCTCGGAACAAATGTTTGTACGATTTGCAGATATTTGTTTAGAGGGTTCTGGGTGTTTTAAATAAAAATATGTATATCTGTCTAGATATATCAGTTATCTAGTACCATCGACTCAATGTTAAATAATTAACACCGGAGCTTTGTGCATATACATATATACATATAAGTATAGAAATACGTAAGAAATTATTATTTTATAGATTTGTACCCACCGATTAGAAAGCTTGCATAACCATAGTTATGTAAGATACTAAAAGAAAGTGGATAATTTCACATCTTCAAGATTTGGTTGTAGCCTACGTACGAGTAGTGTTAGTACCTACCTAGTGTAGACAAGATCCTGCATGTAAGTAAGTATGACCAGATAAATGCTTAGTACCTTACCTACTGACTAGAGGGTAAGGTAAGGTAAACCTTGATGGTGAAGAAAAATAAAAAAAATTACCTCTAAACCTAAGTTAAAACTAGAATACAGTGAGAGACAATTTCATGAAGAAAGTGCACCTGTTGCATGTCTCCCTTTTTTGGCTCTACAGGTCTTCCTACCCTTTCTGTATGTAACATTAACGTGTATCTGAAGAGTCTCCTACAAAATGCAACCGTTCCCACTTAAAACAAATAATTTAGAATCATTAGAATCATTTATTCATTTGTTACATGTTGTGTGACCAGAATCTTATGACAATTTCTAGTATACATGTACCCCGTATGTATGTAGTATGTACATGTAGAATTTCGCTAGAGAGACGAGTTTTAATACTCGTACCTTCCTATGCCCCACAGCTAAATTTATAAGATGCGAAACTATAAGGTCCAAATTTGTCTACCATAAGCAGCTTACCTACCCACTAAGTTACGACATACTTAATGATCTAATGTGGGTGGTCCCGATTATGAAACGAGCTGAAAGTAGGTAAGTTTCTTGACCAACAGGCGTAAAATTTCCAACAATACACTGTGTTAAACACGAAAACATGGAAATGCTATTTCAAGAGACTGTTTACAATGCTAAACGTTTGCATAATCGAGGTTTTCATAACATATTTTTTGTCTTTACTAATGGATTCTCTTTGTAGCTTGGAAAGTGTAAAGCAGTAGTTCCTACAGTACTTACCTTACCTATCTAGGTACAATTACAGTGGATCCTAAACGATCAACACTACTGAATGAGTTAATGATGATTCTATCGCGTCTGTTTAGGAGATCTGATTAGAAAACTGAGAAGTTAAATAGTTAGTTGATTGGTTTTCTTCATTATACAGGGTTATTGGTAATTCACTGACACTGAATGATCTGCAGGTTCCGGCCATCATCACGAACACATTTGTGAAGACCCGGGTCTAAATTCTTAAAATTGGTATTGGTAGTACCACCCTCAATTCAATAATCGTTCTTTAGGTTAAAGGTTTTCTGAATCTAAACAATTCGGCTCTGCCCTGAAATAACGGTGAGTGTGGCAGTGGAAGATGTAGCTTTAGTAATTCATGGGGTTCCTGACAAACGTGTTTTTTAAGTTTGTTATAGAGGCGTTTTCAAAAAAAAAAAAAAACTATCCCGGCGTCATCACTAACGTACAAATTCGTGCGTGATGATGAGCAGAATCTGCAGCTCACGCAGTGTCAGTAAATTACCAATAACCCTGTATACATTTCTGTGGTATCTATCGTCAAACAAGTGTTTGTATTACTTGACTATTTATTGATTTTAGGTGATTCCCCTTCTAGTAGGTGCTGCTCTACCTTAAATGGAACTTTTTTTAGCTAAAATACAATACGTTATTGATTAATGCGTAGGTACCGCACCTATGTACCTAAGATGTTATTTATTTTGCTTATTTTCCACTAGCAGCGTTGCATTTGTATTATACTTACTACCAGAGCTACCTAGTTAAACGATAAAATATTATTATCTAGCCGTATCTATCGTAACAACGTGTCTTTTACTGCTTTAAATTTAGGTGGATCTCCCGCGGCACAGCCGGTTATTTTGAGCGGTCGCACATCTCTTGTTTTCTCAATTTCATTATTAACCGACTGCTAAATAGAAGTTTAGGTTACGAAGTAAAATTATTTCATCTGTGGTTTAGGTACAAACTCTTTGACGTAGGACTTCTAATTAATTCAAAAAGTTCCCAAATAGCATTTGTTTTTAGTTTTGTACACGGCCGTGTTAAATGTAAGTCACCAAATTAGTCACTGGTGATCATGATCACTTACGAGACCTATTACGCTTGTGGGTAACGTTATATAATGACCTCTGCCCTTTGACCCCGACACTTGCTTGCGTGGGTTCTATTGGGGTCTAACTATATAACTTTCAACGCCCATACTTCTATGGGTGCGACTTGTGTACAAATTTTATGTGCGACAAAAACAGTCTGTTTATTTTTTGAAACGAGAAATTGGGACTTAAAATAATTATGTGTTCTCGAATAATTTCTGTTAATAGTATATGATTATTATTAGGGGAGGCCTATGTCCAGCAGTGGACCAGCATAGGCTGATGAACGTAGGCTGATAAAGACTCAAACGATGATCTGATCTGAACCGCAACGTTTGTGTTCTCAAATCCCTTCTCTTACGTGTCTAAAATGTTATTGCTCATTGTTTTCTCATACGTACCCTACCTCATTCGTGTAGGTATAGGCAAGGGCGTTGCCAGCCGCTGGGCCGGAGGGGGGGGGGGCAAGTTGATTATATGGAGTATGGAAAAATTATAAGTAGTAGGTACAGTCAGGGTCATAGCCAGCCAAGAATTAATTTCAGGGGGTGGTTGAAGGCCCGAAGGCCCGGCTGACCGCTAAGAGTTATTGCCGAGCGGAGCGGGCCGCAAATAATTAATATATTTTGCTGACAGCAAGAACCAACCTTTGTCTTTGGCGAGCGCAGCGATCCGCGAGGGCGTGTGAACCTAAATGGGGGTCGAGCAATAGACCTCAACCAGAACAACACAAGATAATTATCGATGGATAATTATCGGCGTATAAAACAACAAACTGACTTCAAATTCCTTAATATTTACACTGTTTTTTTATTATTTTGCGGGACAAAAACAATGAAAATCTAAGGAAATAGAATTAATCCTTTGGGGATCCCTCTTTAAGAGACCATCTCTGCTAGATTCTCTATACAAAAGCTGCTCCCCCTATGCGACGCCCATGGGTATAGGTACCTTCAGAAGACCGAAAACACAAGTTCAGTCACCGCAGTTCTCATAATCACGGAGCATACAAACATTTTACTTAATATTTTGCCGTTGCGCTGCTAGTGCTATGTAAATGTCTACATAAGTTACCTTGCAGCCGCTCAGATGCTTAGGTAAGTACTTGTTTGAAGGTCTTTGTACAGACACGTCTCATTATCTGCAAGTGATTGTCATCATGCTTCCTACAACCATTCGTCTCCATTGTATTAAGCATTCTGTTTGTAAACATTCGCCGCAAGAATTGGTAGTCTCTTGTTGTGAGTTCGCGACGTAGCGCCATCGTCACGGTTGCGAAATCAAGGTCAATGAAATTGAAAGAACTTTCTTTTTTAACGTCATTTTTCTATGTGATGCCAGGCGTGGGTATCAAGGTCAGCGGCGATCGATTGGCTTCTTGTATCGATCGAACTAAACAACTCTTGGTACCTATGCGAAGTGGGCAGGTAGAGTTGAGCTAGGCTGTAGGTGGCATGGCAACTGAACATATTTGAGAAGGCGACGCAATCCATTCTAATATTTCTAAGATACGGTTGAATAGCGGGTTCTTAAAGAATTTGTTAAATCGATCGTGTAGATCTGAAGATTGCGTCATGTGGTGAGCGTGAGCGCACCACATTAAAATTTACAAACAGATTCAAATTGGTGACCGGCGAGTTGTTAATAAATATGATATGTACTACGTCGTTGCGTTGCCTCGACGTAACCATTTTAAACACAAAAAGCAAATACAATATCGTTTGTCAGTTTTTACTCTCACCGAATAAGAGTAGGTACTCCTACTTCCTTAAGATCGTACCAATATGCTACATACAGGGCAGGACAAGACACATAGGAAGAAACGTCATTAAATATGTATTTATGTATATTAAAAGCGTTAGTATAGCTATCTGCATCCAAGTCAAAGAAGTGAAAAAGAAACCTTTAGCTTCTTATTTCTATTTTTTTCGTGTTGAGTATAGCAGAATCCGTCCCGCGTCGCAATTAATTCGCAAATAATAGTATTACAATATTTTTTTGTTAAATATAGTTTTGCAACTCTAAATTTCGTTGCCGACGCATAATTTAATCTCGACTATATAGATAAGCTTACGATAAAGCCTTTCCCTCCCAAAATAGCGTAAATAGTGTCAAGGCGATAGTGAAAACTGCCAGGGTTTTCGTTGTACAGTTTTTATAATGAAAATCCTGTAAATTTTCGTCATCGCATTATCACATTATTCACACTATGTGGATGTTTGGATGTTTGTTACCTCTTCACGCCAAAACTACTCAACGGATCGGTCTGAATTTTCGCACACAGTTCTAAGCCTGGAATAAACATATGACAAAAACATAGGCTACTGTTTATTCCTTAAATCTAAGTACCGCCATCCTATGATTTTCTCCATACACCTTGGTTGCCTGGAAGCAATCGCTTTAAGCGATAAGGCCGCCAATTCCATTGCCTTTCTATACCTTAAGTTTAATAATGTACTATAATTATGTTTTGATTTATGAAATAAAGCATTATCTATCTATCTAAATCTGTTCCTATGGGATAAGCAACGCGTGCGTGATACCATGGGCAGAGACTATTCGTTTATAAGCCACTACGCACTCAATATTCGTGAAACGCCCTTGCCTAAGGTATGGTCGTTGAACCGTCTGGAAGGCACTAGGCTGTGGCGATTAGACGTATAGTTGTGTAGCTGCACGCACCCATTGACCCGAATGCCATGCCTGCCGCGTGCATTCTCGCATTGCAATCACTCAGGTAATTCGTCGACTCGACACTGAAAGGATCCTATGGAAGGATTCATTCGTACAGACGGACATAGAGACTTTAAAAATAAACATTTATCTTATCCACATCTTTTTTTATGAAAAACTAAGGTGTTTTGAATGTCAAACTTTTACCATTTATCAACTAAGTACTCGCATTTCTCATTTGTGGTAATATTCCTGTAAATCTCCCATGGGAATTTGATGATTTACCAGGACAAAAAAGTAACCTATGTCCATCCTTTCAACTAACTCTATGCTTAGTTAGGGTGTGAAAGAAGGACAAACAAACACACTTTCGCACTTATAATCTTAGTTAGGATATACCTAGTTATCCTGTGCAGTTACCTAAGTACTCGTTAATTCCTTAAAATACTAAAACCACGGGGAACCTTAGTTGTTTTATTTCCTGTACCTTGATACAGACCCACTCTTTAAATATAGAAAAATTCCTCAACATTTTCCTCCGTTTTCTCAAGCTGTTGTTAGTGTGTGCTCTATTGTCTGTAGCGGTAATGTATTTATTCCTTACAGTTATTATTGTGCACTGATTGTGAACAGTTCATCTACCGGGGAACTGTCCAAAGTAGGCTCGCTTCAGTGCACGGCGGCCTCTCCCATTCGTTCCACGTCACCAAGCAAAGCCATTATGCCCTTAAAACTCTTTATGTAAGTGTCTCTACTCTACCTTTGAGAGTTGTATTGAGACGACAGCGTTAGTCAGCGACCAGAAAAATGAAACTGAAAATTAAAGCAACATACCTTTTAGTACCTAGTGTACTGTGCGTCACGTCTCGCCGTCAAATAACGCGTCTTTAATTTTAGTTTTTAATATTGTATGTATGTTAGTTTTTAAGGTATATATTACTATGGACCGTAGAATAAGTTAAAATAAGATCTGTAACTGTTCTATAGTCTGAAATAAATGATTATTATTATTATTATTAATAATAAATTCATATATAAATCATCAACCATCCTTAATTAGTTAATACCTACCTGAATCATTAGTATTCGCCGCCATTGTCGATTGTTGTTTACTTCAAGGCTTCAAGGATGGCGACCGAATGTGCGTAGATACATAGAGCTTCTGGGAAGTTATTTGAAAATTAAGTTATTTGTGCTAGGAGCGAAAATACTGCCGATTCTCAATACTTCCAAATGCCTCCTAGACGGACTGCCAAGTTAACGCAGGTACCTGACGTTGGATTTGTGCAAGTGTTTTCCGCTTTCATCATTGGATAAAATTAGGTGTTATTAGATTTACCACATACATAATATTTTCCTTTTTGGTTCCCATATGAATAATGAGATTTATAAATACAAGTTAATGTCATCCATCAGGTATATTCTAGGGCAAGTGATTCCTGGGCGTGTTCGTTCTACCGCTTTCGTGGCCACATTGTGTCGCATCGGAAATCCGGCCACGTATCGTTATTTAGAGCGCGACTGCAACGTGTAAAAGCGAGGATGGTGTGTGAGCCCATTGATGTGAGTTCGGAATGGCGGCCGCGTCCCATACATACTCATGACGCGGTGTCGACGCACTTTCACCGTGCAACTGTGCACGTGCCTCGCTTGACACACTTTTTTGACCTCGATTGACTTCTTCGGGATGAGGGGCAAGCGAAATGTATCCATGCCCACTCAGTTATAAGTACTGATTATGGTCCATAATTATTTATACGAGGGTCGGATTGGACAGAGCAGATGTAGAAGCTTCAACGATGCATGACATACATGCCATAGACAATAGGTACCTACAAAATATGTGGAAGGCACGAACAAGTAATTTGCTTCCAGAAGCAAGATCAAAAGACACGTCCATTAACCGACATTACACTACAGTTATTGTCGTCTCAGTGTATGGACGAGCTTGTATTGAAATACCTTCGTGTTCAGTTATCGACGGAATTTCTACAAATAACACCTGTTGGTTGCGACAGTAAGTTCGCGCGATATGGAACCGGTTCTTTGTAGGGGCCGCAGCGAAGGCGGACTCTCACCGCGCAGCCCCCGCGAGCTATGATTTTATGCACATCTATGAAAAATAGCACACAAAACTATGCAAATCAAATCGTTTATTCCTGACGCTATAAAATATTCACAATTACACTCAGTCCGCGGGATCCCGAACTAGACTTTTTTATTCAGTTGTTTATAATATAAGATGTGTCTTGCAACTTGCAAAATGTACCTACCTATGATATCAGCACGTATTGTGCAAAGGCTTGGCCAGTGGAGCGATGCGATGTAAGGAAATCGAGTTATTTGTGGCCTAAAACCTAGGCATTTCTTTATTGATAAATTTACTAGAACTTTTGGAAAATATCAGCATTGCCAACGGTATACCCAATATCCACCCACTGGTAGAGGTAGAGGCTATTATTCTACATATCTATGGGTACAATGGCTCGACGTTCTCTTTCAATTTCGTCACAAAATTATCTTCTATTAACGTTCTCTCATACTTGTAACGCATAATATATTTCATGATTTGTAGTAGTCTCTATAGCTATGTAGTATGTCACAGTGTTCACATTGTTCACTCTAACAAACAATGTTATCGATTTATCATGAAAAGAAATGCTTCACCAATTTTATTTATCGTAGCTAGATAATAAACCACAGCATTTTTGAGATAAACTATTACGTTAATCTAAATTTCTAACTACATGTAGAGACGGAAGGCTCTTGGAAGAACCTCCTACTCGATTGACGTAACGTTCTGATAAAGTCTTTTTAGTTTGGTAGAGCTAGAATAAGATAAAAAGAAGAACGTTTTTGTAGCTCTATGCAAATCCCGGCACCTATCTTAACAAGATTCTAGAATCTGACGATGACGACTATCAAAATTGTGCCATTTAAACAGCGACCCACATAAACAAGGGTACCTACAACACTCCTACGAGACCAGTTACTCGATCTCGGAAGGTTATGATTGGGCGCCTTGTGCCTTGTATGTAGGTGCTTGGATGACGTGATAGCCGTGTCATGCGGCATGTTCTCATCTTTGAAGGAGGTAGGTATCTAGGATGACGAAGACTTGATAAATAACACATTTTCATTCCTAGATAATTGTCTATTGACTTTAGTTCACGTTTACATGACGCTAGACCCAATATAATGTTACATCTACATAAAATCAATATTCGTATTTTGCTCTCTGAAAAACTGTGCTTTTCAATACCTACATGAAAATAGGTTTAGGTTTTGATATTATGATTCAACCAAAATAGTCGCCAGTAAAGTTGATAAGAGCTTGTAAGTCGTGCCTTCTAAATTTTTATCTGGATGACACATCAAGTGACTGATAAGGAAGGATGTCGAAGTCATCGCATACAACTTGTAATTGTGAAATTTGCTAGCGGAAATGAAACATAAAGTAGATACCATCATCATCATCATATCAGCCCACTGCTGGGCATAGACCTCCCCCACTAATATGTCGTCGGTCAAAATTACAACACTATTTTCAACTCAACAAAACTAAACATAATCAAATGGAAAACGTTGCGTTGTGATGATGCGGCTCAGTCTAGACAAAAACTCATGAATGCGTTAATGGCATCGCTAATTGGAATTTTAATAACTTTATCTAATAGCTCTGCTACCATCAAAATTCTTAATTTAAGCCAAGTAACACAATAGTTTTGTTCTTGTCTTGACTCTTGCGTAGGTAGCTGTTGGTGTTATACTTGGAATTATTTAGAAAATTACGAATAGAAATATCTATGACTCTTATAAATATCTACTGATGGATCTTTTTTTTTCATTGTATTGATGGGATTAGAGAGCAGACGACGATGTAACGTAGAGCGTGAAAACGTACATAGTTTATGTTTGGAAATACAAACATCACCAAACAGTTGTTCTGAGGTTACCTAACCGACCCGTGTAAATCCTGGCTAGGCTAGAAGTCATGTTTCCTTTATAATACATCAGCTCTAGTTCAAATACGTATGTAGACATATCGATCGTTTGGTGTGTTTCATACTTTATCATATGACATCCGTGAAAAATATCAAGTCAGTCTCAGAACCTAGGTGCCTACTATCTATAAATCTCTCTTAAAATCTTCTATTTGATACATAAAAGATTGATCTTCAATTAATCTTTAATAATTCTTCAAAAATAATTCTTCAATCAATTGATTTTGCATTGATGGAAAAAAAGAAAAAAAAAAGGGCTAGACAGCTCTACCAATGCAAAATCAATCTTCTATTGCGACTGGCTTTGTTTTTATGATTACGAATAATAATAAATAAATAATGTAGGACAATCCATCACAGCAGCACAGCAATCTGAATGATTCCTTTATTTGACCCACCTAATTACATGTTTATTATCTTTTCAGATTTTAGGCATCCTGTGCATGGCTCTGGCCTCCCCCTGGTACTCGGGGTGGTTCGTCTTCGTGGCCGTCACCAGTTTCATCACGACCCTGATGTGGAGTTTCGTATATTTCCTCAGCATTAGAGAAGCGTTGAAGCTACCAATCAATTGGGTCCTATCAGTAAGTAAACAATTTAATAACAGTAATACTACCGGACAAACAAATTGCCTTTTGAATATTCTGAAGTGTCCAAGAGTCTTAGCCAGCCAAGTAACGTTTTAGCCATTTGAAATGAATCTCTGCTAATATAAACTTTGAAAAATATGTAATTTTGGCGTCTTTAATGTAGATATAATGTTGATTTTAGTTATTAATGTCAAAAAACTCCAAAACGAAAATTGATTCGTAATTTCTTTTAGCGTGGTTCATAGCAAATGTTTTACAATGGGCGCAAAACGTCATAACTACCTTGTAAAAGCATAAATCATAATAACCTTACCGTAGGGACCGTAGGGAGGTTCACAAATGCTTGGAGGCCTATAATACCTAATAGTAGGTGAAGTCGGGCTGTAAATGGTGATGATGAAGTTATTGACTCAATTCAAGTAGTCAATAAATAAACTGGACAATCTACACAGCATCGTCTAGCCCCAAGCTAAGCGGAGCTTGTGTTATAGGTACTAGATAACTGTTATAATATACATAATATGATACATTACATGGGTATAGATACATATTTTTTAAACATAGAAAATAATCAGAACATCCGGACATATTTGGTAAAATTATACAAAAATTTGTCCCAAGGCGGGAAGCGAACCCGCAACCTCCTGCGTCGCAAGCGGACCTTCGCCCGCCGCGCCACTTCGGTCGTAATAGTGTGTTGTTTCTTTGGGGGAGGCACATTCGGCAGTGGACGGTATGGTATGGAGTGCTCATAGGAGTTTTGTTGTCAAAGAAGAATATTAAAATGTTTTACATGATGTTTCCAGGAGCTGATCAGCACGAGCCTGGAGGCGCTCCTGTACTTTATTGCATTCATCGTGCTGTTCTCAGCGGCGGCGCAGACTGGCGGCTACGCGCATGGATACGGAGCCAACATAGCAGCGGCTGTAAGTTTAATTCAAGTAACATAAACTTAGATAAGGTTACCGGACAGTCGCGGCGTGACAATCGACCCCTCTAACTTGGTCCGTGAATGTCGTAAAAGGCGACATAAATGAAATCTACCGGAGAAAGGGCAGCAACTGGTTTTTTACCCGACTACCAACAGGGGAGGGTTATGAGGTTAGCACCCTATGTTTGTATGTTTGTATGTTTGTATGTTTGTATATTTGTATGTTTGTATGTATGTGGCCGATTTCTTTGTTCCCACGTAGCGCTGAAACTACTGGTTCGATTTCAACAAATTATGTATCGATTGATTCGTCTCAATACCCCGATGGTTATAGGCTATAGGATTTAGGGCTCCGACCCCGAATAAGCCTTCAAAACGCGTATTAAAGTTTAGGTAGCCGCAGGCTGCAGGCCCCATAGAGAAAAATTACAATACCTCCGACCTATTTTCATTTTCAACTCTATGCCTATCAAATATGACCGATACGTCATTCTATTTTGTCAATGTAAATGTTTCAAACTTTTATAACTTTCACGTAGTCGGGTTGTAGTTTTTAACTTTATCTTGTTGGAGTTCCGTACATCGAAAAGAAAAAAAATGGAACCGTTATAGATCACTTTGTTGTCCGTATGTCAACCCTCTATTCTCAGAAACGCGCGTGGAGGTATCGAGTTGAAATTCACATCATATACCTACTCAAGTTCGTAACCTGATGGAGCCGCGATATAAATCAAACTTCTAAGACTTAGAAGTTATAATTATAGAATCTAAGTCAACGCAATCAAAAGTTACAGCCGTTTATGCATTTTTTTAATGAATTTTCCACGGGAATCACAAGTACACAAAACCAATAGGGTACTTCCCGTTGACTCAGAATAATGAAAATTGGCAAGAAGTAAGGTTTTATATCACAAGTAAAGGAAAAAATCTAAAAAGCGTAAATTGTTGTTAATTCACATAAAAAAAATCCAGTTTTTATATTAATGATTAAAAAAAGATCAAAAAAATGTTTGATAAATACAAGTGTAAGTTTGTTCTATTTTTTATGCTCAATGTAGCTTTCGTGTCACTGCAGCCACAATAGTGTGATCGCCACTTTGTGTGTTTACCACTGAAGCTGTGGCGTTCATAATTCGCACTTAGTACTCTTGCAGCTGCTAGGAACTGTAGGATTTTGTCGAGGTGATCCAGCGGGTGATCTTTCATATTAGCTCGTCTGGACTACGATTCCTTACCCGCATTCCCAGCGTTGGAAATATGGCATTACCTAACTACTATGAGAGCCAATAGGACGCTTATCAGTTATCATTATCAGGGAAGGAAGGCCAATATCCAGCAGTAGAATAGCAAAGGCTGACTGATGCTGAATATGAAATGTGAAACTAGTTAGGTACTTAGTAGAGAAGAAGTTCTGCTGAGTCGATAAATAAGAATAGAGATTTATAAATATTTTTATTTTCCTACCTATACATCTAAGAATGTAAACATAAACATAAACATTTAATAGGAACCTCCTATTAAATGTTTATGTTTTATGTTGAATCATTAGAATCATTTATTCAGTTGTTACATGTTGTGTGACAAGGATCTTAAGTAAATTTCGAGTACCAAACATGTACCCCGTTGAGTCGCTACAAAATAACTTAAAACTAGATAATTCTAATTCAAATAATTAACTTAAATAAGTTATACATAAATATATATTAAAAATATTCTTAATATATATTAGAAACATTCTTAGCACCTCCTAGGTGACGATGCTCATTTAAATCAAAAACGAGATCTGAAATATGTGCGATTGGTACAACAAAATAGCTATGTATTACAAAGTATTTTTTACATTGCACGGCCAGTTTATATGTGTCAGAAGGCAAGGCTTACAATGTGTACGTACGTACTTAAATTTCTGGTTGGCATACTATGTATGGAAATGTGCATGCAATCGGATTTGTTCGACCTTTCTTCTGAAAACTGGTTTACTAGGTTCTTGTGTTACGCCATTTTCAATGTATGAACGTCATTTCCAAGCGAATACACGGTGAACTGAGAGACATGTTCTAGCGAGACAAAATAGGTCATTAGGTTGACAATTTTGAAAATTGCATTTGAGAGCATGTTCCACAAACGAAGGTCCAAAGAAATTCAATGGATTTTGAAATTAAAAAAAAAGATGTAGAAGAGTTTGGCGAGAATACAGCTATGATATCGTTCATTTGTTTGCTATTATCACAAAACGATAATTTTGTAATCAACCCGGTTATCATCCCCTAATATCCGAAGTTGCACGTACACGTAGGAGATATGGAGTGCGCACATTAATCCAGTACCGCTACCACCCAGCACCAAAATGTACGTTCAAATATGGGTTAAAACTAGTTACCTATCTTTAGATAAAATTTACATTGACAAAATGACTTCCCACAAGCAAGTGGTCTGCGAGCTGTCTGTCATCTGACGCCGTCAATATAAGATACATTAAAATTTTACACGAGTTGAATGCCATTTTGTTAAAACACATGTGTAGCGGTGCTTTCTAGGTGTGCTACAAGTTTTAGCATGTGTTATATAAAAACCGACCGAAGTTTTTATACATTAAATAAAAGTTGCCTAATGGTCCGATTAATCATTGATGAACAGCCTTAGTCATTGTAGAATTCCCCAATATTATTAAAAGGTAACATAACCAGATTACTATAATCTTTATCACCCAGTCCTTATATTATCTCTTTGTTTTTGCAGGTGTTCGGTATCTTCAACACTATTGCGTACGCAGCCAGCGCTGTCCTTCTGTACAAAGAGCACAAGTCGGGGGCTTCGACGACGGCGGCGGCGTGAGAACCAAACGTTAGCGACCCCTAGCGCTAGCTCTGCCATAAGGGTCAGCTCACACCGAGACGAGACGCGACGCGACGCTGTGCGCACTTTGATTCAAAATATAACTTTATTTACCACGCAAAAAAATACAAATTGGCGCAAACGCGATGCAGCGCAGCACCCCGCGGGTAGTTTTCGTATTATGTCAATTAAATTTGTACCTATTTGCGTAGTAAATTAAGTTATATTTTGAATCAGAGTGCGTGCCGCGTCGCGTCACGTCTCGTCTCGGTGTGAGCTGACCCAAGCCTTCAAAATATCATTCGTCTCGCTTTTCACGTTTTATAATTAATACAGCTCACAAAATACTGCCTTCGAACACGATACTATGTATTTTGAAATAGTTTTACAATAGGTTTCCACCTACATGGTTAATGGTTTAACATACTATGTGTTGATACGGACTAGGCTACGTTGTAATTGTGTATTTGAAATTGTTTATAGAGTGTATTAACTTGGTTAAAAACGGTATTTAAAGTAATAAACAAACCACCTAGATAAATTTTTACGCAGCAATTAATAATTTGACCCAGACTCCACGCTGGTCCCGAGGGACATGTGCGTCTAGGTCATGAAAGTGTCAGTCTATCGAATTAATTGAAAATATTACTGAAAAATAAGAGTGTTGATTAACTAAATCATACATTATACTTGAAAGATAAGTACAACTAAAAAAAAATATCATATATTTTACTCAAGCAAGATTTATCTCTTTAGGATAGGGACGTCGATTCTAATAAAACGTCACAATATTGTAAATAGTCTTGCATTTATTTCCAATAATACAAAACACACATATTTTTATAGTTTTAATTGCACACAAAACAATAAAAATGTATCACTAGTATCGAATAAGTTATTTTAGTGAGCGACTGTTTTTTTCTTTACTAGGTAGGTAAAACAATATATTATTATTACAGAAAAAATACAATTCTTACTAATTATTTCAGGTTATGCCGTTTGTAATAAACGCATTATTAAAAAAATCAAGCTACTTCACTTGTCTATTTAATATTAAGAATAACATAAGATTTAACTGGATGTTAGAAGACCACTTCTTAAACTACCTATACATCTCTTCGTTAACACCGAGACGTGCTTGTATCTAAATGATAACGACTTAAATATACAAAGTTAATTACCGTGTATCATTTTCCACGAAAAGCACACAAATAACACTGATACATTCGAACTACGTTTCCGTTTTCGACCACTCGATTAGAAACTATACGACTTTTCTCATTACTTAGGTATATACATAACTTCTTATATAACAACAATATGTATAAACCTAAGTGATATTTTACGATTTAAGATAGTGGTCTTCTAACATGTTTAAACATAGAAATAATTACGATAATTTATTATGGTTGTTATAATTTTATGTTAGCCTAGTCTAAATGAAGAGGGATTAAAGATTTTAATGAACAAAACGAATTATTATAATATTGCCTTGCTGATGTTTACAATCAAAACTGTGCCTTACTGTGCGTAGTGCGAGCTAAATAAAGAAAGATTTTATAGAACTTTTTCAAAGACAACATAGAGTTCTCTTTGAAAAATTCCGCGATCATGATTGGTTGATATTGACGGTTGGTTTTTGATTCGAAAGAAAATAAATTCCATAAAAACTTGTAGTATTCTAAACTTTGTAGTGATATATCCAAGGAGTATATAATTAATGAACTCGCACTAGACACTTTGTTCCGTCCAGAATCTCCTTAACTACTTACTTGTCATCTTATCATAATTATGTCTACTTCATGTTGAGCTATAGGTATAAGTTAGTACCAATATTGCTTAATATTATGCACAGATACCATCAAGCTGTCACTAAATTTTTTTTGTTTCCGCACGACAAGGTTTTAAATTTACCTATGTACCTAAAGAGTTTATTATTATGGTATATAATTACCTATTTGTAAAAAGTAATAAATATATTTTAACATAACTATGACATTTTTAGTTTACTTCCTCTCTTTTTTAGTTCTTCTTTTTTTTTAATGGAAGATCAGATGTTGGTTAAATTTCTCGTAGGAAAAACAAACACCAACTTGTGGAGCGCGTTTGTCTTTTGTATGAAACTCTGTGCTCGTAGAATTTTATACGCATACGCAATGGCGTAGCAGTGTTCTTATTTTCAATCATGATGTCCGAATTAATTTGGCAATTTTTTTTTGTGGTTTTTAATACGTAGCCGAAAAGTAATTAGCCGCAAATCGTAAACCATTTTCCATGAAAACATATTATCAAAACTTTTTTCATTTGGACACATAACACTAGGTACATAAATTTGGAGAATTTGGTGAAAATACAGATTTTGTACTAAAAATTTACATAATTATTCCAAAAGGCTCTAAAAGTAGATAGAATCGAAGTTAATCTATGTTTTTATAAAGGAATCATAGAAAATATGATTTGCGGAAAATTATATTTTTTCTATGTTTTATTCCGTGTAGTTAGCAGAAAATAAAAGATATTGCAAAAAAAACACGCCTAAGTAGATCGAGAGCGACCTTGATTAAAATAGTCAAACATTTTTTTCCTATTCATTTCTTTCGAAGGGAATATCGATCGAAACGACTTGAAAAGTTGAATTATTTTGTTCAACAGGGCCAAAGGGGTAATTTATCAATTTATTCGAATTGCCAATGACGTGAGCATATATTTTAGTACTAAGAACAGTAATAGTAGGTATTTGTAAAATAAGGTATTTTCCTTCTTAAAAATTATTCATTATTATTCGATAAAACTATTGCAATTTAGGTGAGGAATAAACCGGTCAAGTGCGTGTCGGTTCTGTAGTTGCGCAGTTCTTTATTTACCTGTTTAACACAATTAACAACTTCATCATCAGCCTATATAAGTCCACTGCTGGACAAAGGCCCCCCTAATGAGCGCCATAGCGCCCTGTCTTCAGCTTGCCGCATCCAGCATCTGCCAGCAGTTTTTCGCAAATCGTCGTCCCACCTCGTAAGTAAGGCCGTAAGGCGTCTTACACTACGTTTGCCGAGTCGCGGTCTCCACTCAAGAACACGTTTACGCCAGTGGTTGTCGGTTCTTCTCGAGAGATGGCCAGCACACTGCCACTTCAGCTTGCTAATCCTTTGAGCTATGTCGATAACCTTGGTTCTCTGTCGGATGAGCGAGAAAGTACAATAACGAAAGAATGATCAGAATTGGTCCATAACTGACGGAGAAATCGATGAATTCGCATAAAAAAAGTTAAAAAAAAACATATATCACTAAGAACCGCCTCCTTTTGTATTGAAATCGGTTAAAATTGAAAAGGTAAATTACATTTGTAGCATACAAAAATTATGCTTCATGCAGTTTGAATTTTTTTTGTAGTATGTATAAATTATGCTTCAAACTTTGAAGCATAATTTATACATACTACAAAATTTTTATGTATGTATTAAAAGGTAGACAACATGGTGTAGCACGATAAATACACAAATAACGTCAATAACACATAATAACTACATAGTAACTACGCGAGTGGTTGGACGAAAAAACAATTTGATTGGGTTAAAAAAATGCTGTGCCCAACAAGGTGTATGTTGGGCAGACCACTAACTTTAGATGTAATTACAACGCTACCTATTTATGTACTCTACAGTGTACATACCTTTTTGTTATCAATTCATTATAAATTATGAAAACTAGAAACCGAATACCGTTTTTAGGATTTGCAGATCGGTTTCGAAACTTTTATGGTCTCGCTCTGTCCGTCCTCCTTCCTTCTTGAATATCTCACTAACTACCGCAGCTTGAAATTTTCCGAGTAGAATAATAATACATTTTATGCGCCATTACTTATTGAAAAAAAAAATACAGGGTATGTGGAGGTTTTTTTAAATTTCTAAATATTTTCAAAATTATGGTCTGATTACATCCTCCAATTTTTCGGTGGTAGTTTTTTGACACACCCTAAAAATGAAAAATTCAAATAAAATTTTAGGTAGAAGAGGTCAAATGAAAATTTGGTTTGTGTTTAGAAAATATTTTGTTAAAAAAATTAAAACTTTACGGTTCCCCCCCGTATATCCGAAGGTAGGATCTATAATTTTCAGGAAAAATATAGGAAAGGGTGTACTTATACTAATGAACCCTTTTTAAAAAGTGGTCTGGAAGGGGGGTCTGAAAGAAGGGAATAATACCCAAGTGAGGTAAGATATGTGCAAACAGTTTTGGAAATTTCGTTAGGTTCCTCCATCTTTATCAGTCTCTATGTTACGGTTAAGGTAAAACTTAAATTCTATACCCACTTTATGGTTTATTCTTGCCTGACCGTCATTCAGTTAAGCAACAGTTTTATGTATTGAGTTGAAGTCGATGCGAATCCGCATGAGTCATGCGATATAGCAGTCTGGCGCCCACGGCAGTCTTTTCCAAGGTTCGCTGTTGTTCGCTTGTGCATTCGTGCGTTTTCCACCAGCTTTCCACGGGACAACTCTTAAACTGTAAGTATTTAACTACAGGACTTAATTAATTTATTTACATTACCGTTTAATTATGTACCTACCTAGCTAATCTGAATTGTGTAGTAAGAATCTGCTAGACATGAATTGAATATGCGCTCAGCCTCTGCTCTAGCTAGAGTCAGGGTTGTTTTGAAATAATAATAAAACACCTGTTTGATATACCTACGAAACTAACATAGAACCGAGATAATGAAAAGTGTAGTAATACTAGGAAATGTTTCATCTACCTAAAGCTTCAGACAAAAATATTTATTAACTAAGTAATCTTTGATGTTTGTGTGACGTATAAAGAGTAACGTAGGTATGTTTTACCGCCTTAGATAAATATTTGTCCTTCCATCATTAATATGTACATTATGTATGTAAGTATGGTACAATGATGTCAAAAATAAAGGATATTTTTGTTCGCCAATAAAATGTATGATGTCATCACGTCCTCCAATCTGTTTTACTGTCTAGTTTTCCGACGTAGACGTCTGCGAGGGGAGGAGTGCACTGCACCCTATCCGTCGAGATATTGGAGTCGCATTAGATTTATTCCCTTGATTAAAAGTTGAAAGGGTCGTTTAACTTGCTTGTACCTAGTAGCCGTTAGTTGGTAACTATAAATAATAATAAATGCTGGATAATTCACACAGTATTATCTAGCCCCAAGCTAAGCAGAGCTTGTGTTATGGGTACTAGATAATTGATATTCATAATGAAGTACAATACAAAGATAGATATTTTTATGTACATACTTGTATATACATGTATATACATATGTATATACATAAAAAACGGCCAGAACACCCTGAACAAATGTTTGCAGATCGTACACACATTTGTCCCGAGGCGGGAATCGAACCCGCGCTACAGAGGTTGTCAACTATGACATGGTACATTTTGATTGACCTACAATACAATACCTATAGGGAAATACTATACCG
This sequence comes from Eupithecia exiguata, assembly GCA_947086465.1. Lineage (NCBI taxonomy): Eukaryota > Metazoa > Arthropoda > Insecta > Lepidoptera > Geometridae > Eupithecia > Eupithecia exiguata. Next base: position 7,285,611 of record OX352230.1, on the reverse strand, counting down.
ACCTGCTCTATAATTTTTATTTGGGGCTTTTTTTTTTTTTTTTTAGGAATGGGGACATTTCTTATAACAAAATTAAAATGCACGCTGATAAGCAGCTTACAATGAGCGAAGCAGGCGCAGGCGTCGGCCTCGACATACAAACACACTGACATCGACAAGTTGACCTCTCTTTAAGATGCAGTCCATTTTCGGAAGGACTTGCTTTTTTGATCTCATGGGGATTTTTACTGAATGAATTTAGTTTTTTACTACCTAGGCTAAAATAAGGTCGTTAGAAGTTGGACGTTGTGTAGGGTGTAGGTACCGGTGCGTTTGTTTATATCTACCAAACAGATGTACCGATTTTGATATAGCTTTTGCTTGAAATGAAACTTAGGATTGTCGCAGATCAGAGGCGCACACACAGCTACCACCCAGCACAAAAATTGTGCATTCAAATATAGGCTTTTTGTAAATATTTATGTTATAATTTATTATTGACAAAATCTTGAATGATGTTTTCAGCAGTCAACATGTCGCACTCAGTGACCATCACCAGAACAACGGTGGCCACCTCCGGGACTCATGTCTACGTGAACACCGGCTATCTGGGCACTATGCCGGGACTGCTGAAGCTAGCACAACTGGTAACTTAAGTCTATATGAATTAATCCATATCCTGCTGTGGACTAAAAATAAATGGTAGATGTCAACTTTATTGTGAACCACCAAAACTAATGAAATAATTTAACAGACTGTAAAAGCTTTTACACCGCGGTACCTAGTGGTTAATTTTATGGTTTGGAACTTACCAATAGTCATTTAAAAGTATGAGAGTAAACCACGAGTAAATTTTTACGCGTGGTATACTTTTAAATGACTGAAGAAAAACGAATCTTAGGGCTTCGCTAACACTTCTATTGCGGAAAGTCTGGTTCTTTATTGGTGACGTCAGAATGAGAAAAATATCGCTAAGGGTCATTCCACTCATCCAATATCTTTGTCCAAGTTCTTTGTACAAATCTTTGATCAAATATCGGTGTTGCTAGTGAATTGGATTAAATCATCCAATTTCTATGATCAAATGTACGTTGGACAAAGATATTGGATGAGTGGCATGGGTACATGGTAGTAAAAGAGAGTGGGATATACGTCAAATTTATAATCAGTCTTACAGACCGCTCTGATAATAATGAGTAGGTACCGAATATGTGTTATTGACGTGTGACTATAACTTTTTTAGTTCTGTTCACTTTTACCATACTTTTTTACCAATAATGTATTCCAATGTTTTATTTTTGAAGGTACCTACAATTTTTACCGTTTTTTTAAGTGTAAACTCCTTTCTCATATAAAAACCCATTGCCAACACCTTCTTTGGTAAGTGTTCCATATGGTGGAAGTAAATGAAATGAAACACCGGTAGGTGAATATTATTTCCATTGAGATGAAATTGCATTGATTTTGAATGAAGTTATAAATATCTACCGCATCCTCGTTTTCAGGGATTTGGTAACCTACTTTCTGAGCCACGAATATCAACATTGTTGTGTAATCGAGAGCATTCCGAGACCGGGTAGAGATCGGAAAATATTAATTTAAGATTGTAATTTAAGTTTCGAGAAAAGTACAATTTACTTGCAACAAAAGAGATTATTTCTTAGGTCAATCATTATTTATTCAGTAGATACAAAGCGATTCAACAAATATTTCACAAAAAACAGCAAGAAATAAAACTACTTCAAATAAAAAATTAATAATGCTGGACAATCTACACAGCATCATCTAGCCCCAAGCTAAGTAGAGTTTGCATTATGGGTACTAGATGACTGATTCGCAGAATACAATACATTACATAGATTGACTATTTATATAATATGTACCTATACATTATATACATAGTAAATATCCTGTGAATCTAAAATATAATCAAACGAATGTTATATTATTCAATGTTTATTGCAATAACGAATTATTATTCATATATATATATATATCGAAAAACACGTATTTTCCTATTAAATTAATTGAATCAATCCTTAGTACGGCCTTTTCCTTCCTCGTCGCAAGCATGATGTCACTCACGAGATGCGTCACCCATTACTCGATCAATGTTTTCAGGCTAACAATAGAATACATACATAATTCTTACTTTAGGGTTCCGTACCTCAAAAGGAAAAAGGAACTCTTGTAGAATCACTTCGTTGCCCGTCGTGTTGGCTGTCTGTCAAGATCTTTTTCACAGAAACGCGTCAATATTGTATCAGGTTAAAATTGACTTCAAATACTGAAGTTAGAGACTTCAGTATTTGAAGTCAATTCTGAACATCCAGACTGTACAGGTCACAGACAGGACAGTATGAAACAAGCCCGGGAAAAATAAAAATACTGTGAATTTGTTTATTGTTCACAAAACATTTTTTTTACTCTCGCAGGGTCCTAAAACCTATAGAGTACTTTCCATGGTACTAAAATTATGATAATTTAGCAAGAAGCAATGTTTTTTAACTATACGGAACCCTCGGTGCGCGAGTCCGACTCGCACGTACCGTTTAATGTTTTTTCTAACTCTGTTAAAATACAATTATAATGATGTAGTTTTTCTCTATATTTTCTTTAAAAAAAAAAAAAACATTTTTTCTCCGAAATTATCTGTAATTGGGTTTTTGATGTTATATCAGTAACCAGGGTGTTACCCTCGACCGGATAAGAATGCCATATCCTAAGAAGATTGAAAAGAATCAACTGTTTGAAATTTATTCCAATGTCAAAGGTGATGTATCGGGCGATTGCACGTGCTCTAAATTTAACACGAGGCCGTGACTTCATGCGCTTATTCCTGGAATAATAGCCACCTAGTCACTCAGAATACAGAAAACACACCCATGAACTACTCGGATTAGCATTTCGGTACTTGAAATTACACTGAATAGAAAAATATCAAAATTACTAATCACCTTTGAACAACACCTAAGAATATTCGTTTTCTGAAAAATTTGGTCAGAATGAGAAAAACTCTACTTGAGGTCGATGAGTAAGAGAGTAAGAATAGAAAAGGAGAGTAAAGAATGTTTTGATATTTTACCTTGCAAGTAATTAATTATCATAAGACGACCACGGTTTGGGTTCGTATGCAATTACAACATAACATGATTTGGTTTTTATTTTTATTTTCTTTAAATTTCCACAATTAGGCACAAAGCATTGTAAACATTTAAATCTAATCTAACTAACTCTGTGGAGGGGGCACTGGTGGCTAGTAACACAGGTTTTAAAACCTATCACTGGCACCAGTCTCTCACAAACAGGTACCTATTTGTACTTTCATCACTAGGTAACAATTAAACGATAAGATGACCTTTTGTGAAGAGAAAATAAACGATTTATTATTATCATTTGGTAGGAGTGTCACTCCTCCTTCTAAGTCAATATATCGGTGTATCACGAAGGTCCAGAAGGTACATATTCACTCCAGGAGTGAATAGTGCATAGGTGTCTTCTGGACCTTCGTGTTACACCGTCGGCCATATCGTCACTTTCAGAGTGTAAACTGTGTGTTGAGTACACTTTTCGTCTAGATCCTATCCTATACTACAGTTGTTGTGACGTTGTAATGATTTTTGGCCAAAGTAAACGTCAAAACCCCTGAATGGATCGGGCTGCTGTTTTGCACACATGTAGAGTTGGACCTGGAATAACATTATATAGACTACTTTTTATAAAAAAAAATGACTGCAATTCCGCGGGTGTGCTAGTAATTAATAAAACTTTATATTATTTCAGTTGCTGGGTGCAGCATGCGTCGGTGTAGTGGCCTACTATTTCGACAGTGGGTACAATGCCTACGACCGGCGTCCTCCGCTGTTCTTCCTATTGACAGCAACGACGTTTCTTATCGGCACGTTCTGTCTGCTGACGGCGTGCTTGGTGTCGGTTTCCACCGGCTCAATTATATCTAAAACGATTTATGTAAGTTTAAATTTGAAATAGTTTTTTTTATATAATAACTTTATTGACATCGAAAATTCCAATCAAATAATAGAAACAAATTAGAACCACTATTTACAATTGAAACAATAGGCTATTAGACTACCTACATTGAAAATAAGTTGCAAATTGTTTTCATCCTAGTCAGTGACAACGTAACAAAGCGTAATCAGGTGATTTTTATTAAAAAATTATGCCTAATTTAGGTGAAAAAAAAAGGATTAAAATTATACACATTTTTTATATAATATGATCACGTAAAAAACGCTCTGCGTTTGGTTGCATCGCTGGTGACGTCACAGCAATCACAGATTACAGTGCGTGTTGTTGTTCATGTTAGGGGTGGTGTGAGTGGTGTGACGTCATCGAATCATGTCCCATGACAGAGCTATTATCGTTTTGGCGCGTAATAAAATAAAAAATACGTGTCCAATATCTTCTGATAATCTACTTGACAGACAAATAAGAAATTTTTCGGAAAAATCTTTGCAGCTTTTTGTAGCTAGATTTATGGTTATTGGATTACGCAGAACTTGCGGATTGGCCCATTAAATGGTGTTTTATTGTGCATTCTAAATACCTCATGTTCTACCAATTTCTAACAACTTTTTATTTTCTTTACAGGAGGTGATATATCACACCGTTGCATTTATATTCTACTTGAGCGCAGGGCTTACTCTGATAATAGAAGTTAATCACAATAATCGGCGCGGGAGCGGCGTCTATGAGGGCTACTTAGCAGCTTCTGTAAGTAAACATTTTTAGTAAAATCCATGCCAACCTTTCTATAGACAGAAAGATACATACCTATTATTTATTTTCCTGATACATAATAAGGAAATTACTGATTAAAAGCGACGTACAACATAAGCACAGAGCTTTGTTTCTAATGCGACCTTCTGTCATATTATTACGATCAGAATGTAGAATTTTATCCAAGGCAAAAATATAAAAAAACCTAAAAAGCCTTGTTTATGAGCAATATAATTTTTTTATAGATTTTTTGAATTAACTCTACATACTCAATCGATAGGTTTGTTACATATTGATCTTCGTTTTGTAATTTGCATGTTTCTGTTTCAGATTATGGGACTAGTTTTGGCCGGGCTGTATTTACTGAGCTCCTTCCTAGCAAACCGTCAATACCGAGGATATTAATTACGTTGGGATGATCTGTATTAGAGCTTTTCCCAACCAGCATCACATTTATTAAAAAAAAAAGTTAGACTGTACACATAAGGCGTTTAAAAGCGCGCGCTTTGGTAACCATCAAAACAATCTGAGTGGTTTTGTATGAGTTTGCACGATACCAAAACGAAATGCTTTTTCGTATATAACCGCTGGCTTACCTGTCAAAATTGTACAACTAGAGTGCCACAAATATACCAAAAACTAAAAACGACCTCGAATGAACTAATGAAGATATTGGATCACTATCAAACTATGAAAATATGTATGTGTTTTTCTGTACCTGCTGGTAGATACGCTGCAAGGCGCCAACCAATAAATAAATAATTAATAATGCTGGACAATCTGCACATCATCATCTAGCCCCTAGCTAAGCAGAGCTTGTGTTATGGGTACTAGGTAACGTTATACTTAATACTTTACAAAAAATAGATAGATATTTTTTATTATACGTAGAAAACACCTAGAACGAAAAGAATGGAAGGACATATGGAATGAATCGAAAACGTATCGTTTTCGTTAAATATGCTGAAATAGTAGGTACTAAGATCTCTGTTTCCCTGCATTACATCAAAACAATTGAAGCAAATAGATAATAATTATATTTATTAAGTTGTTTAAGGTACCTATATTAATTTGACATGTCTAAGTGCTTATTTTGTTAGCCTAAAGAAATATAGTTATTGACTTTGACATCCCACCCAAACGCGCGCTTCTAGGTTTCAATTAAAACGCGCGTTTGAGTATGCAATTGTGCATGGACGTAGGGAACCAGTTTTAAAAATGCGCCTTAGCAATCAAAGCACGCTCTTCAAAACGCTGAATGTGTACTTAATTTTTAGCTAACCGGAGGCCTACTTTTGCATATATTGTTAAAATACATGCTAGCCCACTTTAATATTTAGCATTATCGAATCATCGGACCTTTTAATTAAATGTACTGCCGTGCATACGCACAAGAAAATCTTGTCAGTTGTGTTAGGTATTTCTGCTTTGTGATTCTTATATTCTTATGATCTGAGGAAATTAATTAATTTAATATGTACACTGGTACCTACGCCTTTAATATTTAAGTTATTTTGTAGTTACTACGAGTTATATAATAAGCTGGTAATAGCACACAAGTTTTATACGCTGTATTAATCTAAATAGATTTAAGTTATTTATTTTATTTTTGGTAGTGCTCCGAGTGCTAAGTCCGGTAGACGTGACGTCTCATTTTTGTATGGGATTTGCGTAGATCCCTGTCCGCATTATAGAGGCGCTGCTGTCCCAACTCAAGTCCCACCGAAAAATGAGACGTCCCGATCCGTGTCAGTACTATCGTGAACCGGACTGGGGGCTCTGTTCTAAGTTTGTTATAATGTTGTGAACATTATTACTTACTTAGATTAGAACAGAGTTTCCCCCAGTTCAGTATCATCATCATCATCAGCCTATATTAGTCTCCTGCTGGACAAAGGCCTCCCCTAATGAGCGCCATAGCACCCTGTCTTCAGCTTGCCGCATCCAGCATCTGCCAGCAGTCATTCGAAAATCGTTATCTCACCGGTGGGCGTCCTACACTACGTTTGCGAAGTCGCGGTCTCCACTCAAGAACACGTTTACCCCGGCGGTTGTCGGTTCTTCTGGAGTTATGGCCAGCCCACTGCCACTTCAGCTTGCTAATCCTTTGAGCTATGTCGATAACCTGGTTCTCTGTCGGATGTGTTCGTTACGAATTCTATCCTTCAGAGAAACTCCGAGCATAGCTCTATCCATAGCCACCATAGTTCCGTAGTTCAGTATCAATCAACTGCAAATGTTTTATTTTAATGACGACGCTTACGACGCTTACGACGCTTCCAACTGGTATTGATATGGATCAGTTGAGCTACCTGTCGATTGTTTGCAACAATATGCAGTTAGCTCAATTGTTTCAATTGTAAATACTAATTTTAATTTAATTCTATTATTTGATTGTAATTTTCTTTAAATAGCTACCTTTATAAGTATACCTATTTAATATTGTGACATGAACGTACTATTTAAAATCTGTTATGATAAGAAGTACCTAAAGATTCTACCTAGTCTAAATTATAATAGAATTCTATTATAATTTCTTGGTCATCGAAGCTATTGCCTACCTTTTGAAGCTTTTTGTAATTTAATATTATTTTTTTTGTTTAATGTAGTTTTTGTAATTTGATGTAAGTTTTTCGAATTTAAGGAATGTTTTTATGTCGATGATGTTGCAAGTTGCAACATCGACATAAAATATTTAAAAAAAATAAAAATATATTTGCAAGTAAGTGTAATAAAATATTTCTACGTGACTCTACCCCTCTGTTTGTCGGGCCAGTATCTGAATTTATCCAACTACGAGACCGTAGACGTCTCTGGAAATCCATTTTATCAGGAATTAAAAGCTATAAGTTCAATTTAGTTATTGATCATCATCATCAGCCTTTAGTAGTCCACTGCTGGACATAGGCCTCCCTAATGAGCGCCATAGCGCCCTGTCTTCAGCTTGCCGTATCCAGCATCCACCAGCAGTCTTTCGCAAATCGTCATCCCACCTGGTAGGAGGGCGTCCTACACTACGTTTGCCGAGTCGCAGTCTCCACTCAAGAACACGTTTACCCCATTTTGTTTAGCCCTTGATAGGATCAATATCATCATTAAAAATAATTTCGCTGTCGTATTAATAGAACGTAATAGTGTTCGTTCGTTCAAAAATTTACGATCATAGCTCAGAAGCTAACTACTTCCTAGTTTGGGATCAAGGAACCAGGTCAACTTGTGTGAAAACAATCACCAAGAATAGAATGAAACCCTCCGCTTTGTGATCTATTTTTGAGATGCGCCGGCGACTGCGGCGTGTGGCATCCTGGCACGCGACAATTCAAAATAAGTTGAACATAAGCCGAGCAAGGATTCACATGCTCCTTGTTCAAAATTTAAATAAATATTTTATTAAAAGTAATTCTATAGACCCAATTCAAAGTTTTATTGATCGCTAGGTCGCTGAACTTGTACTCAATGGCGCACGCCAAACATCTAAAAATATTTGTGTTGACTAACTGACCGCGTAAATGGTGAAATTGAACTCCCGCTTCCCGTGATGATACATAGTTGAAGTGCGTGCTACAGTTAAGACTGTCTAACGGAACTTTTGTGGGTTTAAATAAAAAAATTGATGGTTTTTATAGAGAAATTCGTGGTTAGTGGGAAAAAATAGAGTTAAGATAAGCGTTTTTTTATGAAATGGCCCGAGGACCGACGATAGTGAGGGTGGCTCCAGGAGGCAACAATGGAGCGGGTATCAAATGCTGCTGCTGCAGATGCTGTGAGTGCATCAATTTCGGTTATCTAACGACGCAACATGGACTTATAAAATTGGTTCAAGCGGTGAGTTATTTTAAAGGCATTTTTTTGAACTTAGGAATATAACATTTGTAAATAGCACAAAAATAAAATATCCAAATAAAAGAAACGAAAACACCTATACTCTGATTTAGAATCCAAGATATTATATGACAACAAAGACATTTATGAATGTAAACTTAAGACTAACAGAAAAAAACAAGGTTATCACTGAAAACTAAAACACAAACTTCAACATCGCTTAACACTCACACACAACTCACATGTGCAGCGTACATGTTTAAATTTGAATTCGAAAACGAACGAGAGATCAATTAAAATGATGTTTGACTTGCATTTGACACGGTGTCTCGTCAAATACTCGCTAGAAAGCTAGAACTGATGGGGATTCGCGGAATCACTCTAAGCTGGTTCAACTCCTATCTGACAAGTAGGAAGCAAAGAGTTCGCGTAGACGATAACTACAGTGACTATCTGGATGTAGATTTTGGTGTACCCCAGGGTAGTGTCTTGGGGCCAACGCTGTTCTTGGTATATATTAATGATCTTTGCTCCCTTGACATTGCCCAGGGTCAAATCTTTACTTTTGCAGATGACACTGCTCTTGTTTTCTATGGCGACAGTTGGGACTCAGTAGAGCGGTATAGCCAAATTGGCTTGAATAAGGTAGGGACTTGGTTACAAAAAAACATCTTAACTCTGAACGTTGATAAAACTAAATTCTTATCATTTAAAATAAGTGAATGCACACAGCCATCTCAACCTATTAGTTTAAAAATTCATAACTGTGTTTCGATTGATACAACGAATTGTGACTGTCCAGCTCTTAAGGAGGTACACTCTCTGAAGTATCTTGGGGTTATTGTTGATGCTGGACTTACTTGGGCCAAACATATAGAAACTATTACTGGTAGAGTCCGAAAGCTTATGTTCATATTTAAACGGTTGAGAGCCATAGCAGATGAGACTCTGACAAAGCTTGTGTACACTTGCCTATGTCAGTCAATCGTCAACTATTGTATAGTAGCATGGGGAGGAGCCTGCAAGACGAACCTGCTGAAGCTAGAGCGTGGCCAAAGAGCGGTTCTCAAGGTAGCTCACAAAAAGCCATTCATGTATCCAACCAGAACTCTTTATCGAGAATGTAACCTCTTGACAGTAAGGCAACACTTCATTATGTCAGTCATTTTAAAATACCATAAAATAGCGCCGTCTAAAATTGTCATGTCCTTCCGACACATCAAATGGAAACTCCCCTTTAGGCGAACACAATTTTTCTGTAGATTTTATGCTTGGTTGGGTCCTTTCTTATACACAAAAATAAATAAAACACTTAAAATATTTCCTAAAACTAGAAGAGCTTGCAAAAAGATCCTACATTCATGGCTTATTGATAAAAACTATGATGAGACGGAGGCCGTCTTATCATACTGTAGGTAATTAAGTATCCAAGTACGTGATGGTATATGTATACATAAATGAGTAGGGTAGGTATGTAGGAATTTTATTTTATTTTTTGTCATCGGAACTGAACTGAACCACAGAATAACTATATAGTGCTAACGGAACTTAAGATACAAGCAAGATCATAAAGTCACATAAGTATGATCCGAACATTACTTCAGTACATCTATGCAACTCTAGAACCATACTACTTTTTGACTCTACAGCACAGGGTATCCTAGTGTAGAGATCAAAGTGAGATCACAATAATAATTACCTAGTGTTAACAGATTATTAGATAGAATAAGAATAATTTTAAGTTAGTGTGATTGTTGTATGATGCATGTATTTGTGATGAATAAATTTATTATTATTATTATTAAATGTATGAAATCTTTTAAAACCTCAATTGTGTCAAGCTTCCGTGCTTTGCTTCGACGATCCCGATGTCGTTAAAACATCAATATTCATTTAATAATAAATCTCTCGTTCGTTTTTGAATTCAAATTTAAACGTGCAGCGTACGCACATGTGAGTTGAGTGTGAGTGTTAAGTGATGTTGAAGTTTGTGTTTTAGTAACACCTTTGTATAAAAAATATCCAGGATTTTGAATAACGTCCAAGGAAAAAAACGTGAGAGGTCCATGCATAATGATAGAGCTCCTAGAATCGCCTAATGTGATGACAGATTTGACAGCCTGTATATGGTTGCCGTGGCTCGCCAGGATTCTGCCAACAAGTGGAGCATACGAAGTTTTGATATAAAAAATTGTCAACGGATATGCTGACCACAAATTAAAATCGTTTTGTTCTCTGCAAGCTAATATAAACGGACGATCAGATTTATCTGTTCACTTTCCGTATAAAGCTATACAATACAAATCAGTTTTACCTACGCGAGATAGATGTAACTTCACTCGCGTTCGGTGTCGGTATGCAATTTTCTTAGCGAGTCATCGCGGCGGATCGAATAAAATGTTGAGATATACGGATTTTATCTACAGATGCTGGGCGGCATGTGCCAAAGCTTGCTGGTGAAGTACGGCATGTCCGAAGCCAGCAGTATGGGCTCGGCGTTCCACGGGTTCCTCACCACGGCCTCCGCCTGTCTGCTTACCACCGCGCTACTAATCGCCTGCTATGTCCTCTCTTCTAAGACGCAGCAGCTGATTCGACAGTCCATATTCGTAAGTTAAAATAATGAATGCATCTATACTAATATTATAAATACGAAAGTGTGTTTGTTTGTTTGTTTGTCCTTCCTTCACGCCCTAACTAAGCAACCAATCGGCTTGATTTTTGGCATGGAGTTAGTTGAAAGGACGGAGAGTAACATTGGCTACTTTTTATCCCATAAATCAGTTCCCATGGGATAGAAATAACCTGAAACAACGCGTGCGAAGCCGCGAGCAGCAGCTAGTATAAAATAATGCATAAAAAGTTATTGCCGATTGAGGTAAGTTTTATCATGACTTGATGTGTTGTAAGCCTAAGAGATTAAGTTATTGAAAATCTGGAAAATCTGAAATCTGAAACGGTTCTTTGTCAGTAAATCCTTTTAAAATTTAAAAGGCAAACCGCAAGTGAAGATATGCGGTTTGAAAACTTTTTTTCCTAGTAAATTTTTTTGCTGATCGTCTGTAAAATGTGTTTAATTTAGTACCTACAAACCTAGATTTTAACCGGAAAAAGGCGTGCGAAGCTGTAGAAAAAATAGTTGCCAATACGTAAAAAAACTAAGTGTTAATAACCTGCTTTTAGTGTAATAGGACTCATTGACATTGTAAAAGAGGTCATCTACAATACACGATTGGTACTTATTTAGATAATGTTTAATGTACTCAGCTGTTTCCGATAATTCTAGGTAAGCAATTTAACTATGTCACGTTCATTGTCTCCGCTATTGCTTCACTGTTTATCAAAATTGCACTGTAAACAATAATAACTAATATTGTCTGCTACGGTGAATCATAGTGATAATCACGTAGGTTATTAGAAGATAAAAATAAAGGTATAACTTTATTATTATGACATAAAAGGTAAGTCCAACGGGTCCATGGGTCCCGTAAGTGACTGCGCTGCGAAATATTATAAACGGAAAATGGTTTCATCAGCCACTCTTGATCATAAACAGTGTTGCAGAGGTTTAGTATAAGTCAAAAAAAATAATGATTCTTTATTGCGACATGAGTTCACGAGTGAGTTGGCTTTTTATCCAACGAAGGTCAAAGCTTTATCCTATCCGTATTCTGAATTATCGTACCCTTCGATATCATTTGGCTAATTATAATTTAAAAGATATGTCCTCTATCCCTTTTATCCTTCATTGTATCAGTCGAAGTCTGGACACACAATGAATCACAATCACAAGGCGCTTCTTTAACACAATGACTTCCGAAGTTCCGAGTAGCCTAGAAAATTACTGAACGCTGATTCAATCTATATAGAAAATTCTTCCTGTGTGAGTCATATCATATCATATCTTTATTAATAACATATTACTGTGTTGATACGGACTTTTGTGCGCTGCATGAACTACCTAGTACTTAGAATCCATAACAATGCTATTGATGTTCATATATTCTTAGTCCGGTACTGTAGATGTGGCCGCACAAATTTGGATGCCGAGATGTCGCCGCCTGTAATCATGGGTTGAGTCAGTGGCTTATTCCAGTCTCCCCCTTTTCGGGGTAACGGATCGCAGAGGGTAAGCGATCGTACACCCAGTATCTCCGGAACGGGACGTGGAGGAATACCATATTCAGTTTGCTTTTGTTCAGGTAGATTGGCAATGTCTATACATCCAGCAGATAACATACCATAGATTAGGTAGTGCTTCGACACTACGATTAAGAATCCAAGATATTTTATGTGAACATAGACATTTATGAATGAAAACTATAGAAAAACTGATAACAATAACAGAAAATAACAAGGTAAGAGCAAGGTTATCATTGAAAACTAAAAAAGGGAAAAATCAACACCTATTCTCACATGTTCAGCGAAAAGTATATAAATTTGAATTCGAAAACGAACGAGAGAACAATTAAATGATGGATGAAAGCTTTCAAAACAAAAAAATGCTTCAAGTCTCTGTGCTCTGCTTCGATGATACCGATGTCGTCAAATATTTTCTACCAATATTCTTTGGGTTTTGTATCCTGAATATTTTTTGTATACAAAGTGTATACAAAAAACATATGGGTTTTTGAATCGGAGTACAGTTGCGTTCTTGCGACGCTTAGCTTGACCGCGCTCCACGTATGCATCTTTGTAGGACAAAAAACTGCGCACACTTGACCTGAACTACTCTACATATTTAACACCTCCTACGATCACACAAACACTGTCCAACGGCGAGAATCACACCCGCAAATACTGCGTCACAGCTAAGAGAGTTCATCGGTTCGTAATTGGTTTTGTATTCCAGGAATGCCTGTTCAACAGCGTAGCTTGCTTCCTCTACCTGTCGGCGTCATCGTACATGGGTGTAGCGGTCAACCTCTACCTGTACCCGCGCTATGCCTTGGTCAACATGTACGCCGCCTATCCGGCCATGACAGCCGTCTACGTGAGTGGAATCTTTATTGCGCATAACTTTAACTATCGACAGGGCCCCGATTTTAATAAATTAATAGCTTCACACAATACATTAAAATAATATTGTCTTAGAATCTCATTTTGGCATTTTACCATTGATAAAAGAAACTATGGATGGAAGGACGTATGTGTAAAGTGTCAAGGTTAAAACCATTCTATCAAGATTTGCGTGCAAATAGCACCGCACGCACTATCTAGAATTCTAAAGTTTCTTTTATCTATGGATGATTGTGCGAAGATACCATTGTCATAGTAAAGAGATTAGTTAGCAGAATTTGGCCAAGGGCTCTTGAAATTATTTGTTTACTAGTTTCTGACCGCGGCTTTGCACGTGTTCTACGAAAACGTTTAAAGATTATTACATGAATCACTTTTGGGATAAAATAAGTACCTACGTGTGTTATTCTAGGTCAAGACCTACTTCTATGTTTCCCCAAGCGGATAGGCCGTTACGTAGTTTTGGCGTTAAGGAGTAACAAACATACATCCATCTGTTCGTCTTCACTTTCGTATTTATTTATACTATTACTAGCTTCCGCCCGTGGCTTCGCACGTGCTGTTCAAGTAGCCTATTTATTATCCATGCTCGGGATATTGTTTAACTCTCTGACAAATTTCATTAAAATCCGTTCTGCTGTTTTATCGCAAAGGTAATAGACAGACAGACAAATTTACTTCCGCTTTTATAATATTAGAATGTTTTAATTAGCGTGATCGATATTTTATAAATATTTTACTAGATTTACCGGAGCATGCAACGTGTGTTATTTCGGTACAGTACGTGCAACAGATTGCTTAGTCACTCTATTATCAAATTATATAAATTTTATTCTTTGTTACAGTATGTCGGAGTAATCCTTGGAATACTACACGGCGTGGATGCGTATTTAGCCTATAAGTTTTTTAAAAACCCTCGAATGTATTAACCCTCGATATATTTAACTAAGCTTATTTGCTTTATCGAATTTAATTCACATTTAAACACGTATATTAATAAGTAAATACATACTGCAGGGCATGCTATTAAGATAAACACTAAAACGTCAATAAATGCTGTATTTTCTGTATAAAAAACATTGAATGTTCAGAGTGTTTTGATGCGGCGCTCCGCGTACCAGGTACGAGTACGACTGTCTTGCGACTTCGAGGCCACCTGTGGCTCTATCAACATCAGCCTCTGTAGGAATGATAACGGTAACATCCATACTAGTAACTAGCCGTGCAACCTACAACTAGAAGCCCTGGAGGCAGTGTAAGGTAGATAAACTGGAATATTACCATGATAGCATTCGTTTTTATTCGAATTTACAAATTTAATCAGACAAATTACTAATTGAAATAATAAACTAGTGTAGTACGGTAGTACTTAGGCATTTGTGGTTGTCATTGGACACTAGAACGGTTTATGTTATTGGATTCAAAATGCAATCTAGAGATTCATTTATTAAAATGACGAGAGAATCTCTCGTCATTTCGGAGTATAGTTCTTTCCAACTGATAATGTTGAGTAAGCCATCTCTTGGAGAGATGGCTTACTCAACATCATCAGTTGGAAAGAACTATACTCCGATTTTGAATCCAAGATATTTTATATCAACAAAGACATTTATGAATGAAAATTTAACAATAACAGAAAACAACCAGGTAACAGCAAGGTTATCACTAAAAACTAAAACACTTCAAACTTCAACGACGAGTAATCTAACAAGTTCAGAGAAAAATGTTAGAATTTGAACCCGACAACAAACGAAAGATTTTATATAACCTAAAATTGTTTCGAGTTTCTGTGCTTTGCTTCGGTGAAATGAAACCACTATCGTTAAAATATACTAAAGAATATTCCTTGTCTTTTGTAACCCCTTTGTATACAAAAATATCCAGGTTTTTGAATCGGAGTTTAGTCTCTGTTTACAAGTTGACACCTCAGGTTCTGTTTACAAAACGTGGGTCCTGTTTTCATAACGATTGTTTTGCATTATGTTGCCTTTTCTGAACTGAGTTTCCGCATTCGTTCGCCATTCTGAAGGTCAAGAGCCGAATAATTTGATTGTTATAATAAAACTAAAAACGACGTCAAATTATTTAGTATTTACATTGTTTTTAAAATTTTTCAGGACAAATATTTATCCCTCGAGAAAAAAAACGGGACTACACGTCGGGATTACTCTCAATACCATACAATCGCGAAAGAATTTCCAAATAGGTCCATCGTTTTACTGACGAAGAAATCGACGTACATAACTACATAAAAAAACATATTATAACCGATATATTATATGTATATACCTACATATAACTTCTTCCTCTCTTTTTCGTCCGTTAAATATTAAATACATATAGTAGATAATATACTACTTAGGTAATCTTTATTAACATAAAAAATTACAATCAAATAACAGAATTAAATTAAAACTAAGTGTATTTACAACTGAAAGAATTGAGCTAACTGCAGACTGTACCTATTTAGGTAATTATTTAAAATACATTATTATGCCGAATGTCTACGTTCAGGTTAAGCAAAGTCGATGATAAAAGGATCTTATCGTTGTAATTTCAGCTCAACAACCTCATTTTCATATCTAAGAGGATGTTTTAATCTTGTGAAGTGGAAAACACATGCCATAAAAAGTTGCAGCCATTGGAAAATGGCTCTTCTTAGGATGTATCAAGGTTAATTTTGTTAAAAGATGTCAGATTAAACAGCTTTAGCTCCATCGTTTCCTACGAGGGGGCCTTAGGCTAGCTGATTGTGCAAACAACCTCTGGTGGAGGTGTTTCGCTGTCACGTGACTGCAAGTACCTTTAGCCTTAGAGTTATTTGTAGAATGCTCATTAACTAGTGAAAGTGTGTGAATCAACCAAAAAACTGTTGGGGATTACGAATTTGTCATAATGCATGGATCTTTTCTTCACAAAGGTAAGTGGGTTACCTATGACCTAAATTGTGATCTTTCCTGAAAGTGAACCATATTTTTATAATATACAGGGTGCCACGTAAGAGTTTACTAAGCCCAAAGAGGGTGATTCTGGAATTTCCTCCTCACCTCGACTCAGCGGCCTTTGTTGGTCCACTGCTGGACGCAGGCCTCCCTCTGATAAATAGCCTTATTGGTTTCATCTCCTTTTTATCGTAGTGCCCATAATCCCCACGCTGGGCTTGCGAGAGGTTTTTGTAGATGTTATTTTTAGATGTTTTTTTTAAATTTTTGTTCTTTTACACGTATTCGTGCAATTTGCAATATTTTATAATATAAAATATTTCACAAATGTTTTTTTCTTGTTTTATTAGCATAACCAGTGTTTTGTGATGAAATATTACAAAAAAATACATGGAAATCCTTTGAAATTTCACAATAACTATTTAATGTAAGTGAGAATACACGTAAAAGAACTCGAATATGACGAAAAAAAGTAAAAAGTTTTCGAAATTAAAAAATCGTAGAACAAAAGTTGATAATCATGTGGTCCAGAATCATCTTTCGGCTAAGTAAGACACATTTTTAGTGACACCTTTATACTTACATACATCAAGTGAATCAATATTAATTTCTGCTTTAAGTTGAACATTATGATGAATAACTATTAAGATAGCTTATCTGCGACTATTAGTCTGTCATTTACCCGAGGGGGCGGCGCGGTGCTTCCACTCGTATTACGCATTCCTGTTTTACAGTTAGAGGGGCGGGATGTCCATTGTTAAGTCGAGGTTGTCTTACGGCAAGTCTGGTTTGATCTCACAGCGGCAAACGCGACGGGCGCGGCGGCGACGGCGGCTACAAACAATAAAGAGTCCACAGTGACAGACGCGCTGTGGAGTGCAGCGCATGCGACGGATCAGAGGCGCCAGAGCACGTCCGCAAACCTCAAAACGTTTCTTGTATAACTTGCCTTGCCTGCCATAAAACTGTGCCAAAGTATTAGTGTGTAAAATCAACTGTGTGTAACTAGTTTTTGTATAGTGAAAGGACCGGTTGTCGTTTCGGGCTGAATGTTTATGTAAGTTCGTGGAAACCTACAGCTTGTTTTGTATTCGATTCGCACTTCACAATATATAGGTACCATTGGTGTTGCTAAGTTTTTTATCAGTTGATGTATTGTCGTTATCTTTAATTATCAATGAGACAGAGATAACACCAGGTATTAAGTGAATTTTCTAATTATGTGCTTAAGGCAGTAAATTTAACAGCGCAATCTCAGCTCAACTTAAGCGTACGAGACGAATATTCATACAATGCTGGACCTTGACGAATCCTCGCGCTATGGCCTTCTTTTCTGTAAATTAAATGTTTATAAACGTAGAAACATACTGTTATTACAGTATTTCCATACGTTTATAAACATTTGATTTGATTGAAGATAACCGACTACAAAAACTCCAAGCTGATATTCGGGGGGTTCGCGCTCTAAATTGTAAAACCAGAATGCATAGAATTAAGATTATCATCATCCATCCGTTGCGCTGGGTCGTCAGCCTGTTAAAGTATTTTTTATAGATTGATTTATTAACACATTAAGAACATTCTCATATACATATGTATAGGCACTGACCAGTATTTAACTGGTCTGTGGTATAGGTAGGTATCCTAACCATAATCCTAATAATAATGCTCCATATTCAGATATCTCAGATATATATTATCCTAACGCACACAAAGACAAAAAATGAAACGCTAATAATGAAGTAATGACCAAAAATAGCAAAGTAGCCTTCATCAATAAGGACAATATTACAAAACTCTTTCAACATGACCCATTTTTTTTTTAATTTATTACTTTTATTACGACCTTTATCAGGTAATGCTATGATAAAGGTGTTATTAGGCTGCAGAAAGCGATTTTTCTTTCCATACCTACGTGTACTTGATAAATTCAGAAAAAATAATACTTAAAAGTAAAGAGAGAAATCCTACCATAGTGTAGGTGACCTACTGGTTTCCTAACACAACTGATTTCGTATTTTTGTTTTAGACAATGTATAGAATGGTCATTAACATACCTACCTATAGTGTTCGCAACATGCTAAATTGCATGCGTTTTCTCGTTACTTATTACAATAAAATTAAATCACATACTTCAATGTGCCACTCGACTTCAAGCGCTTTAAAGTAACAACCTATTGTCGGCAGAAATACCACTTTTCTACGTCACGCTATAGGTACCCTGTTAACAATGGAGATAGTACAATAGGTACCAGCCTATCTAAATGATGACGAATAACAACCAGACGGCTATATTAATATTTCGCGTACAGATCTTTAATTGATAGATATATTTGCTTGGTCCCAAACTTTAGTTCCACTGATCTTTTTAGGGTTCCGTACCCAAAGGGCAAAACGGGATCCTATTACTAAGACTCCGCCGCGTCGTCCGTCTGTCACCAGGCTGTATTTCATGAACTACGTGATAGTTAGACAGTTGAAATTTTCACTGATGATGTAATTCTGCTGCCGCTGCGCTATAACAACAAATACAAAAAACAGAATTAAATAAATATTTAACGGGGCTCCCATCCAACAAACGTGTTATTTTTGCTCTATATTGATAACGGGAACAGGTAGATGCTTGAAATATTCACAGAATATTTGGTTATAATTATATTCACTTTAAAAATAAACAATTAAATTAAAATAAAACAAATATTTAAGGGGGCTCCCATACAATGGACATGTTTTTTTGCCGTTTTTATAGATAATGGTACGGAACCCTTCGTGCGCGAATGCGA
Source organism: Eupithecia exiguata (assembly GCA_947086465.1). Classification (NCBI taxonomy): domain Eukaryota; kingdom Metazoa; phylum Arthropoda; class Insecta; order Lepidoptera; family Geometridae; genus Eupithecia; species Eupithecia exiguata. Next base: position 7,266,326 of record OX352230.1, on the reverse strand, counting down.
CTTACACTTGGCCGGTGTTATTTGTTGTATTGACCCGGATCTCTGTCTATGATACAGTACAGACCCATGAAAGGTTATAAAAAGATGGTTTTAAATATATACAATACATTTATCTGTCTATAGACAGGTTTTATAATATTATTTTAAACACTGCTAATTCCGGAAAAACAGATAAACATCACTGATTAACAAATAACAGCTACCGACAAGATTGAGCCATTTTTATCAAATTAACGTCACTTGAGTTGTTTGTAGACAAATTGCATGAAGTATATGCATGATGGTGAGATCCTATATACTATAATTCTAATTCTTAACTAATTAAGTTAATCTTGATATCTTGCAGAAGGCCGAGCTGCGAAGTTTAAACAAGTTATAATGGCGAAGTATGAAAATTCTGCCAGCTGGGTTGAAGATGGTAAGAATCTTGGGAGCTTTAGAAACGATAAACTAACATACCTAGAAAAACCATCGTGCAAACTTATCTACTCTACTGAAACCTACCGACACCATTCTTAGTAATCGACCGTAAATAATACTATAGTTTCTTAATAAGCTTTTTCACTTCTCTTGCTCAAAAAGTGTGTCAATATAGCGTAGCGTAGCTCAGCGGACGTAAAATTCGATTTCAAGGATTATATATATGGCAATTATTCTTTTTAATTTTTGTTTGAAATCATCAGCCAGTACAAGACATTTGTCTTTTTGCATAAAGACTCGACTTTTTGGTGTTCCATTTACAAAGAACATACATTTCAACTGAATTTCTTTTTGAAAATGGAACTGAAAGCGCCTTTTTGTCATTTTTGGATGTTTTGTAGAATGCGAAGAATGCGTTGGTAGGTAGTAACTTTGTGTTGCGCGTAACAAAGACACACAAAAAGTTGGTATCAATCAGCGCGAAATTCTGGAATATTTGTTTACTACAAATTTAAATGAAGGTGAGCTTGGCTTATTTAATTGAAAATGCCATCAAGCGAAAATTTATTTAATAATATGCAAATGCGACAGAATGGCAAATGAATAATCAATATGATTCTATATTTTGCGCTTGAAATCACTTGAATTAAGGCATTTAAAGACAAATACGAATTCGTGAAGTAGAGAAGTGTAATCTGTGTGCAATATTTACTGAAGTTCGTAGTTTTGATTATTCTATTTTCGCATACTCGAAGTGAAAGTATCATTTTTAACTCGGGCCAAAACCACCCATTTTAACTCGGTCTTGTCATTAGGATCACTTTGTTGTCCGTCTGTCCGTCTTTTTCTCAGAAACGCGTGGAGGCATCGAGTTGAAATTCACATCATATACTCAGGTTAGTAACCTGTTGGAGCCGCGATATAAATCAAACTTCTAAGTCAAAATGCAATTAAAAAGGTATTGGTCCAAAGAGGTAAGAAAAAAAAATTTTTTTGTTGGTTGTTTCATGGTTGTGACGTTTGGGCTACAACCATGAAAATCGGCAAAAAGTAAGTTAACTTATAGCACAAGTAACTGGAAAAATCCGATATAGGCAAATATATAGATCCATCGCAAAAAAAAAATATACAAATAAGACGACAGGAGAAGAGTACCCTATAGGTTTCGTGTGCATGTGATTCCCTCGGATATAAAAAAAAAATGGGCATAAACAGCTGTAACTTTTGATTGCGTTCACTTGAAAGTTTGATTTATATCGGCTCCCAGAGGTTACGGACTTGAGTATTTGATATTAATATCAACTCGACGCATGCCTAAGAAAAGAGGGTTCACAGAAGAACAACAAACTGGTCCTTTATGCGTTCCTTATTTCCTTTTGAGGTACAAAACCCTAATAAATGGACAGTTTCAGTGAGAATGTAATTATTATTTTATAATACCTATGTATTTCCAGAGTTCATGGAGAAATCAACAATGGACCCGAACGTGTCAGTATCATCGGTGTTGTCTGAAGAGGTGCCGACAATGACCGTGGCCACAATCATCGGAGTGACCGTGGTCATCCTTGTAGGGATTGCAATGGTCTTTCTGTTGGGAGTGCTCATCGATTGGCGGCAGCAGTGAGTATTCAATTGTTCATGCTTTGAGTATAAGGTCAGATTTTACCGTTGGAATTGAGCGCGTTCAATCCTCATCATCATCATCATCAGCCTATATTAGTCCACTGCTGGATATAGCTATATCCACAGGGCGCTATGGCGCTCATTAGGGGAAGTCTAGACTTCCCCTAATGAGCGCCATAGCGCCCTGTCTTCAGCTGGTCGCATCCAGCATCTGCCAGGAGTCTTTCGCAAATCGTCATCCCACCTGGTCGGTGGGCGTCCTACACTACGTTTGCCGAGTCACGGTCTCCACTCAAGGACACGTTTACCCCAGCGGTTGTCGCTGGGTAAACGTGTTTTTGAGTGGAGACCACGACTCGTTAAACGTAGTGTAGGACGCCCTCCGGCCTGGTGAGATGACGACCTGCGAAAGACTGCAGCAGGCAGATGCTGGATGCGTCAAGCTGAAGACAGGGCGCTATGGCGCTCATAAAAGGAGGCGTATGTCCAGCAGAGGACTAACATAGGCTGATGATTATGAGTTTTGGCAGCAAACGGTGAAATTGGAGCTAAGTTGTGTAGGTAAAGATGGTTATTAAAATTATCATGCTGTCCCGTTTTGATAAAATTTGACACATAAGCATGACATTTTCAATCCTAATCTTTATATATAAACGAGTAATTCCTCGAACAGCTACTTCCCTGGAGGAATTATAAAACTACCAGGTATGTTAAAAGGTAATGTAACATTAAACAACATAAAAAGAGAAACCAGCTAAGCAAATTATATCGATAGTTATTGACACAAATGAATTCATAATGTTTTGTTTACGTTTGTTCTAGAAAATTATTAGACAAGAAAATGGGCGACGCTAAACGCATGAAGAACCAACGTCGGATCAACACACATCCAGAGGATGACAGTGCAAGCATAGCGAATAATATGGAAGAACCGGGCCTGAGCATACCACCGGCGGAGGCCCTGCGCAATATACCATAGATCCTACGCCGTAGTACTTCCGTAGACATAAGAAAAATTATTTAATACAATTAATTCATTAATTAAAAAACTAAGTGGAATCTCGAAATTATATTCAAGGCAAATAAATTTTTTTAGGTTTCACTGACTTATTTTTATAATGCCTAGTTTAGGTTCAGTTATTTTATGATAAACATTTACTTACGGACGATTTAGCACAAGATAATGACGTTTCAACCAAAATAGATGTACCTAATATTAAATAAATTACAATTTGTATGTATGTATAATGTTTATACGTGTCTACATACAATCATATAGATAATAAACAATACTATTAGAAGAGTAAAAAGTATTTATTTTAGTAAACTGACAAAAAGGCGAAACGTTAATAAGTAATCGTAAAACGTTAGTAAGTTTTTCTCGCAGGTAATTTGAAGTTTTTCGGGACTGTACAATATTTTTTTATTTAACAATATAGAAATGGAAGGACAGAACGGGAATAGATAGAAACTGATGCTAAGGATACTAAACACAAGAGAGAATATTTTGTAGATATGTTTATTTTAAGTTTGCAAATGGCTAAAACAAATGACTACCGCGAATTTATTCTAAGTATTACACGTAACGATTCTGCGTCGATGCCATTGTCATAGAAAAGCGATTGCATGTGTAGGAGAATTAAGACCCTAATCCAGTTCAACTGGACCTCTTTATCTTATCTTAAATTATAATTATTAATGAAGATGCAAAACCCTTACATAACAATGTAATTAACAATAGGAATCCAGTTATTCCGGTCAGTTCCAGAACCGAAACAAGTAAATTTTACACCACTTTTTCAGGTACCTAGGTACTCAAAAGCCGCTATTGATGTTGCGACATCGCATACCTGTTTATCGTGCAAAGAATTGCAATTATATTTGATTTATACGATAAGTATGGAATAATTATCATGCCCTGATAACATATTTCTGCCTAAGATTCGTATCAATCAAATGTACTGAACTTACCAGTATTGCGCGGACCGTTCTAACGCACATACCTACATGTAGCGCTACATTGTTTTACGATGATTTAATCAATTGTATTCAAAAGTAGTTGCTAAAGGATTTTGTTAACGTGATGGGTAATTCAAAGTCAAAGAAAGCTCAAAAGGAGCCTGACAAGTTTTTTGAACGGGAAAAATGGAGAGAACAGAAACGTAAAGAAAAACGCGAGTTCCTGGTAAGCACCGCCGTCAAGCGGGTGGCAGCCAAGGACCCGCCAGCGCCTTCCTTGCTGTCGGCGCCGGGGCCGCCGTCGCCGTCCCAGGGGCCTCCGCCGCCGGCGCACCACCGATCATACGATGACGAGGCCCTCGACCGCATGCGGTATCAACTTCACAACGACTCTGATGCATTTCTACTCAACAATATACTTTTGTCCGTGCAATTTTTTGAGAATTATGAAAGGTGAGTTGATTTTTGTAATGAGGACGAAGATTCATTCTGGATGTACGAGTAATCGGGTTAATTAAGAACCTTGTTTGTGTTGAAAGAATAATACACAACAACATAGTTTCGCGGACGCGGAACGCGTGCGACTGCCCTTAGGAGGGCGCGCCATTTTGTAAAAAGGATAGGCATAGGATTTCGCGTTCATAGGAGTGGAACAGAGCATACGTTTTTGGAACGTCGTCGTGAGGCCAAAAATCAAGTTTTTGCTTATTTACAAGAATACTACACAACTTACGAAGAAACTGGTTAAACGAACTAAATAATTAGCCACAATCTACGAATCAAAACATATTATTATGTCATTACAATAGACTTACTTGAGCCACCAGTGTAGCTTCTAACTCAGTGTGAAGGAGGTTTTAATATTCAGACTTTCTCGCTCTCTCGCTAAATGGTAGCTTAGATACGACACACAATCCGAAAAGAAGTCGTGTAGTATCTACTTGGATTAACTTTGTCCAAATCTCATTATAAATAACCTTTATCAGGGGAGTCCCGATAGGAGACACGATAGGTAAAAATATAGTTAAGGTGCTTCAAGTTATTGCGGCCGTGTAATTTTTTTGTATTTTATTATATTTTCTTTGTGCTAAGTAAAAACACAACTAGTGGAAAAGTAATTATTCGCAATTCCTAAACCAATATCTAAATAAATAAAGGTAACTTTAATTCAATCTTATTTTAATGCAATGATTCTTTTAAAACCTTTTGTAATATTTTTATTTATAGTACAAAGTCAAGGCAAACTACGTTTCCTTAGAACTCAGAAAATATTAAAAATTGCAAAAAATTGAATCTCGCGCCAACATCAGTCGAGCGCCTTAATACTTTTAATAAAAGTCACGCCTTATATAGATTACTATAGGTGCAAAGTGACATAAGGTAAAGTAATAAAGATAATACCTTTAAAAATAAAAATAATATTGTAGCTACTATGAAAGCAGTACCCCGACTCACGCTAGCGCCGCCACCTATTTGCTTATTACGTTAAACGAAGGAATTTTCAATAAAACCACTGGGAAGTTTGTAATAGCTTATAAATGGCAGATATGCGAAAGCTTATGATATAAGCTTTCGCGCGTTGCGTGTCCATGTGAGCTGAGGCAAAATGTTGAACTGTGAAACTCATAAGAAGTAATCATAATTTTTATATGACTTACGCAAAGTTGCATTATATGTAGTATTTATATGCGTATAAACTCGAGACCAGTAGCTAGTTTATCTCAAATAGATATCTGGTTACAAAAATAGAAAATATTTTTGCCTTTTACATTCGGCCTGTATATTTTTAACAAAAAATTCAACCCCTGACGGTTTTATATTCCACCAGCACCAATTAACTCTACCACTTAACTTAAAACATTGCACTATAAAACTTTATATTTCGCAAACGGATCTCTGAATCGTTAAATGGTTTCACAAAACTACAATAGTTTCAACAAGTTATCGAAAGACTGACGGACATGGCGAAACAATAAGGGTTCCTTGTTGACTACAGAACCCTAAAATTGGTTAATCTGCTTGGGAGCTATGACACACACAGATAGACACATTTAACGCGTTCGGGTAAAATGAACGAGATTTGATATAATCACGTTTTAACACGTGTAAAAAAGTTCGGTTTCGGTTTTGAAACCGAACCGTCAAATCCAGATTCGGTCGGACACTAAGCACAATCAATGCGAGCGCGTTGATATCTTTTGTATGCTACGTGGGCACTTCGTAGCGTCGTAGCACACTCAACGAATGAAAAAATCAATGCCTGCGCGTTGATGTCTTTTGTATTGCTTTTGTAGCGTCATCGTGTTACGATGTATAGGTAGGAACACACTCCACAAACATCTATGCGTATCTACAATAGGGGAAAATCGGTAGCGCCATCGTCTTTTGTCCTGTCTTCGTTGTTGCAAATGACAACGTGACGTCACAAATCTGTCAGCACCTTATAAGGAAAACAAAAGACGATCGCTCCAAATTCGGTTGCGTTAGGGTTGTCGCAGATCAGAGATGCACAGCTACCACTCAGCACAAAACATTCAAATATGGGCTTTAACTCATTCTCTTTTGATACAATAAATCAAGTGACAAAATGGCTTCCTGCAAGCTTCCGGGACCGGTCGTCGTGCATGGCCACCTTTTCGAAATTGTTCCGATTACACTTGCCTTGGGTAGATTCTGCAGTTGGGTAAAAACAATTTCGAGAAGGAGGCCAAGAGGAGGATCCATCTAGGTTGGGCCGCGTTTGGAAAACTACGTCGAGTCTTCTCGTCATCGATACTGCAATGCTTGAAAACGAAAGTTTTCAATCAGTGCGTCCTACCCGTCATGACCTACGGAGCTGAGACGTGGGCACTCACGGCAGGGTTGGTCCACCAGTTTAAAGTCACCCAGCGAGCTATGGAGAGAGCTATGCTCGGAGTTTCTCTGAAGGATAGGATTCGCAATGAATACATCCGACAGAGAAACAAGGTGGTCGACATAGCTCAAAGGATTAGCAAGCTGAAGTGGCAGTGGGCTGGCCATACCGCGAGATGAACCGACAACCGCTGGGGTAAACGTGTTCTTAAGTGGAGACCGCGACTCGGCAAACTTAGTGTAGGACACCCACCGACCAGGTGGGATGACGATTTGCGAAAGATTACTGGCAGATGCTGGATGTGGCAAGCTGAAGACAGGGCGCTATGGCGCTCATTAAGGGAGGCCTATGTCCAGCAGTGCACTAATATAGGCTGATGATGATGAAGCTTCAAACAAGTGGTTTCTGCTGCGCTGCTGCAGCGGTGCTTTTCAGGTGTGCGACAAGCTTAGGGGTTGTGCTAACTGGTAGGAGGCGGATAAGAACGAAAATTATGGGAGACTCAAGATCAACGTAGATCAAGAAGGAACAAAAGAAACAAACCCAACAGAATAATTTTATATGACTTCTTGTTTTATAGTTGGTTAGTAAAGTTTTTTAATTGATTTATAGATTTTCTTTTTTGCAATGTCTTTGTTACAAGTGAGAAGGTACATAATTTGTACCGAAGTAAAAATGTTGCGGCACTGAAGAAAAGTTCTATTGAGTCTTGAGCACTTAATTATCATAAACATACAAGCAGAAGTAAAGAATTTTCCGGTTGATATGATAATGATAAACGGAAATTAAATACCTTATCGTTTATAAGCATCAGAACCCAGGTATATGCATTGATTTATCAAGGATTTATAGTTAACAATGATTTTTGATTTACAAAATCACGCCTTTATCGTAGCCTTTGTACCTACTCACCCGTTTTTTTCAGGCTAATTATAATTTCGTGTATACGACGACGATGTAAGTCTGTAGATTTAGAGCGGTACCAACGATAAAATAACATTTTGCTCGTGATTTCAGGGAGATGCAACAAATTACAAACAACCCATACAGTGAGAGGGAGAATCTGATAAATGAGGCGATGGTCCGCAGCAATAAGCACGTGTTCTTTGCTGATCGACTGCAGGAGGCAGTGCACGAACACGTGAGCTTCCAGCGGCAGCGGCAGCGCAAGCAGACCGAGCCGCTCTCTGCGCCGAGAATGTTCGTCATCTACGACAATGTGGAAGTCAGTGAGCCTGGAGACACTTCAGACTACAGCGCTGTGCTAGACGCGCCATTTTATAAGCTTCTGATTGAGGACGCAAAAGAACAAGGTTCCGACATAGTTTCTTTATTATTTTATTGCTTCGGTATACTCGTTTTTAGAATCATCATTTCAGTGACTAATATTTCTATTTTTGTTTCAGGATTTGTGAAATTGAAAAAATTAGAAGTTTTAGAGAGCACGTTACAAAAAGAAACGGAAGTCAATGAGGTTAATAGAACAAATTCAGATGACAGCATTTTTACAGACTCTGAAAAGGAATCTGTTGATTCAGAGGACTATACGTATGCAACTAAGGGTACACAGCTTTTACAACAAATTAAAGAAAAAATGAAAAGAAATGAAGAAATTGAACGTACTAATATTCCAAGTACAAGTGGCTTGAAGGTCACTTTATTAGAAACTGATGAGAATATCGGTCGAAGATACAGCGGTCCAGTTAAACAACAAAGTATGCAATTTGCTAGAGGTAATTTAAAGAACTTAGAGAACATTCGTTCAGAATCTTTTGTAGTAACTGAAGAAAGAGAGAATCGCAATAACGCGAAAGATACAAAACAAGATGGCATGATACCAAGAAAGTCTATTCTCAAACCTACAAGACGTTTTAGTGGGTCACTACCAAAATCAAATAGCCGCGCTGCATCACTAGAAACTAATTTTTCAGAAGATACCGAGACATCTGGCTATAGGTCTAATGCAAGCAGTCGTCATACAGAATCCAGTGAAACCGAGTCTGATTACGGATATTCTACCATCACCGAATCAGCTACGCCAAAGAAGATAGAACTGAGCTTGCAATCAAATTATTCCCTTACATGTGGTGTTCTACCAGATGAGTCGTGGACAACAATAGATGTCCGTGCAGTTGGTCACTGGAGTGATGACGAGGAAGAAATAGATGATTCAGCTTCTAAGTCATCTACATCGAGAAATTTATATGAAAGACAGTACTACCTGAATTCATTAGGGTTCATGAGTAATTTTGTCGACAACTTCATCCTAAACTTGGGAAATGGATTGGGTTTATCTCAAGATGCCATCGACGACGCTATGACGCAGGGAGCGAGTATTTATTGCGACTCCAATAAAAATGGCACAAAAATGGGATGCGAAGTCTTTCCTGCTTTATTAGCGGCATGGCCTAACGCAGCGAATCAATGGATTATAAGAGAAAGAAAAATAATACAGAACCCTCGAACAAACTTTAGCTACCAGTGGCCAACTAAATATATGGTTAGCAAATCTATTGGATTTGGTTGTTTGTTGGTACCCATAGGATTTAGACCAAAAAGGGGCTTAAATCCAGAACAAACTCTTCAGTGGAAAATCATTTTTCCAGCCGCCGAACGCTATTTAGAAAGTTGTTTGGCCCATTCTCATATTCGATGCTATTTATTCACACTGGCTTTACACAAGACATTTATGGAAATTGAAGGTTCAAAGATTGGTATCGATGCAAGTCACATAAAAAATCATCTGTTTTGGCAATGTGAAGATAATTATGCAAAATGGCCAGAAGATCGTCTGGGTGAAACTTTCAGATTATTTCTTCGGAGTTTCTACATTCACTTTGGTCAGTCAAGATTTCCAAACTACTTTGTTGAAAGCTGTAATGAATTCAAAAGTATTCCAAAGCCTGTGTTGCTGAAACTGCAGCGGCGACTAGCAGATATCCTGGAGTCTCCCGTCATGCACGTCCTTAACGCTATCGATAAGCTAAAATACAATAAAAAGGACTTCTATCCGACTTTTAACTCTCAGAGACTCTATCACATTTTAACAACGAAAAATCCTCTTAGAATTTTGAACCCTAACTTACCGGCAGTTGTACAGAATAATAATGAAAGCTCGGATAGCGAAGAAGATACCGGTACCAATTTCTGGGACAAGGCTAAATCACAAGATAAACATTACCAGTGGAAAAAGGAACGACAAAGACAAATGCAAGAGAGAAGAAAGGCCCAGCTAAATATCAAAAAGCAGAAAAACACGGGGAATCAAGAGAAGGAAATAAATAGCAAGGTAAGTGTTTATTTTATCAATAGGTTTAAATCATATATCTACTACATTCATGCACGAGACTTCTCCGTTTTTGTTATATTACAGAGAAAAACATAATTAAGGGTCATCGCTTTCATAGAACGCTCCGCATTATATCCTTCTGCATTGTTTCAGATAATATTGCCTTCAAAAATGGAAGCGGAACGGCGACGGTTGGTTCTTGATTTTTTCATTCCCCATTTCATTGCTATGGCCAGATCTAGCGAAAAGTTCGACGCTATAAAACAAGCTGTCATATACTTGGAGCAAGCTCAAAGACTCTGCATGCTTTTACTAGAAGAACCAGCTGGTGAAACTACTGGAAACGAGTACCTGGAAGTAATCCGCGATAAGCTGGCCGACTGTCAACGAAAACTAGTCAATCAGGGTGGGTTTAAACTGCCTCCACGAAGAGAAAGCTACATAGATAAATCAGTCCAAAGACCTTTTCGGAGGACACGGCCGAGATTCGAACAGATCGTTAATCAAAACTCGCCAATACCAAATGAAAACCCTGGCATATCGGCATTTACATTTGTGGATGTTCATGTGGAGAATCCAGTCAGTCAGATGAGGCTCAACGATGCTGTAGGCGAAGAGTCGAAATTATAAATGGAACATAAATTAACAGTTTTAATTTTAAACTATTTGTTATACTTAGGACGTAATTTTCCATTAGTTTTTACTTATTAGTATTACTAGTTTCATGTATTATTTACTTACTTACTCTGAGAACTGTCAGTGTAAATAAGTCTACTGAGAGTAGCGTCAGACCAAAAACCGTGATTACCTTTTTTCATAACTTCCTGGTTAGCTTTAGAATCTCAGAATGGTCAAAAGTAAAGATCCATATGACATTCTTCATAACTTCACTAACGTTCTGAACTAGGTACTCTTCCAATTATTGTTTTGTTTTCATTAGAAAATTTAGAAAATGTTTTGAATTTTTATTAAAATTTAATAATGTAGGTACTTATGGTAATAAAACTATGTTGTCCCCAATATTCTGGCTCGACCATGCTAGAGATTTATGTTACCTACCTAAACAATCTACAGGTAGCTCAACGGATCCATATCAATACCAGTCGGAAGCGTGCCCAAGACGCTGGCTGCATTGCCCCGCTGTATGGCAATGCTGATGCGCTGTGTCAGATACTTACCAGTTCTCGGGTCACGCGTCACTTTTTTGCAACAGTCAGCAGTTAGCTCAATTGTTTCACTAGTTTTAATTTAGTTCTATAATTTTATTGTGATTTTCTTTGTTAATAAAGTATGGTAAAGTAACCTACCTAAAGGATTCATATATTTTATAATGGATACATAGAATATAAGTATGTAGTACTAAAAATAGGTAGTAGAATAGTTTTTTGGAAATGTAATCCAGTAGGTAATAATAATGTGCCAATAAAATACATTTTTATTTCAATAAAGTATTGATTGATCCTGCACTAAAATTAGGAAGGTACCACTATCAATTCTATGTAAGTTATACCTATTATAATGCATATTGTATATCAATAACTATTAATTATAATAAATCAATAGTGTCAGTGTATAGGAATGAATATTTTTACAATGGGGTTAGAATAGAAGGAATGGGATGTTCACCTTCAAGTTTGAAGTAGGAGGTCGTCATATAAGGGGATTTACACCGGCTACCATAGCGAGTAGTGCCATCCTAACATACATTCCGTATTCTGCTTGTCTGAAATATGCTGCTCGGGGATCCGAGTCGAACTCAGGAGATATCTCATCCACTCGAGGTAACGGGTGCATAACAACCATACGCCTTCGTGCACGAGTCATCAGTTGAGGAGTCACCACTAGCAAACCTCTCGTCTGCAATAATAATGTAAGTATAAGTAAAAGTGTTAGATAATACAATGTTATTGTATGTCTATATTAGGTATGTATTCTGTGTTCTGTAGGTATGTATGTTCGTCGATTTCTCCGTCGTTTGAACCGATTTAGATGATAGAAGATGATTCCGAGGTAGTCTCATTAAAATTTTATTCCCGACGGAGTAGTATGAAACCCGTAAAACTACTTTATTTATCAACATTACAATGGCAATGCTGCCAGCATTCTGGGCACTCTGCCTTCTGGTGACGGCTTAGATTTTTAGGTGTATGTACTAGTTGTAATTGTTTTATTTTGTTATTATAATAGCTTGACATAAATTACCTTTTCGTATTCCTCTTGGCTGTTGAACCTTTCACGTTGTATACGTGTCATGTATAAAACATGTGTATCCGCCAGTACATCTTCGAGTCGTTCGTATAATCTTTGAGGTATCCCCTTTGACGCAACGTAATCCATTATGTGTTTGGGCATACCCAGGCCCGGTGGACTAACGTATTGCAGTTGAACTTGATAAAGTGTCAGCAGTCTGGCCAGAGAATGGACTGTGCGACCGTTCTTCAAGTCACCAACCATTGTTATTGTAAGTCCGTTAACTGTACCGATTTCTTCTCGTATCGTAAACACATCCAACAAAGCTTGAGTTGGGTGTTCACCGACTCCATCGCCTGCATTTAAAATTGGCTTTCGGCAGTGGCGAGATGCTCTCTGAAAAAGAAAAAAATAATTAAAATTTAACAGCAAGTTGAGCTGATGGAAGCATAGGCAGGTCGCAGTTAAATAAATTAATAAAATTACCGAAACTGCACCGGGTTCTGGATGCCGTAGCACCACAACATCGGAGTAACTTGCCATCACCGCCACACTATCTTCTAGAGTTTCACCTTTCTTAGCCGAAGAACTGGTAGCATCTGTGTGAATTACAGAACCCCCAAGTCTCTGCATTGCAGCTGCAAAACTACAGCTAGTTCGGGTGCTAACTTCATAGAAAATTGATGCCATAACTTTTCCCCGCAATATATCGTCAAGCACTCGACCTTTATTCACACTTATCTTCATAAATTGAGCAAGGTTGAATATATCGTTCAGAGTTTCTTTATTGAAAGTGTCTACAGTCAGGATACTTTTCCCAAATAAATCACTCCGTTGGCGATGAGGAAGTGATTGAGCCGTTAGGTAATTTGACGAGCTATCACATCTTTGTCTCATTGTAGTCTGAGGAAGTGGGGACATGCTTCGCATTCCTGGGACTTCGTTAAAGTGAACATTGGGTTTATTAAGACCTTCTGGTTTCGATAGTTCCACTTGATCCAGCTCGAAATCACTAAGCTTACTCAACTCAGTTGAATTGTGCATGTCAAGTGCAGAATTTGGTCTACTTATTGCTATATCTTTCTCAATTTTCTCGATGGCGAATGTAGGAAACGAGTGCTTTTTAGGTGCAGGCCATTCTCGTACATTTTGTCCAAAACCTGGAGGTACAAGAATTTGCCCTTCAACATAAGCTATTTCACCACGCAATGTTACGCGATGAACTGCCCCACAGACCCGCATGCCTTCGAACGGAGTCCATTTTGATTTAGTGAATTCCATTGATTTTGGAATGGTCCACTCATAATCCATATCCACTTCTACATAAGTGTTCGGTTGTTCGGGTAAGTTAAATATTTTACGCGGATTGCGATGGAATTTGTTTATCAAATCTTCTATTGTTAAGCGCCCTTCATGAACGGCGTTCAAAAGTAATGGTAGGATAGTCTCGAGTCCTGGGAAGCCAGGAGGTGGTTTCTCAGAGTTTTTCTCTTCTACGCTATGTGGCGCATGATCGGTTGCAAACACATCTATGACATCAATATTCTTCCAAAGCTCTGCTTGATCTTCAGGACTGCATAATACGGGGCGTACCTCTGCTCGTCCATGGCCAATGCGATCAAAGTCAGCGGAACTCAAGAATAAATGCTGCGGGCACACCTCACAAGTCACTTTCAGACCTCTTTCTTTAGCTGCTTTGATAATAGATATTTCTTCTTTCCGTGCTACATGGCATATGTGAATAGGTCGATCAAGTAGAGATGCCATTAAAATGATAGCGCCAGTCTTCTCTCGCTCAGCGTGAGCACAAACAGGTATTTTTTTTGGCCAATTTTGTAGATGTTTTTGCCAAATAGTCATATCATCTAGGGTCAGAGTTGTAAAAGTTTGATTCAGATACATCTTCAGGGAGGCAGCTTGAGAGGCCATTTCAGCTATCGTATCAAAATTAGTGGAAGATGCTCCCACGTATAATGCGTAGTCACATCGTGCACTCACTCGAGCTAATGCTGCAGTATACTCAAAAGATGAGCGATCAACTACTGGCGGATTCGTATTGGGCATTGCGCATATCATTGTGATACCACCAGCTAGGGCAGATGCAGTGCAGGATTCATAATCTTCTTTATAAGTTGCTCCTGGTTCTCGGACGTGTACATGAACGTCTATAAATCCTGGTAACTTAATAATATTTCTTGATGTCATACAGTCAGTGTGAGTTTTCATATGTGGAATACCTCCGCAGCGTAGCATGGCCTGCAATGAATAAGTATAGATTAGGTATTTAATAATTCCAAAACTTTGAATACGTTTTTAGTTTGAGGTTCGAATACGAGCATTACATACCTGAACTAATAATTTGGCACATTTTACATCCGTGACAAGAGGAACTGCGTAATCGACCGCCAATCGTCTAGTTCTATAGCCGTGAGTAGTGAATGATGAGACGCGGCGAGCTCCTCCTCGCATTGGTAAGTTTATGACCAAGTCTAGTTGCTTCTTTGCCATAAAATCAGCTAGATGTAAAAGTTCTCCATCAGATCTGTCATCTTCTGGATCTCCAATGTGGTCGAAAGTCCATTGAACACTTTCAATCTAAAAAAAATATTGTTTAATGCTTAAAAAATTTGCTTGGAAACAGAACGATTTTTATCAGCTTATTTACAATGGTGGTTACTTGCCTCGATTCCATGTTCCGTATAAAAATCTCCAGTTCCCATGCTAGCATATAATTTATATCCCATACTTTGTAAGGAGAGGACACTTGGCAGAAGTTCCATTTTGTGCTAAAAGAGAAAATTACATTAAATTTATTGAATAAATAAAAGAAAAAAAACTACTCGCACCAAAATTTTAAAGGCAGTTAAAGTACCTTCTTACTGATATTATAAACTTTTCATTTTTAAGTTGTCTAAGTAATAAACACTGTACCTTGAATGTTCCAACGGATAATAAAATCGCTTTTTTGGGTATTCTAAAACCAGTACTCATCAATGATTTTAGATAGGCTTCATAACGATTTTCTCCAAAGCAAGCCACCTCCCCAGTAGAAGCCATCTCCACTCCTAATGTTACGTCAGCACCAGCAAGTCTCGAGAAGGAAAACTGTGGAACTTTGACGCCCACTTTTCCACATCCAGTCATGATATTGGCGGGTTCTATAGGTATACCCAGAATAACTTTGGTAGCAGTGGCGACAAAGTCGTGATCCAAAGTTTTGGATACAAACGGGAAAGATCTTGAGACTCTCACGTTGCATTCGATTACTTTTAATTCATTGTCTTTGGCTATCAGCTGCATATTGAACGGACCTGTCACATCTAAGGTTTCTGCTATGACGCTAGATATTTCTCGAATTTTATCTAAAGTCTCTTGGTTAATATCTTGTGGTGGTGTGACCAATGTTGCGTCGCCAGAATGGACGCCTGCATTTTCGACGTGCTCGGAAACTGCCATGCAGTAAATAATTCCATCAGAAGCAACCACGTCTACATCTATTTCTTTTGCATCCATTATGAACTTTGATATAACCACTGGGTGCTCTTTACTAACTAGGCTAGCTGATTTTAAATATGCTTCTAAATCTTGATTTGAATAAGCCACATTCATTGCAGCTCCACTCAGTACATACGATGGGCGTACTAAACATGGGTACCCAACTTCGTCGCAAAAACCTACTGCAGATTCGAGATCAGTAAGTTCTTTCCATCTTGGTTGTAAAATTCCTTTACGATCCAACATTCGCGAAAATTTGAACCTATTTTCAGCATTATCAATCATATCTGGCGAGGTCCCTAAAATAACTGCTTGTTGCCTGTGCAAATCCATGGCGATATTGTTTGGAAGTTGACCGCCCATTGATAGTATAACTCCATCGGGATGTTCAATGTTATAAATGTCCATTACGACTTCAAAAGAAATTTCTTCAAAGTAAAGCCTGTCACTCATATCGTAATCAGTACTGACTGTTTCCGGGTTATAATTAACCATGATTGTCTTTTTCCCCTGATTTCTGAGCTCTCTTAAGCATCCAACAGCACACCAATCGAATTCCACAGAGCTTCCGATTCTGTAGACGCCTGACCCGAGTACCATAATAAAATCCCCCGGAAACTGTATGTCATGCGTACTACCGTTATACGTTAAGTACAAGTAGTTCGTGGAAGCAGGCCATTCTGCGGCTACAGTGTCAATTTGTTTTACGAATGGTGTTATATGATACTCTTCGCGTAACTTCCTTACTGCTAGTTCTGTGCTTTTAATAGCTACTGCGATTTGTTTATCAGAAAACCCAATTTTTTTCGCCTTCTTCAATATTTCACTAGTAATGGTGCCGCTGTTAGTTGCTTCGAGCGTTTTGTAATAATCAATTATGTTTTTGAATTTGCCTAAAAACCATATATCAATTTTGGTAAGGTCATAAAGTTTTTCGACCGTATAACCTTGTTTCAGAGCTGCTGCAAGGAAAAACATTCTTTTATCTGTGGGTTCACTGAGTTCATCTTCATTCACATTCTTTATGTTTGGGTCGAAACCAGTTACATTTTCGTCAACCATTCTTAAAGCTTTTTGAAACGCTTCCTCAAAATTTCTACCAATGGACATAACTTCACCGACACTTTTCATTGAGCTTCCAATTTTTGTGCTGACTCTATTGAATTTTGCTAAATCCCATCTTGGAATTTTCACTACACAGTAATCCAAGCTTGGCTCAAAACATGCTGTGGTGACACCAGTGACTGAATTTTTAATAGTGGGTAATGGAATCCCTAATGCTAATTTAGCAGCAACGTATGCTAGTGGATATCCAGTTGCTTTACTAGCCAAGGCGGAACTTCTTGATAATCTTGCATTAACTTCAATGATATAAAATTCTTCAGAGTTGGGATTGAGCGCATATTGAATGTTACATTCTCCAACAATGCCAAAATGTCGGATGACTTTAATAGCAGTGTTTCGTAACATATAATATTCTTTGTTAGATAGAGTTTGACTCGGTGCCACGACAATAGACTCTCCGGTGTGAATCCCTAAAGGATCGACATTTTCCATATTACAAACAGTTATACAGTTGTCATAAGCATCTCGGACGACTTCGTATTCCACCTCTTTCCAACCTTTGAGCGATTTGTCGATAATCAATTGATCCGAGTAAGAGAGTGCTTGATGAGCAAGTGCTTTTAGCTCTTCTTCATTATTCGCAAATCCAGAACCCAATCCACCTAGGGAAAAGGCAGACCTCGCCATAACAGGATACCCTATATGATTAGCCGCTACGATAGCTTCATCGACTGTAATTACAGCAGCACTAGGGGCTACTTTTTCGCCGATTGCGTAAATTTTTTCGGCAAATATCTTCCTGTCTTCCGTATCTACGATAGATTGTATGGGTGTTCCCAAAACTTTTACATTGTATTTTTGAAATATACCAGATTTTTGTAATTCAACTCCACAATTAAGCGCGGTTTGTCCACCGAAAGTTAATAAAACACCTGTTGGTCGTTCGGCTTTTATAACTTGTTCCACATATTCAGGAGTGATGGGAAGGAAGTAAACTTTGTCAGCTAAACCTTTGGAAGTTTGAACAGTTGCAATATTTGGATTTATTAGTACAGTTTGAATCTTTTCTTCCTGCATTGCTTTTACTCCTTGAGATCCAGAATAATCAAATTCACCAGCCTGTCCAATAGAGAGACCCCCAGAACCTAAAATCAAGACCTTTTTTGGTCTTTCATAGAGGGTTGGTTTGAATTCCAATTTTTTTGTTATCATGTCGTCAATTATGTATGGTTTTTTACTTTTATAAGATTTTACTGCATCAACAAATATATCAAATAAACATTCCAAGTCTGTGGGTCCGGCAGTATGTTCAGGATGGAACTGAACACTAAAAAACGGGTGAGTTTTATGTATGATGCCTTCATTTGTTTTGTCATTTTCGTTAGTAAACAGTACTTTCCAATCTTCAGGTAAGGTGTTGGGATCAACTGCAAAACCGTGATTTTGTGACGTCATGAAACACCGTCCAGTACCACTGTGAGTGCATGGTAAATTGTGTCCGCGATTGCCATAACTGGAAAAGTGTAGTAAAGAGATATTGAGTACCTGTTTCATTGAATAAACTTGTAAAATTTAAAATATGTTATTTTACATTTTACTTGTACCTACCTAGTTTTATAAGTACTGCAACCAGCAGCAGTGGAAAGCAATTGATGTCCAAGGCAAATACCGAATATTGGTTTTATCTTATCTTTCATCACTTGACGGATATTGTCAACGACCTGTTTGCATACTACTGGGTCACCTGGGCCGTTGCTGATGAATAATCCATCATACTCATTCACATTTATTTTGTAGTCCCATGGCACTAAAATTACTTTAGCGTTCCTCTTTACTAGACATCTGATTTGATTATATTTTAGACCACAATCAACAGCTACAATTGTAAAATCGCCATTGGGATTAAATATTTTCTTTTCCTGGAATATCATAATATTACAATTTTGCGATTTCTACCTTAAAAAAGTAAAGATTATGTAAATGAAATCACGATAATTGCATCGATCTCATAAAGTTAATAAACGGCAGTCTTTAATCTAATCTAGCTACAATATTTTTAACTTTTACCTTTGTAGAAACCTCCGCAACCAAATTTCTGGAATTGGGGTCTGCTAATGGCGCCAATGGACCAAGCGGGGGCACACCAGGTATTATTCGACCCAGTGTGACTCCCTCACGTAGTCTGTAGGTGAGCGCTCTGGTGTCGACGTCACAGAGACCTGGTATGCCGTTAGCAAGCAACCAGGAGCCGAGTGAGCGCTTGGCACGCCAGTGGCAAGCCCTGGTGCTCACCTCGCCGACTATCAAACCGGCGGCCCAGATTCGGCTGGACTCAAACCATCTAATGGAATAAACACAAGCAACTTATGTATTTATTATATAACAGAAACATTGACTAAGTAGGTAGCATACCAACTTTGGAGAACATGTACCTAATACTATATTTTTTTTTTTGAAAAATGTTGGACTAGAATTATTAAATTTATCGGGTAACACCGGGAGCGGCCAGTACTTTTATCTATGGTATGGACCTCAAACCAAATCAACAAAAGGTTTATCTATTATATCGTATGGCGGCAGTGGCGGCGTAAGAATCTAACTTCTCCAACTTAATCCAGTAAGAGTCGAATAAGGCAAATTACTACAGGAAGCTGTGTGCGGAGAGAGAGATGTGGGTGGGTGGGTGGGTGGCAGAATGTATAGGCGGAAGCAGCTTCGTTTCTTTTGTGATGGCTGCTATTAAAGTGATACGAGCAGTTCGTAGTAGGAAGAAGGAACAAATATAACAATTACGTACTTGGGTAGCCCAAATTCATCCTGTTCGTTTTCATCAGGAACGCCATAGTTGCCGATCAGTGGATAGGTGAGGACTAGGAGTTGCGCGTGATACGACGGATCAGTCAGCGACTCGGGGTAGCCGACCATTCCAGTCTGAAACACTGTAATATGAAACAGGGATTAAATAAAACGCCACGTGCGTATCGAACTCGCGCACCGAGGGTTCCTTATATTTATAAGACCTTAGCTTTTTGCTTTATAGTACGTTACTCGCACTGGGGTAATTTTCTACGAAGGTGAGGCGCGGGTTCGAATCCTGCCGAAATCGAAAATTTTTGGGACATCATTAAAATAAGACTTGCCAAATATCATGATTCTAAGGTCAACGCGAAGTACCTTATAGGTTTTGTGTGATTATGATTCCGTTGGTAATTTCCATAAACAATTTTGGCATAAACAGCTGTTACTTTTGATGGCGTTGACTAAGAAGTTTTATTTAGGTATAACACGGCTCCAAGAGGTTCTAGACTTAAGTATTTGATGTTAATTTTAACTCGATACCTCCACGCATTCCTAAGAAAAGATGAGTGTTGACAGACGGACAGACGGACAACAAAGTGATCCTATAAGGGTTCCCTTTTTCCTTTTTGAGGTACGGAACCTTAAAAACCAAGTCAATTATATATTACAATGATAGATGATTAGATATCACTCGCCGACAGCGCAGCGGTCCATGTGTCTATAAACTCTAGTAGGTATGACAAAGTCCCAACAAACCCTAATACAACCGACTGCACTAGTAATTTTTTTGCATATGGTTCACAAAGCAGAGGAAAATCTTAATGAATCACATAAAGTACCTACAGTAGATAATTATATTGTTTCTAAATAGATTTTGCCCTAATATGCAATCATAACAAACCAAGAAGAGCTCACACAAGCTCTGATTACTTTGGGGCTAGATGATTGTCCAGCATTATTTGTTTATACCTAGCCACCCACAAGTTCTAGAATTTAGCTGCCTACTCACCAACTTCTCCTTCAACTGGCACTGGTGCACCGAAGCTCCTGCCGGTGAACACAGACCCGTCTGCTAGGACGAGGCTGCAGGGAGGGCCCACTTCGCTAGTCAAATCACTAGTCGCCATTTTGCTGAAATAATTATAATAATGTTCGTTAGCTGGATTTCATAGATATTATTTACTTCGGTTGAAGCCTAAAAGTGTTTAAACACTAATAATCAATAGGGACCATAAAATTCAGAAATCAGATAAATCATACCGAAATAAATAAATTACTCAGCAGGCTCATGATTCCGGTGATCCGGTCTGAGTTTTAACGATGTTATTATCTACAGCGACCAGTATCTTAATAACCCATCCATACAAAACTCAAACTGGCTTTTATTTCGGTCAACGAATTAGCATTGCCATTCAACGTGGCAATGCTGCCAGCATTCTGGGCACTTTGCCTTCTGGTGACGGCTTAGATTTTTAGAAAATAGATTTAAGTGTAAATATTAGTTATTATTGTATTTTCTTTATAAACTCAAAGTAAATAAATATAGGATCCTTACTTAACACATTCACTGCTATGCCTCTGCGGTACGACCCGCGGCAGCGCGCAGCTGCTGGAGGCTAGAGGTGGTTGAACACATCCATGTGCTTCGTTGGCATTTAAGGTGTTAACGCATTTACTGCCCGTGTCCAGCCTCTGGGGTGCGAGAAGCGTCCCTAAGGGCGCCTCTCGCACTGCATGCGTCATGAACTCACGAGCCAAGAAAGTGTTAGTTAACTCCCAAAGAGGGCCAGAATATTGCGTTGTTTCTACAAATCTTGGTCAAGGTCACTTATTATACTTATGTGTTACATTATTTTGATGAACACTATTTTGGCAACGGATATGATAATGTTTTTATTTAATTTTGCTTCAATGATGTTGAAGGTAGACTGGGAAATTACAGGACCATACATTTATAATCTGTTTTTTTATCCTTTCATTTTTTTTATAATTAATTTTTTATTTTCATCTAATACTACACTTAATATTGAATAAACAATATAATATACATTTTAAATTAAACACACCCTTCCTAATGATCAATGTACCTACCTACCTATCGTTTGCGGTTATACTTCCGTCACAGAAAAACCATACTTCCGTAAAGATTTTAAGAGACACTATAGGTACAATTGATAAAACATAGGTACTTTATGTAAAACTTATTGGGTTCTAGGTATCTACAGGTATTTGCGAAATTTTTCATGTTGATTCTCATATTCAAACGAACGATCTCAATTTACCGAAAAGACAAAAAAATATACCTAAGTGAAAAGAAAAGCAATAGGTACCGCATTTCATATTTGATAATAATCTATAAGTAGTATAAAATTTGACTTGTCTTATTTTGTAAGCCTACAGAAATAAAGTTATTGAAATCTGAAATCTCGAAACACACCGAAAATATTACTATTACCCACGCTAGGTACCTACGCCACCGTCAGATGGCCTGACCAATTGGTAAGTACCTGGTATTAACTAGCTCGATTGTGAGAGAAATCTGAGACATACAATGGTAAGTTGTGATACCCTAACATAAATTTGTCTGAGCATTTACTCATGACCCCAGGTCCCGTCCTTGATACGAAACTGCTAAATGTGATATTAGTAAGTAATACAGTGATCTTTAATGGCAGTGCTAGCTATGGATCTGCCCTCAGCACTACAAGATCAAAGTAGAGAAAGTTCATATTTTCATAAAGTAGTTCAGAAACCAAGCATAAAATATACCTACCTAGCAAAATAGTTTTAAAGATATCCACGTAAAATTTTGTTCACTAATTTATTTATCAAAAGACGCCTCACGAAACAACGCATCGGTGTCTCAAATATCAATGAATTAGGTATTTATACTTAGTCACAAAATAAGTATATATACATTATTGAGCATTCAATATAAAGGTATCATAAAATGTATGTTAAGGTGTATTGTATTAGCCACCTAGCAAAATAATTGCAGTGTCCAAGCAGGGTGCATGTTTGAAACTTGATTTCATTTCGACAACACAAACATAGTGAGAAGGCTCAAAAGAACAAAACCTTTTGAGTTAGTGTAGTGATAATTAGTGTATGTGCATAAGTGCTATCTTAAAGAACACATGAACAAAGTGTCTTCGCCTTAAGTATAGAGACAATAAGAAAAGTGCCGATGGACACGTTCTTAGTTATATGATTTTATAAAATTAAGTTAAAACTATTAGTATATAACTATTATTACCCATTAGCCAATTCTATGACTAGATTGAAATTATACTCTAGTGTACCTAACATTCATTTAAAATGTGTATATTAGATAATAAAATAAATAAAAAAATTGGACCCTGTACAACATGTTTGCATTAAAATTTGAATATTGAGGTACAGCTACTTACTACCTATTACAGTAGGTGTATAGAAGTTAAAACCTATAGGAGAAACAATACCGTACCTTCCTCACGCACGTGTTATTTAAATTAAATACAGCCACTCCACAACATTTAGTGCCACAAAAATATTGAACAGTAACAGTGAAGCTCTCATTGAATTATATTTATAACGAACATAAACTTACTTTTGTAGGTTCACTTTGCCGGCCACGTGGTTTGCTTATAAGCCGGGGCAGAGCAGTCCGACGCTGTCGCGGTCTCCACGACGACAGACCGGTCCCGACCATTGTACCTACTTACCTACTCTGCATCTTATCACATGGGTCATACTTCATGTAGGTTGGTAGTTCCTTCCGTGTTGCTCTTTCATACAAGTCGATAAATTATATCTCCATCTCTTACAAGCACCATTTCATCACTGTATAGGTGAGCCTGTTAAATTGTTCGTATTCGACACACTACAATCCTGCTGCTATGCCATGTTTATGCAGTTTATATCAGTTATTTTGAATCTTATTTCTTGTGCCATAGAAGTGTTTGTGACTTTCAAATAATATTTGCAAAATTGTTAACCTTGCTAACTTGCTGGAACTTCCAAATTGTTTCGAATAACATGTAACTGATCTGAAGTTAGTTAGGTTTCTTTAGGATATATATATTATGTCGTCCGTCGCTAAGAGCTGAGAGCTTATCCTTGTTCAATCATAGAGCCTCATAGAGGTAGGTAAATAAAAACGAAAAAAAAAATGTAATGTATATTTATTAAACTTGATAGCTTTGCATCAATCTTCATGGCTGTTAGAATCTTGTTCCGTGGTCAGAATACAGTTGGTAAATAAATTCTTGATTACTCTCTGACCTGTCATTTATTAAAGCCTATGAAGTAATTAATGCTATACATAAGTAGGTAGGTACACTAATGGACGTGTGAATCGAAATATATTCGAAAAAGCAAATTAAATAGGTACTAGTTTGTCCAAATTACTGTCGTAATCATGAAAAGCTAAGTCTTGTGCAAAATTGGATGGTCTATGAAATTCACTGTGAGTTCTTTGGAAGGTCTGTTTAACTCTAACACTTGTATCAAGTTCTTCTGTGGAGCTGGGTTTAGCCAAATACCTGGCACGTATAATGTTACCTGCGGGCCCAATGGAGGCCAGTACCTTCCCAGGTTGTGACCATTAATCCAGATGAAACCCTGAATGAAAAACAAATGCCTGTATAACATAAAACATCACTTAATAGGTTTATGACAAGTAGGTAGGTATCGGTCGTGTGGATTAGGTACTTCATCATGACGGATAGCAAACACATGTTCAGAGACGTCTCAGTGATCAACTGATTCAATACCAGATCTGATCACCGACTTCTTCGGGGCTCTTGGTAAGAACGCAATGAGCATGTTGCAAAAATGATTTAACTCAAAAAAAAAACACAACTAAACCACATCCCTTGAGTTCTCCTTATTGACAATAACATTTTAAATCTTCGCGAAACTGTTATTGCATTATGACTTCGATCCGGACACATTCCAGGCAATATATTTTTTAAAACAACTACATCGAATAGCCTACTATGTAACTCTATAGACGTTGTTCCCGCATTTTGATGGAGTGTGTTCGCAACGAATCGTTTTTAAATAGTAATTTGTCATTTGGTTATAGGGATAAATGTAGGTCACTGCAACAGCGTTCTAGCTAAGCCTGTTTCGGACGCAGCAGAACGCTGTACCAACTTGTTGTGTTTGGTAATTATGTGTTTGTTCAAGATTTGACTTTGTTTTGTCACGTTAAACTCACGGCGTCTTAATTGCAATTGCGAAAAGCTAAATAAAAAAAAAAGTCAATGTTACCTTAAGCCACCCAGTTGTATCCAAAAACGTATCTAACGGCACAGTATCTGACGTCTCTGGCAGAGTGAATTGGCCTTCGAATAACGTTGGAACTTGGACATCATCTAGCTTGTCTGCCGAATCACCGCCACTTTGCACAGTTTCGAGTGGATAGCCAGTGATCTTCCATTTATCATTCAATGTTTTACCGCCGTAACGTACATCACCTAAAATTCCCTGAAAGATAACGTAAACTGGAATTGGTATAGTACTAATACTGAGATTATTTTTAACTGATGAGTGAGTTTCGGCTTTTGCAAACAAAATACAAACTTCGTCTCACTTCTTAAATTCATCTAGTTCATACCTTGAAATCGTGTATGTGAGATCCGAAATTGATTCGACCTTGGTTTTCGACAAGTAACGATAAAACTGATCCATTCTTCGAAATTAATGGTAGGGAGTAAATTTTATTCATTCTGCTTATTTGGCCTTGGAGTTTCTGAAAACCAAAAACACTGTAATAAAAACCTTGTAATATATGCACCGGAGAAAACATTTCAATGCAATATAATATACAAATATAAAATTAAACTTACACCATCCACGAAAACGAAGATCAGATCTCTTGGTTGTTCTATATGAAGCAGGTCATCGGTCTGTGTAAGGGTTGTTTCGTATAGAACGAAGCCTCCACGTTGCCGCAAAGTTTCAAAAGTTGGCAGTGGCAAGCCCTGGACGTCTTTGTATGATTTTCCTAATGCAGATCTGCCTTCGGATGATAGAAGATTGAGTTTAGGATATACTTTGACAACACCATAATTCCCTTTTTGTGAAGGTTGAGGCGGCTCGATATTCGGATCTCCAAAGTTGTACTACAAAATAATAGTAAAACTTCTAACAAATCATAAACATCTAGGTATCCAGTACTCTTGGTAAATCTTGGGGTGGGTTATAAAATAGCACTAGGACAGCCCTATAAAGTTCTGTGAGGACGGCATTATTCAAAGAGTTGGTTTCGTCCGACCCTACTACCGGTTGGACGAGGGTCCACAGTGTTAATGTTGTAGGTCGTATAAGAGATATAGAAGTACCTTCAGCAGAAGTTCCCGTATGGCGCTGTATTTCGGTGTGGGGTCTCCCGCCTCAGATAATGGTGCGTCGTAATCGTACGAAGTGATATCTGGTTGATACGTTCCGTCGTAGTTAGCTCCTGAAATTACAATTATTTTTGT
Organism: Eupithecia exiguata; assembly: GCA_947086465.1. Taxonomy (NCBI): domain Eukaryota; kingdom Metazoa; phylum Arthropoda; class Insecta; order Lepidoptera; family Geometridae; genus Eupithecia; species Eupithecia exiguata. The sequence continues at coordinate 7,240,162 of OX352230.1, read as the reverse complement.
TACACATTTGTCTCGACTTCAGGATAGTTAAAGAATTTAATTAAAAAGCACAAATAATATCTAAAATACCAACTCAGTATATTTTTTCTCTACTACATATAATTTTTTTAAATAATACTTATCACAAATATTCCTACCTAGTAGTTAGACGCTATTTTAAGATAGATTAGATACCTATATAAGATACTCGTAGATAGTTTTCCTATTATAATTATTAAAAGCCTGTGTTCCACTGCAGGGCCAAGGCCTCCCTTATCCCATATCTTGTCGAAAGCGTCTAGCTCATTTCGCCATTTCCATCAAGGCCTTCCTTCCGTCGTCGTCTAGGTCTAGGGCCGTCGTCCCTGCGGGCGCAGGACCCAGTCAGTGGGGATCTTCGCCCACTACTGGCCTGACATTCGACACACTGGCACACATGCCCAGCCCAGTCACACTTGATTTTTTCACCTTTTCGGCTTTTTAGTTATACTAACACAAAAAACAATTTTAAATTGCCCCTTACCAGCAGTGAACTCGAAGTTGGAGCCACCGAAGAAAACGTAGATGTTAACGTTGATATTGTTCTTAAGCATGTCCTCGAGACTTTTCACAACACTTGCGGTGGAAACATTAGCCATAGGCTCTCCCCAATGAGTCAGCCAGCCCGGATAATACTCGGAGTTCATGAGCGGGCCACTAGGCATGTATTTGCGCAATGAACGGAATAATTCTTGGGCATCTGTGTAGAAGAAAATCAGCCTTAATTATGTAACACACCAAGTGCGAGTCGATTCGCTCGCAGACGAAGGGACCATAAGATAATATTCTATACTTTTTAGGGTTCCATACGTCAAGGATGCCAAAGGGACACTATTACTAGCCTACTTAAGCTTAACGGACTTTCCCCCCCTTAACTATTATTTTTAGGGTTTTGTACCCAAAGGGTAAAACGAGACCCTATTACTAAGACTTCGCTGTCCGTCCGTCCGTCCGTCTGTCTGTCTGTCCGTCTGTCACCAGGCTGTATCTCATGAACCGTGATAGTTAGACAGTTGAATTTGAGATGATGTATTTTGGTTGTCGCTATAACACCAAATACTTGCTAAAAAACCAAATAAAATAAATATTTAAGGGGGCTCCCATACCACTAACGTGATTTTTTTGCTCGTTTTTACTCTATATTAATCGAGTCTAGAGTCTGACTCGCTCTTGGCCGGTTCTATTTTTATTTCTTGTTAAAGCGTCACGAAAAATACACAGTGTAAAAATTTCCAATGGTTCATGATATACAGCCGGCTGACAGACGAACGCACAGACAGCGGAGGCTGTAATTTAAAAGGGTTCCATTTTCACCCTTCGGGTTGCAACCCTAAAAAGCATACCAAAACCCATGAAATGTAATCAATAAATACTCACGCTTAATAACCACAAGAATGAACAAAATACTTACGAGGTAAGAGAACTAGCAAATCAAGTTGCGGGAGTCATACCTAAATTAAATTAAATTCAGAGTAAATAAATAAATAAATATTGATGGACAATTCACACAGCAAAATGAATATATTCTGTCCTTGGATTGGTACAATGAGGTAAAATTACTTACCATTGGAACTGGGTCCAAAGTCTATGGTGGTGAGAGTGCCAGGGATAGCTCCGTTAGAGAAATAGGAGTAGCCAGCGCCATCGGTAGTGTACAGTATTGCGTTAGCGCCCACATGATTTGCAATTATGTTCTTCTGTTGAATTTTATATGGCATGTCGCTGCCGTAACTCCCATATTCATTTTCAATCTGTATTTACGTATAAACTCATTTACTACATGCCTAGATAGGTTGGCATTTAGTTTAGATTTAATAAATACCGTTTCAGGAAAAAAGTAAGTTAGCTATAAATGTATTTTACCTGTACTAAAATAATAGGGCCACCCTTTCCAAACAACAAGGGTCCTAATTGTTCGAATAATTTGTTCATCCAAATTTCAGTTTCGCTAGCGAAATCTGTAAGTAAATTAATGTATGAATCATAAATAACATAACATAACAAACGCGTTTGTGCTTCTAATAATTATAGAATTTGGTGGCCACCAAATTCTATTTTCGCATCTCTGCCTAAACTATAAAAATAAAACTATTACAGAGGCATTAATAAAAGTTTATAATACTATCACAAATTGCCTATTGACTTTTTGAAATTTCCTTTGTTCAACGTAAATAATAAAGTAGGTTGCGGCGGGTGGCGCGGCGGCGGCAGCGGCGCTGTATGGGTCGAGGTAGCGCCTTAATAAAGACAGCTATTTACCTATAGCTGTCTTTATTAAGGCGCTACCTAAACGGGTATACTTACATAATATTCGTTGTTATATTGTACGTCAGTCATTATAATATAAAATGTCCTTCCTACCTTTGTCAGTTGTTCTTAACTTGATGTCAGGGTATTTGCTTAATAGCCAGTACGGAAGACCACCCTGAGAAAAAAAGTACAATAGGTATAGCTGTATTGGTAAATACCAATACAATCTTATAAGTTATAATTATAAGTACATTATTTGCTTCAAAAGTGATGAACAGAATAAATATCTTATGTTTTTTACCAAGTCCCTTTCAGCACAAATATAAGGTCCCGGTCGTAAAAGAACATGCAAGCCTTCTTCCGCCGCTAGTTTCACAAATGATGCGACGTCGTAATCATTTTCAAACCTATACTGCCGCTCTTCTGGTTCGTGAAAACTCCATTCTACATACCTGAAAAAATATAGGTACACACATGTATGTAACTACTGAAAAAAATGAGAAAACGTTTTTGCTTTAAATAACTCCAAGATTTGTTTTAAATAACAAAAACAGGCATGCGGCCCGCCTGATGTATGTAAAGCGGTTACCGCAGCCTTGGACACCTGCAACATCAGACCATCAATTTGTTTCCCCATATCAGGTTTTTCCCCATTGACTATATTATGGGGTCTTTCAAACAGGGCATTCTGAAGCATTTCATGGGTTAGGGTAAATTCGTCACCGGGTAAATTTGTCATCGCAAAAATCTAGTGTAAATTCGTCACCGCTCATTAACGCTTCTAACATGACAGGCGGCTACTTTAACCGCTTCCCATCAGGCGGGCCGCTCGCTTCTCTGAAATCTGTACGGTATAAAAAAACATCCAGCCTTAAAAACAGATAAGCTATATCTGTTTTTTGCCAGGGATTAGAAGAGTAGTTTAAAAATGATCGTGTAGAAAGTAATTTTAACTTACGTGGAGACAGAATTGAGTCCAGCAGCCTTCAACTTGCGAAGGCGGTCCCGCCAATAATGAGCTGGCACTCGGAAGTAATGCAAGGATCCCGACACTATGTGCAGTCTTTGACCGTCGACCATGAAGTTGTCACCTTCAATGGAGATATGGTGACTCGCATTTTGAGACTAAGATATGAAAATAAAGAAATATAATGCACACTAGGTGTTGACGACCTCTACGGCGCTGTGGGCGAAGGTTCGCCTGATGCAGATATTCGTTCCGAGTGTTTTGGTCGTTTTCTTTGTATAATAAAAACAAAATACATCTATGTATTGTATTATGTATATCAGTTATCTAGTACCCATAACACAAGCTCTGCTTAGCTTTGGGCTAGATAATGCTGTGTGAATTATCCAGTATTATTTATGATTAAACCTATAAATACCTATATAAAGGCGAGTTGGTAGGTACTTTTACCAATATTTTAGGTGTCTAGATATTTAAGGAAGGTACCTACCTAATATGTTATCCAAATTAAAGATATAAACCAGTTGAACAAATGAGAATAAACCAGTTTTACCTATTAGTGTTTGTTCTATAGGTTGTCGGACATATTTAATAAGTGAATAGCTGTTTGAATGCATTGTCATTAGCTCAATTCAGAAGGTGATCGAAAGTGACCTTCGTTATTTTTTGTAAAATACTCAACATTTTTACACACCAGTACACGGAATAAAATACCTTAGAGCTAGCAAATATTTTCGGATAATTATCATTATTCTCACCATTGATAGTAAAAATGAGGAAAACAATTTTTTTATGAAACACAACACAACGTTCTCTGCAACGTTTTACAACAAACTAAAGTTATTTTACTTTGAAAATCAACTTCTTATCTTTATCGTGCGAGCTACCATTATAGGTAGGTAATCTACGTTTATGTATTGTATGCCCATATGTCTGTTGACACCTGCTTTCGGTTTTATTTTTATATGATTACTAGCGGCCCGTCCCGGCTTCGCACGGGTAGACATAGGTATAGGTATAACAAACAAAAAACTAATTTTATTTTTTATTTTAACAGACTTTCACACTCAACACTCGACCAAGTCTGCTTTTGACAAAACAAACAATCAAAATCATCCGTTTGGGAGCTATGATGCCGCAACCACCCCCAGATACATTATGTAGATCCACCCGTCAAATTTATAACAACCCTCTTTTTTTTGAAAATATTCTATAGCCTATATTCATTGAGGATAATGTAGGATTGTAATGGTGAAAGAATTTTTTAAATCGGTCCAGTAGTTTCGGAGCCTATTCTATTCAAACAAATATTTCCTCTTTTTAATATTAGTATAGATTAAAATCATAATCAGGGTGTCGTAACTGTCCCTTCTTGTTGAAGGCTGTTAGTACTTTTAAAATACTGTAATCTGTGAGAAGTCAATTACCATTATACCTACTTACCTACATCTGTGCAAGTAAAATCTAGCCTAAATGTTTTCATCATGCGTTTATTTTTTTGGGCATTTCATGCGATAGCTCGTTTAATTTTTATTAAAACTAGCGGTCCGCCCTGGCTTCGCACGAGTATATTCTATAGCTTCAGTTTGTCAGGAATAATGTGGAATTCTAATGGTGTTTTTTTTCAAATAGCTCCAGTAGTTTCGGAGCCAATTCAAACCAACAAACAAACAAATCTTTCCTCTTTTTAATATTAGTATAGATGGTATCCTACGTGAACATCATAGGGCTAAGTAGATTCTCTAAATTTAGTTCAACCTCCAGATACACAATAACATGCCGAAGGGCCGACGACATTACGAGCTTAATTATTTGAAAATTATCCCTGTAAAATGTATGGTTACCTACTTGGGTATCTTATCTACCTGACATAGCCATAAATGTTCCAGAAAAGGCTTTAAATAAATAAATTTATTGTTATAAATATTGTTTTCCAATCGATATTTTTTTTCAACCAATCGTCTTCCAACCAACTACCATTAATTCTATCAAATTTTATTGTACTCGTAATTTGGTCATTCAATTTACTACAAGATTTACAAGTGATTGACCACTATGCAATAAAATTTTATTCAGGCATACCTAAATTTAATATCATTTAATTGATCAATGCATTCAGTCAGTATTTTATTAGTTAATAATGTTTTACAGCGCATTTATATCTTGGAATAAAATAAGTAACATTGGTCTACCTTTATCTCGCTTCCCGAAGTTCTCACAATGCGGCTAGGATGGGCTTTGAGAATGTCAAATGAATTCAGTAGTGCCACTATTAGAGCCAGTCCCCAGACCGGTGCTAGCATTTTCACTTTTCTAAAAATCACAAAAAATATATATATAACAACTGCCTATCCTACAAACGATTCCTCAATGTAGTGCCTAATGCCGGAGCAGGTACCTAATGCAAATGATGTCTTGGCCTTATTAACCTTGCCATAATAATTAGTAGGTAACTATCTCTAGGTTGGTATTTAGCCTACTTGTGTACCTAGTAAATTAACACATTTTTAAATTATATACGCACAATAAGCACATACCCAAACTTTACAAATAAAATATATTATCTACACACATTACGTATTTAATTTATGGAACGATTTTTCGCGAAGGTTCTCTTTAACTTTAAAACAATTGTTTTCCCGCAAAATGTGCTGTATATTTTGTGTATGTAAATGTTCAATTGATACTTGTTAAGGAATGACTTCATCTATTATTAAATTAATATGGTGTACACTGAACAGTTGCGTTTATTGATTAAATTTGCTGTTTTATATCGAACAGATTTCCATCTTCATTTTACCGAAATTCACAGGTTTTTTAAATATTTCTCTAAGTACATATAAAAATTGAATTCTAACTTAACAGAGGGGTAACCTAACAAAGAACGTACATTATTTAAAAATGATTATTTATTTAATTAGAAATACTTTATATATTGATAGATCTTCATATTCTTAATATTCCCAATGTACTACTACCTATTAATAGTAATTTGTGTAAGTCGTTAAAATTAAATTAAATAAAAAAAACGAACTATGTAACGTATGCCGGCTTCAATGTTTTACATTTAGGTGTTCCAGCTTCTTACGTGAAATTCTGTGGCGAATGGCAGTGACCCGGGGCGGCGGCAGCGGCTGCGGCGGCGGCGGTGAGCCTGGCAGTGAACCGTATTGACCCCGAGAAACCAGCGTAAGTACCTACCTTGCGTAGAAGCGAAGAAGGTAGGGTACAGCTACTATCTTATCAAACTAGGCACTTTACCTATATTTAGTAGCTCGACCGACGCGTCCACACTTCACGGCACTAAATTGTATACTCAACGGACGGGTAACGAAATACGGACACGATGCTTAGCTGTATGCTAAGATGTGGAGCGGCCCGGCATGTAGATCGCATTGCAAGCATTAAACTTTTCTAATGACAAGTAATTTATGACAAGTCCAAACCGAATGAAGGTATTTAGTTTTGACTACCTGTGTCAAATATTTTATTTAAACGGGACAATACTATGATATTTCTTATACTTTGATGTATCTACAATGTGATTTTGGATAGGGTAGGGTTTTCTAAAACCTCACCACGTATCAGCATGGGAAAGAGGGGGTTAAAAAAGTTATAATAAAATATCACGCGATTAATGGACGACCCCTAAGTACCCTACTAATCGCGGTTAACTTCGGTGATAGGTACCTACTCAAACTATTAAATTTAACACTTGTTGTTTTTGACAGTCTTCTTTCTTATTGGTTGGCAACATGAGTCTTTTGTGCCAGTGCAGTCTCCGGTTTATGGAAATTCAATAGTCATGGAATGGAGGCGTGGTTTAAACTTTTAAGTTGTACCTCTTCGCGGTAAATAATGAAAAACGCCAAATAGAGGCAATAGAAATTTATTTATTTAAATAGGACATCCTACGTGAAAATCACATTAAGGGCAAATAACAGCATCTTATGAATTATGTGTTAACACTTATATGGGACGCCGCGCCGCAGCGTGCGACAAAATTTTTTTTTTACTGTTGAACAAAAAACGCCAAAATACTTTGAAATAAAGAGAGGCTTCACAAAAAATACATCGTAACATTGTGAAAATTGCACCTGTCTACCTTTTACTCTTCATGAGAGATGGACGGTCAGACAGACATAGGAAGCTTCTTTGGGTACCGTTTCCTAAAAATGCTGAATTTTCAAATGGCTAAAATAGGCAAATTCAGAAATTTGGTGAATTCCACTTACTTATTTGTGTTCTTCTTTGACCGACTTTTCCGGTATGAAAGGTGATCGATTCTAACATTGAATATAGCCGATGATGGGTTACCTGATTATATATTTCGTTGAAAACATTTCAAGACTTATGGACTGCACGCTGTAGTAGCTCAATGAGTAGAGAAATCTCTACTAGTATCTTGGATTTGAGTCGTAGTCGTCTCCTTCTATGACTTGTGCTATATGTAAGATTCTAATAAAATAAATAAAGAGTCACTGAGTCACAAACACGTAAGTTATTAATGTTACAAAAGTAATGAAAAATCTTGCTGCTAACACAGAGTTCTACGCACTAACACGTAAGGTTTGTAATATTCAGTAACGTAAACGAATAGTAGGTATACCTACTCTCTTCATGAACTATTTTATGTTTTCTGAATTTTATGTATTTGTTTCGTACCTTCCAGCAGCGAGTTTTTCCTGAATGCCTTATGAGAAATTGTTGTATTTGAGGTTCGCTCATACAACTGCCAACACTATCTATACGTCTAATAAAACTGTAACAGGTCCAATTCTGTACATTGAAGATATTTTGAAAATTCTTTTTGGAGGTCATTCTAATATCGATCGGTACTGAAGCCAAAACCAACTTTATTAACAAAGAAAATTATAATCAAATAATAGAATTAAATAAAAACTAGTATTTACAATAATTGAAACAATTAAGCTAACTGCAGACTGTTGCAAACAATGTATAGGTAGCTCAACTGATCCATATCAATACCAGTCGGAAGCGTGCCCAAGACTCTAGCTGCATTGCCCCGCTGTATAGCAATGCGCCAGATACTCACCAGCTCTCGGGTCACGCGCTTCGACCAGACGCTCAGATAATTTTTTGAAAACCCGGAGAGCCTCGGTACCCCACGGACCTAGACCCCATGGGGTCCATTTTTTCTTTTTAACTTTTTTTTATTGAGGAACCTTGTCGAATTAACAGAACAGGTGTTAGTTGCTATTTGAAGGTTGGTAGAGAGCACAGACATAATACTAGCTGCGCCCGAGAGTAGATTGTATTCCAAAGAAGTGAATTCCGTCGCATTTCTAATGGATGTTTCGGTTAAGGCTGGCAGTTAGACCTCATTATGGGCTCAATCCATATTCACCAAAGCATGTCCGTTCACTATTTGTTTCAAATAAATAAACCGACAAGGGAAAGTTAATGTTTACTATTTTAGCCAAGTTTGATTCACAATGTATTATTGCTCAGGTGAGCCATGTGCAACAAACATTGTACCCGTATACCAACTAAAGTACACAGGCGTGTGCAGCGCGAATCGAACCATAAACTCTGGACTACATTTCACGCGGTTTTCACACTAACAATATGTATTAGATGGATTTACCACACATTAGAAAACACATACTTAATTCTGTCGGAAAATGCTTCGAGGAAACCAAGTACATGCTAAGCACAACAATTTAGCGTGGGTCTTTTTATTTCGATGAAGGGCAAAAAAGGCAGATAGCGTAGCCAATTAGGATTATTTTTAGAAATTTATTTCACTGCTCGTAACAAACCGTACAAAATATTCCATTATAAGAGGGGCTCTTAATTACATTGGTCCTTTTAGGCCTTTACTCGTTACCGGAAGGACCGTTTCCAAAACTGGCAGATTTACTTACGAAAAGTATGTTCTAGCATCAGGTTCTGGTCAATAACTAGAGGGTCGCACGATCCGGTGGACGGGCGGGCTGACCTAGTGAACGCGCGTTGAAAGCGACATCGCCATCGACGCATAATAACAGTGGCAGGGAAGGTGGCCCGAACGCGCGGCGGCGGAGCGTTCGCCGCGGACAGTGCACGCGCATCTCGCCATGCGCACACGCTCGCCACATGGCGCGTCGCCTGGCGCTGCTGGTGCTTCTAGCGGCCGCGGTCGCTCACCGCCCGCGCCCGCGCTCCAGCTCCCAGGACATCTCCGACTCGGAGCCCGACCCCTTCCTTCTCTGGGACGATTACGACGACTCCCGCGACACCACACCGCGACCGCGCATACGATCCACCCCCATTACCAAAGTGATCCTTAGGGGCAAAGGACCCAAAGTGAATGTGACTGTTAAAAACTCTAAGGGTGAGGACAAAAAAGTGGTTAAAACAACGAACATTAATATAGAGAGTCACACGAACTTTATAGTGACGAAGTCGCCTCCATTGAAGCAGAACGGTGTAACTAAGCAACCGCCGACGGTAGAGATAGACGGCCAGTACATCCTGGTGCAGGCTCCCGAGGAATACCCGGCTAGGAGGACCACGAAGAAGTCCACGACGCGGCGGCCGCCCTCGACTCGTAAGCCCACCACCCGCCGCCCGCCCACCACGCGTCGTCAAACCACCCGTCCTGCACGTCGCACGCCTAAACCAACAAAGGCTCCAACTAGAAAAACTACATGTCCACCTAAAAACCCTGGGTGGCTGTCTTCATTCTTCCAGAGTAACAAACTGGTAAAGAAGACTCCAAAGAAACCGGCAAAATCAGGTTGGTTTATAGGTAGGTCTACTTTCGAACTGGTGGACGGCTAGATAACATTGCAGGTTTTTACGACCGTAATATATAAGTGTGCAATCAGAATTATGACTAGAAACACGTATTGGTAATGTTAATAGTCGCAGTGTAAATTTAAATATTGTGTCCGTGTCCGTTACTGTCATATACCGCGCATACTGCCACCATATTATTTGACGACCTCTGTGGCGCGAAGGGCGAAGGCCTGCCTGCGACGCAGGAGGTTGCGGGTTTGATTTCCGCCTCGGGACAAATGTGTGTACGATCTGCATACATTTGTTCAGGGTGTTCTGGTCGTTTTCTATGTATAATAAAAAATATCTATCTATGTAATGTATAATATTATGTATATCAGTTATCTAGTACCCATAACACAAGCTCTGCTTAACTTGGGGCTCGATAATGCTGTGTGAATTGTCCAGCATTATTTATTTATATTATAAAACCAATTTAACCATCTCAACCCATCTCTAAAAAAGCGTCTGGTCGAAGCGACGCGTGACCCGAGAGCTGGTGAGTATCTGGCGCAGTGTATCAGCATTGCTTTACAGCGGGGCAATGCAGCTAGCGTCTTGGGCACGCTTCCGACTGGTATTGATGTGGATCAGTTGAGCTACATGTAGATTGTTTGCAACAGTCTGCTGTTAGCTCAATTGTTTCAATTGCAAATACTAGTTTAAATTAATTTAATTCTATTATTTGATTATAATTTTCTTTATTAATAAAGAATTCATTTTACCCATCCCTTAAAAACAAATAAACAAAAAACTGTTTACTTTTTATCATGAGCGCAATAAAACCTGATCGATGGCTCGCCCATACAAAAGACTTCAACGCGCTCGCTCGTTTATGCTAAAGTTTGTTCCTAGGTAGGTTCCACCGAAATTTCCTTGCTCTGTGGTTCTACCCCACTTTATTATTTCCTTTACAACTTGAAGATGATTCATAAGGTTGTCCGTCGCAGGTTGGCGCGAGAATCAATTTTTTTATGATGTTTTTAATTTTTTCTGCGTTCCACAAGCAATAGTGTGTGTGGAGAAACCAAGACTTGGTTCGTAAAATAAAAAACAAAACTGAATCAGGATAAGTGCTATATGTATTTTGTATAGTAGTGTTTTTTTTAAGCATGAATATTGTAATTACGGTTAAGGAATAAATGGCTTTTTTATTATTATTTTATTTAAAGGAGTGTAGTCCCTCTGCGTAAAGCTCGATTTTGTATATTAACCTAGACTTAGTTCGTAAAAATGCAAAATCGAGCTATACGCAAAGGGAGTACACTCCTATACAAAGCACTAATACATATAGCACTTATCCTTTCTAAAACCAAGTCTTGGTTTCTCCACAACAAGTAAAGACAATAGAGGTTAACAAAAAGTTTAAACTATTGTCAAATTATAACAAGCGGGTGAATAAAAGGCTGTGAGATAATGTAACCTCTTGTCAAAGCCATAAAAGAGTAGCTGCTGCACGCGGCTGTGCCCGCGTTTTTCATGTATCCCATTTCGGGCTAATATATTAGCCTATGACACTCACAAATAACGTGGCTTTCTATTGGTAAAAGAATTTTCAAAATCGGTTCAGTATAGATCTAGAGATTACCCCCTACAAGCTCACAAACTTTAACTCTTTATAACATTAGTATCGATTTCAACGCGCACTTTTTGACGATTTATTACACGAATATAATCTAAAACAAACGCGCATTAAGTTATTGCTTATGATTTTGCGTATTCATGATGTTATTTCTATTGGTCATTTTACGTAGGTATTCATGATGCTTTTTTCATTGGTCATTATGCGTATTGGTCAATGTGCGTCTAAACGATGTAGTTCAGAGAACTGCTCAAGTAAAAGTAGGGATATACACAAGTCCATAAAGAGATCAAAGAACTGCTTTGATCGCTATAGACCACCATAATTGTCTTAATCGATATAAATCTCTTAATGTTCAATACAAATTGCTTTAACCGGATGTGGGCTTGTCGTTTCCAAGGTACCTAGTTGTGATGTATATGTACCCAGTTATGATAGTTTAGAAAACTTGCCCTATAACATTATGAAAGCGCAAGTGATGTGATGACGTACTAGTACCGACAACATGTCGTTGCCTAGTTGATGGATTTATAATAGTTGCTACAAGTAAAGCGCACGATTCCGATTGTATAGGGTTTAATGATACCTAGTTAGGTATATTACGCAATATGTATTTACTTATGTCACTTTCTGTAACTTCTGCTTTCTTTGCGTTGGATAACAATTAGGAGGGTAAGGTTGTAGAGTCGGTGCTGGAAAAGGTACAGAGGTATAAATATAGAACTCTCTTCTTGAGCTTACGTTCTGGCACATGATTCATGATTTCTTAACAGTGACAGACACAGCATTAGCACCGCAAAAATTAGGGTAAAATTAAATGAATCCGGTCAAGTGCGACTCGCACACGAAGCGTTTCGTGCCATTATCTATAAAAACGAGCAAAAAAAAACACGTGTGTTGTATGGGAGACCCCCTTAAATATTTGTTTTATTCTAATTTAATTATTTACATTAAAAGTGAATATACATATAACTATATATTCTGTGAATATTTCTCAGCATCTACCTTTTGCTGTTATCAATATCGAGCAAATACGAGCAAAAAAAATACGCTTGTTGTATGGAAACCCCCATAAATATTTATTTCATTCTGTTTTTTAGTAAGTATTTGTTGTTATAGCGGCAACAGAAATACATCATCTGTGAAAAGTTCACTTTTTTCACGGTTCGTGAGATACAGCCTGGTGACAGATGGACACACGGACGGACAGCGGAGTCTTAGTAATAGGGTCCAGTTTTACCCTTTGGGTACGGAACCCTAAAAACGACATCCAGTTAGTCATAAAATCTGCAAACATCATTTTCAAGTTCTTTATTGTCACCGTTCGTTACCGTCACAGTTAGGACCAGCTCTCTTCAATCTCTTCGCCGTGCACCTCTAGTCTAGATCTCTTCAGGGAGATTATTTTTGGCCCAATTCCAATTCCACTATAGGGGTCTTATGACCTCAAGGGGAGACTCGATAATGTATGGTGGCAATAAAACGTACCAAGTTCTCGGAAGTAAAAGTCTGACTGAAGGGAGTAGTTTAAGTACTCGTAATTGGAATTTAGGAAAGTGAATCCACGACAGCTATATTTTAGAGCTATATTTATGGGCAATGTTGCTGTGTGAGTGAACTGTCCACCATTATGTATTTATTTAATAATGACTTCACCAAACGTGAAAGTTTTGTCGTTCGATGGCTGGTACTAATTATTTAGCGACTTCGCCATTTACATTCGGATATAAAGTTTGGTAAACATAACAATAAAAATTAAAGAAAACCTACCTTGTATTTTTTTTCTCACAATGGATACCTGTGACCTGTGCGAATAATCCGGGCTAATGCGGAGCATAGCCTTACTTAGTTGTGGCTGCGTCCGCGCACCGTCTAACTGACTCTCACACGAGTATCTCGGCCCACTAACATAAAAAGATTTCTCCTTAAACGTAGCTCTTGGAAAACTGCACCAGGAAAACGGAAACGAATAATTAAATAATTACTCTTCCTTTTCCGTGATACCTACCTAGGTACTCTAATTTTATACTTTTTCAGGGATACACAAATAACTAAACGACAAATTACAACTAGTATTTACACCTAAATAATATCAATTTCTTTAAAATCTAAGCTGTCACCAGAAGGCAGTCAGAGTGCCCAGAATGCTGGCAGCATTGCCACGTTGAATGGCAATGCTAATTCGTTGACCGAAATAGAAGCCAGCATTCCGATCACCTGTGGACTCTAACGAATAGAATATGAGAACTTTCGTAAAACCTTTATTAATTGCGTGTTTTCAGGTATATTTTCCAAAATTTACGATTGGATAATGGGACCCACGTCTTGGTTTGGTGGTGGCAGCTGGTTCTCTGACACACCCAAGCCGAAGAGGCCACCGGTGACCACCACCACCCCGATGCCACTCACCACGGCTCCAACCAGTTGGTTCCAGAATTTTCTGGATTCCGAAGACTCCAATGATGCCGCTTACCTTGCCAGTGATATAAGCACTAGTAAGTTTGATTTCTTTTTGAATGTTCATCAAATTATGATAATTGTGAGAGGCGAGCAAATTATGTTCATTGTGCAAGGAAATTATTAGGTTTCATGAAATTAACTCTGTTTAAGTACAGGTTTTCTAAAATTAACTCATGATAAAGGACGCAGGTGGATAATATAATAATGTTTGCAATCGTGGTCTTTGATCAAACTTTAATAAATGCTATTTCGAGTATATGTCGTTGTGTTGTTTATTGGGGTTTATCAATTTGATGAAATGACGTCGGAAAACCAAAACGGTCAGATCAGATCCCCGAGTCCATTTATTTATTTATTTAGAACTACCAACAGAGGGTACACTCTTATACACAGTAAAAATCACAAAAGGCATCACTAGTTGTGACCCCCAATTAGAGGTAGTTACAGCTTACACAAAAATAGATTCAAGTTGACAACAAGACTTAATGTAATATAATAATAATTAATAAAGGACAAGTCAAAAGTCAACAACTTTATTTCTTTAGGCTTACAAAAAAGCACTTAGACATACATAGAGATATATATAGAAGATATACAGAGAATAATCATTAAAGCACAGACTAGTTAAATATTAAGTTATGAAGGTACATTTGACGATACTATCGACACGTGCTCGTGTTTATCGTAGATGCATCTTTAAAACTCGTTATCTAAACATGTTGAAGCTAAATATAGAATACGCAACTTTTTAACTAGATAGTTATATTCTAAATGGACTTGCTTTTACCTGCCGTATCTAAAAATCAAAAGAATTATGATCTAGCTCCAGTAGAGTCTACTCTATCAGAACTAGGCTGTATAGACACAACCACAACAAACTTTTTGCACAGCAGTATCTCAAACGATTCGATTATTAAGCGATTTGATAATCTATCACTTGTCGTGATAAGTCATTGCTCTCGAGTGGTTTGATGAGGTAGTAGGTGCCTGCTTAGAAATGTTCCTTATTATGTCAACACATCCCTGAATTAGAAAGTGAAGACATTATCATTAGTAGAGGTACCTCCTTCATGCTAGTACATTACTTTCTTGCGCTATTACACTGTGTTAAGGTGTTCTATACGAGTGGTGTATCATGCTTTGCTTTCCCGTACCTAATCTAGCTAATTGGACAGATAATCTGTACTCAACATGTCGTTAATTATGACAATTATATTTTCAGATAAAAAATCAGCAAAAAAACCTATAAAGAAAAATTACAAAGGTTTTCAACTGCTCCGTACGTATCCAGATGCGATATGGAAGGTGCAGGATTTGTTGGAGCTGCAAGAAGACGCTCAGGGCTCCGGGCTGATGTGGTGGACCGCGCCCTCTCTGAATGGCTCCACGGATTTGCTCGTACCTCCCGATCTTTTAGCTGATGTGAAAGATCACCTCAAATCTTCTAAAATAGATTTTGAAGTCGTTCTGTGGGACTTACAGGTAACCTACACTTTGCATTTACTAGGTTCTATAAAATGACCATGTCAAATAGCAGTTGACAATTTTTTTTGTTACAGAAAGCAATAATGTACGAGAACCCGCGCCTTTCAAAGAAGCAGAGGTTAGAGCTGGAACAAATCCGAGGTCATCCGATGACTTGGAGGAGGTATCACCGCTATGCAGATATCTTACGTTACCTGGAATACTTGCAACACTCGCACCCGGACGTGGTGGAGCTCATTCCTTTAGGACGTTCTTCTGAGGGGCTTCCCCTTGTGGCTGTGAAGGTATTATCTAATATAATAACCATCAAATACATGCTACGATTAGCTAGGAAGCTTATGTAGCAGGGAAGCAGTTAACGATAACAATGCACAATAATCAAACAGATTAATTTCACAGGTATCTTTACCAACAAATGATACGATATCAAAAGAGACACTCACCAAAGAAGGTAAGAAGAAATGGCGGTTGCGGTCACGCATGAAGCCCGCAGTGTGGCTCGACGGCGGAGCCCACGGTAGAGAGTGGATTGCACCGGCCGTGGCCACGTGGATCATCCACACCCTCGTCGAAGGAGATAACGGATCAGGTCAGTTATTCTAATACGCAAAGTTGCCTTGACTGTATGCAGTAAAACCTAAATAAAAATAGCTTTGAGTAGGTACCCAGACTGTGTTTGAGCGAGTGATACGCTCAGACGGTAAACATTTTAGTGAAGGCTAAGAAGGTTACAAAAAATTATTAAAATGTTTGTGGTGCTTATTAATGTGCAGACATATTATGATGGATTAAATTAATAGGTTTAGTAGATCGTGCAGAAAAAATGGCACCACATTATTCCTAATCTACTTTCTAGTCTAGATATGTAATTTGATTTCACCTGCTTGCCGCACTATACTTTGATGCCTGGGATATTTATCGATCCATACCTACCTACTTCTCTACATATCTCAAGTAGCTTACGGTTTCATATAGCCGATGATGTTTCTTTCTCATCCTAAAATCTTCAGTTTAATTGCATTCTTTGTTCAGCAAAGCAAAATCTTTGTATTCAGTTTTGCGTGATAGTTTAAAATGAACCAACAGGTGACCTCGAGACCCTGAAGCAAGCAGACTTCTACATTATGCCGGTGGTGAACCCCGACGGTTACGAGCATTCTCACACTCACGATCGTCTCTGGATGAAGACTCGATCGCGCCTGCCGGATCACTCGGACGACTATTACGTGGGCTGGTCAGTATTTTACTAACTGCTTTCACATTTGTTCTCTTTTGTTTTGTAAGAGTTAGATTTATACTCCAAACCGCCCGACCCGCGATTTCATTCGCGTGGACTTTAAAAGTTTCCGTACAAACTGTCATCGACAAAGTTTTACAAGCAACATTTACGTAAAAATCATACATGACCTGACACAGTCAGGGCCATAGCCAAGAATTCATTTCAGGGGTGGTTTTATCGGCGAGCGGAGCGAGCTGCGAAAATGTTGTGGTTGCGTTGTAGTGCTTGGCAAAAGGACCTATAGCAAATGACTATTTTTGGTTTATAGTAAGATTTTGTGTTATTTTTTAGTGAATTTGCCAAACTGACCTAAAGCGGGGGTCGAGTTCTGGACCTGGAGCATAACACTTATTCGTAGTTGTGAGTTTTATTACCTCTACCTACAAAGATTGTATAAGTAATGTCAAATGAATAAAATTGAATAAAATTAAAACTACTTTGATAAAACTAAAAACCGACTTCAAAATCTTTAATATTTGCACTGTTTTTTTTTGTTTTACGGGATATATTATACAACAGACAGTAGCATTGGGGATCTCTCGTTAATGGGACCATTTCTGGATCATGCTCTATTACAATATCAAAAGAATCATCCATATCGGTCCCCAATTGATGTAGTAATCGACGAACATACATACAGCCAAACATCCTTTTTTAAGTAGGTTAAAAATAAAAAGAATTTGAGTCAAAATTAGCTCAAATGGTCTGACCATGCCAAATTAGTGTACCTAGCTGGCTTATCAGTCAAGCAACCAAAGTTCTAAGTCAACTCGCTTGAGTTGACTTAGAACTGGTTGCTTTGATAAAAAACAGTTCGTTAATTGCGGAAACTTTTCGGGCGTAAACAAAAAATCTTTTAATTAATCGTTTCATCCATGTGTCATCCACCCCTCATCACATGAAACTAAATTAAAATTGAATTTTTACTAGATGTCCCCACTTGAAAAATTAGATCGATAGATGTTACTTCATAAGCTGTAACCAGCTTACTTTAATGTTTTTACTATCTACGTTTACGTGGTTTTTTATGGTCAATTATGAGATGAGAGCAAAGATGTCTTTATGGAAAGTAGAACTGCACTGCCTATGAAATGTCGTTTTAAATGGCTATAATAATATATTTCTCCAATGTACCTCAATTATGAGTTTTATAGTTGAAGATGATGAGATTCTTAAATAGACACTGGTACAGGCCCGTAAGGAGGCGAGAGAGGGGGTCCAATAAAAAATATAAAAAATCTGCATCGCAAACCAAACACCGCAACAAAATCTAACGTAACCACTAAATTTGTACGATCTGATCCGCTCGCCGATTTTGTAACGCGTAATAGGCGCTAGAAATGTAATAATTACGTTTATAGCTTCTAGCTACGCCCAACTTGCAAAAAATAAAAAAGTCACGGCTCGCTTTGCTCGTAGACGACATTTTTGCCTTCTGGTCGTGGTCTGGTGCTCAACACTCGTTTGAGGTCAGTGTGCAAAACACTAAAAAATCTATTGAAACCACAAAAATTTCACGGCTTGTTCCGCTCGCCGTTAATATCTTGTAATTCTGGGTGTGGTCCAGTGCTCGACCCCTTAAGCTGACTTCGCCATCTTCCGTGGAAACATTTACAAAAATAAAAGAATAATGAGAAAAAAAAATAAAAAATTTGAAATGTTTCCGTCCCTTTTCTTCGATCGTTAATGGAATTTTAGGCTAGTTTAATTTAAGTTTCATGGCAACAGAATCTCTGGTAGGTTAATTTTAATAAGTTGTGGTATTACTTACAAATAGTATCTACATCTATGTAGATATAATGATAAATGACCCAACTGAAGGATCCAAACCATGTCATGCATGTCTTGTGTGGTGGACCTCCAATGGTGGATGAATCTGATACCGTTATTCATAAAAAAAACAAACGGTGAAATAGTAATAGCACTTCAGTGGTTAAATTTCACTTTTTTGTTTTAAACTAACGTAGTACCTTACTTTTATCGTGAAAGTAGGATAAAAAGATTTGCAGAGAAAATTTGAGCACGCTAAGGTAGTTTCTACGCTTAACCACTCCGTAAGTCTGGCTAATTAAAGTAATTAATCTAGGCAGGCACTTACATAATTTTGTAGATTCACAGTCACTAAATAGTTAGGTACCTAGCTAGCTGTACCTACTGTGTACGGAGCTGTTTGAATAATTACCAGCTTTGACCGGAAAAATAACCTTCGCATTTTCATCTAAACAGACCCAGTTAATCTTTCCTATACCTATTGCAAGAAAAAAAAACTGTACCTGCCTACAGCAGTTTAATTTTTTTCAATTATTAGTAAAACTAGTTTTTGCCCCACGGCTTCACACGTGTTGTTTCTAGAAACGTTCAAAGGTTTCTATGCGAAATTTCAGTCCGATCCGTTCGGTAGTATTGGCGTGAAGAAGTAACAAAAATCCATCCTTCCATCTAACTAAACATTCAAACTTTCGCTTTCATAATATTAGAGTGATTTTGGACATTTATAAAGACAAGTTTGGTTGTTTCTGACCTGAGTCAGAAACCTACTTTATAGGTAGGTACTGGTACATGTCTCAGACTGAGTATGACTGGCTATTTGTCTGTCGGACGTGGACGGTAGGCAAACCTACATTACCATGCAATTTGCAATAAGAATGACGGACGCCTATAAATCGCGGTAAATTCAATGAAGTTGAGTCCAGCAATCTCTCTTCAATTCATTTCTGAGGGAGGTCTGTCTCGTTTTCAATATCGTTCTCAATGAAATAAATTGCAAAATATTGCACATAAAAATAGAAAGAAATTTCTGTAACATACAAAATTTTCCAGTTTCAAGTTTGTATTTCCTCATCTGTCCAGGTTTCCCTGGAACTGGGGTAAAACGGAGTGTGTTGGCGTAGACGCGGACCGCAACTGGGACTACCGTTGGGGCGAGCTAGCCTCGTCCAAAGACCCGTGCGCAGACAACTTCGCAGGAACCCATCCTTTCAGCGAACCAGAGACGAGGGCTGTCTCTGAGTTCTTGGCTGAGCATAGGGGCTTGATGAAGGTAAGCACATGCCCAGCTGGGCCTGTGCCCAGTATGGCGATCATGGAATTATCTCCAGATGATAACAACCAATATGGCGTAGATGAAAAGAGGGAGGCCTTTGTTCAGCAGTGAATTGGTAAAGGCTGTATTTTTTTTTTAAATATTTTGTTATTTGTAGACAGTAATAAAGTTGATCTGTCTGCATACCGCCTAGATGCTCAAAAAACAGAGAAATACCTAGTCTGTGCAACTTTATGATAGAAATCAGAAATCGTGTTCGTGTCAGCGATATAAAGTGTAGCCATTTATCATTGGTTCAAAGCCGTAAAGGTAGACCGCACGTCGCTCGGGGAAATTGTGACAGCATTGGCGGCATCTTAAATATACCCTACTTTATACCCAGTACCTACTTATTTATAAAAACCACAATGTAATTCAGTGAATTGGTGGGTAGGCCCATTGACTTTCAAATCATAAGCACTTCTCAAACCATAAAGAAAGGAAAGAAGAACTTAATCTAAAAGCCACAGAAAGTAATACCGACATAATTCTTTAATTATTGTTACCTACAATTACAAAAGACGACATCACGAACTGTCCTAATTAAGGTACCTTACCCAACCCACTATATCCGATAAGAAGTCTTATCTATTTATGGCCCACAACAGACGGAGCTATAATATATATTAATATAAATCATAGCAAGGTATAATAAGGTATATTTTCTACAGTAATCGGCGAGTGACCACAGACGCAGCTATAACGTATTTTTTAATTACATCACAAAAATATGTCGATAGATATAGCACGATATATTTTGGTATAGTAAGACAAGACGGCCGCAGAGCTAATGTGCAAAAATATATATTATAGCATAGCCACCGTCTGTGGCAGCTTGCTATACCGTAATATATAGCTTACTATATTATAGCTCCGTCAGTGACGGGCTTTAACTTAGGTAGGTAGGTACCTATTAGGGAATCCAATCAGCGAGATTTGCGGGACTATAAAAGTATCGCAATCGAAGAAAAACGAACTCGGACGTCCTTATGAATACACATTTATTCAACCCGGCCTTATTAAAAAGTAATTAAACACTAACTTAACCGAAAGTGATCAATGTCACGTTACGCTACGACAGGCGATCCCCACGATTCCACGCATATGGACATAGGAAGTACTCTGTATAAAATAGCAATTCTTTTGTTTTCCCACAAATCCTTTGATGACCTCGATTCCGCAGACCTGCGGGATTGAGATTTTTATGCGGGATTGGATTCCCTTATACCTACTTACTGAATTCTCCTAATCATTTTGACTTGTCAGATATACTCTAAGGGTATCATTTAAACGGTCAGCAAAATAAACAGGTTTTGGTCAGCCGAAGAATTGATTTTGCAACTTCGGGGTTTGTATGTATATAGGGTTGTAAAATAAAAACGTTGTTGTTTGACAGGTGTTCATCTCGCTCCACGCATACTCGCAGTCCTGGCTGATTCCAAGCTCTCATGCTATTGCGCCTTCCGGAGACGATGGTATCCTGATGGAGATGGGCAAGCTGGCTACTGCCGCTCTTAGTGACATGTATGGCACTAAGTATCAGGTACCTACCACTACGCCCTGACTCCTACGACCAATAGAACCTACGTCACTAAAATTGAAGTAGCTTACTATTCAAGCTTTTGCTGTCTAGTGTACCTAATTCGGTCAATATTTCCAGGTTGGAACAGCAGCTGATATCCGGCAGCCTGCATCCGGGATGGCGCATGACTGGGCAAAAGCACGTGCCGGTATCAAGTTTTCTTACCACGTAGATCTACGGGACTCCTTTGGCCCCTATGGATTCTTATTGCCCGGTTCCCAAATAATGTCTACTGCCCGGGAAACATGGCAAGCAATTAGGGCCATTGTAGACAATTTAAGTCCAACATTGTAAACTGACAATTAGGACTGGAGTCCCAATAAAGATGGATCAGAGCCTCGAGTTCGATATTTTAACCGAGTTCAACAAAGGAGGATGAAGATCTCAATTTGGCTGTATCTTTTTCTTCTTATTATAGAGACGTCGTTAACGTAGTCTTAGTTTTCTATGGGAGTTTCAGCGCCTCTATCATCGTGCGGGCATTGAACTACACAAATCCTATACAAAAAAGAGATGTCACGATCACGTCTCGATACTTTCGTCAAACCGAACTCAGGATAAAGGCTTTAGTTAGATAGAGTAAACTTCCTGTACTTATTTATTTAAAACTACCTGCGTTTGTTAGGAACCCAGCTATTGTGTTGGACTGGTAGGTAATGATAACTTTCTTTTTAATAACTTATTACCTAGGTACGTAATATTCAAAGGCAAGAGGTTTTTTACCTCGATTAGAAAAAATGTTTTTGTAGATAATAAACTAGGTAGGTTAATAGCTAGTAAGAACCTATTGATTGCTCAATTATATATTTAAGTAGGTAACTATAGTAGCATTAGTATTACCTTTAGTTTTTTTTACGTAGAAAATAAATAAAATCTTTCTACATTATTCATGATCCTGTTTCGACTCATGTCCCTATCCTTTGTTTTGTTTGCATGCATGCTGATTCATCTAAATTATGGGTACCTACCTAGGTACCTATAATAAATCATCATCACGAAAAACATCTAGCAAGTAGGTATCTAAACATCTGGCAAGTATAGAAATCATGGAACAGATTTAAAAATTATTATTCTTGTCTTGTAGGTAATCGTGGTTCAATTTGCGAGACTGCAGAAACTATCAATAGTTAGGTACTGAAATTTAAATTTTGCGCCGCGCGCTCGCAAGGCGGTACCCCAACAAACTGTAGGTAATATTAATACAGTCCGCTCTATGCGGTCCGCAATATAGGTACCTATTTCGAATTTTGAATTCTATTTTGTTTTGTTAATATTTAGGTGCATAAAGATTTTATGCATAGGTACTGAGCAGTACAAGCTTCACTGGCTGGTTAGAATAAAAAAGAAATCGCGGGAATCTGACAAAAGAGCATCGCTGTGAAAAATTTAGCATGACATTCTAATACCTATCGTGAATAAATTGTGAAAATGAACTCTTCAAGCGACGAATTGAAAATCCTACTATTCAATTTAAATTACTCGCATTGTTTGAGTACAGCAGTTATACTGGCCTCGGTCCGCAATGTCTGCCCTACCGGCCACGATAAGCTGTCCTCAAGCTAAGCTTGCTATGGTCTCGGCCTTCAATACGCAAAAATACTTACTTGTTTTTATTGTTGTAATTAAATCGATAGGTACCTATACAATAGGGCCCATTAATTATGGAAAGGAACCATTTTTGTTTAGACGTTACCCAATTACCCAAACTCATAAATTCCATAATTTCCCCGATCACCTTTAAGTCAAAGTCATAAACAATGCTATTTCATTGTCATGTCAAGTCACTCACTGTCATAAAATCAATTCTTACGCATTTGCTTTGTTTTGTTTTTTCAAAACCCGGCTTGATTGAGTGTTGTTTTACTATACGAATTTGTAAATCTCTTTGGCTATTGTACCTAAAAAGAAATCTTACAAACCAATTTAATCAGCTGATCGACAATGGGCAGCGATGAGAAAAGTGTCGCACTGAAAGATGTTAAACTTGATCCGACAGAATTCGATATTTCTGTTAGCACAGTTCTAACAGAAGTAGGGGCTGAAAATTATGAGGACATATTTCGGTAAAAAAAGAATCCCTATATATTATTGGTACTTTAATATATCCGTCACTTCTTATTACATGTTACCCACACTTGGAGTTGTGTGGTGCCTATGGTATTATTTACTGTATCGTATAATCTATTATTTTTGTTTTAGGAAGCACAATATTGGGCAATGCACCCTTACCGAATTAACAGAAGAGGATCTTGAAAAGCTAGGAGTGGATGATGCTGATTTAAGGCAGAAAATTATTGATGGAGTCAAAAGCTTGCCAATATACAAAGAACTGTCCACACAGACTAGGTTAGTAGGTACAGCACATTCTTACAATAAACATTATTTCAGAGTTCTACATGAACTATGTTTTGCAGTTCAATAAGTGATTCAGATATATCTTGTATCTTGGATATATCTCAATCAAATCACCTACAATTAAAATTAACATGACCATTAAAATCAATACAAGACAACAAAGTCCAAGTTCAGACATAATGTGGACCCATTTTTGTGGTTTATTCTTCCAGCACAGAAGAAATTTGTATTTTGAATCCGTTAGAGCTCACAGATATGTTAGATGCAAGTTACCAGCACCTGAATAGGATCTACGTCAGTTTGGTAAACAATACTACAGCTCTTAAGAAGACATCAAACGTGATGGACTGTGTACTACACAGAGACAAGTATGCGTCTGATGTTGCAGTGAGAACACTCGATGAAATGACAAATATTTTAAAGTCAATGGAATTGGCTTTGCATAAGCAAATGAGGGTAATCTACATTATATTTATTTAATCATATGAATTATTATTCTAATATTAATTAAGAACTTGGTTTTTAGAATCCAAGATATATTATGTAAAAAAAGTCATTTATTTATGTATGAAATCTGTGAATGAGCCTTTAAAAATAAAGTGTATATTTATTTACATAAATCTTGTTTAAAACAGTTTTAACATGCTATTATTATCACTGATTATTTCTGGGTACTATTTAACGGTTATCTATCTATCTAATGATTACTTATGTGTTTAGATCCCGTACGTTAAAAAATATTTAGGAACTGCTTGTATTTTTTTATACGTTCATGCTCATTATTATTTTCAGGCAGTGTCTCATGAATCCATTAAGCAAAGGAATAAAAAACTGTTGGTTGGAGCCGTTGGCAGTGCCGTGGTGGCCATATTGAGTCTGCTATTTTTCAGATCTTTAAAAAATTTAAACTAATGATGACAAGAATTCTATTTTGACGCCAAAAACTATTAGTAGGTACCGAATATGTCTCATACCATAATTTTAAGTGTTGATTTAACAATTATTGTCTAAAATAAAGATGTTTTTTATAGGTACAGATCTATTTTATGTTATTCCGGTTTAAACTATTTACTTGTTGCTGTTTAAGGTGCTTTGAATTCATTTTAATCTGGTTTTCACAAACCGGAAGTGGAATCGTCGAAAATAAAATGTAGTTCAGTAAACAATAAGCAAATCCAGTTGTACAGACCCAATTGTTTTGACCTCATCAATTAAAAATGTGAGGTAAATGATGAATCGGTCTGCGTTTGAACTGTCGAGGCAGGCGGTACAAAAGAATGTATAGTCTAGTCTAGTAGCGGGTGTGACGTAACGAGCGGGAACGGCCGGAAGCGGCCGGGAGCGCTCTGCCCAGCCGGTAACGAAGTCCCTGCTCTGGACAGAGTACCTTATTGCGGTCGAAAGCGCCAATTGAACCGCGTGTCCGCTAACTCGCGCCCAATCCGGACGTGTATACTCCCGCAAAATTTCGGGGAAACGATCATGTGAATTTAAATGAAACAAGCAGGGATAAGTACAAGTTTGTGTGTAAACATGGGTTTGATTGTGTGTTTTATTGTGGCGTATATTCTGAATTTATCATGTGCACAGGATATTTATGAAACAGGTGAGTGAAAAAAGTTTTGAATACCTACCAATTGATGATTTATGTATCAGAAGAAACGGTACGTGAACTTGCCTATCTTCGGGGAGCGTTGTCGTCAATCGCAGCCTCTAGAACTGCGAAGAAAAATCTTAAATAGGTACCTTTAATGAAGACCTACTTAAGAATGTCCTATCTATAAATTAACTTCATTACTACTATCGACAGTAAAGAGTATTAAACAGTGTTGAACTTGTAGGTAGGTATACTTACCTATAATGAAGATTTGTTTTTGTGTGGTTTGCTTGTTGACGCTATGTCTTGGGAGACTAAAGTCAAAGAATCGCTATGATACATTATAAAAATCTTAACGTTTGGGACATAGGGTTGTTCCTAATCATAAAAATGGTTTTAGTGGATTCAGTGGTGGGTCACAGTGCGGAACTCTCCTGCAATGTGACAGCGGAAGTGGAGGACGACAAACTGACAATCCTCGCGTGGTACAGAAACGGGTCTTCGACAGCTTTCTACAGGTATACCTCCTTGACTACTAGAATCTGCGTAAAATTCGTTTTATAGGAGCCTTCCATCACAATCTTATCTAAAAGGGTCTTTTAGGACTAGGTCAGGTCTAGACTAAGACAAGTATACCTAGGTATTATCATCAGCATCAGCCTATGCTAGTCCACTGCTGGACATAGGGCTCCCCTAATGAGCGCCATAGCGACCTGTCTTCAGCTTGACGCATCCAGCATCTGCCTGAAGTCTTTCGCAGGTCGTCATCCCACCTGGCCGGAGGGCGTCCAACACTACGTTTACCGAGTCGTGGTCTCCACTCAAGAACACGTTTACCCCAACGGTTGTCAGTTCTTCGCGAGATATAGCCGGCCCACTGCCACTTCAGCTTGCAAATTTTTAGAGCTGTCGATAACTTTGATTCTCTGTCGGATGTATTCGTTGCGAATCCTATCCTTCAGAGAAATTCAGAGCATTGCTCTTTCCATAGCTCGCTGAGCGGGTGGACTGGCCCTACCGTGAGTGTCCACGTCTCAGATCCGTAGGTTATGACGGGTAGGACGCACTGATTGAAAACTTTCGTTTTCAAGCATTGCGGTATGGATGACGAGAAGACTCACTCAAATTGGTACTTAAAAAAACTGAAAACCGAATTAAAATTCCTATATTTAGTACACCGTTTTTTTCTGATCAAATCGGGTTCATTAGTTTTCTATACAAAATCGAAAAGAGCATCACAAAGGTCCACAAATGAAGGAGATATCAGTGAACAATGTGATGATCAAACCTACCTAACCTACACGCAATCGAACATTGAACCTCCTCCTTCTTTGTAGTTGGTTAAAAATCCTACATACAGGCAAAAAAACAACTAAACTGATAAAAAAAAACTTTATTTCGGATATCTAGGATCCATATTGCGTTAGTAAGCACCCAAACATAAACAATGAAAAGGTACCATACCAATGTTATGTTATGAGTCTTGCCTTATCCTAACTCTATCTTAGTTGATGAAGTGAAACCTGTCGTATAAGCTCAGATACAGTACAGGTGCTAGGTGGCAAAACAAATACCAGGTGGTCATCTCCATTTCATTGCTTAACGATTGCTCATCGTTTCCAAATAAAGGCATAAGTATTTCCATGGAATTGTATGAACCTCAACTTTGTGAAAGTCGACAATACCTAGGTACCGTCTCAAAGCAGAACCCATTTTACTACTGTTTATGTATAAAATTTGACTGGTCTAAGTGCTTATTTTGTAAGCCTAAAGAAATAAAGTTATTGAATTTTGAATTAAAAGTAGGTACGAATAGAGATCATAATTTTTTAGTAGCAGTCGCGGCGAAAGAATTGACCCCTCCACTCCAACTCAGCCCGTACGTCGTAAGAATAGAACTATAAGGGTTCCTTATCAGAGGAAGAGTAGCAGGTTCCTGCGGTCAGCAATAAAAAAAAAAGTCAATACCTAACTTTATTTCTTTAGTCTTAAAAAATAAGCACTTGGAAAAGTCCAATTTTATACATAAACAGCTTTTTAAATAGTAATTATCAAATAAGAAATAAGATGTTATTGATTTGGTTCACTTAATTTTTGTCCACTTGTGGAAGAAACGAAAAATAAACCACAGTAACTTTATTTAATAGGCACTTAAATGTAGTACCTACAATATTATTCGCCTAAGACTGAATCTAAATCACATTATTATATAGACATAATGTGATTTAGATACAGTCCGCTTACCATGCATGGTGGTTGTGGCGAAAGCCACCTTGTTTGAGCAACTTTTACAGTGGACGTAATTAGGTACATAAGTACGTCCACAAAAATAATCATTGGGCAGTTTGTGATACCTATCTTATGCTTTTTTTAATGCCTCTGTTACAGTTTTTTCTAGTTTAGTCAGAGATGCGAACAAAGTTGCTCTTGGTGGCCACCAATTTATGTTTTCACTTCTCTGCCTATAATAGACAAAATAAATCTATTACAAGTGATATTAAAAATAGCTTAAGTATATAAAATATATCACAAACTGCACAAAGTTTTTTTTGGAAATTCCTTCTCGGGTGACTCAAGACTACAAACAAATCCTACGCACTTTGTCCCAAACACTCTCCCCCTTTAGGGGCATGCCACATCATAACAATATGCCTCAGCAGTCGCGACCTACGCGAAGATCAAGTCGACGAAGAAGGCCCAGCAGCAGCCAAGAGCGGCCGCTACCGACTGGTGACCAGCGACGACGGCGTTGACAAGCTGCAGATAGTCACCGTGAAGCCGTCCGACGCAGGCCTCTACGTGTGCCTCGCTGACTTCGCTGCTAGCCCCGCGCATAAGACTTATGTGCAACTTAATGTTATAGGTGAGATAAATAATAATAATAATTCTGGATAATTCACACGGCATTATCTAGCCCCAAGCAAAGCAGAGCTTGTGTTATGGGTACTAGATAACTCATATACTACATAATGTAATACAATACATAGATACCTAGATATTTTTTATTATACATAGGAAACGACCAGAACACCCTGAACAAATGTCTGCAGATCGTACACACATTTGTCCTGAGGCGGGAATCGAACCCGCAACCTCCTGCGTCGCAGGCAGACCTTCGCCCGCCGCGCCACATCGGTCGTCAATAAGATTTAAGCTAGAATATCAGTAACACCCAGACCATAATACAATAGGAAATATATCATTAAGAATCGGTTAGGCAGTCGAAAAAGTTAGAGCTGACAATAAATTGTGTGCCTGCCTACTTATATCTAGTATATGATATATACGGTGATGGGATGCACCTTACCTATGTAGCCATGTCACAGGATCAACTTGTCAAAACGCGGTTATCACGAACTTATGGTACATACCTCGGTCTAATAGGTACTCGAGCCACTCAACACACATAGTAGTGTTTAAATAACTTGCTGCACAAATCCATAAATGTTTTTTGGCATCGATTTTGAAAAGTAAGTATCAACATGCATGGTGCAATTACTGTGAAAAATTCAACAGCACAAAATTGATTTTAAGGTCAAATATGGTAGCATTGTTTACAAACATTGTATATTGAGTTTGGCTAGAATAGAGGCACTTATCTATTTAACTGAAACTCTCAACTATCGAATAAATACCTACCTTAGTCTGAGACAAGTTCTCCGAAACAACAAGAAAAAACTCCGTCAGGAAATACTTTACTAGATGTAGTACTTACGTATTTCCTGCTTTTCAATAGGACCTCGTACTTAAGTTATGTACCTACGATAATTGGAAAATAGATCCTACAAGATGAACAAAAGAATTGGCTTTGTCCACAATCATTGCATAGGTAGGTACCTTAAATTCTGATGATGTGACGATTGACGACTAAATTAGATGCCGCCCTACTTTTATACTTAACTCAAATTGGGGAAGGCTGAAGGACGAATAAATTGACCTTGATAAGAATTTGGATCGATCAAATTAATCACGAAATTTCTTCCGGCAGGCGCATGATTGAGTCGACCGGAACAAAACATTTACTCTTGTTGTTTACTATTCGTTTGCTCTGCTTGGAAGAAAATACCCTGTGCATTTATTTCAATAGCTCCGTTGCCCGTTGCCTTGTTTCCAATAAAAATGCAAAGAGAGTTTTCGCCTATCCAGCAGAATAGCATGGCCACTAATTGGTCCGCTGCTTAATGAGGATGCTGACAGCGCCGGAACAATTCACTCCATTTTAATAAACAATAATTATTATGCTACGTCAATATTACATCATTAGAAACAGACCACCTACCTACTTTAAGTTAAGTTCAATTTTTTCTGGATTTGGGATTAGTAGGTAGTTATCTACCTATACTTACAAGTTCTGAAAGAATATCGAAGTGAAATTCATGTGAAATCTTTTAACGTAGGTCTAGCTAAGTACGGTTCGGATAATGAAGGTGTTGCTACGACATTGTTCGAACCGTAAGGTCTCTTTTCCTGTCATGCGGATTTGCTCCCGCGCCCGCGTTCGGGCCAACCGAAACCTACCTATTATTTCATATAATATTATGTTTTCCTATCACGCGGGTCGCACGTACGCGGACGTGGACTAGAGCAATAATTTTAATTTAGACAATAATATAGAGCAAATAAAAGAGCTATGGATCTGAGCGGGTGGCCCGCATCAGATGTAGGTATATTATCGTAGAGAGATCCGCACGCGGGGGAAATCCGTATGCAGCAAAAGAGCCCTAAATAAAGAAAGACATTTGATTCCAAATTAACTTTTACATGTTAAAGGAAAACTAAATAAATGTTTTAGAGCCTACCCGTCATCTATGGGTGATTCACGAGAACGGAACACATGTTGCGAAGGCCAGCGCTGGTGTCAACATAAGTCAGAACATCGGACCCTATTATGTAGGAGATACAGTGCATCTCGTCTGCGTTGCTTTTGGAGGTAAAACAAATATCCTACTGAACAGTATGTCGACTGCAATGTCGACAGATCCTTACAGATAATTTATAATAATGTAGGTTACCTCTATTGGCCACCTTGTTTACGTAGGTAACTTTATTTTCTAGGCAAGCCACAAGCATCCCTCTCTTGGGAGACTGACCAAAGGTTACTGAAAAACACCTCAACTCCTTTATCGGAGCACCGAGTCAGAAGCGACATCATGTATGGTCCACTTCGGCCCGAGGACCACGGTCGAGTCCTCTCCTGCTTTGCCAAAAACAATGAACGGACCACACCGTTGTCCGTCGATGTCGTTGTTGACATGCTTTGTGAGTTAATAACTAGATACATTCCATGGATGCCTTCAGGACCCCTCAGCTTTATCGCCTGGGGGATCCTGGTGATCTCGCTCGTTTCAAGTGTAAGTAGGTAGGTAGGTGCATACCCTGTCCTTGTAAACTTTAAGACCTGTGCTTGTAATTTGACAAACGAATTTTAAAAATAATACTTACCTACATACATACATAGCTGCAAACGCTACGTGACCTGGTAAAAAAGTTACACGACTAACTGCCTAGATTTGAACGCTATAACCGAATGGCTTTATGGATTTTCATGACCAGCTTCTTCAAATCAAATCAAATCATTTATTTGCAGACAACGGGTTACAAGTTGGTATGCTTATTTTAAAATGTCCCTTGCGATGACTTACCAGCTAAACAGCTTTGGTGTTGCGTGTTTGGTGTTCTTGCGATGGAATCAGCATCTTTGTTCATTGATGTGTAACTTGGTTTTGAGCCAGTACCCCCAGAGCTGGTCTCTTTACGGGCCGAAGGGCACGAAAGCGGCAGAGTTCGCGCGGGGGAAACCATAGACCTGCAATGTCGAGTGCTCGGCGCGCGTCCGCTGCCGTCCATCTTGTGGCGGCGGGACGACAATCAGCTCAGCGGATTGGAACAAAACATCACGGTGAGTACCTCACAACCTACCTGATGAAAAGGCACGAAAAGACCCCCATTGTATTTTAGTGTCGTAGTAACATTTGTTTAACTCAAAAATAGCTAATCAACGATGTGTTTCACATTAAATTTTTATAGAATTATAAGAAAACTAAAATTATGCAATTTAAACCATATCAAAAACTGGAGGTTTTTGATATACACTTGACATACAATAATATTAAAATAGAATGCGTTGACACATTTACCCTATGATTGAGTAACAACATCCATCCATCCAAACTTTCACATTTATAATATTAAATAGTGGGATTAGTACAGAGGTGTATGTTATGTG
The DNA here is from genome assembly GCA_947086465.1 of Eupithecia exiguata. Taxonomy (NCBI): domain Eukaryota; kingdom Metazoa; phylum Arthropoda; class Insecta; order Lepidoptera; family Geometridae; genus Eupithecia; species Eupithecia exiguata. Next base: position 7,208,496 of record OX352230.1, on the reverse strand, counting down.
ATATGCTGGACAATTGACACAGCATCATCTAGCCCCAAAGTAAGCAGAGCTTGTGTAAGGCTAAGATAGATAAGGTGAACTAGGAAACTGATAAGTATGCCTAGGATATCACATAGTTGAGTTCAAATTAAATTACATAACATCATAGGTGATATGTACCTATCTATTAAGAATACGAAAGTTAGGAAGGACAGATGGATGATTGTTATTTCTTCACGCCAAAACTTCTCAATAGATCGGGCTGAAATATTTCATAGGTTGTAGCTCTTGACCTGGAAATAAAAAATAAAAAAAGCAGTTTCCATAGGAAATAAATAATCTTTTAACGTTTTCATAGAAATAACGCGTGCGAAGCCCCGAGTAGAAACTAGTATATAGTAGTATAAATAATGAAATTGTTGTTTTCATTCATCCCAATAACCTTTAGTTACTCTACCATACAAAAAGAAGGTTACGAAGTAAAATAAGAGGTAAACCTTGCTGAAACTATATTAAATCTGATAACTAGAATCTAGGTACATTGGACAAAGATATTGGATGAGTGGAATGGATAACCTAAGGTGTTCTTCCAACACGATCAAGACTCTTAATTAACCCGCTTACATCCGTAATGAATTCGTCAAACTACGATAGTTTTTGTAGTACAATGATACCTATGTTATCAAACATTTTCAGATGGAGTCCTCTCAAAGGCTGGTGGTAAGCGAGATCCAGCTAACGGTGGAGCGGGAGTATGACGAGTCCAGCATCACGTGCTGCGCGCCGGCCTATACGCGCGACGACGAGAAATTCGTTTGTGCTGAAAAATTACCTCTTACTGTCTTGTGTAAGTTTAACAACTAGAAGATTATCACTTTTTAATCTTTTTGAGTTGAACACTTGTCCACGAGTAGGTACAGTCAGCTACGAAAATATGTATACACTCCCATGTTTTGAAATTTGACTAAATAGTAAGTGTATAGTCATTGTGATAATTTATATATCGTATTCTGATAAGAACGGTGACTACTTAGTATGAAAAATGTATGCGTAAACTTTTATATTAGGTATTAAGTTCCGAGTAAAATAAAAGTGGAAACTTGGAAGTGTATAGGTACATATCTGAGCAGCTGACTGTACCTATTATCTAGCCAAGCCAAGACAACGGTCTAGGTGTCTTTACAACTGCAAAGCACTAACCGTAAAAATTTACTGATTTCGTGCCGCCGACTATTGGTTGTGATTCTAACCATAACTAACTAGCCTAAAATTGTTGCCGTCTCTTTTTTTTCGATCTAAAAAAAGGAGACAGCAACATTTTAATGCTAGTGTAGTTAGGTTTTGTTTCAACAGAATCACTACCTACCTAACCTACCAAATACCAATGTATACTAACCCGGTGATACGACTGCAGCATGTCGCCGACCAAACCGTCAACACCACCACCACCGGGCTGTGTCGGCAGCGTCGGCGACGTTGTGTGTGAATCTTTAGCAAACACTAGTTTCTGCCCGCGGCTTCGCATGCGTAGTTTAAGGTTATTTCTATCCTATGGAAACTGATTTATTTCTGAATGAAATTCTGTTGCCGGGTCTTTTTATACGCAAGTTGCTGCCCGCGCGTATAGTAGCGTTTGTCCAGGCATAGAACTACCTGTATGCAAAATTGCAGCCCGATCCGTTCAGTAGTTTTGGCGGGAAAAGGTAACAAACAACCAAACACCGTGTGATTGTCTATCCTCAGTCTTGATATTATCTTCTGTGCTTTTTGAAAATAATGTCGGATAATAAAATGTTTTTTGGCTTTAGATCCTCCTGTGTTACACGTAGTAGTAGACGAAATGGATGAAAGTTCAAAAGACAATAACACGTTCGAGGTGACCAAAGGCTCAACGTTGCGGATGGCGTGCAGCTACCTGGCGAATCCTGATGTCTACCAGCTAATCTGGTTTCATGAGGTAACTTTCGAAAATAAACCATATTCAGTAAACATTAGGTTACAAAATTAAAAGATTCTACACTAGACTCGGTTCTACAATCCAAGATATTTTTGGTAAACATAGATATATAAGTATAAAAACTTAACAACATCTGATAACATAAAACAAAAAAAATAACAGACAAAGCAAGGTAACAGCAAAGTAACAACTGAAAACAAGAACAACAACTTCAACGGCACACGAGCAGCGAAAATAGTGCAAATTCGTGTTCGAAAACAGGCGAGAGAAAATGAATGGAAAGCTGTCAAAACTTCTGCCATTTGCTGCGGTTATATCAGTGTTATTTTCTACCAATATTTCTTTATTTTGTAACCTCTAGATTACAAAAAATAATTATTGACTACAAGAATTTGCTTATACCCGTAATCTGCCTTCAAATTTTAAAGACTATTTGTCGTGTACCTTTTTTTTTCTTTTCCCCAATGTAGTCGCCCCGTGACCACGATTGCTGTAACGCTTATGCACTCTCTGTAAAGCGATAGAAAAACAAAACAAAAGGTACGCGATAAATAAAATCGTTAGGTAATATGCTTCGATCAAAAATAAGTAGTTCGCGGCCTCCCCCGGCCGGACATTTTTGATCGATGGTAATATGTTAAAAAACCGCGAAAGTGAAAAAATGCCATCACATTGAATGTTATTTCTATTATTAGCTTAGTCGAGTTCTATGTTTCAGGAGGACATAATCACCCACAGCAAGGATGGAATCGAAGAAATTCAGCGAGTTTTAGAAATAGCGGACATATCGGTTGCCGATGGAGGCGAATACGCTTGTGCGGCTACCAATGACTTGGGGTCGACTTTCAGCGATCCAATCATCATCAATGTTACATGTACGAAAATACGTGAACAACAAATACTTTACGAAACTAAAAAATAAATCAAATAAATAAATAATGCTGGCCAATCCACACAGCATAAAGGTTGTCGCATGCTGCAGCGCAACACAAAAAAATGCATTCAAATATCGGCTATAATTCGATAACTTTATTACCCTAACTTCCTAATTAATATTAGGTATTAATGCGAAGTTGTGTTTGTATTTTTTGTCCTTCCTTTGCGCCCTAACTAAGCAACCAATCGACTGAATTTTTGGCATAGAGTTAGTTGAAAGTATGGAGAGTGGAGTGGAGAGTAACATAGGCTACTTTTTGTACATCAAATTCCCATGGGAGAGTTACAGGAATATTCGAATTTTTACACAAAAATTCATACTACGTAAAAAAAAGACCTTTTTATCCCCCTAGAAATGTGAAATTCGAATTTAACGCGGGTGAAACCGCGGGGAACAGCTAGTAAATTATTATTATAACATTTTGCATTGACAATACAAACATAGGGTGCTAACCTCATAACCCTCCCCTGTCTGTAGTCGGGTAAAAATGGCTTTCCGCAAGCTTCAAACGAGCGGCCCGCGAGCTGTCTATAATCTGATGTCGTCAATATGAAATGCATCTAAACATTATGAGTTAAAGCCCATATTTGAATGTACACTTTTATGCAGCGTGGTAGCTATGCGGCTATGATCTGCGACTTTCATCTAGCCCCAAGCTAAGCAGAGCTTGTGTTATGGATACTAGATAATTGATATTATACTTACAATTATCGTAAAAAGGGGAACATGAAAATCCAAAAAGCCATCCGTTGACCATTAAAGAGAGATATTAATAATAATAATGCACAAAAAGTTAAAAATTTTGCTAGGCTAGGCATGCTAGGCATTATTTAAAATGTAAATTTGTATTTTATGTGAAAAATAAATATTTAATTACTTAACACTTTAAATATCAATTTCAGTAATTGTTATCTTCTTTTTATTATCAATAGATCCAGCATACTGCGAAGAAGAAAGTACCATAGAGTATGGTTTAGGAGAAAACGAGTCGATGAACATAACATGCAACGTGAAAGGAAACCCCGAACCGACATCGTATCGCTGGATGATGGTGGACGGCGACTTTAATATCACTACGATGAAAGACCATCCGCAAAGAACTTTTGAGACTGATGAAAATGTGCTAGTTTTCGAACGAATTAACAGCACGACATACAGTAAGTCTAGGATCAAAATGCTCCGGGTAGTAACCTAAAAAAAAATATACAAATAAACCAGCCAAGTGCGAGTTGAATCGCACCCGAACTAAATAATTCTTTTTATGATAAAAAAGCAATATGCCAATATGATGCGGTCCCAAATCCAAGTAGGTACTGACCGTTCTAACGTTGCTTACCTTCGGTGATCGGTATTCAATTTGGTATGGACGTTGCCCCATAATCATTTTTTAAATTATTTATTGTTATAGTGGTAATAGCTCACCTACACAGTACGCACACTGTAAAAATTTAAACCATACTTTCTACGGTTCATGAAAAACAGCCCGCTGCTTCTCATGAAACGTATTTTTTTTCTTTCATTAAATTTAGGTACACTTATTTTATTGTATGTATTCTGAAATTTATGTGACATGAATAATTGAAATCTGATTTTATGTATAGGTAGTTATACTAACAAAGTATGGTAAACACCCGAAATAAAATAAATTGAAATTCGTTATAGGGTCCGGTTTCACCCTTCAGGTACGGAACCCCAAAAAGTAGAGTCGATAGTGTCGATACCTACTAAAATAATATATAAAATTTCAGGTAGTCTATTTTGCTGGGGAATTAATGGCGTGCCAGAGAAAGGTAACGTCCACACTCCGTGCAAATTTCTAGTAACCGACGAGACAATACCCCGGCCGCCGATAAGTTGTGGGGCGACCAAGAATACAGCTGGAGATATCATCGTGAAATGTGAGAAAGGACACAATGGGGGCTTACCACAGGTGAAACTTGATTATTCAAGATAATGTGTGAAATTAATTTAATTATTGCACGATACAATAGAATGTTTGGTACAGTAAAGTTCCACGCAGTTTGATTAGGATTACCGTGAAAAAAACATCAGGTTTATAAAATTTTCTAAGTAATAATTTTATGTACCTATTATGTATGTATAGATAGCAGTTAAGAAGTTTTGGGCATTTTGTAACTAAGCCTTTTTCTATGAACCCACGCTAAAAGAAACTACGAATCAACTGTCGTTTTGGAGTCTACTGACATTAAGAGGTTTAGATATTACTAAATTCAACATTATGTCAATAGATTCCAAAATTACAATTGATCCATAGTTTATTTTATTAAGAATAATTTGTTAGTCATTTGGCTTACAATGTGCGCAAAGCTTCTTATCTACACTAATATTATAAAGAGGAATGATTTGTATTTTTGTATGTAACGAATAAATGTAAAAATTAGTGGACCGATCATAAAAATTATTTTGTCGTTAGAAAGCTACATTATTACTCAGTAACATAAGCTATAGAATTTACCAGTGCGAATAAAAAAAAAATGAATGAACACTTATTGTACAATAAAAATAAACATGAATAAATAATCTTATATCTAAAATAAACATAATACAGTACAAAAGGCGGCCTCATCGCTGAGAGCGATTTCTCCCAAGCAACCTTGCGAAGCCGGGGCGAACCGCTAGTCCGCTATAAAAATGATTCGTGATTCGTAGAACCTAGAAAAAAATAAAAACCTGTTTTTTTACACGCCTACCCTTGCTCTACCCTTACCTATTCATTATCGATTTGTACCTATAATTGTAGTGGCACTTAGATGTATAATTTTTAAGCAACAGCCCACAATCAATGTTTTAGTGTACACTGTGTTGGTGCAATTTTAAATAAATAAATTATCGATGTTTTACAGAAATTCAAGTTCATCGTCTCGTCATCCGACGCAGACGGTCATTTGCTCTCAATAATCAATGGAGAACCCGAGTTCATGATCCCTGAACCGAAACTGGAGAACTACACATTTGTAATTGTAGCGTTCAACGAAAAAGGGGACAGCAAAGAAGTGGTCATAGAGAAAACTGATGTTATTGATAAAACGGAAGGTAAATTAATGAAGTTTATGAAAACATCTCATCTTCCATCTTCTTTCCACCATCCATCTACATCTGCTTTGCTTATGTACCTAGAATCAAAGAACAATAATGCAAAGACATGCAAATTAAAGTTACGGATTTATTTGACATGACATACTACGGTTCACCTCTGGTTTAATTGCATGGTTCAGATACCAACGAACCAAAGTCACTTTCTAAAACTGATATGCAGGTTTTTCTTTTTTATCTGACATGCGGCATTAGACTTTAATCTGTACCTAATATCCGTTAAGATAGCAATCAGGCGTTCCCAATACTTAATGTTAAAGGTGCAATTGTGAATTTATTGTATGTCATAATGATAGAATAGATTTAAACATGTATAATTTTGTAGGTCTGGTAATTTCTTTGAATGATTATCTAGCATATTAATTGTGCATGGTTATCAATAATAAAAAAAATTAACCGGCCAAGTGCGAGTCGGACTCGCGCATGAAGGGTTCCGTACCATTATCTACAAAAACGGCAAAAAAACATGTTTGTTGTATGGGAGCCCCCTTAAATATTAATTTTATTCTATTTTTTAGTATTTGTTGTTATAGCGACAACAGAAATACATCATCTGTGAAAATTTCATCTGTCTAACTATTACGGTTCTTGAGATACAGCCTGGTGACAGACGGACAGCGAAGTCTTAGTAATAGGGTCCCGTTTTACCCTTCGGGTACGGAACCCTAAAAACATTTACTCTACTACCAATATTACAATACAATATGTCAGTCTGATTAATTTATAGGTAGGTAGAATTTGTATCAAAAAAAAATATCGAGTCACATAAATCTAGGCACTAAGTTGCCTGTTCGGCGCAGACCTCCCTTTTGTTGTTATTGTAGTTATTATAGTGACAAGTTTTTGTTGTTATAGCGGCAATAGAAATTTATAAACTGTGAAAATTTCAACTATCTATCATGGTTCATGCATGTGATACAGCCTGGTGACAGACGGACAGCGGAGTCTTAGTAATTGGGTTCCGTTTTACTCTTTGGGTACGGAACCCTACAAATTACAGAAATCACATCACCTAGGTCTCCTTTAGGTTCCTAAGTAGTAGGTACATAACAATGTATTTTAGTTCCAGAAACACCTCAGAGTGCAGTGTCCAACATAACAACGCTGGCGTTGGCTTTATTTGGAGGAGTGCTCATAATAGCATTAGCGGCGTGCGGGTTAACGTTGTGTTCAAACGAGCGCGGATCTAGACTCGACCTGCCGCGCGCGCATTCCGACCCACCGCTGTGCGCTTATAACACAGAAGGTAAACACAACTAAGGGGTAGTCTGTTTAACAATACGTCTTCGTGACGTCTACGGTACTATTACGGTGTTCCAAATCTATGGGAAAATGTTCCTATATATTTGCAGCGCCTCTATCGCGCGGACAGGGAACTACGCAAATCCCATACAAATAAGAAACGTCACAATCACGTCTCGTTACTATCGCCAGATAGACTCACCCTGATCAAGTAACATAATTATACAGCGTTATTGGTAAATTAGTGACAATACGTGAACTGCAGGTCCTGCCCATCATCACAAACACGTTCGTGAAGGCGCCAAGTCTAAATTAAAAAAAAAATATGTCACCTCTGATACTAAATGAAAAAAACATCTTTGTCTGGAACCCAACGAGCTACATAAGACCGATCTTTCACTCTCATATATTCTGTCTCAGGGCAGAGCTGTTATTAAGTTGAGTTTCAAGTAAAACCTCTCTAACGAACGATTATTGAATTGCGGGGGGTATCCATTACCAATACCAAAATTAAGAATTAAGACCTGTCGTCTTCACAAACGTGTTTGTGATGATGGGCTGAACTGCAGTTCACGTATTGTCACTAATTTACCAATAACCCTGTATACCCTAAGGCGGGACCCTGATTGATTGAGAAATTATAAAATGCAAAGCGGGAAACAGGAAATGACTGTAACCTGCTGTGAAATAAAAAACTTATCGCAAATCAATGCTCTCTCCAATTCACTGCTCATTTATGATTAATGTTCGCAGTCTAGACATATCCTTTCACGATTCAATGTACAAGCAGGTTAGATCCATTCACGTTGCTGTCATTTTAATATAGAAATTAATTGCAGAGTCGAATTGCGAGACATATCACGACAGCGAAGACGGCAGTGACTGTAACGTGAGACGAACGGAATCCTTTAGACGAGCTGTTTCCCGATACCCTTCTAAAAACTTCGATGTTCGGAGAACGAGCTCATTCCACTCCGCCCGGTACATGCAAGACGCAGAGCCAGAGATCAAATACAATGAGATAATGCGTCATGGGAACAACTGCAGAGTGCATTCAATGCAGAATATCAGTCGCAAGAGAGATATGGACGCGTTCTGCGACCACTTAGTTCTACACTTGCCTCCAGAAACAAACTACAATGTCCCAAGACCGGTAAATATATCTCCTCTATAACTAATATACTAGCCAAACTCGATGTAGAATTTTTGTAAACAAAGCACGAAACAAATAACTCTGTCACTTGTTCGGCGTCATGTTTCAGATATAATTGTAAACAATATTTACGTCCTTCAGTAAATACTATTGTTTACAATTTTATATCTCAAATCGACAAGTTATGCAAAGTGCGTTAAAAAATGACGTGGCATAGCAACAGAGTGAATTTTAGGTTATGTATGGGCGGTTTGTTTACAAACATTAAATATAGAAACGATGACTAAATATAGCAACGATACGTCGTTATTGCTCAGAAATAATTATTTGTTTGTTCCAGATGAACACATTCTATACAATGCCCAGAAAGTTACGGCAAAAAGTAGCCAAGGAAATAAGCGACGAGGTATCGGAAATCACTCAGACATCAGACGGTTTTTCATTACCGCCGCCGCCTGACGAGTTTGGGACATACAGATCGGCGACGCGTATAAGAGATATCCCGACGAAATCTACTCCAACTTATACGACCATCAATAAGAGAAATAATTCGGTGAAGGAACCTCTTAGACAGCAGTATACGCCAATGTCTCCGATGAATGTAGTCGGCGTTCCAACTATAAGCGGGGCACAGAATAGCTTGTACACCTACCCGGATGAAGAGCATCATACGCATCAGGTAACCACGAACCCATTTGATGACGATGAGTCAACTTAACTAATTTCTAATCAATGTTTTGTTTATTTTAAAGGATGCGCCTTTCGCTTATCACAAAGAATCTGGATTCTAAATGTGATGAGATGTATGTATTCAAAGTTTTTGAATGGTTCTGTGTAGAAAAGTTTACTACTTAGTTATGTAGGTATGTAGGTATAGTTAACGGCATCGCTGAACAGGGACGTCAACCTTCCAAAGTAAATTTATAATGTAACTTTAAAGGCTTATTGCATTGGGTACACCTGTATGAATGGAAGTACATGTTTTGTGAATAAATACTAATAAAATATCCTGCCATAAAGAATGGGAATGAGAATGACGTCATATCTCATGATGTCCCGCTAAGGGTACTTTTACTAAGCGGATCCGTTTTTACGGACCCTTCGCTACTAGAAACAATCTTTTACTGGATCCGGAATACTGTCGGGTGTGTGAACTCCCTCCTACAACTACCTACATACGTCATCACGGAAAAAACTGATATGTAGAACGGATGCTGCGTGAATGCGGTCTGTTTGTCACTTGCCTCCTTTCTGATTTCGTCTATTATATCTAGCCAGCCATCCATAGAAATTATGGATCTTTGCCCCCTTTTTGAAATCTTGCACTTTTTAGGGTTCCGTACCCAAAGGGTTAAAACGGGACCCTATTACTAAGACTTCGCTGTCCGTCTGTCACCAAGCTGTATCTCATGAACCATGATAGTTAGAGAGTTGAAATTTTCACAGATGATGTATTTCTATTGCCGCTATAACAACAAAAACCGCTATACTAAAAAACAGAATAAAATAAATATTTAAGGGGGCTCCCATACAACAAACGTGATTTTTTTTGCCGTTTTTAAAGATAATGGTACGGAACCCTTCGTGCGCGAGTCCGACTCGCACTTGGCCGGTTTTATTTATTATAGTTCATCGCCCACTTTCGTAATTTGCGCCCTTTACTAAACATCGATCAGTAGATTCGTTTTTGGTACAAAACTGGAACTATAACTATCATATTTTGCCGTTTGTACACTATTTGTCAGATCACAGAGACAAGAGATGATGTCATTCTCAATCCCATTCTGTAAGTACGCTGGTTTTATACTTGGGTGTAAGATGTGAATACATTTTTTTAAATTGTGCAATTTGAGCAATGTTCAGCAATTTTGGCGTTGACCGTACATTATTTTAGAGTTTTTTCAAGCGTTTATACTATAGTAGCCTCATGTGCACCACTCGACTAAGGGTCAGCTCATACCAAGACGCGACGAAACGCGACGCTGCGCGCTTATTGATTCAGAATATGACTTTATTTACTACGCCAAAAGGTACAGATTTTATTGACACAATACGAAAATTCTCCGCAGTGCCGCGCTTGCGCCAATTTGTATCTTCTTTCGTAGTAAAGTTACATTTTGAATCAAACTGCGCGCAGCGTCTGACTGTGAGCTGACCCTAAGGTACCTTACACATAGTAATTAAAAACGACTGTTTTAGATAATCATTTATTTACAAAAATAGAAACCATTCTAGTGCCTTTCTGTAGTGGAATCACTTTTAACACACTTAACATGATTGTAGTTAGTATTTAATCAAACAAAATTAATTCAGCATGTTCGTAGAAAATGTTGTGTTAAACTATGTCAACTTATTGGAATAATTACTCACATTCTTTATAAAACTGTGCATATTTATCAAAAAATTGTTCGTATTAGTTCTAATATTAATTTACAAATGAATTAATTTATCAGTCACTGCCATATGAATTACCTAGGTAATTAATGGTTTTAAATATTGCATTACAAAATGTTTTTGAATAATTAATAATTGTATCTACTTAATTGTTTTTTTACTGTAAAAAACTGTTTAATAATAAATATGTATCAATTTCATGTGTATTTTAATAACTTTAAATGGAAGACCTAACCAATATTAGTTAGGAAAGAAAAAAAATCTGAAATCGTTTATGTCACTGAAATTATTTTTCCTTACAATAATTTGAACACAACTGGCTGCCATTTAACATTTGACCAAGCTTGAACTTTATCTTAAGTTAAATAGTTAATCTATTACACTTTATTTTTTCATTTTCATTTGCATGAGGACAATGTGGAACAGACCTTGATAATTCTTAAACTTAGCTTTAAAATAACTTACTATTTTTTTATTTTACTATTGGATGTGGAGTGGAGTGCTCAATCCATGCGATCTAGATGCGACTGCGCCAGTGATAGTTTTTCTATGAGTCGATTTGTATTGGGACGGGCCTGTAACAATAAACACTAGTTGGAGAAAATGTTTTCTGTTCACATAAAAATAATTTGAAGAAGGCACAAGTTGATTAGGTTGAGGGTATTATTTTTTGGACATTTAAGAACTGGATTAGACCGATTGCAAATTTATGAGATCCGCTTATCAGAAGATTAGAAGGGATTAGCTTTATAGCGAAGTTATGCTAATCACGCGGTTTACCTTTAAATGACTGGGACCCTATCCTGCTAAACTAAATGCTTCAGTATGACAATAGTATCGGACAATATATGACACCCGATTGTCATTCATAGAACACCACCCTAAGTAGTGTACCTATGGTAAAGACAGCACAGCCTCATGAAGGTTCTTACAGCGGGCAGCTGACAAAAGCTTTTCGCCACCGATAGTGTTGGGTCAATGTGTAACGATATGTGGATTCCATAAGGCGGATGGTATGTGAAGAGCATCGCTTGTAGATACCTGTAGTGAGGACAGCGCAGCCTCGTGCAGGTCCTTGCATCGAGCGAGCGCGCGGCGCCGCAGCGCGGGCGGCAGCGGCAGCAGCTCGCCGCGCGCCGCCTCCAGCAGTAAGGCCGCCGCCGCACACGCGTGTGTCTCGTCTCCGCATCCCAGCCAAACTCGCTCGTTCACGCTCACCATTCTAAAGGACAATTTCACTACAATAAGTAGGTACTCGTAATACTGTTTAGGAGTTTCGTTCACTGGACCAAGATGGAGACCAAGAGGTGAGGCGGCTGCATCGAGGCCCGGGCGCAAAAGCCACCGCCATTGAAGGAATTAAATGAAGGAAGCAGACGCTCGCGCCTCGACTCTACATAAAAATCACGCCGCGACTCGCCTCGACTTACCAGTAAGCGAAGCTTAAATAACGAGCTAGCCTTCCGTGACCTCACCAAATATGTAGCTCCTATCGGAAGACTAGGGTTGATAATAATTCATAATTCATTTATTGTTTGTGAATCAGGTTAGTTTACAGTCAGTACATAGGACTTATATTAGATCGCTGATTGTGAATACAACCAACATTCATTTTGAGAAAGGGGTTGTCTTATGATTCAATCTACTAAATATTTTACTGCTATTCTTGTTTCTTTTTTGTGTTAAAAATAAATAATATTCCATTTCCAATGGGTGGGTGATGTTAACGGGCTTTGGAGTATTTAAAAGCCAGACACATATTAACTGAATTTTCATAAATACTTGGTACATACTAGACGCTGTTTATTTTCAGAGCAGAGTATTTGTAAATTTGTTCAGATTGAATCTGTGTAAATGTATGAACTAAGAAACTTACTTGATATAGATATCCAAAACTTGTTCGAACGTAACGCCGATGTGCAAAATGGTTCTAAATACCATGCTTTGATCAGCAGACAACTTACAGCTCATTATTTCTAATTGACGGACGATAAAATCTGAAAGTAAGAAAGTGGTTAGTCATAAAGTTTAATAAGCAATTTAACCTCGTGTGCGACTTTAACGATTTTAGCACGTTTAAATATTAGTTTTACTATGTTGTTGCAATGACACTGTTTCATAGAAATCTTTGTAAATGGAATGTGGGTCCGCTCTAATGAGTTTTACGAGTATTTACGATCATTTTAATGAAAGAAGGGAACAAGTTAACTACGGAAAAGTCTGAAACATTGTGGTTCTAGTGTTGCAGTAAAGTAACTGATAACTTATATATTTGGGCTACTTACACAGTGGGAAACAGTGTCCTGTGTTCAAATACTCCCTGCCGAGCGTTGTCAATTTACTAAGGACAGAGGCGAGTCTTTCATCAGCTGAGGGCAACACCCTTGCGGCAGCCTCAGCCTCGGCTAAGATATTGCTCCAAATGTTTTCGACCAGAATGGCGTCGTTGTGGCCCGAACACTGCACTATGGCCAGCTTGCATTCCCACAGATTGTACCGGTCAGCGTATTCTTCGTATAACTATTGGGGTTAGAAAAATATACAATCACTTTAACTATTTTTATTAGAGCTCTGATCATAAGAAGGTAATCGAGTACTCGATAGTTTTTTTGCTGTACGATTCGAACAACAGTACGAGAGCCGACGTACGTAGAAGTAAAAGTCGTTTTATAATAACTACTTGTTACACTTTCACTGCCGCGGATTAAGTAGGTCCTAGCTAGATGAATAGATTGGCGATGACGATTTAAATATAGCCATGCCAAAAGCTATACTTAGAACACGGACGAAACTAATTTTTTGCTTCTATAGGTGTAAATTAACTCTGTCCATATGACGACTACGTAGGCAAAAACACGTGAAGTGCTTTAAGCAGGTTTAGTAAAAACATCTGGTTTGTAACTGGTGAAAACTAGTTAGTTGTAAGGTCTAGTACCTGTGTGATCTCCAACAGCTCGTCATCTAACCGCTGCATCAGATGGTGCTGCGGCTGCAAATGTCTCGGCAGCGCGCTGGCCGCGGCCCGCACCGCCATCTGTACTCTCGCAACCTCTCCAGCCTCCTCCAACCTCCGCAGGAGCTCAGCACCTCCCGAGCCGCCGGCGCCCGCGCCTCGGACGCAGACTACGCCCGCTGATAGCCAGGACATACGCTGGGCGAGGGTGGCTCCGGATCTGTGTAACGGGTAGTTTCTCTTATTGTCCGTATATTGTATTTGAAATTATTCTTTTTTTTTAATTTTATTTTTAATATAATATTGTTATAATATTGGTATAAGCTTTCTGTTGCAATTTTGAGTTCTATGGTTTTTTAGCTTTTCTTTAAATTTGTTCAAGGTTAAGCTCATACATGCTTACATAAAAAAAATTGAGTTGCTGTGGGTTCTAAGATTGAAGCCAACTTGGCTCAAGATGCTCAGATTTGTGATATGTATAAGAAACTTTACGAGGAACTGGAATTAAAGACATCATCATCATCAGCCTGACTTCGCCCTCTGTTTGATAGGCCTCCTCAAATTTTTGTGCCACCCTCTAAGGTGATTTAAAGGAAATCAACCCGCTTCTACTGACCCTGGTCGTGTAGCCAAGCCCTCAAGCACCTCCGCAGCGGACAAATGGTCGCCGCACTGTTCCAGAACCTTCCATAAAAGATCCAGGAGGTGCAGCGCTGATTGCGGCGAGGCAGCGCGCGCCGCCGCTTGTAGGTACGTCCGGAGCGACGGTGGCGGGGACGATCCGAGGGAAAGTAGCTCTAAAACAAAGGGAATAAAGTTTATAGTCTAATGTTCATTAGTAAATTGTGCTCTAATATAGTAGGGAGCGGAATCTAATCTACCAATCACTTTGGTTCAAATACTCGTCATCACGCTGGTTTCTGATTGGTCGTTTCCACTAATACTAAGACTGATATAAAACAGCCCGTTAAAGGGTTTTTGTTAGAACTGACTCTAAAAAAATCTTTGATGCGTCGATTTAGCGTGCGTATAAAACGTCGACTGCAAAATATATCATAAAAAATATTACATTAAATTGAAAGTCCAGCCACTTGGACAGAGAATTTTTTCTTAAATATAATAATGAAGTAAGATCAGTTACCAAGCACTTGTCAAACACAGAAAGCTCACCTGATCCTAAGTTTTTTGAAACAAGCCACTCGTACACAGCAACATGTAATAGTTCGTCGTTGCGGGATAAACACTCCCACACCAAATTTCTTCCCTGTAAAAATAATAGACTTAGAATCCATACAATAAGACATAATTATCTAGTGCCAGCACCGCCATAGTTATCTAAGGTAAAATAGAGAAAAATGACCTCGCATCGTCATGCGATGCAATTTTTCTCTATTCTACCCTGTCTAGGGTCCCAATCCTTGCGCTTGGCCTACAGGTTTGCTTGTTTGCATTAGGTTATTTATTTTACCTGAAAATTAGCGTCATCGGCAGAAAGGTTGATTGACTCGTTGGCAGGCGGCAATCTCATTGGAGCTGGTTCGACAACAGATGTATCGTGGCTCCGTTCGTACAAACGTTCTAGTGCCGAGCACACTTCTCGGTAGATTTCCATCCTAGAACAATTGTTAAGTAGAACGATTTGGCAAAAATTTTAAGAAAATTGACGACCTCTGTGGCACGGTGGGCGAAGTGGTCGCGAGTTCGATTCCTGCGTTGGGACAAATGTTTGTACGATCTGCTGATATTTGTTCCGGGTGCAAGGTAGTTCTCTAATAATAGAGAACTACCTTGCAATTCAATTCGTTTACCTTGCAATTTTTCGTTCAATGTGATAGATATTTTTTATTATATAAATAATAAAAAATATCTATCACATTGAAGCCTATGACGCACACCAATACTGGGAGCACCTATAGTATCACCACTGGTTGGGTAGTGAATGAGGTAGAAAATTCATACCAACCTCCTGTAATAAGTAAGATGCCCTTCTCTGTCCTGAGAAGGCTGGTCACTCTTGTAGAAGTGCAGAGCCTTATCCTGAGGGTCTAATTTGCTGGCACACGCTACGCACAACTCGACTACGCCAGAGTAGAACCCGGCAGCTAGTAACTTACTGCATACTAATGGTAGGTTAACGTTGGGTGCCACATCCTGAAATAATTTATTTATTAGTGTAGTAGGTATTTAATCACACATTATAGTAAAAACATTATAATGCTGGAAATTTTCATAAAGCATCCTCTAGCTAGCCCCAAAGTAAGCTGAGCAATTGTTAAGGGTACCCGATGACTGGTTGGCAAGGGTAAAACCAAAAACGAAAGCGCTCTGTACTTTAAGAAAACGCAAAACGATAATTTTATCAGTCTCTAATAAACATCTGTCTAAAATTGCCGTGTTTAGTATTTGGGAATTTTCATAGTTTTATTGGAACACTTACTTTGCACAGTTTCAAAGCATGATGCAGCATTTCATCTCGCTCTGACGCATTCTTCTGTTGCTTCGCGAATATTAGTAGCTCATTGGCTTTAGAGCAGGTAGCGTCCTCTTGTCTGTAGAGAGTGGGGCAGAGTTGTCGTAGTTTCTGAGAGATTCCGTCCACGGAAGCATTGTCTCGTAAGTAGCCAGCGACTAGAGATCCTAAGAGCAGACAGGCCACTTCCTGGCCTCCTACTAACAACTCCCTGAAAAAGAAATAAACATTGTATTTGCATCTAACCCATTTTGATTTATCATTTTTTTTATCGTTAGTTCTAATGATGAGGATTCAAAGTAAAATCGTCGTCGGGGGTTTTAATATTATTTTTTAAATTAGCTTGTTAACTTAGAAAGACTTGCCTGAAACTGGCGGCGTGTAAGGCAATTTGTTGATCCTGGGGTAAACTTGCAGCAATCACATGGAACTGATGCTCACAGAGCACTTTCCACAAACTCAACATTTCAATAGATAAATCTGAAACGAAAAAAAAAGTTGTACATTCTTAATGCCAAATTCTCGAACGCAATCAAAAGAATCAATGGTCATTTCAAACTCGTGTCAAGTATATTGCGTTGATTTTGAAGGAAGATTAGACTGCTAAAAATGCTTTTATCTATTTCCAAGTGCGCAAATGCCTGGTCAACTAATCAGATTTCGAGAAACCGGCTAAACATGGGATAACTAAGTCAATTAATAGTTAAGATACAGTAAGCAATTTCTTACTTATAAATAACTTTAAAGCTTGCAAAGAGGCGTGCTCCTCTGAATGCGGCGGTACTAGCGTTCGTTGCATGAAGGCGGCCACTCGCTGTAGCTTTTGAACGACGTACGCGCAATCTTCTCCTGTTACTTTACTGCTCATCTAAAACAAAACAATATTCCATTAAGACGTGTAGATAAAGAATAGGATTGAAGATGACATAAGATGTGATCCAAGTGAGACAAGCATGATTTTCAATCACATTATTTATCTACACGACTCATAAATAAAATTTTGCACAGCGCTTGAACCAGATCTTCAAGAGTAACTTCAAAATGTATGAAGGAAATGTAATACTTACGAATTCCTGATTATCCTGCGCCTTTGATTTCGACACACATTTCAAATTCCAAATAGGAGCCAGAATCCTGCCCACATAAATATACAGTCCATTATGCTTCGCACTGAAATCCGTCTGCATCGATTGGTTGGGATCCCTCTGTTGCTGCGTCATATGGCCGGAGAACGAGGATTGGTTGAAGGCCGTTGGACTCATCATGTCCTGGTAAGGTGACTGCGGCATAAACGGAGGTGATCCCGGGTAGCTTTGGTTCAATTGGCTTTGATAGGAGTCGTTAAATTTTCCTGATTGTGGCTGACCATGCTGTCCTCTAATGTTCATTGGAGTAGACATTTGACGAGGTAGGAATGCCGGGGACCCTATAACACATTTACAAATAATCAATGGTAATCAAGTACACATTGGTGTTTTCAGATGGTACAAATATAAACTCTAATTTGACAGCACGTAAAAGGTTTTCTTATTTCTCAAAATAAAAAGGATCGAAATTTTGTACGACCTAAATTGACACCATTATCAATGATGTCGATGCTGTTGGTACTGTTATTTATTTATCTATTTCAGCAAGCATTGTCCGTGGCAGGGCAAAGCCATACTCCTTTTTTGTTGGAAGACAGCAGTAAAACTATTACTATCGCTTTTTTATCATCGAACTAACACGGACAACTTTAAGTGCTGTTTAATTAGTTCAAGTCAAGTTCAAGGTACGAATAAATAATAAGATTTATTCGTAGGTTTAAGTCATAAATTCTTAATTTCGGTAAGTTTTTGTATTTCAATACCATTATGTAACAAACACTGTGAAATGTACATCAAGTAAAATTAAGTTAGTAACGAACCTATAACGGAAGTCATTTGCGAAGGAGGTTGGTACATAGGTGCTGGCTGCAACTGACTGCCGTAGAGGAAGAAAGCTCGCGTCGCCCACTCGCTGATCGAGAGGTCGCCACTGGTCGTGTCTTCGCAGGCCAGGTATGCTGCGCAGGCGCACGCTTGCTCGACGCTGTGCAGCTATCACAGATATGGTTAATAACTTTCTGCCCGCGGCTTCGCACGGGTTGTTTCTATCGAAACGTTCAAAGGTTATTTATATCCCATCATCATCAGCCTATTATTCTCGAGATATGGCCAGCCCACTGCCACTTCAGCTTGCTAATCCTTTGAGCTATGTCGATAACCTAGTTTCTCTGTCGGATGTGTTCGTTACGAATTCTATCCTTCAGAGAAACTTATGGATGACGAGAAGACTCGACGTAGTTTCCCAAAATGCTGCCTAACCTAACTCCTCTTGGCCTCCTTGTCGAAAATATTTTCACCCAACTGCAGAATCTACCCAAGGTAAGTGTACTCTGAAACAATTTCGAGAAGGTGGCCATGTACGACGACCACATTGATCCGGGACCTGCGGTCTAATGAAGGTTTATTGACTATATTACTTTGATTCAAAAATCTGGATATTTTTAGGGTTCTGCACCTCAAAACGAAAAAATTCACATCATATACTCAGGTTCGCAACCTCTTGGAGCCGCGATATAAATCAAACTTCTAAGTCAAAATGAAATCAAAAGTTACAGCCGGTTATGCCCTTTTTTTTTTTAAAAAAAGCTCGCTTGCCGATGACGTGACATTGGATAACCAAATAAAAAAATACGCAGGAAAATCTTGTTGTTTTTCTTTTTTACGTTTTATAAAATATAACAGGCCATTTTAATTTAATTCACACGAATTGAATGAAAGATGGGTTCTAGCAGTGAAAGTGAAATATTAACACCAGAACATAAATATTCGTCACTACTAAAAGCATCTCCAATTTATTTTTCTGTTAAAGGGGGATGAAAACAACAAACCTGGAAGAAGTCTCTAACAGCATTCGCATCAGGTCCACGGCAGTCTCGTAGTAGTTGTCGCAAGAGATCGGGCGCGGAGCCCGCGGTCGCAACACAAGCGCCACCGCCCGTCACCACCGCCCATCGGGACACCCCCCATACTTCTGCAAATTGTTAAGTTTCATTATTTCTACTGTTTAATAGCCGGTAATTGAGAATGCGTCATATTGTAAACAAGTTTCTGCCAGTGGCTTGACACGCGTTGTTACTATTGAAATGTGTTATTTTCTATTCTATGGGAATTGATTTATGGGATAAACAGACTAGGCCTATGTGTTATTCCAGGTCTAGACCTACATCTTTTCAAAGTTTCAGCTCAATCTGTTCAGTAGTATTGGCGTGAAGAAGTAACCATCCATTCCAGGTCTAGACCTACATCTTTTCAAAGTTTCAGCTCAATCTGTTCAGTAGTATTGGCGTGAAGAAGTAACCATCCATCCATTTAAAATTTATAATAGGTATTTGTGTGATGTGATTGGCAAAAAGAGGTTGTGTATGTGTGCCTGTCTGTGGTATCTTAGCTCCCGAATGGTATAAACTATATGTAGGTATACCGTTTTTAGGGTTCCGTATCCAAAGGGTAAAAACGAGACCCTATTACTAAGACTTTGCTGTCCGTCTGTCACCAGGCTGTATCTCATGAACCGTGATAGTTAGACAGTTGAGATTTTCACAGATGATGTATTTCAGTTGCCGCTATAACAACAAACACTAAAAAACAGAATAAAATAAATATTTAAGGGGGCTCCCATACAACAAACGTATTTTTTTTGCAGTTTTTATAGATAATGGAACGGAACCCTTCGTGCGCGAGTCCGACTCGCACTTGGCCGGTTTTATTTTATTTACAAAGTCACTTGAATAATATTGTTCTGAGCTAAGTTAGAAGAAATTGGGCGCAGCCGGTATTATAAGTTACGATACTTTAAAGTGTTCGTCACCTGGCCCTAAGCAGAAGCAGCCGAACTCCTCCAAGTAGAAGAAATTATTCACTCCATGTAGAGGATTAGGACTTTGTGGTTCACAGCTGCGTTTACGCATCTCAGTAGGCGTAAACAGAGTTGTAAAAAAGGTACCTTTTTTGGACAGTAGCGCCGGGGATAGATGCGCCGAATGCTGAGCCGGTAAGGCAGTGAGCGCCCACGCCGGCGCGTCGAGTGCCAGCACTGTGTGAGCTTCGCTGAAGCCGTCGCCTCCGGGGACGGCGCGAGACAAACACCACAGAGTCTCAGCCTCGCCGCCACCGCCCGCAGAGCACACCATTACGAGGGATCCTACAGGAAAATACAAAGTAACAGTCATAGTGTTGTCGAATAAAAAATAACAGTGAATCAAAGTTGGTTGTATCATGAGTTCATAGAAAATGGTTTAAGACATGCGACAAATTAACTATCCGCTAGTTTTATTCCATATTTTAAAAAAAATATTCTCGTGCCAACCCGCGTCGAACTACCTTAAATCCCAACGCGCTGGCCGACCTAAGTAAGTTGTTACAGAGTCATTACAGCAACAACGTTTAAATTAGCATTACATTTAATATGCCTGAAGCAATAAGGGACAAACGCTATGACGCTATGGCGCTCATTAGGGGAGGCATTATATCCAGCAGTGGACTAACATAGGCTGATGATGAATAAAGGACAAGGTTCTCACCATTTTCATAGACAGCACTATGAACTTGTTTCGGTTTTAGTACTGCAGCGTTGGGCGTGAATCCAGGCGGCAATCTAACGTGAAGCAGCGACAGATACTGTGGTCGCTCGATGTCGCCTTGACTCGCGCTGCAAAAGGCAACACAAATAAATTACTGTTTTTTTTTTGTTAAGTGTACATATAAAAAAAGAGGGAAGTAAGAGTTCTTTCAACATCACTTCTATCATCGACTTACTAAAAGGAATATTTTTTTCAGAAGATAATTAATAAAGGAAGAAAGTAATGACAATTTAGATTAGACTTACTCTCCGCTTCCAGTATTAAAATACAATCTTGCGCCAGTCTGCGTTACCGCAACCAGATTCAAATGTTCACTCTCTGATACATCAACAGCTGATATTGCTATCACGGGTCTGAAGTTTGTTGCCTCTAATGTTCTGAAAAGAAATGAACATTTAGAAAACCAGCCTCAACTAAAAAACTATTCAAATAGGTGGGTGAAAAATTCTTACTTTACAATATCTGTGGCTAAGGAAACAATCTTTCCCTGTGACAATCTCATAACTCTACTCAGTCCTTCTCCGTTATGACCCAAATCAAATACTTCTATGCTCCCTTTCTCAGACAATGTGTATAAAATATGCCGGGAGTTGTCTACTTCTATTTTGACTATTGGATCTTCATCATACAAGGCGGCATTTATAAATGATGGCACCAGGAATGATAGTGCACTTGTGGAATGATTAACTTTTTTACAATGTTTTCCAAACCAGCCTAGTTGAGCCTGTAAAAAAATAAAAATAAAACTT
The DNA here is from genome assembly GCA_947086465.1 of Eupithecia exiguata. Taxonomy (NCBI): domain Eukaryota; kingdom Metazoa; phylum Arthropoda; class Insecta; order Lepidoptera; family Geometridae; genus Eupithecia; species Eupithecia exiguata. The sequence continues at coordinate 7,186,882 of OX352230.1, read as the reverse complement.
AATATTTGAATGATGTTAGAAGCTGAAGCTACAGTGAACAACAAAACAAATAAAATACCTGGTATGTAATTTCATAAAGGCACCCATCTTTACCTCCCATGAAAATCCTCCCTTTGGTAGTTGATTTTACACACATCATTGCAATCCCATCAGTTGGGAGAACAAATACGGGTTCAGGGACGAGCTGAATCTCTTGCAGTTCACCGGATCTATCATTTTTGCTATTTAAAAAGGTTACTCCTGTGGAATAAATGCAGATTACTAACACTATTATTTTGAACATCAGATAGCATAGTAGACTCATAGTAGAAGCATTCATAAAAAACATTATACTCCTTTTTTGGGCTGTAATGCAAAAATGAACCTTGAAGGCTGGGTGGAAGTCACACATGTGTAATTTTTTTTTTACAACAATTCTATATCAATCACACTAATATTATAAATGCTAAAAAATTTGGACGAATGAAGGATGGACGGATGTTTGGTACTTTTTCACACCAAAACTGCTGAACGGATTGGGCTGAAATTTTGTTCAAGGCCTGGAATAAACTATAGGCCCATCCCATGAATCAGTCAGAAAATTAAAAAATTAAAATGATTTTTTTTTTTTAATTTTATAGCATTTTATTTTTGTATCCCATGGGATAGAAATAACTTTTAAATGCGTGCGAAGCCATGGGCTGAAAATAGTAGAACAAATATAAAGCTTACCTAGAACTACAATTTCCACAGTTGTAGTCAAAACCAACAAGTATTTGACAAAACTTTGAAATACTCCAGCTTTGGGTTTCACTAAGCCTACACTGACTATAGTCTCTCCCAAGCCATCGAAGTAAGCCACATCACTGCCATGTTCAAATGCCCAAACATAGATGTTGCTATCGATTGCAAGCCATACCCGACTGATTTCAGGGAATACTCCCATCAAACAATGGCACTGCATATCTGATCAGAATGCTAAGAATATTACACAAACAAGATGATATGAACTGATGTTAATTTAATAGCTTCATTCTTAGCTTTAAATTGAAATTGAAAAGGATACGAGCGAAGTGTTCCATGATCTCCGATGGCAAAGGAACTTTGTTTACAATCTTCAACTGTGATAGGTTTGGATGGTTTAGCAGTGCTGCAAGGTTCCTGTAGTCTCCGGCGTTCAGACCACTGCATGTTGGATTTCTTTGAGCAGCTATACCAGTGATCTACAAACACAGAGGTTGTTTTTAGAATTTATTTTGTTCATAAAATTTGAGATGTCTTATCATTTGGTAGCGATTGTAAGAGTATAAACATGCATAATAATTGTATAAGATGTTGAGCAAATAATTAACGAACCTCTAAAAACGAAGGGCGCGAATTATCAGTGCAAATAAACCGGTCCAACGTACAGCCGGCTAGCTCCAAGGATTCAAGATTCATCTTGCTGCCGTCAGCTAACCGTGATGCGTCAATACCATTAGTTATTATTGTCGGCATCTACAAACAAATTGAATGCATACTAGAAAAACAGAATTCTGAAATTTTTGATTGAATTTCGTTGAACGGATATAGGTTATGTTATCTGTCAATTTGAATTGACAATCACTTACCTTAGTTTTTTAGAAACCCCGATATTCTAGAACTTCTAAACATATATAAAATTATTATCTTCATTTATTAAGCGCACGTTAATATAAAACATTTATTGAATTAGCTTTTTACAGTTTTTCAGAAAGTTTTCAAAACTGTAACGACGTTATCTTTACTTGCTTATCAAGCAAAGCAAACAAGCAAAGCAAGCAAGCAAAACAAACTCAAAACAAAGAAAATCAGTCCTACCAACAACGTTCGGGGGAAAAAAGTCATGGCTTGGCACCATGGCACCTCAAACTTTTAGCTACAATAAGCGCCATCTGTTGTCCAGTGAACTTATAACTACTCGACGCTAGATGGCGCTTTTGACCATGGTCATTTTCTTTTCTATCATAACTCACTAGATGGCGTGACCGTTGTTTTGACCAAAATAATCAACAATAATAATTTGATATTTTGAGATATTTTAGGTGCAGGTAGCTACTACCATATATAAATCTAGTACTGAGGTCTTAGGACAAGTTCTTATTAGTCTCAGTGATCTGTCGTGTCTGAAGTTGAGATGGCTTGGCTTAACGTCATCTACGTATGTATTTCTCTCGTGATTTGATTACTACCTAGGTACCTATAATATCTATTTATTACTACTATCATGGACTAACTAATGCTACTATCTAAGCGCTACAAATGAAAACAATTTAAATGTTGCCAATATTTAATACATCAATAAATCTACCTATGTTAAGTTTAATAACAATTGTCCTTTAGGTTCACCAATCACTTCTTCGTCGAAAATAAGCTGTCCACGGAGAAAAGTTTTCTTCACAACACCTTTCACTTTACGGCCGATGTAAGGTGTTATCTGAAACCAATAGTAAGTAAGTAGGTAACATCCATCCGCTGGGGAAATTATATTAAAATTGACTAGTTACATTTCCTAAATAAACCGGGATTCACATTTATGCAGGGAATTTGTACCGGAACAAAGTTTTATATAAGTACAACAAATAAAATGAAATGCATATTGGAATCATATCCCAGCCATATCCCAGCCTTATTGCTATGAGCGATCTCTTCCAGATAACCTTGGATGGACTGGACATGTAAGAGCAACAAAGACATACAAACACTTGAAAATAATTAAAAAAGGAAAGAAGTCAATAAATACTACATACATATAATACCTACATTAAAAAAAATGCAGGACAATTAAGAATAAGAATGAATAAGAATATGACTGATATACATAATACAATACATAGATAGATATTTTTATTATTATACATAGAAAACGACCAGAACACCCTGAACAAATGTCTGCAGATCGTACACACATTTGTCTCGAGGCGGGAATCGAACCCGCAACCTCCTGCGTCGCAGGCAGACCTTCGCCCACCGCGCCACATCGGTCGTCACTTAATATCCTTTAAAATTATAATAAACTTACATAGGTAGTAGATAAAGTAGTCTAATTTTTCAACGATAGATAATGCTGATGAAGCAGTTTTTTAAAGATGAAGATGGAGTGATTTGGCATGTTTTGGTATTGAAACTGACCTTATTCTTATGCCTTATATTATCAGCAGTGACGGTAAAATAATCTTCAGAATCGAAGAAAACGAGGTCCGCATCTAATCCCGGTTTTATAGCCCCCTTCTTGTGTTGAAGTCCGCAAAGGTTTGCTGGGCCAGAGGAGAGGTATTTGCTGATAGACCGCAAGTCCAGCCCACGAGCGCTTGCCGATGTCCAAAACAACGATAATCCTGTGAAGTGTCAAGCAATATCATAATACTTGAGTGTTGTTGAGATTACTTGAGATTCTGGCAAAGTACAAGCGAAACTAGCGCCGCCAGTAATTTTTCGCTGCATTTCCTGTCTAACAGTTTCATGGCCCACGACTCTTTTAGCTACCAAGATCTTATGAAATTAAGTCGTTTTGCTTTTATAGTCGTTATGCAATCTAGTCCTTACGAACCTTACCCGTCTCATGTCTATCTCCAGTGCCCTCGGGCGGGGCGCGGCGGCGATCCGACCCGCAGGGGCGAGGAGGCTAGGCAGTGAATGTGTTAAACCATTACTGAGGTATTCAAAAACTTATATTATTATATTATCAGGGAAATGTTGTGATAATTTTTGATAATGCTTTGTGTGGTATGACGCTAGTTTCGCTTGTACCTTCGCCTTACGTAAAACGAGGATATTCAAATTTCAATTTATGTAAAACATAGAGCCGTTTTTTTTTGTTTGAACTAGTAATGTTTTTGCACAGAATAACTATACAGGGCTTCTTGAGGTGGGAGTGGACGGCCAAATCCGAAACCATGAGAGTTAGAGATAAGTTATTATATTACTGACCATGAGAATCACAGAAACTCTTGAAGTCTTGAATGGAGTTCCAGTACTGTATAGTACGATAGTACTACGATTTAGTTGAAATAAAGTGACGTGTATACCAAATTGAACGGAAGAAATGCCGCCCCAAGCTTCCAAATTATTGCTGCACTTCAGTTCTGGAGTGCAGGGCGAGTGATCAGAGACAACCAGGTCCAATTTATCATCCAGCAAGTATTCCCAAAGTTTTTCCTGTCAACGAAATTCACACATTTTAGGGAAAATATTTTCGTCACTTTGTACTCGTAAATGGACGTGAATAAAAAGTTGAATAGTGAATTACTAAAGGCAAGGAAATTTCTGTAGCAGAAGTCTAGCCTTAGCGCGACAAAATATTTACAGTAGCTTACCTTGTTCCCCTTATCCCTGATTGGAGGAGCGCACTTGTACTCGCTTTTCCCTTTAGGTATTTCCTCAGCGCTAAAGGTCAGATAGTGATGGCAAGTCTCGGCGGTGACTCCGCCGTGCCAGGAATCATCACCTCGGTCTTGGCGAGCCTGACGTGCCTTCTCTAGAACAGGGACCACCTCGGCTGATGATACGTGGACTATGTGAACTCGGACGCTAAAAAAACACATGTCATCTTCATCATAGCTTATGTTTGCTTTCTACTTGAAGCCTCTTCATGCTTGACTTGTGCATATACATTCTACATTTTAGCTTTATGGCACAGAAGCTGCTATACTAAGGGTACGTTCACACATCATCCGTTTTACAGTGGAATCCAGTAATGTGTCTGAATACGCTTACACAACTACGTCCTACACCGCCGAATAACGGATCCAGTTAAACGGATGCTATGTGAATGCGCTCCAACTGGTACGGAAAACTCACTCTGTTTTTTCAAGGAAACTGGTAATCAAGGAAATAGCATTCAATTCCATTTTCGGAGGCCTTGATTCAAGATATGTGTTGTATTCTTCTGGATCTGATAGAAACAACATTTTATAATTTTAATCACAGACAACATTTTAATCATACGTAATAAATCTAAACTAAAGCAACGAGTTTACTTATTTACTTACCCTTCTTTTTAATCTTCCGTTTGCTACCAGTTGTTGTATTTTCTTCTACTTCCATTTCAGCATGGAACTGAAAAAACAATTTCAGCCCGTTTTACACGACACTCTGAAAAAAGTGCGCGTTGAAGTCTTTTGTAGGCGATGATTTTATCCTTTTTAATAGGTAAAAGATTTTAACGACCTCCCAATCCCAACGCTACGAACAAATTTGAAAAGGCATTAGTTTAAGGCGCTACCCCGACCCAAATAGCGCCGCCACCTATTTTATCTTATTATTTATTACATTGAACAAAGGAAATTTCGAAAATTTCAAAGCGTTAAGTTTTAACTTCAAATCCGGTTTCTTACTGTTGTATAGGTACAGAATATCCAGCCCTCAATGAACATTAACTAATATAATAAAACACTGTTTTTACCGGATTGCTCGCGTATATTTTATATTTTGTTTATAACCTGACGTTTCGGAGGCTTTTCAGCTTCCATGGTCACAGGCTGACTGAGGTGACAGTTGTGAGTGAGTTCTCGCGAAAATAACCTTAGAATTAACTAATATTTCAAATAGGACTTACAGCCAGCAGAGAGCCAGTCCCTTCTAAGGCCTCAAAAGCCTTCTCCAAATCCTCCGGCTCTACATTAGGAAACTCGTCCACGCCACTCGGACAAAGGAAACATTTGAACCCCACTACACCAGCATCAACGAGGTCCCGAAGCGAGTTCTGAAATCGATTAAAACATAAATCAAAAACAATCTTAGCGAGAAAAAACAAAGTGTCTTTGGTCCATGTTTATAATGCAGGAAAATCCTAAGGTGCACCGAACCGTCTCGACTGCACTAATTACATAAATCTTGAAGGGACCTGATTTATTGTTTTTTCTTTTTATGTTTTGTGCAGGTACAAAATCGAACTTTGTGTGATTCTGGCGTGATATTTTGAAATTCACACCTAAATAAGGGACACCCTACTTCTTACCAAATTACGCACCCAATTAACTTTAATGCTACATTGTCGATGTTCAACTCCTATAGGAAACTACATAGATGCACTCTGTCGTAGAGTAGATTCCTACTTAAATATCAATCCATATCAAATAAAAATAATCAGTATAGTAATCCATTATACAAATTCTTACTCGTGTCCATGTGAATACCTATGTATGTATAACCTATGTTACTAGGTATATTTTTTTGGTGAATGAACAACGAAAAATAAATGTCAATAGAAAATTTATATCCTTATATCTTATTTCAAACGCAATTTAAATACATAAGTTTTAAAATCTTTATCACCGCGAGACAGTTATTGATATATTTTGAAACCAGTTTATGTCTCGATTGTATAAAGTATTTTATGGCAAAAGATCTCGCATCAGGCAGTCAATATGAAAAATAACTATTTTTACATTCGAAATTCAATTTAATTAATATTGTCTTTTGTATTCTGCGTGTGATTTTTTTTCCTGGTTTAACCAGGAGTTAGATACATATTGTTGATGTAAAATGAAACCAGGCTGGTTTCGTGTTGTGTATTCATCATTATAAGATAAGACACGTGTAAGTACTTTCAATCTGGGTCCGGCTCTACATTGCCTCAATGTCTCGTGTTTTACGGCCGAGGTCACCTCGGTAACCTTAAATACTTTACCTGATTTCCCGGGATTACTCCTCCCCAAAAGCCAACGTCTACATAAACATTATTCTTCGCTGAGTCAGCTTTAGTATTCAAGTTCTTTACTGTTGTCGTCGGCGGAATTGAATTTCTGGAATAAGAAGCAGAATTCTCAAAGAACACTAAGGCCCGTATTATGAAAGCTTGCTCGGTCCTCAATCTGTGCTTGAGTAACGATTTTCTATGGCATAAACGTCACTCAAGCATAGATCTATGACTGAGGAAGCTTTCATAATACGGGCCTAAGTCTTTTAAAAGCTCAGAACTGTAAGTAGTCTTAGCATTTCAGTACAAGGAGGTACTTTACCCACTACACATGGAATCTATCATGATCATAATCACCATTCAGCTTATAATATGTTAACCCACTCCCTGACATGTGCCTCTCCCGCTCAATGAGTTAGAAAGAGAGCAGTCTTTCGCATATCGTCATCCCACCCCACCTGATGTGATCAAGTGGGATGACATGACAACCGTAACTTGATATCTACGAATATCAAGTTACGGTTATCATGTCGCGGTTTACACTCAAGACCTCACAAAACCTAACAAGATCATTAAGAACACACGCTAATCCGTCCTAAAATTTTAATTGCTTAACAACGCTTACAGCGGCATGTCGACAATGGTGGTGATACCGCCGGCTGCAGCAGCGTTGGTGGCGGTTCGGAAGCCCTCCCATGCTGTTCGGCCAGGTTCGTTCACATGGACGTGAGAGTCTACCACTCCGGCTAGTAAGGCAAAGTCACCACCATCTATCACCTAAGAAACAAAAATGGTGTAGCTTACAAGAATGCGTAAACAATTATTGGGAATGTTTAGTTAGATTTAGGAATATAAACTGCTCGACAACATAAAAAAAAATCTAAGCCATTAGTGTTAAGATCTCTTAGGGTCAGTTCACAACGAGACGTGACGCGACACTGCGCTCACTTTGATTCAAAATGTAACATTATTTACTTTGCAAAACGATTCCAATTTTCAAAACGATTCAAATCAACGATTCAGCGCAGCGCCGCCGCGGGGAGTTTTCGCACTTTGCCAACATAGAATTTGTACCGCAGCGTCGTGTCGCGTCTCGTCTCGATGATGTGAGCTGACCCTTAGCAGTATAGTAGATAATACTCAAAGTACTTATCAACGTTTTGATTTTTCTATTTATAGAGGATAGGACATAAGGAGGTCAATCATTGTTATCAGTAGACATCATTCACGAGATTTAATAAAATTTACCCTTAATTTGATCAGGGCATAAAACCTTTCAAGAAGCCCAAAATAATTGGATAAGCTCCGTCAAAACACGACCATAAAATTGTTACGACTTACGACCCGAACTCAATTTCAATAAGTTTTATAAAAATATAAATATCTGCAATCAGGCTCTAACTGATATTAAACTACCAACCACACCACATAATACTGTGAAATAACACTAATTTGAAAGGACCCTTAAAAGTATAAAGCCATATTTTTACCGTAATCTTTTCTCTGCCATCTGAAATCAACTGGTCAGATTGTTCTCTAGTGAGGACTTTTTCAATAACACCATTTTCTTTCACCAACACTCCTCCATCAATGATTCTATCTTCTGTTACCAATTGTTTACTCAAAAACAGCTGTTTAGGAAGCACCATGTCTAGTTTAGTAAAGCACCCACGACTTGCACTTATCACTTGTTGTTTAAAACTAAGCTTTGATTTAAAGATGTAGCTCTACACCTACTCATAAAGATAAATATTATCTTCTGTGGGCCTGAGCATGGAGCAACATAATAGAAGTAAACAAATCACAAATAAAGATAGGCAACTGAATACTCATAAAATACTTAGATAGCTTAGATAGGTACTTGTACATAAGCTGTTGTTAGTTGATTTTTAATTATCTTTTAAACAAACATCATTAATTAACTAGTTACAACGTCATTACAAGTAGATGCAGTGCCAGAGTATCTAATTGTAGAGTACCAATCGCGAGAAATAGAACAATTACCAATCTACCAGCAACTGAAGTTATCAATAATCATGACCCACCTACCAAAAAATACAGAGTCAAATTAAAATCCCGTTAGGCACAACAATAGCAATGAAATGAACCTTTAATTACATTGAAACTCAATCCGTGGGCGAGTAGGCACACCGGTGTTGACGAATCGCGCAATAAATGCCAATGCCTCGCCTTGAACTTCGCCTTGGAGAGCACGCGGGATGCTCCTGCCCCCGGGCGTCGCCTACCGGCCTCAACCCTCCTGTGCACGCTCGCATTTACTCACATTACTCGTTATGTACTGGTAAACTGTAAACAAATACCGGTTCCGCTTGGACCTTCGAAAAGGGCATGATCCAGAAACCGAGAGAAATAATCGAACAATTTTTAAACAACCAACAAAAATATATCTGAATTTTCCGTCACTGGATCTCAATGCTAAAAGCTAGGTCACTAAATGTTTCTGAAACAAGGGCATTGCCAATTTCAGGGTCTACTTGGTGCGTACGCGCGCTGTAGATACAGTTAGATGGTGTGGAGTCGGCTCGGCGGTACACAATGCGAGTGACATTGGCAGCAAGAAAGGAAGAGACGCAGCATGCATAGTAATGATGAAGGCGCCCAGCCGCTGCACAGAGACACCACGTAGCCACCACCTGACGGTCGATAAGCATAGGTGGTAAACATTTTCAAGTAAGTAGGTATTAGAACTATTCGTGCAATGCAGAGCTTCTGTACTAAGAAATCTGCAATCTTCAAAAGCGTCTAGGTAACAAAGATCCATTACGATTTACTGCAGAATGAGATAGTCAAAAAGAAAGAACTGCTTTAATAAGAATTAATGGGGGAAATGATAGTACCGAAGAAAGTAAGAAGAGGTATACCTATGTTCGCGACCTCTGATAAATGTAGAGTAGCGTACTCTTCAAACAGGTAGGTACTAACTTACTCCTGTGGCTATATTCCAATATACTCCATAGTGCGTATCGTTTCTAGTAGTATAACAATTAAAGGTGGTACTGTATTAGGTGCTTGTGATAATATAAATAGTACTTTCGAATGAGACAAACAAACTTGGGTGAGTAATGTTTGGCTAAATGAGTGAGTAAGGAAAACCACAAGTTCGTTATTATTAGTCTTTCCTCTTTGTTCCTTAGTCTTAATTAAATTTGGAAATGCCGCAAACAAAACAAATCCTCAATCAGAAATCATATATTAAATTAAAGAAATAAGTAGTAACATGGAAGGTTATAATTTCGAAAAAAAAAAACAACGAAATGATTTGCTTCTGTCTGTGTGATTTATAGGAACATTGGCACAGGTAGTTGTAAAATAATAAAAGCTCATAAGAACCGGTACCAGTAATAGTATTTAGAGTTAAAAAAAAACTGTCTGATAGCCATTTAAAAATAAGCAATATTTTTTGAAAAGGAACCTGTACGTGCATCCTCACAAAGGTCCAAGCATAAATTCAATATTTGCGTCACTCAAGTAAATAACAATATTTATTACAATTTCATCACGATTCACGGCCATAAAAAAATTCAATAATCTTCCCATAGAACCTTGAATATATGTTTAAAAATAAATTTAAAAGATGCTTAGAATCTAATACTTTCTATTCGCTCAAAGAATTCTTTGGCAAATGATGAACCCCTAGTAATGTGTGTCTTATTTTTAAGACCCTAAATTAATAAACTGACACCTAAAAATATACCCAATAAAGGATTACTGAGATTTAAAGGTACCTACCTATTGAAAACTTTGTATTGTATGTATACTTTTTAAGAAGCTGTTGAAACTGTACTGTACACTGATGTTTTTGTACAACAGTTAATAATACACATAACATAACATACAACAACATATTTCTGATTCTGATTCATTAAGTTTTGTATAACATTATAAATTGTTAAAATAAATGAATTATGCTGGACAATTAGCACAGCATCATTTAGCCCCAAACTTAGCAGAGTGCCTGTTGTGTTAGGGTACTAGATAACTGATATTAAACATGTATTACAATTATTATAATTATGTATATTTATTAATTATACGTATAGATTATGTTTTGTTGTACATAGAAAACACCCAGAACACTCGAAACAAATATCTGAAGATCGTACAAACATTTGTCCCGAGGCGGGCAACGAATCCACAACCCTCTGCGTTGCAGACAGATCTTCACCCGCTGTACCTTAGGGGTCGTCAATTGGGAAAACAAATTGGAATGCTATTTCTGTTGAAAGGGAAAAATAAATGAATACTAATAATTTCATTTTTAATAAAAAAAATATAATAATAAATTCGATCATACCACCCTGCTAAGCATGCTCTATGATGTGCCTCTATTTTTTACAACATACCTTAAAAAAACTCGATTTAAAAGAAACCTGAAAGCTCTCCTAAAACAGAACACGCTTGTACATCCCAAAGATTTTAAAACTGATGTGCATTAATATGGGTGCGAGATACGATTGGAACTCGAAACCGATGTCCGAGTATTTAACACAAGGGGTCTCGCGCGCCGCCCGCTCAGTCGCACCACACACGCGACACCGGCGAAGCCTCCCAAGATTAATTACTAACTTTCTTTAAAACAATAACACAGGTAGGTTCAAGTTCAAACTTTACTTTTAAATTCTCTGTCAATCAAATGAGGTTTGTACGAAGATTTAAAAAGGTGTGGTGCTAAAAAGGTTTTTCGTGTTTCAGATAACATCAGCGAGATCCAAAGCTCCCCATTATGGGGCTCAACTTCACACCATGGGTAAGTGAATCTAATTGAATTTCTACCCCTTAGCTGGGATTTCATCCTACCCTATTTTTGGCATGACAAAATTCTGGAATACAGAAAAATCCAGACAGCGTCATTGTGGATTTTTGGAATCATAAGATTTATTGACGTTTCTACTCTACTACAAATTACATTTTGACTTATCAATACTAATGGCAGAAGCAATTATGGTTTTCAATCTATCCGATGTTATTGACCCCTACTTTATATGCATAAGTGATCGATTTTATTGTAATGGCCCAAACTACTCCAAGATTAGGTAGGTATATATTTTTTTGTTTTAGTTGATCGTTTTTCTTATTTAATTTGTTTAAATCTACTTTTTCCGAAAAATTTAAATTCTGGCCATAAATTTTCGATTGACGGTGACGAATTGAGTGTCCCAAAATTTCACTAAGTGAAATGAATATGCCTTGGCTCATACCATATGCACGGCATTCGACCCAGTTAGTAATGGTCGAAAGTACCCACGTGCATAGGTCACACTATACAGGGCATTAGGACTAGGACGGGATCAAGGTTGTTACGCCGGGAAAATTCTTAATGAGGTTTTATTCCTGTAAAATTTTGGTGGCAACCGTGTTTTGTTTGCACTTATTTTAATAAAAACTCTTATAAAGTGTATTATGTGTCTTTCTGACTAATCTTTACGCTATCGCGTATTGATGGAATGTTTTAAAAAGTTTTTTGGGTTACTTTGGAACCCTGAACTTGCGCTTGCTAAAGTGTGTAAACAACAAAGCGCCGTTAACGGAAGTCAATTGACAAAGCGATGACGAACTTTCAAGTGTGTTTTTAACTTGAAAAACACTCGTTATAAAAACCAACTAGCTTTATTTGTTTGTTTGTTTGTGGGTCGGAAGTTAAACTCAGCTGCATTTGGCTAGCCGTAACATCCATATCTTCATCTCATACCATTTCATAATGAGGAAATTCTTTCTATCTATAAGATAGAGTCAATTTCTAATACTTACTCTACATGCGTGTGTGTGTGACTATTTTTAATAGAGTCTATTACTATTCTACGCACAACTCCGTTACTTACCTAGTGATCGTCTTCTTTGTCAGCTTATAAACTCATTCCTAGGTTCAATTAAAACGTATACCTATCGCACGTTCCTTTCGCTAACGTGTAATTAATATTATCAATAGTAGGTAAGTCAACTCAAACATCATAAGAAGATTAACAAAGAAAATAAGAATATTAACAAAAAAATAACAATCAAATAATAGAACTAAATTAAAACTAGTATGTAAAATTGAAACGATTGAGCCAACTGCAGACTGTTGCCAGAAAGAAGAAGAAGATTTGTATTTTGTTTTCTGTCTTCACACTAATATTATAATAACGAGAATTTGGATGTTTGTTACCTCTCTCTTCCCAAAATTAATGGACGTATCGTGAAAATTCGTGAAAGGTACCTAGTTCTAAACCTGGATTAATATTTATAGACTTTTTTACACAAGCGAGCGAAGACGCAGGCAGAAGCCAGTGGCAGGATAAATACAACATGCATCGGTCGAGCCCTCGTGATATGGGTTAATAGCAGGGAAATAATGACTGCCTATAATAAAATAAGAATATCATTATAAAAGTACCAGAAGCTGGAGTCGACTCATTTGCGGTGAAGTTATTGCCTTTTCAAAGTATGCTCAAACTCGTTACTCGGTTCATTTCATATACATGCTTAAATATGCATAGTGCTTTGCACGCAGGAACAACGATCGTTCGTCGCTCTTTGAGCACTGCAATGTCATGTTGAAGCCTTCAACACTATTAAAAACCCAAGAAAAAAGCAAGATTGTATAGTATTTATATGATGATCATGTCTTCCTAGCCAAATTTCGGCCACGGCGGCGCGGCCAGTCTCAACAGAGACAAGCAATTTAAGTAGGGCATATAGAGCATGAACATTTAGTGCACAAGTGAGTGCGTAAACACAGGTGCACTCTATATTCCCTCACTCCTATAATCTCGTGGGACGACAGACCGACACGACCACGAAAATAGATACTAGTCGACGATTAACAGATCATAAAATCAATCATCTTTTCGCAAATTCTCTACTCAACCTCAACTGTCAATAAAATGTTTATTGGATACAGTTTATAAGCCTTAAAACTGATATGTTGTGAGATTAGCAAAATAAAACCGCTTGGGATTTTTATAGCATTAAATTATCCCAGATGTGGACAAAAAAAAATAAAGACCCAGTCCTAATCGTTGAGCGAAATGTCGCGCGGAAATAACTAAGCATAAAGACTGGTTGGGAAGATGACGATGACCTCTCTTGTCTACCTGCTTCTGCTTGCTTTGCCCGTATGCAAATCCCGAACGACTCGAGTCATTGGACACACAAAAGATAATTTTGCACTCATTTTTAGACGAGCAATTTATCTCCATCATCTCTTTAGACTCTCCCGTAAATGTTTTATTAGTATCTGGAGAACAATTATGGATCGCTTTGTGTTTATGATTTAGCATTTAGACAACTACCCCTTGTTAGAAGTTTGTTAGAGCCATGGTAGAGCTTCTCAAAGAGTTGGTAGGAACAGTAAGAAAGCTGTGAATGTCAGTGGGGGTCACCCTTAAATTTAATTACATCCTAGGGTTAATTATGGTATTAAATAGTGGTAGTTATACCTAGGGTTAAATTAAATTACATCCGAAACGGAAACGCGTTTTCATCTCTCTCACACGGGGTGGATAATCGGACACTTATCTTTTTTCTGCGTTCTTCTTTCTTGTCCCAAGGCGTGTATACCTACTCACAATAGAGGCCACCATAAATCCCCAGTTTATCTCATGAGACAAAAAGTAGTAGGAAATAGACCAAAACTTCCGAAAAACTTATGCCATACCTGGGCATAAGTTTTTCGTACATATTTATTAACAAGGAATCGTATAAAGCTCGCTCTATTACATCACATATTATTTTGTTATTTTAATCATTTCGATTTGTTACGGTACTTTATACCTACTAACAGGTGGTCGTTGACACTATCAAAAATTAGAAGAAAATAAACAGACTTTAGTAAACCCGTCTCAAGTGTTGATCTTGTCAAGTTATGTAAATTAGGTAAGTTCGTGTGCGATACCTCATCGATGGGTCACCGACCGCAATCGCCCACACTTATAAGTATTTTCAGTGGGTACAGTGTAATCAATAAGCTATGTAACACTTATTAAACGGCTATTTTGGATCCATTCAATTCTATTGTGTTGGGGACACAAAGCAGCGGGGTATCTATCAGCCGGTACGATTTAAGATTAGGTATGTATTTTTTGCAAGCGATAACGGGACGAGATTCTTAATTCAAGTGTCCCCGGGTAATTGATTTCTATTCGCATTGTTGAACCGAAAGATGTACGCATATTAAGGCTTTTCGTTCAGGGTCAACGATCTCTTAAACTTTTGTTCGGCAAACTCATGCAAAGCAGATCACGATGGGTGTTCGGAATTGATACAAATGGAATTACCAACTCACGAATCTATTCAAGTCTTGTAGTCTGGTCACAATTTGGAGGTATAATACTAATTTGTAATGTTATTTCAGTGTGCACTGGCCCTAGTGCTCTGCACAAGTGCTGTGGCATCACCAAGAGTAAGGTCGTCTTTCACTCGAAGCACAGTGGAGACCATTCCGCACCATGATCCGATCCCAGTTCCCGTCAGAGCATCAGTTGAAAGCATTCCTCTCAGGTAACCTAATAATAATAATGCTGGACAATTCACACAGCATTATCCAGCCCCAAGCTAAGCAGCTAAAATTATAAGAATGCTCCTAAACTATTGTAAAATTCATACATATTGAAAAATTGCTAAATTTATAGTGATTGTGTTTGTTTCTAGGGCCCTTCGTGAAGAAAGTGAAGGAAGGCTACCCTTGCGTGATGCAGTCGAGAAAAGACCAATTTCACTAATCGATAGGGGATCTTCTTTCAAATATGTGGAGGTAGAAGTAAGTATTCTTATTCTTATAATAGTGTGATCAAACTTACCGACTCCATAACGATCAAATTCATAAACTTTTCTATTTCTTTCGTAGGACGCTGATAGCATCGGTTTTGAAGGCTTAAAATCTTACTACGGAGCAGCTCTTCACATGAACAAGTAAAATTCTTCTCGCTTTTTTTACTTTTTTTCGGCACCGTCCGTAGAGTATACACACCATCGAAACTTAGTGGAACATTTTGAATTCAAATGACATTTTTCAACAAGTTGAATAACATCCTTTATTCTACATGTGAGCAAAACCCTATTTGCTGACTGTTTTTGATCAGCAATGTCACCGTTTTCGAGCGGGAGCAGAGAAAAATATTTTTGTGGCATCTTCCCTATAGGTCTTCCCTTAGGTGGGAATGATGTTTTTTTTGCTAACCCATGGTGTGGGGTATACCCTACTTACGCTTTTTATTCATGTACATTTAAAAGACCGCAGACTGACTAACATTATCCAACTACAGCAATACACAGCGCAACGACGAGCGGTTACAACTCGGCAATGCAAACCTACAAGAAATGCAGCAGACCTCGGGTTCGCTATCAGCCAGACGGCTGGTGGTATGCTACATGCAGTCCTGGGCCGCGTACCGAGCACCGCCGCTGGCCTTCACAGCTGGACTCGTGCCAAAGTCATGCACGCACTTGCATTACGCATTCGCAGCTCTACATCCTCATACTTACGCTGTTCTACCTCGTAATGAAGACTATGATATTGTCAAAGGTATGTGGACGTTGAAATTCAATAACTATCTAAAGAGGAATGAGTGGTGTACTACAGTAAATATAATATGGCGTTTATTACAAAAACTGAAAAAAGACTTCAAATTCCTGAATATTTACTGCTGTTTTTATTTTTAAGTGATAAGCGACAAATAGTTACTGCTCTTTAATATTTTTGGGATCACTGCAAGAGTACCTACAATCTCTCAAAGAGAAAAGATTTTCGAATCCAGCAGAATAAAAAACATGAATAAAAAACAGTACCTCCTGTATTTTTTATGATCAGTTAAAAATAATGTTCATTTGTCAACACAGGTGGTTACCGCATCGCAACTGGTTTGAAGCGAAGAATCCCAGGTCTGAAAGTCATAATCAGCGTTGGAGGTGAAGGCACAGACCGGCTCTTCAATGAAATGGTTCAAGAACCTAGAAGAAGGAACATGTTCATCGAAAGCGCCATTTCCTTCCTTCAGGAGCATGACTTCGATGGACTGGATCTCCACTGGGTTTATCCAGGTACTTATTTTATTAGTAAATCCTATTCAATTTTCATTGATAATAAATGTCCATTGTAAAACAACTTTATTAACAAAGCAAATTATAATCAAATAATAGAATTGTTAAATGAATCTATAAATAAACTGCAATGAACTCATTTTACAGGAGAAAAAGACGATAGAGAAAGAGACTCTCTGACTGCTCTACTTTACGAACTTCGCGAAAAATTCTCTTCGTATGGATACATTTTATCAACGGTTCTTCCCCCATTCAGGTAAAATCAAAACAATAACAAAAAGAACGTAAAATATCAATTAACAAAATAACTATCGATTAAGTACTTTCACGAAATTTTACGAATATTACAAATTATTCCAGGTACCAAATAGAAGATGGCTACGATCTAAGCGCAGTTAGCGGTGCGACCGACTACGCTATCTTACAAGCTTGGGACATGACACATGGAAAACGTGACGAGCCACCTCCAAGAGCTGTACAGCACAGCGCTCTTCATAAAGACCCCGGTGCCACTTCAAGAGATCAACGCTATGACAATATTGTAAGACATCTATTGTATCAAACTGTTGAATTTTACTTGTAAGTAAATAAAACTAGTTTTACTGATACTTGCAATATTTTGCAGGAGTTTGTCGTCAAATATATAATCAGACATGGAATGGCAGCAGAAAAATTGGTGCTAGGAATCCCTTTGTTCGGAAAAACTTACACATTAGCCTCCTCAACTACACCCTCACCTGGAGCTGCTATCAGCGGCTGGGGTGAAGAAGGACCTTACACTCAGACGAAAGGAACGCTGGCCTACTTCGAGATATGCATGGCCGAGAGGGAAGGCAAAGGAATCAGTGGTAAAGATGAAGCTGGAAATGCTTATGCTGTTTTTGATAACCAATGGGTCACATACGACACTCAAGCGACTGTTTTGGAGAAGGTAAACATTTCTAACAGTTACTAAAATGATGGTATGTCCCGTAAATGCTATAAAAATGCTATAAATTTGTCTTTTACAGATGAAGTTTGTAATAAGTGCTGGATTGGCTGGCGCAGCCGCTTGGTCAGTTGACATGGATGATTTCAGAGGACTGTGTGGCACACCATACCCGATTCTGAGCGCTATATCAAATTCTTTGAACGGTAAAAAATATTGCCAACTGCTACTGTTAGACTAACAGTAGCAGTTGGTATAAACTTGACCTATACACTTGCAGAAGAACCAGTTAAATCAGATCAGTCTTCGCTTAAGATTGGGTCGTGTGAGGAAGGCTATCCATACCTTGCGTCCGATGAAGAGTCTTGTGCTCATTTCCACTTCTGTTCTGGTGGCATCAGCTACAGAATGAACTGCGAAGAGCAGAGGTTGTATGATCCGTCAACTGGATTTTGCGGGTAAGTTTTGTCGAAACCTTTGCAGGTTTAAGACTCATGTCAGTTAGTACTCTTCAGAGAACTTTGAGATGATTTCTACGTAAATTTTTGTTTTAGGCATTCAGATGTGGGTAAATGTATGCCAGGACAAAGCCTCAGGATTAGTGTGGATGATGCAGCACGTTACCTTTCGCAGGTTTATGAAAATGACTTTGAAGTAAGTTACATTTAACTAGCTTATATATACCTATACCAGTTTTTGTTTTCACTTCCTGTATAAGTTTCTATACCAAGTTTTTGATTTTTTACAGTGGAATGATGCGCCCAAAGAATCGCCTATGACTACGAGCAGAGAACCAGAAAGGTTTATCTCAAATATTGATATGGACATCAAGAGAAGTAATTTTCATTTTTCCATTTTTCAACAATTCTATTTCAAAAAGTCTTGTTATTGTTATCCTATCTGACACTTAAATTGGTTTCAGGCAAAGTAAGCGACAAAAAAGTCGTCTGCTATATGACAAGTTGGGCATTCTACAGACGAGGAGAAGGAAAATTCGTTCCTGAACAAATTGATACTAGGCTGTGTACTCACGTCGTGTATGCTTACGCATCGCTATCCCCCGATGAGCTCATAGCTAAGGAGTTCGATCCTTGGACTGACAGTACAAACAGTAAGAACCTACTCTACAATTTGGATTTAGTAGCCCGTAATTTTACCGATTGTGTACTCAAACAAGGTTTTGTTCCAGATATGTATGAGCGTGTTACGTCTTTGAAAGACGTGAAAGTCCTTCTTGGTTTAGGAGGCTGGACCGACTCGGCAGGAGACAAATACTCACGATTGGTATCCTCCGATTCTGCTCGTGCTAAATTCATTCAGAAGTTGATTCCGTTCTTGCGCAACAATAACTTCAATGGTCTTCACCTGGATTGGAATTACCCGGTTTGTTGGCAGAGTAACTGCAAGAAAGGTGCTCGATCAGATAAACCCAACTATGCCAGATTTATACAGGTAGAAAACTATAAAATAGCTGATATTCTAAGGTATTCCTAAGTTCTAAAATCAATTAAGTTTTAAAACCTAATTTTCAGGAACTCGCCAAAGCTTTACACGGAGCCAATATGGAGCTTGGTGTAGCCATTTCTGGTTACAAGGAAGTCATAGAGTCAGCATACGACTTCCCAATAATATCGAGGGAAGCAGACTTCTTGAGTGCCATGACTTACGATTACCATGGAGGATGGGAGAGAGCTACTGCACATCATACTCCATTGATTCCATCACCGAAGGATACATTGGCCTACTATTCTATCGTAAGTAAAAATACCAATCCATGTATTGTAATATTTATATCCGTAATCTATGCTGTTTATCTATAAAATTTGACTTGTCTAAGTGCTTATTTTGTAAGCCTAAAGAAATAAAGTTATTGAATTTTGAATTTTTTGAATTTTATGTAGTACCCATAACACAAGCTCTGATTAGCTTGGTGTTAGATGATGCTGTGTGTCCAGGGGGATTGTCCAGCATTATTTATTATTTGTTTAAGTATTAAAATATGTTACTTCTACAGGCAGATATTGATCTGCCTGAAGCAGACAATGACAACATTGGACATCAACTTAAATAGACTTTATAAATATTTTTTACTACTATTTTTTATGCTTTGATTGTGTTCCGTTTTATGAGCCAAATAAATAAATAAAATAAGTTAAAAAGTTGATGTCGCTCTACCTAGAAGCTACTAGAGTAGCGTAGTAGAGTCAAAATTCCCAGTTAAAAAACATCTTATTTTCATTTTAGGAATACGCAATCAAAGCAATAATTAGCGGAGGAGCAGACCCTAAAAAGCTCCTTCTTGGCATTTCCTTCTACGGTCAGTCATACAGACTGGCTGATGTAGAAGGCAGCAAGGGACCAGGGGCCCCTGCAGCGGGACCTGGCGAGCCAGGAGAGTTCACTAAGCAACCAGGAATGCTGGCATACTACGAAGTCTGCTACAGAGGTTTGTAGACATACCGACCAAAGAGGTTACTAGCATTCAACACTCGAAATTGAAGAGAGAAATTAAGTTTTTTTTCGAGAAGAATTTTCGAGAAGTATATTACTTTGACGACCTCTGTGGCGCGATGGGCGAAGGTCCGCCTGCGACGCAGGAGGTTGCGGGTTCGATTCTCGTCGGGGACAAATATCTACAGGTATTTGTTCCGGGTGTTCTGGTCGTTTTCTATGTACCTATAACTTCGATCAAAAATAAGTAGTTCGCGGCCTCCGGCAAAGCCGGAAATTTTTGATCGAAGACCTATAATAAAAAAATATCTATCTATGTAATGTATTGTATTATGTATATTAGTTATCTAGTACCCATAACACAAGCTCTGCTTAGCTTGGGGCTAGATAATGCTGTGTGAATTGTCCAGAAATACTTATTTATTTATTCAAAATGAACGCAATTTTTTAAAGCACGCCATAACCGATTATAATTTATTTAATTTCAGCTTGTATTGTCCCAATGCAGGGCAAAAGGGTCTCATCCTTTTTTCCACCTTTCCCTAATCATTCATCATCCTAATCAATAAATATCGATTGCTTGCAGAAAAAAATCTACGCTGGAAATCGGGTCGCCAGAATAACGCTGGACCCTATACGTATTCGGACAATCAATGGGTGGGCTACGATGACCCGAAATCTATCACTGAAAAGGTACAAGCCATTACGATTATTTCAATAACGCTGGCTGGCAGGAAACAAGCATGTGAACAAAACATGTGAATTAGCCTGAATTTAAATTCTAAATTTCGAACACATTTCGTTCTTTTTCTTTCGTTTGTATTTTATCAAATACGCAATAGTCACATGAGTGAAGTCACAAGCATACCGCATGTGACTTCAAAAATGCTGATTATTTTTATTAGTATTCTTTAGTGTTAAAGAAACATATTCGGCATATGTATTTATTTTTGTATTTTTTGGTGTTTTTATTGTTTTTGTGTAAACGTGAACGTCATCGTTCACCGTATTGCCATGAAGCTTTAGCCAAAGATTCAAATCACTTCAACAAGATATCGTTTTTGAAAGAAAGAAAATAATTTATTAGGTATTCATAACATAACACACGAACAACAAGCATGTTGGTTTTATCAATACTTGTTTCTTATTTTACTTAGCACTTTGAGTTGACCATATAAACGGTGACGTCATAGGAAAAGAGCAGCGTTTTTATCACCCGAAACTGAGTGCAGTTTTATTTATCGATTTTTTAGTAAATAATTTAAAAAAATGTGGGCGTTATATTTTTTTTCGATAGTGTAATAACATAAATAATCGATAAAAAAAATATGCATATATACCATATTGTTTAATTGTAATAATCTAGTACCATAAATAATTATAGCTGAAGTGAAATCAGATCATGTTTATCTAATGTGAATTTGATAGGTGGAATGGGCCATGCGACAAGGTTTGGGTGGTGTGACCGCCTGGGCTATCGACCTGGATGATTTCAACAACCGCTGCTGTGCCGAGCCTTCACCCTTGCTCCGCGCCGCTGGCAGAGCCCTTGGCCGCCAAGTACCATCGCCACCTTCGGCGGCTTGCGAGAGACCACCACAGCCTGTTACTCCTGCGCCTCCAACTACAACTACCGTTGAGTCTGATGGTTAGTCACTTGCTTAACTATAGATGGGTACCATATGTATAGATATAGATAGATACATTATAACTTGACTGTATACAGTGGCATGGAACGTTATGGTATACCACAACCATGCAACGTTGTGGTATACCATAACGTTCCATGCTAGCTGTCTTTACAAAGATCATTGAACAATGACGATCAACGTAACGCGGCGGGCGAAGGTCCGCCTGCGACGCAGGCAGTAGGTTGCGGGTTCGATTCCCGCCTTAGAGAGACACACTAGACACATGTTTGTACGATCTGCAAATGTTTGTTCCGGGTATTTTCTATGTTTAATAAAAAAAATATTATTATTCTAATTTAAAGTGAGAAGGAAAACATCTTGAGGAAATCGGCGTGGCGGCGGCGGCGGTGAGTTTTGTGTCGTACACCCCACACGTGCTGATCATTTAGATAGCGAAAAAGCTAGGTTTTGTGGCTTTATAGAAAACACTGAAAGAAGTTGTGTTGTCCTATTTTACCTACCTTATGTCCCAACACAACATACATACCTTACAGTTTACGATAAAAAAAACTGTGTAAAGGTTCTGGCGGCGGCGCTGGAGCCAGTCAAGATCACAACCACGGCGGCAGCCACGACCAGCATACATCGACCACTTGGCCGAGTTGGCAGCCACCTTCCACGTCTCCCGCCACGCAACAGACATGGTGGCCCGCGGCGTCTACCACGACGTCAACCACAACTTCGACAACTACGACTACAACACGACGACCAACGACGACTAGATGGACCACAACGACAGGGAAGCCTGTGGTCTCAGGTAATTAATAATAATATATTTTTAGCTGATTAATTTTAAGCCGCATCGTCTAACCGAGTAACAGGGAGGTGTGCCAAGCCAACTATTTATTCATATGAGGGATGCAAATTTTAGACACAAAAAGTCGCCAATAACGTCATCTTCGCCATGAAAGCGCTGGCAAGACTTTAACGACTTCCTCAGATCTCACGTGACCGCACCGAGTCTAAAGATATGGGGGAAGCCGTTGCCGCATTAGGAAGAATCACTTCCCAACACGACAAAGGCTAGAAAAAAAAGTCGCCGTTATTTTTTGTCATTGTTCCGTTTGCATAATAAACACAACCTAACTTGTAGTAGGTACTTACGTATGAACAGGATAATTTATAGTGTAATGAGTTTTTTTCCATCTTTTTGGTTCGAATTTAATTTCAATTTATTTATTTAATTAGAACGGTCCTACAGAACCACTTACACTAACTAATTTTAAGTGATATTATACAAAGATTAGAGATAAAAAAGTAGCAATAAAATGAGAATTAAGTATAAATTAATAAAATTACAAATTTCTAGTAAATACACATGCAATAGTAAATATTACAATAACAATAAATGATGTCAAATTACAAATAAGAAAAAATTAATTACAAAATTAAAATTTGACGAAGTTAATGTCAAATCACAGTTAATTATTATCCGTCAATCTCACAAAATCTTAGGTTGGATGGCTTATTTACAACTACCTCTAATCTGCTGCAGTCGACCTGCAATATTGATAACAATAAAATTGACATTATGTTCGGCGCTGTGTATGTTTTTGATGCTTGGAAGAAGACGCAAGAAGCTTTAGGCATTTTTTCTCGACTTGTCTAAAAGCATTCGATTGCGTACACCATGAAACATTAATCAGGAAACTACATCACTATGGAATAATGAATACCTCTTTGGATCCAATGAGTATACAATACTACCGTAATTTGGATCTTTTGGCATCTTTCTTACTTGAGTGATAGGATACAAAGAGTTGACATTAATGGGAAACACAGACCGTTTCCCAGTTACCTACAATGGGTGTACCGCCTGGTGTGGTGACAAGAGCACAGTGGAGTCTTAGTAATAGGGTTCCGTTTTTTACCCTTTGGGTCCCTTTGGGAACCCTAAAAACCATGGCAATATCGAGCTTCATCGTATACTTGAGAAATGAGCATCTACGTCCTACTGTATTTTTAGACCTTACTCTGGAAATTCTGGACTGGATGACATGGCCGCGTAGAAACAAAATGTCTCGTTTACGCATTCAGTCAAATACAATTTATCTATTCTAATAGAAAAATTTAGTAGGTATCCAACATAATTTATTAAGCTTCGACCGAGATCAAAGCATACAAAAACAGTCAATAAGACTCATTTGAGTGTTCCCCTCCACGGAAATCTTTAGTAAAAGGCGAAAGATTTATACGTGTTGAAGGGAAACCAGAGTGCCGAACGAAAATTATTTCAATCGAGTCACCAAAAACCGTGCGTTCTCGTCAGCGCGATCTAGAGCTCGTTCACTTTTAGCAGCGACATCTAGTTATGCGCGGGCTGGATTTGTTTGGGTGACGTCACAGCTATCGTAACCTTGGCCGTTGGCCGCGCATGCGGCAGAACCAGAAGGGCATGTACACGTACAGAAGATATTGTTTCGATTGAGAAGACAGTAATGCTAAATAATTTTGAGAGCACGGCTAGATAAATTGGTATGCGAGAAAATCTATTTTGTGCATATTCTACTACTAATATCTCCCCGCGGCTTCGCACGTGTTTTTTCTAAATATTGCACCATCAATTTCTTTAATTATTAGGAGTCTATAATAACTCAACTCCGCCGGATGTCTATAACTACCAAACTACTGAATATTTAACTTTGAAATTATCAACACGACTCCATATAGTTTTCTCGATGGAGAAACAGAAGTTAAGATTTTGAGAATAATAAGGAATTAATAATAATATAATAATAACGAATTAAAAAATAATAATAGTTAAGAATAATAAAATAAGCATGGTAATAATAATTGAACTAAGTATAAAAAATATTTTGTTGCGTTTTTTTTTTAAATAATGGATATAGATGGTAAGCAAAATCTTGATTTTTGGGCTTGCGTTGCTCTGCCCTGTCCCGCTCCTATGAACGCGAAATCCCATGCCTATCCTTTTCACAAAATGGCGTCGTAGTATAGCCCCTTATAGAAAATAACGAAAAATAAAACTACACAGTTTTGGGTGATACAACGCTGCCCTTTTTCTGTGACGTCACTTTGTCAAGTCAAGTGCTTCTGTTCATTCAATCAAAATAAAATTAATAACAAATAAATGATAAAAATTATTATGTTTGTTGATGGTGTTCTGTTTAATACACGATTTTCTTTCTTCAGAAGCTACCAAATAATTAACATTCCCAATGCAGCCAGCGTCTTGGGCACGGGTATTGATATGGATCAGTTGAGCTACCTATAGATAGTTTGCAACAGTCTGCAGTTAGCTCAATTGTTTCAATTGTAAATACTACCTACTTTTAATTTAGTTCTATTATTTGATTGTAATTTTGGTTAATAAAGTTACATTCCCTAATCTGTGCTAATTCAAATAATATAACAGGTATCGTAGAGGATGGTCCATGCGGTGCTGGCGAGTACCACGCTGCTCCCAACGACTGCGAAGGCTACCTCCAATGCGAAGGCGGACATTGGCGCAAGCACAACTGTGCTCCAGGCTTACACTGGGCTGCTAGCGTGAACAGATGCGACTGGCCAAGTTTTGCTAAATGCACAGGTATGATGGTCCGAAAAGACGCAAAAAATGCCCTATTTATTGAATCACCAAAAGCAAATAAGCTTCCGTATTGGTACTATCCGTCACGCAGTATTACAATTCTGCTTTCTACCGACGACCTCTGTGGCGCAGTAGGCGAAAGTCCACTTGCGTGCGACGCAGGATGTTGCGGGTTCGATTCCCGCATTGGGACAAATGTTGGTACGATCTGGAGATATTTGTTCCGGGTGTTCTACAGGCCGGTTACTTGATTTCGTAGGTCGTAGGTTAGAGCATTCCCGTACTGAAGAAAGGTCGCGGGTTCAAGTCCCGCGGAAGTAGTTTTTTTTTTGGGATATTAATTTCTTATAGATTACCCCCGACTGCGAGGGTTTACGCACTATAATACCAAAAACCTATTCCGAGATGTTTTTAAACATCTTCTGAATACAAAAACATTGAATGAAAAATTGAGCTTTTTATGTGACTTTTTATGTGATGTGTGTGTGATTTAAAGAAAGTCTGACCTCTACCATAGTTTTTCTGTGCTTTTAAAATTACATATTATTGTGACGGCATGACGTCACAAATCAGTGTTCTCTGATTGGTGTTCAATGTGTCATGGCGGATTGCTGTAATAATATGTAGTTTTATTTTATCAAAATAATAATAAATAATCTCGATTTACAAAAAGTGTTTTGGTAATTGTTAGTTACTATCATCATATGCGGTCCTGATCCGCATCCATCCATCGAATCCTTTGCCACCGCTTCAAGACCTACATTCTAACAACAAATTCTTTCAATAGCAACATCCAGCAGTGGGTCAAGCACTGCCACCAGTACCCTGGCTCCGATGACGTCACGACCGCCACCACGACCGACGACCACGACCACGACTACCACGCGTAGACCAATCACTACTACTGCTAGCTCAGGTATGTTTCTTAAAACATACCTTTATTGTATTCATAAACGAGAGCAACGATGACTGCCGCCTGCTTGGATATCTTTTGCAATTACTTATTTGAAATTGCTTTTGATGTTCTTAAATTTACGATCCCCAATATGCTAAGTGCGAAGGTAAGAGCTTTTTGACTTACTAGGTAGGTAGTCTAAAAAATCGGAAAACAAAAGATTGTCAATTAATAGCCAACATGTATACAGATAGCGGTATAACCAGTGGGAGGCGATTATATCGATTACCGATTTTATGATAATGGTGACAAGATGGTGATAATAATCGCTTTAAATAAAATTAGAAATTTCGACGTTCAAGTTCGGTAAGTTAACATTTTGGCAGACAATCTGCCAAAAGGTAGACTTATTTAACACGTAGAGGCTAGTGCCTCTATACCAGAACAAAATACGAGACAACGATGACTGCCGCCTGCTTGGATTTCTTTAGCAATAACTTACTGCAATTTGCTTTCGACGTTCTTATATCTACGTTTAAAATTTGAGTCTAATTTATTTTGATGTGATGTGTTGAGTGGACACACATAGATGAAACGACGAATGAAAAGACCTTTTGTGTTTACGCTCGTTGCCATGGAAACCAATTGCCATGAAAAATATCATGTGATGATGCTTTAGATACGTTTTACGGCGGCGCACGTATCAATTCCTCGATGATCAAACTTTTATGGGATCACCTTAAAACAACAACGAGAAAATCATCAAAATCTTCTAAGAATTGGCAAAGATATCACCAAATTTGTTATAGCTAGTCGTGATTTCTCTACAGAATTATGTAGTTTTTTAAGCTTAACGGGATGAATACTATTCCCTCGGGAATATTTTTTATAGTACTAATCCGGGATCATTATCTACACAATAACTAAAGGATTTTTAAAATTAGTCCATAATTAAGAAATCGGGAACAGAACATACATAAAAAATACGTACAACCGGACATATAACCTCCCCCTGAAGTCGGTAAAAAGCTACTAGTACTTTTGTAAATGTCTGGTCGCTTCTTTTTTTGTTTCTTACAAACAAGGTACTTACTTATCCAAAGATTTTTACGTTGCGTACCTGCAGTTTTAGCATTCCACTAACCTATTCCTTGGTAATCTTAGATGTGGATATCTTAGATGGCCGGGGTCGTGCAACCAAAGCTGGCACGGTCTAATCAGTAGTAAACAGTTCTAGGTATATCATTACTTAAATTATTTGAACACAGGTAGCACAGAATCTGACGGCAAGCCGTGCCACGGTCAAGAATACCACCACGTCCGCGGCGACTGCAACTCTTACCTACACTGCGACGGCAGCGTGTGGAGGCTGCAGCACTGCGCGCCTGGCCTGCACTGGAGCGCCAAGGAGAAGCATTGTGACTGGCCCAAATATGCTAAGTGCGAAGGTAAGAGCTCTTTGTCAATTAATAGCCGATTAAGAGGCGATTATATCGATTACCGATTTTATAATAATGGTGACAAGATGGTAATAATAGTACCTTGGCTTTAAATAAAATAACAAATTTCGACGTTCAAGTTCGGTATGTTTACATTTTGGCACACAATCTGCCAAAAGTAAACTTATATAACACGTAGAAGCTAGTGCCTCTATGCCAGAACAAAATACGAGACAACGATGACTGCCGCCTGCTTGGATTACTTTAGCAATAACTCACTTCACTTTGCTTTCGATGTTCTTAAATCTACGATCCAGTTTATCTAATAAATTCCAGTTTATTTAATTAATTCTGTGTATGTTTTTGTCAAATTCTATGGATCCGTGTTATCTGAATTAATAAATGAATTTAATTTTTAATTTAATATATTCTGAAATTATAAAATAA
The DNA here is from genome assembly GCA_947086465.1 of Eupithecia exiguata. Taxonomy (NCBI): domain Eukaryota; kingdom Metazoa; phylum Arthropoda; class Insecta; order Lepidoptera; family Geometridae; genus Eupithecia; species Eupithecia exiguata. Next base: position 7,158,806 of record OX352230.1, on the reverse strand, counting down.
GTATGTTATCTGTGTGGATTGTCCATCAAGATGTATTATTATTAACTTTGGAAGTCACATAGATCCTACATATTTAAATGCCATTGTTTTTTTAATTCAGTTCTAGACGACCCACCATATCAGCCCATCACTTCTGCTAAACCAACCAGACCACCAAGAACAACTACAAAACCTACCACCACCACCACCACTACTACTACGAAACGTAAGAAATTCATACATTACTCCCTATTACTTGGGATAATCATAAATATGACCTTATTCTGGTTTACACGGAAGACCTAGGCCAAGGACGGGGATTGTTCTCTAGGGTAGAATAGACAATACAAATCATCACAAAAACATCGCATCCATATAAATTGCGTACAGGATTGAGGTTCAAGGAATTAATTTCAAATAATTTACGCATTCGATGACAAAGTGACGAAATTTTTATCTACACTCGAGAGCAATGAATCCGGGTCACTCAAAGAATCCAAAAAATCTCGGAAAGTAAGAATGCTAGGTTAATGCAATAAATTGTATTTAATAGACAATTTAATCTCCTTAAATGAAAGTTAAAAAAATATGAGTCACCATACATTTTATTTACACAAAATTACATAAAGAAAAAAAACTGCTGATCTCTCCTTAAAACAAAAATAGGAAACATGAAATTTTTGAACTTTATGACGATTTTCTTGAATTTCAATACTTCGTATTACCTCCTCGTGCTTCCATTACTGCGTTTACGCGGTTTGGCATGCTGTACACCAAGTTCCTTATACGATTTTGGGGAATATTCTCCCATTCCTCTGTGAGAGCAATTTTGAGCTCAGGAAGCGTGATTGGGGGAGGGTTTCGTTGTTTTACGCATCTCCCTAGCTCGTCCCAAGCATGCTCGATCGGGTTGATATCCGGGCTGCGCGCTGGCCACTCCATACAAGTAATGTTCATCTCTTGAAGGTAGTCATTCACAATCCTACCTGTATCAGGTCGGGCATTGTCATGCATAAATATAGCATCCTCACCCAAATTGACCATAAATGGACCAACGTGTTCGTTGAGGATTTCTTCCACATATCTTACGCTAGTTAAAGAGCCGTTTTCTATGATCACCAGCTCTGTGCGACTTTCAGAGGAAATTCCGGCCCACACAAGTACAGACCCACCACCGTAGGCTACTTTTTCTTCGATGCATGCTTGCTTGAATCTTTCCCCTGGTCTTCTATACACTCTGTGTCTTCCATCGTGCTTGTAGAGCATAAATTTTGATTCGTCGGAGAACATAACTTTCGACCAATCTTCAATACTCCAATATTGGATTCTTTGAGTGACCCGGATTCATTGCTCTCGAGTGTATTTTACCCTAGACAACAATCCACGTGCAGTAGTGCTACGGCAGGATTTTCCTTCCATAGGATCTGCTGAGTATTGGCCATTTTTGTTGTAACTGTAAATGATTGGTTCTTATTTATATAAATTGTTTGAATTGTGAAACAAAATAATGTTTACTTTTACGTTACTTACTTTACAAAATCCTAAAACAAATTGACAAAAATGCAAAATACCAAAATTACCTGATAGCAAATGGAACCTTTTACGCAGACTTTCTTTATTTTCTTTTTCTAAACCAGTGCCTACCATGAATATATACTCTAATTTATTTCGTACGAAGGTCCATCGTCATCATCAGATCAGCAGGAGAACAGAGAATGCGGCGGCAACGATATGCACGCTCCAGCCAGCACTTGCGACGCTTACTTGATGTGCGTAGGAGGACGCTGGCGCAAGCAACTCTGTCCTCCCGGCTTGCACTGGGACAAACGTAGCAGACGATGCGACTGGGTCGAGTTTGCTATGTGCGATGGTAAAGTAATACAATTAAAATTTATATTTGAACAGGTTAATTTAGTGATAATTATGTTACGATATACATTTGGTTGCTACAAATATTGTTACGCCGCCTTTAGAATATTGCTTTTGAAGTTGTAGATTCGTTCTACGGAATTTACTACGCCGTAGAGCTATTGTAGCTACGAAATGTGCTACGCCGTAGAGATCCTGCTACAAGTTTTGCTACGCCGTAGAGTTAATGCTACGGAAATCGCAACATCGCGCGTCGCGTCGTCGTCGTCGTAGGTATGAGTTAAGAAGGTTGTTACGCCGTAGATTTAGTCATAACATCATTGTCAATATCATTATCCGTCTTTGTATCTCGTAGTTGGATGATAGAAACAAGTTGCTCTGTATTCGTTTAAGGTCTACTTTTCTAAATTACTCATAAAAACCTTGAATTCCACAGTGGACAAACCATCCGCGACCAAGTCACCGATGCCGCAGCCTACGGAACCACCCACTACAACGACCACTACCACAACGACCAGACGCCCTATAACCACCACTACTAAGAAGCCCTTGGAAGATCAAAACAACATACCAAGCAAGGTAAAGAAATTAGGAAATATAGGCTGTTTTTGTTTGGGAGAGGCATTTTGTGTGCTGATGAAACTAGGCTCTTCTAAACTTGGTTGGATTTTGTGCAGTAGGTACAGTCAGCTGCAAAAATATGTATACACTCCCATGTTTTGAAATTTGGCTGAATAGTAAATGTATAGTCATTGTGATAATTTTTATATCGTATTCTGACAAAAACGATGACTACTTAGTATGAAAAATGTGTGCGTAGACTTGTTTCTCTCACGATCACTCTCTTCCCAGTATGGTGATGGTGGTAGGGTCCACCTTTTTGAAAAGTCTCTTCCCTGTGTCGTCGAAGTCTTTTTAGAAAACTTGACATTCTCGAGTTTCTCTTAAATGCTATTTCTATATATTTCTACCACCGCTTTCCACGACGACAGTGATGTGTAGATTTTTTTAGTAAGTCAATGAATTTTGTATTTTTGTTTTTCGTAGGACTGCGTAACAGGAACTTATCACGCACATCCAAAATGCGAGAAATTCTACGTATGTGTGAATGGCATGCTGATAGGACAAAGCTGCGCGCCCGGCCTCGTGTGGAGACAGGATAGGACTCAGTGCGACTATTCCACTTCCACCTCGTGTACGGACAAACGACACGGGGTGTCTGCGCCGCTTATGGACGCCACTGGTATGGAGATGACTGATGATCATGAACAATCTAGTAAGTTTAAAGACTACGTGTGTGTTAACGGCATGCTGATAGGACAGCTAGCTAGTGTCGAGGCAGGATCAGGATAGGACTCAGTGCGGCAGTGATGAATGATATGTTTTATTCAGTTTTTTGTGTTTTTAAACAACAGCATCTCGAACGACCGACCTAATTTGCCATTCTGCAACTACTTAGTTTGATATGGTTGTATCGAAATAGGATAGAGTAACAAAGGACCACGTATACTGTAAAAGAAAGTTGATAATCAAGGTTTCCTTTCAGAATACTGTAACAACGGAGAATACGCAGAGTACCCTGGTGACTGCAAGCGGTACCAACATTGTCTGTTTGGAAAGTTCGAAGAGTTCGCTTGCAGTCCTGGCTTACACTGGAATCAGGTAAAATATCTAAGTCGACAGTTCGATGTCTGCTCGAATAATATTCGATAGTATCATAAATAATATTTTAGGTTCTTGAATGGCATAACATTATAGACAAACACATTATAGACAACTGTTTTGTTAATTACAGGACAAATCAATATGCGACTGGCCTGCAAACACGAAATGCAAAAAAAAGGCAACACCCACAACCACCTCGACAACTTTTCGTCCCCCCTTAGAACCTATTTATGATTCACCAATACTCGAAGAGCCTAACATTCCTCAATATAAACCGATTCAACCTGCACCTGGCCAGATCACGCAACCAGATGTCTCTTCTAGGCCAAACCTACTAAAATGTAAGTTGACAATTTTCAGTAAAACCTCGACGCCTACTACCCCTGTGGTTATCGTCAATGATAGAGTTTAAGCTCGAAGAAGTTTCTGTCTCAGCGCTTTTGAATCTTTCTTACCAAATTTGTAATGAAAATATATTTTCCAGCGCCATACAAACTCGTTTGCTACTATACCAACTGGTCGTGGTACCGCCCCGGTATTGGCAAGTACAGCCCTGAAGACATCGACCCTTCTTTGTGCACACACATCATCTATGGATTCGCTGTATTAGGAGACGATGGCCTCATAATGGCTCATGACTCCTGGTCAGATTATGATAACAGTAAGTTTTTTTTAATTACTTGAGACAATGAACAAGATTAGTCGAAATGTTATTAATTTATCTTCAAACACATTCCACGTTATAAAATCGGAATACTCGGACATCAGAATTATATCCATAACAAGTTCTAAGAATAACTAAGAAGAATATGATTTTAGGATTCTATGAACGCGTGGTAGAGTTCAAAAGATACGGCATCAAGGTTTCCCTTGGTCTCGGTGGCTGGAACGATTCAGCGGGAGATAAATACTCAAAGTTGGTGAACGACCCTGCAGCTCGTGCCAGATTTGTGCAGCACGTGGTCTCATTCCTGGAGAAGTACGGATTTGACGGTTTAGATCTCGACTGGGAGTATCCTAAGTGCTGGCAAGTAAGTATAATTGCCATCAGCCTCAAGATTCAAGGGTGCATTCACACAGCGCGCAGCGGATCGATTTTTACAGGACCGTTTTTTACTGAATATTCGCTACTGGAAACAATCGTTAACTGAATCCAGAATACTGTCGGGTGTGTGAATTCGCTACTACAACTACATACGTCATGACGAAAAAAACGGATGCTGTGTGAATGCGCCCTGAGCTAGGTGTTTTTTCTTGGTTCTAACATTAAATAATTTTCAGGTGGATTGCTCTGAAGGTCCCGACTCTGACAAACAAGCGTTCGCAAATTTAGTCAGAGAGCTATCAGCCGTATTAAAACCTAAAGGAATGCTGTTATCTTCAGCGGTATCACCGAGCAAACAAGTGATAGACGCCGGATACGATGTTCCTGTTCTGGCCAGACATTTGGACTGGATCGCCGTTATGACATATGATTATCACGGACAGTGGGATAAGAAGACAGGGCATGTTGCACCGCTTTATTATCATCCAGAGGATGATAACACGTACTTCAATGCTGTGAGTTTAAACATCACCTGATACGTAATCACCTGACCCAATTTGATAGGCTTTTCATAATCGGCATTATGCTTCATGAACGAAAATGTTAAGTGCCAAACATCTGAAACAACACGCCTTCCACAGAACTACACAATGCATTACTGGATAAAGAAGGGAGCCCCTCCCTCGAAGCTTGTCATGGGGATGCCGATGTATGGACAGACCTTCACACTAGAAGGTCGAAGAAATATTCACGGGAAATATCAAGCTGCGGGGTTGAACTCGCCAGCTAGCTCTGGCGGGGAAGAAGGAGAATATACAAGGGCTAAAGGTTTCCTAGCTTACTACGAGGTAAATATAATCAAGGGCAATGAAGCTAAGCGAACTGTTTATTGTTTGATGACAGTCTCAGTTAAATTTTTCATTCTCATTTTAGATCTGTGATCGCATCAGATACGATGGTTGGACAGTGATAAAAGATCCTCTAAATCGCATGGGTCCTTACGCGTATAAGGGTAACCAATGGGTGTCGTTCGATGACACTGAAATTATCAAGAAAAAGGTCAACTTGATGAAGTCACTGGGCCTTGCGGGTGGAATGGTTTGGGCACTCGATCTTGATGATTTTAGGAACAGGTTTGTTATTTTTGCTCTTAACTTGCATTAGAACCTAGATACAGCGACCTAAATAACTACCTACATACTTAAATAAATAAATAATGCTGGACAGTCCACACAGCATTATCTAGCCCCAAGCTAAGCAGAGCTTGAGATATAGGTAGGTACTAAGTAGATATCTGATATACATAATACAATACATTACATAGATTAACTTACAATCAAACATTTTGAAACTTTAGGTGTGGCGAAGGAAAACATCCGCTCATAAATGCAATTAAGAATGGACTTTTGGATTCACACATTGACCGTGAAACCATCCCATCAAAACCAATTGATACCACAATTGAATCGAAGCCAATAGTCGATCCAGGAAATTCATTAGAAGATGATCTTGACGACATTGAAGTGAGACCTTCCGGACATAAACCTACACAGCGACCAACAACTGTGGAATACCAAAGTGAAGTGATACATACAACCAAAAAACCTTCGTCAGAAGCTAGTGCTTATGTAGATGAGCGGTTTAAAGTTGTCTGCTACTATACCAACTGGGCGTGGTACAGGTAAAATACCCTTATTCAAAACATTACCTACTGAAAGCCTCTATTTTTGAAATATTGATTGATTTTACATGTGTACCTATGTATGTTTTAGACCCGGTCCTGGAAAGTTTACTCCGACTGACATTGATCCAAGTCTCTGCACGCACATTGTCTACGCGTTTGCGGTTTTGGACAGCTCACGTTTGGTGATGAAGCCTCACGATATTTGGCTAGATGTGGAAAACAGTAAGTTAGATCAAGATAAATACTTAATACAAAAGTAAATAACGATTGATTCATCAGAAAATGGGAGTAAAACTATGCGTTTTTCTTTTTAGAATTCTACGAAAAGGTAGTTTCACTCAAAAGCCGTGGTGTCAAAGTAGTCTTAGGTCTGGGAGGTTGGGACGATTCAGCAAGCGACAAATATTCAAGGCTTGTCAACAGCGTTTCCGCGAGAAGAAAGTTCATTGTTCATGCGCTGGACTTCATAGAGCAATATGAATTTGATGGACTGGATTTAGATTGGGAATATCCTAAGTGCTGGCAGGTAAGAAAATGTGACATATACCAACCTACTTATAAAATTTTAGTTTGTTCAGAATCAATCAGGTACTAAAAACGTCTTTCTCTAGGTCAATTGCGAAAAGGGACCAAGCACAGATAAACAGGGTTTCGCCAATCTAGTGAAAGAACTCCGGTCTGCTTTTGAACCACGTGGATTATTGCTCTCTGCTGCTGTATCAGCCAGTAAACGAGTCATTGATGTTGGTAAGTGACAATCTTGGAAGCAAGTCACAATTTCATAGACCGAACAATTACTAACATACCTACTTCACTTCACATTTTAGCTTACGATGTGCCAACTTTGACAAGGAACTTGGACTGGATAGCACTGATGTCATACGATTATCACGGCCAATGGGAAAAGAAGACTGGCCACGTCGCCCCGATGTATGCTAGCGATGGTGATATCGACATGACCCTCAATACGGTAAAGATTGTTTAAGATTGAACCATTGTTAAACAGCCTTTTGCTAGTCTCACTAGAAATCTGGAATAGAGGAATATAAAATATTGCTTGATGCTAGAGGTGGATGATCTTCATTGGAACAGAATGTGTGTGAAATAACGGTTGCTAATATCTTGTTTAATTTTAGAACTTCACTGTCCATTACTGGATCAGCAGAGGTGCTGATAGAGAGAAGCTGATCTTGGGGATACCATTCTACGGACAATCTTTCTCTCTGATGGACAATGTCGGTTCTGGACTGGGCGCGCCTACTTATGCTGGCGGAGAGGCGGGAGACGAGACTAGAGCTAGAGGATTCTTGGCGTATTATGAAGTGAGTGTTGATAGCTACATCTACAATAAGTATTATTAAAGGGGGAACTAACTGGTTATAAGGTATCAAAAACCAACAAACCTTAAACTTCGAAATGTAATAAAACATCCAATCAAAACCCACAACGACAATTCCACATCATTTTCTTTTCTTTACAGATTTGCGACCGTATCAGGCTCAAGGGTTGGGAAATTACGAGGGATGCTGGTGGCCGAATGGGACCATTCGCAGCTCTAGACGACCAATGGGTTTCATTCGACGATGACTTCATGGTGCGACACAAGTCTGAATACGTCCGAGCAGTGGGCTTAGGAGGTGCTATGGCATGGTCGTTGGATCTTGATGATTTCACTGGAAGATATTGTGGGTGTGGGAAGTCGCCGCTACTAAATACAATCAACCATGTTTTGAGAAATAAGGAAGCGCCACCACTTTGTCCTCTAGAAGAAAGTAAGTTTTCCTACGAGAGTTTAAATAGTTACGTTTGGTACAAAGGAGATACGTATTTAATAAATAAATTGTTATTCCAGTTCAAGCTCCAGAAACCTCTACCGCGATAGCCTTACCTGCGACTACAAGACCAACGACAACTATAACCACAACAGAATATGAACCTGACATACATATCCCGACAAAACCCGTTCACGAGACAGGAATAATCACAAGCGTAAGGAGTTTTAACGTGGCGTTATTTTACTGAACGACTTTAGAATGCTAACATAACTAATTATAATGTTTTAGGGATCTGATCTTGAAGGAAAACCATGTTCCGGAACAGTCTTTAGAGCTGACACTACTGACTGCGATAAATATTACCTCTGCAATAACGGAGAGTTCTTCAAACTGACTTGTCCTGCACCACTGCACTGGAATAAGAACCACTGTGACTGGCCACAAAAAGCTCAATGTAAAGCCAAATCACAACTTAGGCTTTCTGGTGAGAACAACCCAGAGACAGAACCTGAAAAGCCAATTGTGGCTTGTTACTTTACAAGCTGGGCTTACTACAGGTAGAAACTTTTTTAAATCTTTCGATTTGTTGATTTTAGACTTAAGATCATTCAATAATTTTATACAATTTTCTTCCAGGCAAGGCAGTGGAAAATTCGGACCTGAGCAAGTAGACCCGACTCTTTGCACTCACATAATCTACGCCTGGGCTCATCTAGATGGCAAATCATATAAATTGGTACCTGGAATTCCAGAAATCGACATAGAAAACAATTTCTATGGTAAAATGACAGAACTTCGAGAAACCGGAGTCAAAGTTATTCTTGGAGCAGGAGGCTTGAAAGACTCTGAAGACGACAAATGGATGCGAATGGCTTCTTCTGCGGAAAATAAAGCTATATTTATTGCCTCTGTATTGGATGTCGTTAAGAAGTGGAACTTTGACGGGGTACAAATTGCTTGGCAGTATCCAGTTTGTAAACAAGTAAGTCTGCAGGAAATTTATTATTTAAAATACCTTTTCCAAATAACACTCACCGACTAGAGCCAACATAACACTTCTTTTGATTTTAGGAACCATGCAACGATGCACACCGTTATGCATCATCACGGGAAGACTTCAGCGATCTCCTCTCGGAGCTTTCGAAATTCTTGCGGCCGCACAACTTGGACATTTCAGCTATGGTATCGTCATCCCCAAGCATAGCAGAGTTGGCTTATAAGCCTCATGTGTTGACAACTGAACTTGACTGGGTGGCGATTGCTGCTAACGACTACTCCGCGACAACAAACGGAAAAACAGCTTATTTGATACCATTAGAAAATAGCGAAGTCGCTGGAATCACTAGTTTGGTCAGTACTTTTGGACACTACTTTGTATGTTTATCGAACCAGTACCAATAGACATAACATTATACGTATCTGAGTACTCTAAAAGTTGATTTCGTAATCTAATTTCAGAATCAACCCTAGCATTTTTCTTTTTTCAGAACTCTACCCTAGCATATTGGGCAAGTGTTGTACCACCAAGAATGCTGGTATTGAACGTGCCTGCATATGGAAGGACCTACACTTTACGAAGCGCATCGAATTACGCGCCCGGAGCACCCGTGTCAGGACCCGGGGAACCTGGAGAGTACACGCAAGTGCCTGGTTTCCTTGCTTATTATGAGGTATCTACAGTCAAAATCGTCTAATCTACTTTAATCTTCAACAATGAGTAAGACAGACATATATATGCCTACCGACGCCTGACTAAGTAGGTAATGATAGAATGATACAGGGTGCTCGGTATTTGATGTCTAATTGAAAAAAAAAATATCATCAATAGTCATTCAGTGTACATATTTTCCGCCGGCGTACATATTCACGGAACTGTTCGAGATTATTCCGAGTGACACACATTAAAAAAATTGGGGAAAAGCCCGTAGGTACTTTTCGGTCGATATCTTTCTTATTCTGCTATGGTCGTTGGGTGCTGTCGTATACTTTTGCTTTATTATAAAATACCCATAGGGATGAGATACTGCAATTTGGGTGGCATACGATGACACAAAATTTATTTATAAATTTTGTGGATTTTGAGTTCACTGAGGTGGTTCACGCCGACTAATGTGTTTGCTATCTTACTGGAACCAAGTGTACGAACAAAGTGTTTGAATAATCCTCTCGAAACCGCGGCATATTGGCTTAATGCGTTTCGATAATAATCACTATTGATAGTTACGTTTACTCCACAAGAAGTTTAAAAAAAATGGGTCAGATGATTCCATTCGTATTAGAACGGCCTCATCGGCAACTGTGGGGTTGTACCTACAGGGCTTGTTAAATTATTTAATCCCGGGTTTTGTTGGTTGTGTCTCCAAAACTGCTAGCATTGTCTATGAACAATTCCATTTACTTACAAAACTGTGACGAACAAATTGTTTGAGTGACAGAAGTTTCTTCTGGGAACGAACCATTCTCACTAGATAACTGTGATATCGTAAAATCTTCACCTGCACATCCGCGCAAAGGTTTTTCAAATATGTAATCAAAATTTTCCTACCGGAAACCCTGTATCATCGGTTCTGTTATCTATAGACATCATCGTATGTTTCTGATAGACAAAACAAGGATGATCATAATCAGAATATAAAAAAGTCGGTCGTGTATTTTACTGTCATAAATTACGCTGATATAGGTAAGATATAGATAAGAAAGAAAAAGACTTAGATGACGCTGTAATGTTTTTTCCAGATGTGCAACAAGCCTCGTCCAAAAGAATGGAAAGAGACGATAACTGTCGACGGTACCTACAGTGTCCATGGCAGGCAATGGTCCTCATACTTGAGACCAGAAGAGGTTCACAGAGTCGGGGCTTCAGCGGCGTTTGCCGGACTCAGAGGCGCCGGGCTGTGGGCCCTGGACCTCGACGACTGGCGCGGAGACTGCGCATGCGCACCCCGACCCTTACTGACTGCGCTTCGACAAGGACTTTTAGATCCAACGATTCCTCCCACGCTATGCGTGAAAAATTAAAAATACCTCAAATGTCTGCAGAATAAGTGTTGTAAGGAATTGTTCTCCACAGATTTACGAGAAGATTAAGTATTTTTATATGACTTTTCAGGCATCTGCAATATGGTATTTGTTTGAGAGTACCAACTAGAGTACTTTATTACCTCGTGAGTAAAAAGATTGAGAACATAATTGATCTACATGAAGAAAGACTTTACTATGGTAAAAAAATAATAATTAAGTAAGTAGTACCTAATGTAAATAAAATAAGTTTTGTGATATTTTTTTGTAAGTTCCTTGATTTTTACTCGACTAGGCACTGAAGTAAATTTTAAAACAATAAAATATCAGTTTTGAGTAAAAGTACGAGGGATGCATTGTATGATAAAAATCAATTTTGATAAAATTGCGGCATTGATGGCCGTTTTTGAAAGAGCTTTCGTAGTAGGTAGCAAATAATGCTACTTGTTAATTGCATTACATGCATGCACGCATACTTAAAATCCCCATGATTTTGCCGCAGTAGTTTTAAATTTTTAATAACTTTTGCTAGGTTTTTACTTATGTTTACCATGAAATAAAACTACGAATTTTATAATAAACTTCTGAAATTCCTTCATATTTTTGGGTTTTATTACAACTTTAACCATGGGTTGTGTTTTTCTCTGCATAAGTCTCTATATGTGTGGATCTTTATTACCTACCTCGAAGGATCCAAACTGCTAAATCAGAATATTTTGATAAATAAAGCATGAGTCTTTTCGTCTGAATGTGTTTTGTTTTAATCTTCTTGCATTTGTAGCAGTTACAACGTGATTTAAAGATTCAGAGTCGGATTTATTTTATTTTAAAATTACATAATATAGTTAACATATAGTTTTTTTTTTGGGAATTAAGATTAGTAAAATACTGAATATTTACCAATAAAATTCCAAATCTTTAATACATACTATCTAGCTAGACCTTTTTATACAGCTTGTAAAAGTGACGCATTACCTTATTATTATTTAATATTGTTGTGTAAGTAGATTAAGGCGTTATTCATTAAGTTATCTACCTAATTCAATTTAGATTTAACTTAGGTATTATTTTGAAATGTATTTTAGATACATTAAACATTTAGTGTTTACATTAGATTTTTTTTAAATTACTAAATTTAATTATTGTGTAAGTACAAACTTGTACTTAAATATGTATAAAAAAGGTGACGTGTTATTCAAGAAATTTATGAAATAAATGATTACTGATTACAACCATGTCTAAAGTTTAACAGCATGGTACAGTCCAAAGTACAACAGTTAGTACAACAGTCCAAAGTACATTGCCAAACTGGACTATCATCGTTACGATTCGTTGGCTTGATTGTGTGCCCGTATCGCAGTATACTAAGGAAGATCATTGAAGCTAACATTAGTCAGTAGGCGCACGGCCTTGGTCATGTTATTCTAGCGCGGTGCGTCATAGCATCAGGTTAGACTTGTATTATTGTGTGTAACAAAATTAAATTATAAATTGAGTAAATACACTAAAAATCAACTATTGTTTAATAATATAGTTTTTTAAAGAATCCTTGAGGGATTAGTGAACTGTTTTGTGTCAAAAATTTAAGATAAGTCTAGCACACATTTAAAACCTAACCTAAGTGTGATAAACAAGAAAGATTGAAGAAACATAAAAAACCAGATCGAATGAAATAAGTTATGATAAAGAATCCTATGATTAAGAACCTATTTTTTAAAGTTATTTTGTCGTAATATTGTTTTATCAACGCTAGAAATAGCCATGGCCAAACGGCTTTTAGCGCACACAATATTCAGCTCTAATGCTGTTAGCATAAAGCCTACAATATCCGTGTTTGGTAACATCGACATCAAGAAACTACACACGAATGAGGTAAGCATTTTTAACTCTGCCTAAGAACTAAATATCTGCTTAGATATAAGATTGCGTCATTCTAAAAATCTGACAATTGAAGTTTTTGTTTTTAATAGACTAGAATAGAAAGTTAAGCAAGAAATTCCCAAGAAACTTTAAGTAGGTACCTGCTTAATAATCGTGTTATTTACAGATACCTATAAAAGAGATCCAAATTCCGGTCCCATGGGGCCACCTCTCGGCCAAAGTATGGGGCGACGACTCTAATCAGCGGCCTATTCTTGCGCTTCATGGATGGCAGGACAATGCTGGGACCTGGGACCCTTTGGCCCCTTTGATTATGAAGGATAGAGCAATAATAGCGATTGATTTTCCAGGACATGGACTATCTTCATGGCTTCCTAAAGGTATACTTAGGTACAGCTAGCTTATGACCGTGGCTTCGCATGAGTTTCACCAGGATGAAAAGCCTATATCGTTGTTGTTCCAAATCAAGAAATTGTCTTCAGAATTTTAGCTCCATCCGTTCAGTAGTTTTGACGTTGTCTTCGGACAAACAACTCACAAATTTACAAATAATATTAGGATTTCAGTTAATGTATAGTAGACCTAAGTACCTAGCTAAATAGTCGCTAAAGAAACATGGGAACTGTGAACTAAAAAAAAATCCTTTTCAGGATGTCAATACCACGGCTGGGATTTGCCAAAACACATACTGGCTATAAAGGACTATTTTAAGTGGGACAAAGTCTCGCTGCTTGGTCACTCCATGGGATCAATAGCAGCCATGCGTTTTGCCAGCACTTTTCCTGACGATGTCGACTTCTATATTGGGGTTGACATTCTCATCTACGACGACTACGATTTGGATTTCGTCGTAGACAAATATCCTACGATAATTCGTAAATGTCTTACGGCACAATCTCGTTTAGATGTAGAACCACCCAGTTACCCAATGGAGCAACTATATGAAATATGGCACAAAGGCACACGGAAATCTGTAGCATTGGAGAAAGTTAAATACCTTGCGGAGCGCGGGGTTAAACCGTCTAAGCAGGATCCGAATAAATATTACTTCTCCCGAGACTCAAGGTTAAAGTACACTTTATTCAACCCTGAGGACAAAAAATTCGTGGAAGCGCTCATACGAAGGTTGAAATGCCCAACTCTGTTTATTAAAGCCATCGACTCTCCGTACGCAACTGACGCCTTCGCCGTAGAAATGCGGGAAATTGTAGAACAGAATAATCCGGATTTCGAGAGCCAATTTATTCATGGCACTCATCACGTACATTTAAATGACCCAGATAAAGTGGCGCCTTTAATATTAGACTTTTACAAACAGTATAATATTGTACATTAATTGAACAATTTAATAAAATAGAATGTATCAGAATATTTAAGCTGAATGTCTTTTGCATTTCAAAAGTTTAAACTGGGTCGCTTTTTTATACTTTCTGTGTAATGTACCTATGATATATTTCAGTCTATGTTGTGTTGTTCTTATAGGTGTAAATCTTGTGAAATAAAGTCAGTATTTTGAGCTGTAAATAGCCAGAGAAGCCTTTATTCACAGTAAATATTTAAATAGATGAATAAAATACCTTATATGTACATAAAATATCCATAGAATGTATAGTAAAAAAAACCAGTGAACAGTAAAGTGCTATTGCACGAAATGCTAGTCATTTACATGAATCATAAATACAAAAGATAAGTTAAATTAATAAATGTGATATTTTACATAAACACAATACAAATATTTTAAGTGGAAACTGGACCTAGTACTTAAAAATAAATAAATAAACAGTTCATAAAGTAAGTTATTGGTGGCTAGATAATTTTATGCCTGTATTTGTACAAGATTAAATAATTTAATCATTACTGCTATCAGAGTCAATATAATCTGAATTAGGGTTACTAACTGTATCACAAGCCTGTACTCCTTTCCTCATAGGCAAGACCTTCATCAGGACCTCCTGCCACGGCATTCCTTCAATTATTCTCACCACTATTTCAAACACTGTAAACAAAAATTATTAAACTATGTTTTTTATCTATGGATTTATTTGGATGTAGTTGTACTACATCCAACAATCTACTGTTATACACGAGCCTTTATCAAAATGGTAGTGGTCCTAATGGGCCAAGAAGACAGGGAAGACAAGGCAATGTGGAGCTCATTAGAGGAGGCCTATGTTCAGCAGTGGACTAAAATAGGCTGATGATGATGACGATGAATGGGTCAGAATTTTTAGGTGAATTATAAAAATCAGGAGAAATTTAAATTATTTCAATGGCTGCTTACCATGATCAATTGTTAAAACTTTCCTAGTTTTCATGTTCACATATTTGTCCAAAGGAAGCTGTGCATGTCTAATGCCTTGCTCTACTGCTATTTGGTGACACAATCCCTGGGATATAAATGATAATAGATATTAAGAAAAGATTTGGCACCATGTTAATTTCTTGATAAGTCTTGTAAACAAAACTACCTTGTGTTGGTTGTGGTCCACTAATCCTCCGATAACATAGAAAGTATCGTCTTCAAAATTTTCGATTACATTTTCTGACTCACTAGTCAAATAGACTATTTTATCCTTCGGAAATAGATCTATGTATTGTTGTTCATGATATTGTATCTGAAATATAAGAAAGAAAAAGTTAGTTTTATACTAACACAAATATTATAATCCTGTTCTATTCCTTTACGTCTTATTATTATTAAGCCTTACATCCCAATTTTCATATCCATTATGCCTTGATAAATCACCCTTAGTAACATCACCCAAGCTTGTAATATGAAGTTGTACAGGTTTATTTGATCTTCGATTTAAAGAGTATGATCGTAATATTTGTTTGATAACTTTATATCTATCCTTTTCAATCATCAGATTCTCAAAACTTAGATCTATAATTATTGCAGTAGTTGATTTTTGTTTTTCAATTTTCATTTTCTTTAGTGCTCTCCTACTAGGACCCAACTCTCTATGCTCCTCGCGAGCTTTACGTCTCCTTTCTTTAGCATTTGCTTTTTCTTTGCGCCTCTTTTCTGCCTTCGCATTTTCCCATTTAACTTTTCTTAACCACTTTCGCATAACATTCTTTGTGTAGGGTCGAGGAGCTTCATTCCCTTCATCATCTTTCATTCCTGGGTCATATGCTATATCAAATAGAGTTATCTGTTTGAAACGTGGTTCCGCTGATGCAGACTCTTCTCCAGGACCATCTATCAGCATATCGTCTTGAATTTCGATCATTTTCATACAATATTAGACAGAATTTTATTAGTAAATATTAACCTCTGAACTTTTTTTACGAATTACTACGTTATTCATCAAGGTAAATATTTCTGCCATTTACCTAGGTACTGTTTTTGTTTTTCTTTGCACAAATTATTCCTCTCTTTACTTTTCTACGTTATATGCATAAATTCTCAAAACCATTGGATTTTGGTTACTAAAACATCGATCAACGATGGACGGACCATTTTCTTTCTTCTGCAAAAAAATACAAACATAACCTAAAAAATCAACTGAAACAAATGACAGACCACAACTGTCATTGTCAATGTCAGATTGATGCTGACAATGGCATTATTTGATTCCTTTCTGTTTTTTTTTATAGTCATCGAGCCAATGAAAAAAAAGATCCCCTTATGCTTAGAGGAAATGGCAATCTACGCCCATAAGCATCGAGCTTATATCCAGGCCATAGAGAGAGATAATAATATAGTACTAATATACTTCCTCTAAAGTATCCAGGATATGGGTCTGGTTATGTGCTCGATGCATCTGGTACACATCTGGTACCACATTAAATGTACCCTTAGAAATTAGATATGTACCTATGTAGGTAGGTACTTTATTTGCATATTATATTTCAAATACTCAATGTAAGTGTGTTAGTGTTATGTTATGATAACATGCAATGTCAAGCACAGTGTCAGATTTAGGAGGGGAGGTTGCCCCCTGCGTGCCAGGCTTTAGGGGGTGCCAAAATCAGTTGCAAAATAAAAAAGCCTCACTTGATTATTGAACACACATTATTTAGAATATTGTTTGAGCCTAGAGACCTAACAGACTAACGTAGTGGTTTTATTTTCTTTGTAGCAGACCGCATGGTCTAGGTACCTACTCTACGAGGTTACTAAGTTTTTTAATTTATAAAAATATGCTGCATTTTCATAAATAAATTAAATGAGAACCTGTTCATCGTAGAGTAGGTACCTACCTAGTAAATAAATTAATTTTATTATTGTAATATTTTTTTAAGTCTAGCTTTTAATCATCTAGGGCCAAAATGTTTGGGGAGTCAAATACAACCAACTCAAATTCGCGACGATGTTCGTTACGTTTAGGAGTTTCCATGGCCACCTTCTGTCTTCATCATCATACCAGCTCGATGGTACCCATGTACCATGACATTGCAATGTCAACGAACTTGCTTTAGTATACCAAACTTCAGCTCAATTGGTTGAGGGTAAACGTCCGTCAACAGTCTCTATTAGTCCGCTGCTGGACGCAGGCCTCCCAATTTTAGGCACCGCATTTGAGGGTAATATTCAATAGTCTAAATTTCAATGGCATGGTCGTCAAACCCTAAGGATAATCGATACGACACTGGTCGAGCATTAGGGAAGCTGAGCTATCATATGGGCTATCATAGGTGGTTCAGTGCACCGGCCCGGGGTCCGCCAAGCTCAGAGGTAGGTACCCTCAGACGCTGACCAGCAAACCTGAACTTCCGATAATTCATAAATGATATTAAAATTACTAAATTCTAACAGTGCTACCACGGACTACCTTTGGTGCTCCCACATACCTGCCTTTAAGTACTCAAATTTATTTGTGAACTAGATACCTAACCATTCTGTTTAAAGGTGCTTTCTCAGTCACATCACATCACAAGATTTACCTAGTACTCTTACAAAATGCGCATATTATGACCCTGTCGTAAGATAACGTACACTGTGGAGAGATATGAGGTTGTGTGTATGTAGAGTCAAAACAAACATCAAATACTAAATTGCGTAAGGTACGTATTTATTAACTACTGATAAACTTAGTCAGATGAGTTCTTTGTTTGAGTGAGAAGATACCTATTCCTTAAATCATGTCCGTAGTAAGTAATTTATATAACGAATGCCGGATTAATTACATTTCTTCTTTTTAAAATATTTCAAATTGCCCGCTTAGACGTTAATTCCCACTCACTTCTTTTAAAGGACAGGTATCAACTATGGGGAGGTTGTTTTGAAGAAGAGCCGTCTTCTATCTTGAGGCGACTCAATGACTCTCTGCCAGTTGACTCCCGCATTTTTCACGAAGATATCCACGGCAGCCGAGGATGGGCCCAAGAGTTGCAACGAAGTGGCCACTTGAACAGTGATGATCATCGAGCTATACAGGAAGGACTAGATAAGGTGAGTTTGTTGTCGATGAACGTAGTGGCGCGGCGCGGCGGCCGGCGGCGCAGTGGGCGAAGGTCCGCCTGCGACGACGGAGGTGCAGGTTCGATTCCCGCCTCGCGACAAATGTTTGTACGATCTGCAGATATTTTGTTCCGACTGTTTTCTCAGTCTTAATATATAAAAATATATGTAGGTAATTATTAAAACATAGCTCGTATTTATTCATGACATTTTTCATTTTCATTTTAACATTATTCATCATAGCAAACGACACAAGCTAATAATCATCATCATCATCAGCCTATATCGGTCCACTGCTGGACATAGGCCTCCCCTAATGAGCGCCATAGCGCCTTGTCTTCAGCTTGCCGCATCCAGCATCTGCCAGCAGTCTTTCGCAGATCGTCATCCCACCTGGTCGGATAGCTAGCTAGTAATAGTAGGTACTTATTATGTTTGTGGCTTAGGCTTATATTATTATGATATTGTTAATTGTCCAGTATTGCTATTTATTTATTAAGTTACGAACATCGTGATACATATGAGAAATGCATGAGGTTTTCAGTTCCGTTTCTATTATTATGTACTTATATAGGTAGAGCAGGAGATCGCAGCAGAAATAACACAACATGGCCGGCTAAGTGATCCCGAGGAAGATATCCATTCGGTGGTGGAGAGTCGCCTTTTTAAACACGCTGGTGAGGCTGCGCTAAGATTACATACAGCCCGCAGCCGCAACGATCAATCCGCTACCGATACTAAGTTGTGGATGCTCGCTGCTTTGCCAAAACTACATGGCGCTCTTCTGGATATCATCAAGGTAAACCAACGTGAACAACTGTTTACTCTATAAATGTATCAACACATGAACGTCTTGTTTTTTGCAGGTTTTAGTGGACAGAAGTGATAAAGAAATAAACATCATTGCTCCAGGCTACACTCATCTACAGAGAGCACAACCTATCAGATGGAGTCACTTTCTAATGAGGTGAGTAGGAACTTTATACAGCATAACACGGCTATACCTACTTATAATTACAAGCGAGATTACCTATGTCAAGGAATTCTAATTTCAGTCACGCATGGGGCTTACGTGATGACGTCACCCGTCTAGAAGAGCAGAGAGGTAGATTGTCAAGATGTCCGCTCGGGAGCGGAGCTATAGCTGGATGCGCTTTACCTATTGACAGGAATAAACTAGCAGAGAACATGGGTTTCAAAGACATCACCCCGAACTCCATGTTTGCAGTATCTTCAAGAGACCATTTCGGTAAGCACAAGCATTTTTAGGATTAATACGGGGCTAAGTTTTGGGTTTTCTGCTTTGTGGTTTCAAGCTTTCAAGGTTTGTTTTAAGCCCAGAATCAATGCTTAATTTTCTTTTTTTGTCTGCTGTAGTGGAATTCCTGAACTGGGCATCCCTTTGTGGTCTTCACCTCAGCAGACTGGCTGAGGACCTCGTCATTTACAGCACTCAAGAATTCAGTCTCGTTCGCTTCTCCGACCAATTCTCAACAGGATCCAGCTTAATGCCGCAAAAAAGAAATCCAGATGGATTAGAATTAGTCCGTGGAGCAGCCGGCTTACTTCTGGGGGATTCCTTTGCATTCAGCTGCATCCTTAAAGGACTTCCAAGCACGTACAATAAGGACCTTCAGTCGGATAAAGAGCTGTTGTTTAGGTCCTACGACAGACTGCTGGACTGCCTCAAGGTTACCGCTGGGACAGTGAAGACAATGGAAGTGAGTGAAAACAAACGTCTACCAAACTACCTACTACAACATATCTATCAACATTGAACTGATATCAAGTAATGAATGACATTAGTCAGGTTTAGGAGAAATAGGTTTAGGAATTAATGAGTTAGGTGTCTATGTGTGTGTGTGTAATTAATTCATTAGATTCTGATGAGTTAAGTGTCTAACTAATTCATTAGAATTAGTTAGACACCTAACTCATTCATTGCTACAATTATACCCCGTCAACATTTAGAGAAACCTTACCTACATATTCAATTACGTTTCCCCATATCAGTTACCTATCGTACCTTTATAAAGCAGGTACCCATAATTATTAATACTATTTAACGGGTATTTATCGCGTTTATTTACCTATTTTTCCCGACGTTTCGACAGGTTTACACACTGTGTGGTCACGGGATGACTCTACCGTTAAATAGTATTAATAATTGTGTTCAGATTTAGGTACCCATAACACAAGCTCTGTTTAGCTTGGGGCTAGATAATGATGTGTAAATTTTCCAGCATTATCATTATTACAGGTGGACGCGGAAAGAGCATTATGCGCGCTGGATCCAGGAATGCTCGCGACAGATCTGGCACACACGCTGGTGCGAAGGGGTGTTACTTTCCGTCGCGCTCATCATCTCGTCGGCACCGCCCTCCGGAGAGCTTCAGCCCTCGGCGTGGATCTAAAAAATTTACCACATCACGAATACATCGCTATTTGGTAACATATCTTTCGTTCATTTGTTTATTTGTTTATTGTTTATTTTGCTCACATGTACATGTATACAGCTTAGATATTAGACACCCCGCGCACTAGGCAGCCTGGCTGCGCAGCCAAGCTGCGGCAGCCAGTCAAACATATGACGTTGTATGGGAGCCCGCGCACTAGGCAGCCACGAAATCTCGGCTGCGGCAGCCAATGAAACGCGCCTGTTTGTACGGCAGCCAGCTGGCTGCGCGCAGCCAGAACGTGTGTAGGCGAATGTATGTGGCTGCGGTCAGTCTCCGCGCACTAGTTGTAGCAGCCAGACGTTCCGTTCGTGCGTTCCGAACTTTGATAAGATGACTTTCGATACAGAGAAATTTATTCGGGAAATTGAAAGTCGTAAAGCAATCTATCTATCTAGACTAGTCGTTGATTGGCTGTTATAACTGGCTGCGCAAATATTCTGGCTGCCGCAGCCTGGCTGCGCAGCCAGGCTGCCTAGTGCGCGGGGGGCCATGTTAGCCTAGGTCAATAGTACATGCACCCTGTAGGGCACTGCAAAAGAATTTATATAAAATGGCAAACTGTAAGCCTTTAGTGTTCAGTTCCGAAGATATACGAAACTGTCTCCTAATATTGTAACACTATAGATGGAGTACCTAGACAAATCAGTGTGATGAAGATGATAATAATTATGTTAGACATTTTATTATTTTCAGTTCTGATTTTGGAACAGATGAAGAACTCAAGTCAGTTTTCTCGTGGGAAGCTAGCGTCGAGCAGTACGTTAGCGAAGGCGGTACTGCGAAGTCTGCAGTCATTCGTCAGATATCAGCGTTACGATCTTGGATCGTGGATCATCAGAGCTTTACTTGTGCTAATTGATTTAGTAATTTACTAAGGTTTTCGTATTATAGTGCGTAAGCCCTCGCACTCTGGGCAATCTCTAAGAAAATTTTCGATTTCGGCAGGATTCGAACCCGCGCCTATGTATGGGGTTCGAATCCTACCGAAATCGAATTTTTTGGGAACTTATTTAATTTTTAGTTATTTACTTATACGTAAGTATACTTTTGTTGATAAGCTACAATCGGTTTTCCACATTTATATCAGAAAATACAATCATATTTACTTAGCTTGGGGCTGGTAATGTTGTGTGAATTGTCCAGCATTATTTATTATTGCATAGTTTGTTTTAAATTACGTAAGGAATCGATCTATCATCAATCTATAAAGCATACCTACTAAGCCTAGGCTTGTCTGCCTATGAAATTGTACTTTCTACTAAGAAGGCAACCGTTTTCTGAAATATTTAGTCTCATGTGGCTGAAAAGCCTATTTCCATGAAAAATATTTATTAAAAGCCTATTTCTATTAAAACTGTGACGTAATTTTTAGTGATGAGTTGACAAGTACGACGGTCAATGACGCTGAGGTAGGTCTCGAGCTGTCTCGTGCAAGCCCCTCGGCTTTCCGCCCGGCTGATCCCTACAAGAAAAACAGTCGTACCCCGAAAGGACTGTGCAATATAAGTCGGAAAACTAAGAAATAAAACGTCAAGTGTGAGTCAGACTCGCGCAACGAGGGTTCCGTAACTAAACGTTATATTAATTATAATATTATAAGACCTTGTTTCTTGCCAAATATCATGATTCAACGGGAAGTAGGTACAGTGCGCGTCAGAATTAAGTATCCCCCTTGTCTAAGAGAGGTAGGGAGATAGGGGGATACTTAATTCTGACGCGCACTGTACCTACGTTACGTACCTTCCCTATAGGTTTTGGTCCATGGCGAGAATAAAAAAAATATTGTTGTAAGAAATTAATAAATCCCAAAAATTTACGATCCCGACGGGATTCGAACCCGCACCTTCCCCTTCAGCGCAGGGGTGCTCTTTTTCCAACTAAGCTACGTGATCTTATCTAGTCGGCCCGAAAATCTTTGGGAGTTCTTTCGGCACTTACGCCGTCAGCGCCACCTACAGAGGAAACAATGAAGTTATCCAATTCTGCTCAAAGACCAAATTTACATTTAGTTCTTTGACGAGAGGTTTTGCCGTTGCTTGATTCTAAGGTTTTTATTTATTATACTCTGGGTAATTTCTAAGAAATTAATAAATCCCAAAAATTTACGATCCCGACGGGATTCGAACCCGCACCTTCCCCTTCAGCGCAGAAAGCGTCGGGATCGTAAATTTTTGGGATTTATTAATTTCTTAGAAATTACCCAGAGTATAATAAATAAAAACCTTAGAAAAATATTGTTGTGATGAGACTATGTACAATATTAGTTTTCGGATTGTTCCCTTTACTTGTGCTTTAAGAACAAGGTCTTATAGCACAAGCAGAGGGAAATATCCTAGGCAAGAAGCAAAATTTCATGATTCTAGATCAATGGGAAGTACTTACCAGGTTTTTAGTCCATAGATTTTTTTGTGAATTTACGGTTTTCATATTTTTTCCTTAACTTGTGCTACAAGACCTTACTTCTTGCCTTACCATGGTTCTGGGTCAACGGGAAGTACCCTATAGGTTTTGTGTGCATGTGATTCCCTTGGAAAATTCAAAAAAAATTAGCATAAACGGCTGTAATTTTTGATTGTGTTGTTTTAGAAGTTTGATTTATATTGCGGCTCCAAGAGGTTACGAACATGAGTACATGATGTGAATTTCACTTCGATACCTCCACACGTTTCTGAGAAAAGAGGGTTGACAGATGGACAACAAAGTGATCCTATACGGTATTATTGGTAAATTAGTGACAATACGTGAACTGCAGGTTCAGCCCATCATCACAAACACGTTTGTGAAGACGCCAGGTCTTAATTTTAATTTTGGTATTGGTAATGGGTAGGTACCCCCCGCAATTCAATAATCGTTCGTTAGAGAGGTTTTATTTGAAACTCAACTTAAAAACAGCTCTGCACTGAATTAAATAATCGGTCTTAAGTAACTCGTTGGGTTCCAGACAAAGATGTTTTTTCATTTAGTATCAGAGGTGACTTTATTTTTTTTTAATTTAGTATTGGCTCCTTCACGAACGTGTTTGTGATGATGGGCAGGACCTGCAGTTCACGTATTGTCACTAATTTACCAATAACCCTGTATATGGGTTCCTTTTTTCCTTTTGAGATACGGAACCTTAAAAACTACTAGAGCCAACAACATACCTAACGACTCTCTAGAGGTTAGATAGCTATCCGATAAAATTGTGTGAAAACCACATGAAGATTTTGTCTTGGTTATCCAGGTTGGGTAGGTTTTTAGAGTTCAGAGTCCTTCAAGGATATAGTTTAGTCATGTCCGACCGTCCATCCCCAAATTGTTTTGTATCCCAGGGTAGCATCGGTAAATAAATAGAATTTACTAACATATTAAAATGAAAGAAGTACCTACTGTACTTAGACCTTTATTGCCGCGTTTGAACCTGCCTCAAACTTATTAGGGAACCTTTCTTCGACATTTTAATTGATAAATTATTTGCGAGTACGGCATTTAAGGCGTAATTTTTCGAGTCCAATGTCCTCACCACTGAAAAACTCACTAAGTACATTCAAATACTGAAATTAGGTAATCTAAACGGTAACTCTTTGAATTCACAAGGCATTCTTTAATTTGCGACATGATGCAGCAAGTAGGTGCCTACACCTACGTAAGTTAGACACGCACGATTACGATCATTTCATAACTATTTTCCATAAAAATGGGGGGTGCGCCCCCTAACCGCCCACGATGGTAAGCACTCGTCCATCGGCTCTCCACATTATTTTATGGCATCGAAGGGAGAAGACCGCGTACTAAAACGGATTTTTCTACAAATAGTTTCGTGTGCAATTTCAGTGTTTCTTAACAAAATAATTTACATAAATAGCCTTCGGTATAAAATTAATTGTTTCTCAAACTTTCAAATACGGTAAGTGAAATTGTTGAAGTATTTATTATTATTTATTTATTATTTAAGCTCACGGGACACAATATATCCGTTTAGCATATAATATCCGCGGCTTTGCTTGTTCTGAAGGATAAAATTGCCTGAATGGATCGGGAATTCGGGGTGAAGTCCGATAAAAAAGAGAGCTACAATACATAATTATCATAATTTTCTTTGTTGTTATTAAACTAAAAGTAGGTATTAGATTGGTTATATTTCTTATTTTAAGCAACTGACGTACCTATTGCTCGAAAAGTGCTCGCCTAAAATTACGAATTCTTAGTGTTTGTAAAAATATGATATCCACGATAATAACGTGTGTATGACATTAGATGACAAAAAGCACTGGCATACGTTGTAAATTTAATTTAGTGTAAAATTTATAATACATATAAATGGAGTTAAAATTATAGTGTTAAAAGCAAGTCGGCAAATCTCTCTATCTGTAACATCATTGGCCTCTTTCTCTGTAACTTAATTATGTTCAGAAGGTGTTCATCATGAAAGTATGTGTAATTTTAACTAAATTATGATTATTTTATTTTAGGAAAAACGCAATGCGTCAAAGGAGTCTCCTACTGACTTTGGTTTTACTCATTGCTGCTGGAACCGCATCAAACGATGACTCGGAGAAAACTCTATCGCAAAATCATGTCTATCAACTTATACCTAACGAGATCAAAGAAGAAGTGAGTGTTTATAACCAGTCTAGGCGAAACCTATAACTACAATCGCCGCCGCCGCCAATATTATAGTTTTTATTAAGAGGACATGCACCATTTTGTTAAAAGGACAGGCAACGGATTTTGCATTCATAGGAGCGGGACAGAGCATACGCTTTAGAAACGGCGGCATAAGTGCAAAAAATCAACTTGCTTGCAATTTGCTTATAAACAAGAAAACTACACCACTTATGAAGAAACTTGTTCAAGGAACCGAATAATTGGTTATAATAACCTACGAATCAAAACATACCTAAGTAATTTCAATAGACCGCAGGGGTCCTGAGATCTCGACCAAATTGTGAAAAACAGTGCACTTTTATACATTTTTTTTGATCGTGTTTTCACTTTCAAGGAACGTTTTTTTTTTAATTTTGTGTAGGTACTTAATTCGAGTTTTGTACTACGGGGATCCTGTGAGTACTGAGATCGAGGCCTAGTTTGACAACCTAACTCGTCCGGTTCGCCTCATAGTTACAAGTTACCCGTCGAAAGCTTAACATAACAAGCGCGTAGTTCCGCAACGCATACTTTCACATTCACACCAAGTTGATCCACACTCTTAATTTATCTATTCATTTTGAGCGGTGCTCACAAAGGTATGTAATCGCTTATTTATGTGACGAGGAAAAAATGAGGCTTAGGTATTTAAGTAGCGTCACATTCGTTATTGCATCATTGCATTTGACGTTTTTTTCATCCGGTGTCTTTAACGTGGGTATAAAATTAATATTCAATTTATTTTCAGTACATTCGTCACATATCCTCAATAATGAACGCCTACAGAAGCGATGTGATGGGAGGACGGCTGATTGTAGAAACCAACTCGCAGGTCGACACCAGATACAGGACATGGAAACGTAACGCTGATTTAATAAACTCCCTCCTAGCTCTACCAAAGGTAATGAACGAGGCCGGTCGCTGATTACTTTATTGATTTGAAGACAACGATAAATTATAAAAATCTACCATTGACGATTTAAGAATTATCTTTCTTCTAACTATTCTTTGCATTTAGTTACCCCTGGAGCCAAACACTGCTTAACTAATTGCTTCACTATGACAATGGTAACTCGCGTCGCGTCACGTCTCGGTGTGAGCTAACCCTTAGCAAGTCCCCGGGCAGTATTAATTTGACGAAGTGTATTGTATTTGAAGTTGTGTTCTAATCTCATGGAGGTTACATTTCTAATGTTCTGGTGGTATTATCGTCTCAGAATGACACATTTTGCGATTTTATCTTAGTAAGGTGCACACGCAGAGCGGAACTGCTGTAGCAGAACTGCGCGGCACGACGAAGTAAATTTTATCTTTGTATGAAATCAGATAAACGCGCTACGCGTCACCGTCAGTGGAACTGCGCGACTTTTTTGGTGAATTGTTCTATATTTGACGCGCAATGCCGCGGCGGCGGCGGGCGGCCGCGCATTTCCACTGACGCGTAGTTCGTTTGCACCTCTTTTGTACTAAAACCACTTGGTTGTACTCTTAATAGATGAAAGAAACTACAGATAGAGGCACACGCGTCAAAAGTGTCAAGGTTGAAATCATTCTATCAATCTCTCCGTACAAATAGCACCGCACGCACTATCTTAGAGTTTCTTCCATGTATGGATGAATCTGCGAGGAGTCAACCATTGTCATAGTAAAGCGATTGGTTAGCAGATTTTGCTCCCTGTGTATAGGAGTTTAGTGTAGGAGTCTTGTGAAATTAAAGCAATGATGTTGTCAAAACATTTTATTGTACTATATTTAAAAGTAATTCTAATAATCCTTCTCGAGGATCACAACTAAGATACATTAAGTAACTAAACAAATAAGAAGTATTTACATTGCTATATTACAAATTTAGGCGTAAAGTTTTGATTTGCCATTGAAGATGACGTTATACGCGTTTTCTTTGATTTAATTATATTAGGTGCACAGGGAAATATTAAATCAAATATCTACAAAAAGACATGACATAGGAATCCCACAAAAATAATTTTACAAAACCTTATACTATCTTAACACACAATAAACATTTAATTTTATTTTATGATTTTCTATTTTTGTATGACCAAACATACATATTTTTAATTTTTTTATTTACTTTTCAGATTTTTGAACCTCACTATAACTAGACTATGCTATGCTATTTAGGTTGAAATACAAAAATAAATTATCGACTATCACATAACATATTTATAAACTACTTTGTATCAATAGTTAAGCAATGTTCTAATGAAATGTTAGTTTATTGCTAAATTCTCATAAGTACTTAAGATTTAAAACTCTTCAATGTTTGACATGAAGTGAATTCGGTAAATGGCATGGTCACAAAAGACAATTTATCAAGAGTTTATTTATATGGTCGAGAATATATTTCATACCAAATGCTTATTGACACTAACAGTTAAATTATAAAATAAAATGTATTTTAAATTATGCTAATTAAGTAGTTACGTTAACTACGAGTAAATTATACTATGATTAAAGTACTGTTCCAATAGGTTTTATCGTTGTTTTGGGTTGGTGTCTATCTTAAATTATTGAAAGTACCTACTTTCAATACAAGAGCAGATAATTTTATGGAAAGCACCAGATTATTAATTTAATTATCGCAGCTCAAACTGGCCATACTTTGGATTGGTGCATTGTGTTAGTGCTAATATTTTAAACCCTGAATAACCATGACGCACGCGGTGTTCTAGTTACAGTAAACGGTATGTGAGTTACGGCAATACAGCGGCGCGCCCCTGCTGGTCGCTTTACTGCTGGCAGTGAAGACATTTAGGTGGTTTTCTTCAAGTTGGCGCGAGATTACGGCAAATCGTAAACCATTTTCTTTGAACCCATGATAAGACTAACTTCGATTCAATGATACTTTTGGAGCTTTTGCAAATATGTTGATGTTGGATTCGTATATGTTTTATGATTTGCGACAAATTACTTTTCAGCTAGTTTTATACAGTATTGTAGAAACCAAAAAATACCTCAACAAAAAAAAAAACTCGCGCGCAACTTGGATCGTGCCACCTTCACGTAAAACAAAGTGAGAAAATGTACCCTAAAACTTGAGCGAGAAGCCAGGCGCGACGTTCAGCGACCGCTGGTGCAGTTGGAATCCCATGGAGTCGTCCGAGTCGCCGCGAGAGTACTGTGCGTAGGCGGCACCGCCCGCGGGCGGGCGCGGACTGTGCGTCGTGCGCCGGTTGCCTTCCGACTTGGCGGGCCACGTCGGGAACATCGCCGGGTCTATTGCTACTGGTTGTTCCTGAAAAAACATGTCTGTTTAGCTCTCCTTATTTTATTTTTATACTAGCTAGTGAATATCTTTGTTGATATATTTAAATACATTAATTTGTCAAACACGAGATCGCACTCCATTTAATTAACTTGATGTCTGAACTGAGCACTATTATAAATGCGAAAGTTTGAATGAATGTTTGTTACCTCTTCACGCCACAACTACTGAACGGATCGGGCTCAAATTTTGCATAGATGTAGCTCTAAGCTTGGAATCAACGTCGGCTACTTTTTATAAAATAAATCATTTGTCACGGGATACACGTAAAAAAAAAACTCATCTTATTAATTTTCTATGAACAAAGTAGAAAAAATGGAAATAAAATATTTTAAAATACAACTGAACCAATGTTGATTTTAACATGAATTTATAGAAAATGGTTTACGATTTGCGACAAATTACTTTTCCACAAGTTTTATAGCTTGTGGAACGCTAAAAAAATAATAACCATACCACCATACTATCTATCTAAAATTTGAATCTCGCGCCAACCCGCGTCAAAGAAGAGCTCAATTTAAATTTTAACTATATCAATACCTCCACCAACATCCAGAAATACATACTAAGAAGCCGGATAGTCGGCGCTCTTTGCAGACTAGTCACTGACTAGTACAAACCAATAATACATTACTACTCGTACAATCATAATTTTAATTACTTACTTTAAAATAGGCATGTTCCAACGCCACCTCAGCGGTGAGTCGCTTAGCAGGATTGTAAGTCAGGAAGCCATTCAGCAGAGCTAATCCAGCTTCGGAGAGTAGATCTGATCCAATGCGCTGCTTCAGGCCGCCAGCCGGGTGCTCCGCAAACGTCATCTTTTGGACTGGAGGCAGCTCGCTGTAGCCAGGCCACACGGACTCTGATGGTGTGCCCAAGTCCTGTCAACAAATACAAACATTCATTGGCTATTTTAATCACTGAAAATTCTAGCTGTAAATATTCATATAAAATGATTGTTTAATAAAACCGAATTGGAATCCTTTAGTTTTCCCTGGTTTAAAATTTGGAGGATCAATACTAATCCCTCAGGAATAAATATTTATGAGACCCTGTTGGGATCATTCTCTATACAACTGCAAAAAAATCATGCAAATAGTTCCATAATTGACGGAGAAATCGACGTTAAAAAACAATACACACAGCCCAACATAGAAACCTGGTCCTTTTTTCGAAGTCGGTTAAAAATGAGTACTCGCCTTGAAAATTCGATTCAACTGATCAACCTCCGACTTTCCAGGGAACAATGGATTCATAGCGATAAACTCTGCGAATATGCAGCCGACGCTCCACATGTCAATGTGAGTCGAGTACTCCTTGCAACACAGGAGCAGTTCAGGAGCACGGTACCAAAGGGTTACAACTATTGGCGTGTATTGGCGGAGAGGCGAACCATATTCCCTAGCCAATCCAAAATCACCAACCTGTAACAAATTAATGTAAATTAGTTTACGTTTTGGGTTATTATAAATGAATAATAGGCAAACGTTGTAGTGTAGGACGCCCTCCGACCAGGTGGGATGAGGATTTGCGAAAGACTACTGGCAGATGCTGGATGCGACAATCTGAAGACAGGGTGCTATAGCGCTCATTAGGAGAGGCTTATGTCCAGCGGTGGACTAATATAGGCTGACGATGATGATGATGAAATGAATAATTATAATAAATAAAATACATAATTTTACCTTCAACACCCCTTTGTGTGACAGCAAAAGATTACTAGTCTTCAGATCTCTGTGCAAAATCCAGTTATCATGTAGATGATGCACTGCCTTCAACAATTGAGTCATCAAACACTTCACCTCACCTGTAATCAAAAATATTAGATCACGAGATGCAAAAACTAACAAATAACAACGGACTTAGCATATACATCCAGCACCGCTACCGCACGGCACATCAATAAGCTTAGCAAAACCAGCTCAAAATCGTCATCTTTAGATAGGGTCATTTTAGTGTGACATAATTCCTTACCACAAGTTTCAAGCGAGTACTCGCGCGCTGTCTGGCATTATATGCCGTCACTGTAAAATTTATCTAAACATTACAAACGAATTTTGCCGAAGCCAATGTTTGAATGCACATATTTGTGCTGTGCGGCATTGATGTGGTCCAGATCTGCGACCACCTTAGCGTTACTTACCTGGGAGAAAAACTTGTTTCTTTCCCCGCATCGTTTCCATGAGACTCTTGAGATCGTGTTCTACATAGTCCATTACTATGAAAATCTTATCCATGTTTGATCCGACGACAATTTCACGCACAGTCACGATGTTCGGATGCTGACCCTGCAATAATATAAAAGGGTGTGCGACTCGTTAGTACATGAAAACAGGCGGGCCTTTTAAATTAACTTATTCGTTTCCTCAGTATCTTACCCGGTACCCAAATCGGTCGGTGTAAAACTTCTGAAAATGTATACTTCACTTCACACAGTACGCGGCGTATAAAGTTAAATTGTTTATATCAATTTCTTTTAGGCAACGCAGTTACCAAATAACAAAAATAGGGAATCATAATAATAAAAGATGATATATACACGATTTCCAAAAACAATAAGTAAAACAACAATCCAAAATGTTATTCTAAATAACGAAAATACACATAGCCCTTGAATGGAAAAAACAACTAGAAAGTTACTACCTATCCCTCTTAACTCTAGACATGCAAACAGAATGTAACAGAAATTAACATCAATCCAGTACATAATTTCGGTCTAAATAAATAACAATCTCAAAGAATATTTTAATTTATTGTACGAGTAATTTGTTATTTATTTTCACATGGTTTTGTTTTACATTGTTTTTGGATTGTGGTGTAAAAACACAATACAAAATATACTTATAAGTAAAATGATTACAAATCGTACATATGTGGTATTTAAAATAAACCAAGCAGCAACTGGTACTAGCGGAAGTAATATAAGCCAGGTTAACATAGACACAATCCTGTGGATATTCTGTCGCTCGAAATTAATCAAGTTGGTAACAAACAAAGATCGAAACTGAAATTTAAACTATTAATTTTTTGTTTTTTATATCAATACCTCATTGCTTTGCTTGCTTGTCAACCCTCTTACTTACAAACCTTTATCAGCGATAGCGACCCCGTATCTACTCAGTCAACGAGATATATGCTTGAGTATAACGTTTATTCCGTAGAACAGCGTTACTCAAGCGTAGCACGATGACTGAGCAAGCTTTCATAATATAGAGAAGTTTTTTTCTTCTGTTGATATTAGTCAGAATGAGAAAAAACAGTTGTTTAAATTTGACAGATTTATACAGGGTGCCATGTAACATTTGTACTAAGCTGAAAAGGAGTGATTCTGGACCCCGAGATGATCGACTATGACTTTGGCCGACTAGCGGATTAGTCGGTTCGGTTATAAAGAAGCCGACTAATCGTAAATACCTTAATATATGCCAAAACATAATTTCTCGTGCTGGGCAAACAGTATTACGAGTATAAACAACCATATCTGATACGACATCTAACATTGATACCTCAGTTCGGATCCGTGATCAAAGCCGGATATAGTCCGCGCTCTTTGCCCTTGCATAGTCGCCGACTACGAAAGTGGTCGGATATTCGGCTTTATTGACTAGTCGGGACATCACTAGTTATTATTTAGAGACAAAACATTTGTAAAATATGTTATTATGTTAAATAACGTAAGAGTGCGTGAAAAACCAACCTGAATAGATAGAAAAAAACAATCATAAAAAACGGTTTATCAATAGTTGATCACCTGGGGGTCCAGAACTGCTCTTTCGGCAAATGTTACGAGGCACCCTGTATATGTAGGGGGATTGTAGTCATTTAACATCTCAATAATCTTCTGTTTTAACTTATATTATCTAATTTGTATGTAGATATGTGCTGCTGGTTTTCTTTAAAATAAAATATAAAACATACCACATATTTAAGATAGATTAGATATTTGTTTGGCATACATTCTGTTCCTGAAGTTAGTATTGTAGATGTATTGCAAGAACTCATGGCAAACTTATGAAATGTCTTCTCTAATCTTTTGGCTACCGTCACATTACAAAAAATTTGGGTGCCCAAAATTATTAATGAAGTAACTGATTTCTCGAAAACAAATAACATCATTGGTAAAACCTTATCTATTTAACTAATATTTCTTGAAGTGGTATGAAGAATACATTTTCAGAATGTTTACTGCCGTTTTTGGTATGCTTGTCATTAGAAAACAAAATATTGCATCATTAATCAAAGTTTTTTTCTGCGGTATCTCCATTGATTATTAATAAATACTTACGTATTATTTTAAATATTACTAACTTTGTAATATGGTTAGAAATATTTAAAAAGAATAAATTGATGACCGAACCAACAGAAAACAAACTTCGTTCAACATGATTTCTAAAATCGACAATGCTAGTCGGAAATAAAACAATCATGAAATACATTGTTGAAAAAATACAGGATAATACAATCAATAATTAGATAAGTCTAATCAATATTTTCGAAACAATATCCAAAGTATCATTAAATCCTTCGTGCTACAGGTTTCTATTCCAATAAAATCGTACGAACATTGAATTGAGATTCAGAGAAACGTCTGGAATAATAGCGATTTGCACAGTATTCGTAAAAAAACTTAAGATACTTACAGGCTAAATATTAGACATCGTGCTAAGTTAAAGTAAATGAAGAATAAAATAAAACGTCAGAATGCCAAGTGGGACGGGGAGGTCGTAAAAGCCGACTAAGGGAACCTACCAGAGAAGGTCAGCAGCTTCATTTTTAACACCCCCACTGCTATCACCTGTTAAGCTGATAGAAAAAAGTTATTGCTGAGGGCTTGGAGACTATGCTTTTATCTATTGATCTCACACAGTATCGTGAGATCAAAATCACCATTCCGCTAAAACCCCTCTTGTTTGGAGCAGTGTTAAGCAGTGGACGTGTGTGTTGATAAACTTAACTAGGTTTGTGCAGAGGAACATTAATCTAACGACAAGTCATCATTAGGTATTAAATAGATACCATACCTACGCTTCCGTAAATCTTAATTTCGCATCCCTTAACTACGTGGTAGTTAAACATTACGAATAGATACATAGGTCATTTAGCTGAACCATTTTTGCTGCGTAACTTAAAAGAAACATTTAAAAGAATCTGGTGAGCAATTATCTTAGTTTAGAATCTTGAGATTCCGTAGGAAAATTAATTGCAAACAATGTTTCAAATAATTTTTAGTAGCTTACTAAAACGGCTGATGAACTCCTAGTCAAATATTATTTATGTTTTCCAAAATACCAAACCGTGATAAATTTGATGTTTTTGCTACTTATGGGGTTACAAATGCAATTCAACTTTTTTAAATGTCGAAACTTGCAATTATAAAAATAAGTCTTATAAAACAAACCTCACCTCTGAACCAAGTGTGGATTCGGGATTTGTTCACCCGGGGTCTTTCAACATGGCGTGCTGGATAATGTAAAATTATAAAAATAAGTCATTGATAAGACGTAAGCGTAAAAGGATGATCTACGCATGCTAGCTCGTGCTAGCGATTAACAGCAACCGACATTATGTCATGTCGCTATTGAGGCGTCAATACTTACAAGTTCATTCGGCACATTTGATTTCAATTTAGATCAGGATTAAAAATCTGCATCCGCAATCAAATATGCCGATCTAACTCTTATTATTTTAGTATAGTAGGACTCAAATCTACATGTTAATAACATGTTGGTACTTTGTTGGTTAAGGGAAGAACCGGCACGTTCTAGCATGGATATACCTACCGTCTAGCAGACCCACCGTCTAGCACAAAGCTCCAAGAATCATCCTTTAGCAGCCACGTAGCAAGAGTCCCAGAAGCAAATCTCGAATCTGCACTCAGTTCAGAAAGTCGTGATGAAAGCTTCGCGTGACCTGTTCGAAAAAAATACTGTGTTTTTTTTAATTTCCTACCTGAAAACTGTGAATCGAAAATAATACTGTGGTTTTTTTAATTTCCTACCTGAAAAGTGTGAATGGCTACAATAGTAGGTATCTCTGATCCCCATCTTCTCATGACGCTCTTCAAAACTTCACCGACCTCGATCGACTAAAAAATGTACCATGAGTTGGCACTTGCTTCCTTTTTGCAAAAGACTACTGATTTTCTAGTAAGTCGAGTCGAGTCAAGGTCGAGGAAGTTATGAGAAACGTATATGGGGGTAACAACACTCGTGGTGTGTCAAGCAAGAGCGAATAGAGCAAGTGCTATCACAACTAAACGTTTGACATTCTTTGAGATAATAATTATTTACAAAAACACACTTTTCCGGCAGCAAAATTAAACTCTCAGAAAATATGGTGATATGTATGAAAAATTGTTCTATACTATAAAAATTTACTCCATTATGAGGATTAGAAACAGAAATTCAAATCAAAGTGAAGGCACGTGAAGGCAACAAAACTTTTAAAGAAAAAAGGGAGCGAAACGACTTGCTAGAGCATATTTTGGAATATGTTAAATGTAGCTTAGCTGAACAGCCAAGAATTTCAAATAAATAATCGATTCAGGTAGGCCATCGCCTACCACAAAACTGATTGCGGCTATTTAGCATTATAACGCAACGGTTGATAAACTGTATTTAGCCGTGATTCACAATCGCGCATCAGCATCATCGCAAACAGTTATAGTGGGCGATGGGATCATATTGTTATAAATGTTGAGTATCATGAATAAATTACGATGCTTATAAACTCGTACGAGTATAAACACATTGATCATAACAACTTTGATCAATGAACAGATGCAACACAGTGTCGCCGAAGGTAACAACTTTATTTATTCAAGTAGTAGGGCTCTTTTATAGAAAAACCTTTTATATCTTTTGAAACCTTCGGTAGCTCTTGAAATTACAACTATTCATTTTTATATTTTTTAATTCAAACATTAATCAGAGTCAAGAAGCTCAACATTCTAAAAAAAAACGGTATTCACGTTTGTCCAGACTTTGGAAAGGTAAACTCACATTAACTCAAACATGATAGAAAACATTCTATAAAAATATGTTTAAGTATTTTCAGCAGGAAAAACTTATATGAGTAATAATAACTAGTTGTAATTATTGTTATGCAGGGTGTCACGAAACTCAAAGTCAAGCCGAAAACGGAGTACCGGTGGGTTCATGGCAACCCAGAAAAACTAAAAAATCATGGGTCTCCAATGGTTTCCGAGTTATTGCCTTTTTACTGAAAATTAAATGATCTCCCTGGCGCCAAACTTTTCTATGCTGTGACGATGTGAATATTTTGTTATTTTTATTTTTGTATTACAAACTCAACTCATTCATTCATTTTTTGCGAAATAAAAACACCATGGCCATATTATAAAAAAAATGTTGTTCTGTGAGCGTTCCATGGGATATTTCAAATTATTTTTTCAAAATGAATCTTATAAGTACTGAAACAAACCACAAAATATGACCAAAGTTTAAATTGTCCTCCAATTAATATGCATGGTTTTTTAACTTGTTTATAATTGTATTGAATCTAATAACAATTATGAAAATCTTTATTTTTTAGAGAAAAGATAAGACATTGAAGTAGTAGTTTTAGTGTCTTTTTTATTCATTTAGTCAATAAATTAAAATTATTTTGATTGAGATTGCGATTAGCCGCCGTAGGTGAAATGTGTTGTAATGTAAAAAAAAAGTGCCATAGGCACTGTTTTTTTATTATTTTAGGTCTTGTTTCAGAAAATCATGTTAATCTAAGGCGACGTTTTAGATTTTTAGGAAATAGATATATGTAAATACTAGTTATAATTGTTTTATTCTGTTATTTGTAACTTTCTCACTATATGTCATAAAATCTACTTATGCCTCCATGCCAATCTTACCGGCTAAACCCACCACTGTGTTTTCCGGGCCTACGCACACTTGCAAATTCTTCCGTGGGAAATCTAGGATACCTGCGCCAACTTTTAACATGCCAGCCTTTCGTGGTAGATTTTTTTCAGTGTGAAGAGTCAAATTTAACCTATTGAAAATGATTGATGTAAAATTAGACCTTTTTTTTACGGCCTTCATATTTTTATTTCGCAACAAAATTAATGAGTTATTTGAGATTGTAATACAAAAATAAAAATCCTTAGTATTGATTTAATGTTTTTCAGTAAAAAGTCTATAACTCTGAAACTATTTGAGATATACCCATGTTTTTTTTGTATTTCTAGGTCGTCATGAATCCACCTGACCTCCGCTTTCGGCTTGACGTTGACTTTCGGGACACCATGTATAAGCCTGGCTATCACTAGTTTATTATCATGCTTGATTTACCATGAGACCGCCGCCGATTGTTACCGTAAATCATTCATTTAAAACAAAATGTTTGGAGATTTATATGTAGGTAAAAATCATTATAAAAGTGCTTTAGAACTATCTAATGAAGAGAAATGAAGTTAGATCTTACCTGATACCACGGCCTTACCTGTTCTTGTCACGTCAACATATGCCATAATATAAATCGCTATCAAATATGTTTCCCATATCATAACCTTCAATGTTCGTACTTTAAATTGGTATAGAAATTTAGGAAATTACTTTTTAAGGATGACGTTCATGAGTGTAGGAAAGAATTTTAGGGATGGTCCCCTGTAATAAATTCCTTATAAGATACTTAGGCCCGCCCGTGTATCGAAGTTGTTACCCGTGCAATAGGGTCACACCTCTATCACTAAGTACCTTCTTGCAGGTAATAGGTCGGGGCCTGTAGGAATAAAATACAAGGCATTAATAAAGTGAATTGAACACGTGAGCCATCGTGTGCCTCACAGCTCGCGGCTCAAACAAGCTGCGAGGTATTAAACTCTCTAGGAGAGAGAAACAATACCATCATTGAGAGCAGTGATGCATTATGATGGCTCAGGTGAGCAAAAAGTTATTGGTAAAAAAATGTGATCTCACCTTCAAAAGAGTGTTAATTTCCCTCAATGACGTTATGGGAAAGCCTTCTTTTTCCTTTTCCATTTTGAGTCGTTTCAAAGCAACGATTTCTTCAGTCGTTTTGTCACGAGCTCTGTAAACAACGCCGTATGTGCCTTCCTCTATTCGATTCAAGCATTGAAATTCTTCAACGGATCGACACCCCTATAACATGTCAATAAACAGATAAATAACTTTATATAAAAACAGGAAACAATAGGTTGTTAATTACATGAAATATCTGCTTTTATGAATAGAATCACGTGGTTTTCCTGGAAGTTGAAATAGCTATTTGATGCAGAGAATTTTGTACCTACTGCAAGCAATAGGGTATATGCATAGTTTTTGTTCTATAATCGTCTAATTACATGACCGAAAAATAAATAAAAAAACCTAACTTTTAAATTATTAAGGAAAAAAACTAAATATAAAAAACTGCACTCAGTCTTGTGTGATAAAAACGCTGCCCATTTTCTGTGACGTAACTGTTCAGTTTGTCAACTGAAAGTGCTTCTGTTCCTTCGTTGGTTTTTTAATCAAAATAAAATGATAAAGACCATCATGTTTGTTATATACAAATATTTCATTATTTCAAAAAAGATATCCCGTTAAAAGCTTCATGACAATTTATGGTAAACGGTGACGTCACATTTAGAAATTTTGCGATTTGAGTCTTAAAATATCTACTTTTTAATGATTAAATTATACAAAAAAGATATCAATAAATACAAAACTAAACAAGAAGATATATTTCTACATCAATAGAGAATATAAATAAAAATAATCAGCTTATTTGAAGCCACATGCATATACCCTATTATCAGCAGTTAATCATCCTCAAAGAACGTTTATAGCTATTTCTGTACCTGTGATATCACTAAAACGAAATGCTGTCTGAGCAACCAATGCAAAAGTGCTAGAATATACAGGTTTAACAAATGTGCTATTTACCTGTAGTGCCGGGAAATATGGTGGAAGTGCACTTATTGTTTCTTCCCTCAGTTTAGCTTCTTCATCATTGTCTGGAATTTTTTCTTCTTCATTTGGTTTGCCATTTTCCCCAGGAGGAGGTGGGGAAAATGAATGTGATCTGCTTCTGCTTTTAGAGCGAGATATGGACCTGAAATATTTGGCAATATCAATAATTAATAGATTCTTACAAAACGAATTTTTTCTTCACATAAATCATTAAAAAAAATTAAAAGTCTGCGATAGAAATCATAGTAACCTTCTTGATACATGTGATGATGGAGAGCCTTCATCTGATTTTAGTGAGGGTGATTTAGATTTTGATACTTGAATGGATCTGTTTTCGTTCTGCTCAGTCTCAAACTCATCGTCAGATTTTACTATTATTTCATCGTTTTTTCCATCAGATTTTGAATCATCCCCTGTCTCAGTACCAGTACTTGAACTGTCGTCGTCGTCGGTTTCAGTGTTGCTGTTTTCACCTACAAAAAAAAAACATTATTTCTACTTCTATTGCTTTTTATGAAGAACAATACATTTGTAAAAGCAGAAAAAACTGATTTGGCTCACCATCTTCAGGATCAGTGTGCGGAGAATTACTCTTCATGTCAGCATCACTAGTATCAGAGACTGTGACAACTGAATTGAAGGTAGGAGAATGGGCAACTTTGGTTTTCTTGATAATAGAATCATCTGGTGAGGGAGAGCGCTTCTTGCCGCGCCGTCTGCGCTCTTCGCGGCGTGCCTCAAGTTCATTACGTGATTCATATTTCCTTTTTTCCATTTCACGTTCTAGAAATTGATACTTAATTACAATCAAAACAAAAATCACACTAATATTATATATGCGCTAGTATGTATGTTTGTGACCTCTTCACGCCAAAACTACCTACTACTTTTTATTCCATAAATCAGTTCAACCATGGGATAGAAATAATAAGAATAACAACGCGTGCGAAGCCGCGGGCAGAAACGGATATAATTACTTAGTAACATAAAATATTCAATTTAAAAATATCCACCTGCTTCAAGTAATTTCTTCCTTCTTTCCTCTTGACTTTTATCAAGTGAAGTGTGCCTACTTGGTTTCATTTCCTTTTCACCCTGTGGAGTTTTTGTTGTATCTTGGCTTTGCAATTCTTTGGAAATTCGTTTACTTAGTAATCTTGACCTTAAATCTTCCAGTTCCTTATCGCCAGAAGTTTTGTCTCTATTTTCTTTTTCATTGATTTGATTGGTTTGACCCTCTTCTGAGAGCAATCTTAGCCTGGACTCTATTCTTTCATTACCTTGACGTTTTCTTTCAGCTTCCATATATTTATATTGACGCTCACGGCTCATATAAACCTCTCTTTGGCCATCCTTCTTGTAGTTTTCTCTAGACCGAGGTACATCTCTGAATGAAGCATTAGCATTTGCATTATCTCTAGAGTACATTTCCCTTTCCCGGTAATGCTCTCTTTCTCTATATGAATCTTTTTCTCTATAAACTTCTTTTTCTTTATAAGTTTCTTTTTCTCTGACTTCTCTTTCACGATACAATTCCTTTTCTCTAACATCCTTTTCCCTATAAGAATCTTTGTTATCCCTATTGTACAATTCCTTTTCTCTGTAAGGTTCCTTTTCTCTGTAGTGGTCTTTGTCTCCGTAAACCTCTTTTTCTCTATACACTTCTTTCTCCCTGTATGGGTCTTTCTCTCTATAAGCTTCCTTTTCTCTATAAATTTCTTTTTCACGATAAGCATCTTTATCCCTAAATGCTTCCTTAGTTTCTCTATAAAACTGCTTTTCCCTATAATATTCTTTGGGCATTTCGTCACGTTCATTTTTTGTCATACTATCTCGTTTTGGTTTTTCAGACTTATCACGGTCCCTGAAAACATTGTATAATAAATATGTGAAGGTTCACTCTCATCCCTGGATAATAAACTTAGCTGTACATTTAAAAACAAGAATGTTGAAAGTACAAACCTGTAGAGATGCTTTTTTTCCTTTCTGCTACTATCTTTGAACCTATCTTTACCCGATCTCTTATGTCCTCTTTTATCTCGGTGAGAGGGCTTTATGACAGCTTGTGGTGGTTTGATCACCAATGAATCAGCGTTGTCTCTATCTTCATCAGACAAGCTACAAAAACAGATCCAGGGGTTTAACATATACATAGAACTAGTAATTAATGCAAGAACAATTTTTAAATAACAGTATGTGGATACTTACAAAGAGCAACCTAAATTACGTATGTGAGGTTTGTTATGAGAGCATAATTATTTCTGTGGAAGGTACTGATATTTGTCAATGAGGAAAATCTAAAACTTAAAATACTTCTTCCTATACCATGATCAAGATTTTGTAATGTTGTCAAGGTGCGGTTTCAGTTTCACTTTGTCCTAGTAAAACAAAAAGTTCCAACAGGTTCCAACCAATCTCGAAAGAAAATCCAAGAGGTTGTCATGTAGTAAACGCATATCCTGAGTACACCTCAGCTTGTGGGATCGACTTTTCCAGCTGCCCACATTTGTGCAATCAATCTAACATTATGAGAAAAGTAATAAAGGAAGGTTTAAACGTTACGTACCTGAAATCCATTTCGTCCTGCACAGGGCTGCGCGCTAATTCTCCGTCCTCGCTTTGATCATCTTCGTAATTACTCATAATATAATGTCACTAAACGTGATATATAAACAAAAAACAAATAAAAATAACGCTCACAGGAACCAACAATCATCTAGTGACTAAAAACAATCATTTTATCAAGATTCTACAGAAAATCAACTTCGTCCAATTCGTAGAAGAAAGAAATTTTACGACGCCATCTTGTATTGTAACGAAAGCATGCTGTGTGACAGAGACAGACTGACTGCAGTGTTGCCAGATCGAATTTGACAAAATATGTAGAAAAAAAGTCGATTAAGGCTCCTCTACACATTACAAACGAAGCCTTTTGGCGTCTTCTACTAGTTTCTGTCCGCGGCCGTGTTTCTTTCTGTGTTCACCAATGAAAAAAGGTGTTCACACGTTATGTGTGAACACAGTTTGCGGAGCGCACCAAGATTATATAAAATGTAAATCTCTCATTGGCCGTAAGTTAGATTATTAAGTTTAGAACTGTTAAGATATACTTAAGGGCTGTTGATTTTGTTTGAACAATAAAATAAATAAGATCCTTTGATGTGTGCACGAATAACTGATACTAGTCGGTTTGCCGGCCAATGTTAGTCGCCAACTTCCAACATACGCCAAGTAGGCGTGTACACGTTGCGTTGGGCCAATGCGTTGGCATAACGCATTGGTCTAATGAGCGAATAAATAAATAACAACGTAAAAGGTAGTAAGATTAAAAAAATATTAACATTGGAAGCGAAAAACGCGTGCTAAAGTGTCGTGCGTTTTTTTTTTCACTTTCTGACCGTATTTTAGTTTTATTTTTCTTTAATAGATCGTGTGTGTTTCACTTTTCACTTTGGGCGTTTGTCCCGGAGTAGCAAATCAAAATATTCACGGATGTAAAATAAGCTAGTTAACACTAGCGGAAAAGTAACAAAATTTTTGGCAACTCTCTACGCTCGCAGTTACATGTGATCTATTTTGTTTTACTAATATTTTTGTCGAAAAATATAGCAAAACCGTTCACCGTTGTCGTCTTAGTTTCCTTGTCTTTCTTGCTAGCCTGACCTCTCCATACTTTAAAACTTCCGCAGCTCGCTCCGTCTCCTAATGAAAGGAAAGACCCTCACTCCAGTTATAATTAAAATATTGTATAAAAACAGAGACACAAACAGTTTACACACATCAGAACACAAGAAGAAATACACATAAAACACGGAGTACAGTTTTAATAATATCTCAAAAAATTTCAATTTCAGCAGGATTCGAACCCGCGCATAACCCGCGCCTCACCTTTAGTACCATAGAGTTACTATAGTACTTCTATGTTCAGTACTATAAAGCAAAAAGCTAAAAATAAAGCAAAAGCTACACCTCTCGTCAATCGTACAAAACGTTTCTTTAGTCATTGAGCAGGTTTGGATAATCTCTCAAGGTTTCCCCTGTAGGTGGAGCTTAACGACGCTTAAGTCGTAAGAGGTCCCAAATATTTTCGATAAGACAAGCGTCTATCTCGTTTTCTTTCAATTCAATACTAATTCGAGACTAAATTAAAGGTAAGAAGGTAATGATATTACTTCAACACCAAAGAAATTGTTAACGTGCGCTACACAATTTTATCGTCTATCTGAGTATATTTTCCAAAGTATAATTCTGTGCGCAAACATGTTTTAGTAACATGATCGATAAGCTTAAGAGTAAAAGATGTTGTGTGGGGTGGCGTCCTCGGCGACAACTTCATCAAATTTACTAGCAACACCGATATTTGATCATTGGAGACAGGGTTGGATTTCGTACGATAATTATCGTATTTATACGATAATTAGTCATTAAGTACGATATACTATCCTAATTCATGGATCGTACGCAAAAATACGATAATTTTCATATTGACAAGTTATTTTCAAAAATTACATAAAAACACTTTTTTTACATACAGCAACATTAGACTTCGTACCATAGACATAGATCCTTTAAATAGAGTATCTCAAAATGTAAGACAAACAAAAGACAAACAAAGTGAACCTTAACACAATCAGACAACGTCCAAAATAATTTCACTGTTAGCTAGTTAATAGTGAAGTAACTTTGTACTCTATGTAAATGTGATAAGGCTCA
The DNA here is from genome assembly GCA_947086465.1 of Eupithecia exiguata. Classification (NCBI taxonomy): domain Eukaryota; kingdom Metazoa; phylum Arthropoda; class Insecta; order Lepidoptera; family Geometridae; genus Eupithecia; species Eupithecia exiguata. The sequence continues at coordinate 7,115,464 of OX352230.1, read as the reverse complement.
CTCGCGTTCGTCGCGGTGTTTGTCTCTGTACACAAACTATCTGAGTTTCTGAGACAGCCCCTACAGTACAACGTTTAGGGCGAGTACACATTAGGCGCTCGGAGTTGCATTCGGCGCGCGTTAGTAGCGTAGGTACATACAATGCACTTAGCACGGCGTTTTACGAGCGAGACCAACCATACTAGTAGCTCAGTTCGGACATTTCAATAATCTCCTCCCAATTACGTTTTTTTTTTTAATTTTATTTTTATGATCAGGACTTTCCATCTCCCATATAGCTGAACGCTTTTGGATTTCATCGATAAATAAGTCTGTATCGAAGTGCTCGATCTCCATTTTGGTGAATATATGTGTCCACCAGTCCACCAATCGCGCGCTTGCATGTGTACACCTTCGACCAACCTCTTTATTCGTAAAACGAATTCGAATTCGAATTCCAAGTTGTTTTTTTTTCCTTTTTCCTTTCAATACTACAAGGTATTAAAGGTTATATTTTTATTTCAAGAAAATATAGTTTTAAACTCTGTTTTTCCAAGATGTACGATCTTTTTCTTATAAATACGATATTTTTGAACGAAACGTACTATATTTTTTAATCGGTCCGAATCCAACACTGATTGGAGATTTGAGATTTGGATCCTAGTTTCTGCCCAAGGCTTCGTGAGCCTTGGTACTATGAAAACGTATACAGGTTAATTATTTTCCATGGAAACTGAAACTGGGGTTATATTGTAGCCTAAGGTTATTTCAGTTCAAGAGCTACACCTAAGCAAATTGTCAACCCGATCTGTCACAGACTCACAGATATATTAATACTAGTACTTCTATCGTGATTTGATGTAATTTCATTTGAGATCAACTATGCAAATTACCACAGAAATTTCTTTTGAATCTTGGGCAAAGATAATGGGTGAGTGGAATGGGCATCCATCCAAGAAATTTGATCAAATATTGGACCAAGAATTTGGACAAAGATACTGGATGAGTGGAATAGGACCCCTATTCACTCACTCACACACATGTCCAAGTACCATGCTTTGCATTAGACCGAAGGGGATCTTTTTTTTCATTGCGTTGCATGCATTCTTACATTCTTAGAGTATGTTAGCTTAGAGTATAGGTATATAGAGACGGCGTATTGTTCTATAGGAACTTTCAGTTATACAAATATGATCTAAATCGATATTGTACTCATAAACTTATAGCTATCTCGTTTTATCTTACCTACAATAACCAATGTAAAAAGAGACATCAATATAATGTGCGAAACCTATTTTTGGCAACATTGAAACGTGACGTCATAGCAAAGCATGATTGAGGCCGGTTCGCCATTTTACTTTCAGGTATGTAAACTGTCAACGAGAGTTGCATTTACAGTAAAAATGCTAAAATTATTTGAGTTCGGGACTTTTTCATGTGAATACTTATATAGTAAGCGAAAGAAAGCTAATAGGAAGATGCCAAACAGCAGTTTGGTAGGTTGCGGCTTAAAAACAAGTGAAAATCGTCCAAACATAACATTACACCGGTACGTATTCTTATTTTGCTAAATTACCAAATAATACAATAAATACCTTATGTGTTGGCTTTCATAGGAATAGTTTACATAAAATTCATACCGAATGTAGCTTATTTTTGTAAGTTTTAAGTGTAATTAAAGAAAACATGAAACTGTTTGTTTGGCGATAGTGTTGTCCTTCAAGGCATTTTTCATAGGTATCGATGTTTTCAAGTGTAAATTGTAGTGTATTAATTTTCAACTGGTTTTTTACGTTCTAGGTTACCCGAAAATTACGGTAAAAGAAAAAGTGGCTGGAGTAGAAAATTTGAAGTTTGGTACGAAAGATATTTTCGTTCGTTCTCTTCATTTTGAAGAAACTTGCTTCAATCGAACTTTAAATAACAAGACTGCGAGAGGATGCCGTACCGTCACGAATCTTTTTAGTAAGTATTTTACTTGACCTTACTCCCACAAACTTCTATTGCAAAGTAATGCATATATGCATTAACAAACTTGACTTCCTTTATTTTTCCAAAGGGCTTAAATTTTGATATTAATGAATATTAAGTTTTAGGTAAATAAATCTGACCCAAAGTAATATTAAAGCCTACCATACTTCAAATCCCCTCTAAAATGTACATTTCCATAAATCCTCCCTTAGCAAATAATTTCCATGCAAAATAAAGTTATTTCGCAAACCATGGTTTGCCACATGTGGCACGGTGGGCGAAGGTCTGCCTGCAACGCAGGCAGACCTTCGCCCACCTTTTTTTTTAGAATTTCTTTAAGATTTTAGATTTTTTTTCAAAGTTGAACTACTCAGTACCTTTCTAGAGTCTATAATTGTAGGCTGACAAATAATGTTGCATTATAAATTTATTCTTCATGTTTGTTTCAGCCACTAGTGCCACTAGTAGAAATAATGTAAATTTGAGATTTATACTGTAAATGAATGAGACTGATTACATTAGGTACTTGTAAAATTGAAAATTTAGGTGTAGTATTAGTTGAATTTTTGAATTAGGTAGGTATATTGCAAATGTGTAAATGAATGAGACTGTTGCATTGCTTCTACAATCGAAAATACAGGTGGCGTCTGTGTTAAATTTTTGATTTATACTGTAAATGAATAAGACGGATTACGAATTACATTGCTTGTTTAATTAAAAATGTAGGAGTCTGTGTTAAATTTGTGATATAATATAATAAATGAATGAGACTTGTTGAATTGCTTATAAAATGTGGTGTCTATCTTTTTGTGATTTATATTATAATAATAAATAATACTAGCTGTTCCCCGCGGTTTCATCGCCGTTAAATTCGAATTTCATATAATATCTAGGGGGATATTCCTGTAACTCTACCATGGGAGTTTGTTATTTTACTAAGACAAAAAGTAGCCTATGTTACTCTCCATCCTTTCTTAGTTAGGTTCCGGTTTCTTAGTTAAGCCGTTACTGAATGACAAACAAATACACTTTCGCATTTATAATATAAGCATAGATAGCGTCTACGCTAAAGATACAGATTACACATTGTTATACCCATATTGTTATACAAATATAAATATACTATCTCACAAATCACTGTTGCATACAAACAATATATTTTGCAATTAAGTAGCTTGTTGTTTCATTTCAGTAGGTACCTTTTTTTCTTAAATGAACACAACGTTTATTAACAAAGAAAATTTGAATCAAATAGTATAAACAAATTAGAACTAGTATTTACCTACAATTGAAACAAATGAGCTAACTGCAGACTGTTCAATAAACTGGTTTGGTGAACTTTGATCTTTAATTCTAAGGAGGTCTGGCACGTGTCTAAACGCATGAGTCTTGACTCGGAAAATACATGAAAAAATTACCATTGTTATAATAGCTCATTTTCTTAACTTCTCAGTGGTTGCGTCTCATGAGCGCGGTCGAGCCATAGTTGGGTACGTGCATTCACATACTTTGTATCTCTAATTTAAGCATTATAAGACTATATGATTATAGAATTCTGTTTCATAATCGTGGTGAAAACAATAAAATCACTACGAAACTGCTAAAATATCGTCACAAAAATACTTGTTTCGATAAAAATATCGAGGTACAAAAGGGCAGCACTACGGAAAGGAGCCATTTTAGTTTCTAGGTAAGTTTAGGTATACACGTTTTTTTCGTAGGTATGCCGCGTAGATCGAGTATACCTAGATGGTTGGCAAGTGTGGCCACAAAGAGGGACAGACTATACGAAGTGGTGTTGCCATGCAATTTTTTACCCTGACTTTAGGTTCGTAATTTTATGCCTGGTAGGTGGTATTTTAGTATCATACATCATTAGATTAGGTACCTACGTATGCGAGAATAGGTAAACTTTTGATTTAATTAGCACAGAAATAAAACAACGTGTTTCGTTTAAATTAATTACCACCGCCACATACATGTCAGACATAATTTCAAATACTAAACTAATTACAAAAAGTATGTCATTTTGAAAAGAATATTTTTGCTAGACAATCAATTTAAACACTAACCAAACACAGACAATAAAAATTGCACTTAGGAGATCACATTTCTTCTGAGTAATTAAATCTTACACTTTAGGTATTGCTAAGATAAGACAACCATAGTACGAAATTCAAAAGCACTTTTAAAAGTATACTTCAGGTAAAAAGTACAGAGAAAACCAAATTATATTACAGTTTTTACACCTTATACACAATATTACCTACGTCCTTGCCTATGTTTCCAAATATTTTATATTCTGTTATAATTATTACCTGTGTAAAAATGACCAGTCTTTAAAACGATTCCAATATATTCTCCACAAATCATAGGATCACAAATCAATCAGTCTTTATTTCTATCAAAGAGCCTTAATCAAAATATTTCTCTAAGTACCTGGCTACCCAACTTATCAAAATGTACCCTTTTCAGTCTTATATTATTCAACTAGTTTTTTAGATGTGCGCGAGCTGCAAGCAGCTCGCGAGCGTTGTGTAGACTGTTCGTTTTTTAAATTGAGATCCCCTTGCCGTAACCTACATGTTTGATTTAATCGAAATCGATATCCAAGAGAGAGAGTTTTGCGATATAAAAATGTCAGCCATCTTGGATTTGAAAATGGACATCTTTATCGTAATCTACGTAACCGAGTTAGTCGAAAACGATACCCATGACTGATTTTTGCGATGACAAAATGTCCGCCATCTTGGATTTGGAAATGGACATCTTTATCGTAATTTACGTATCCGAATTAGTCGAAAACGATACCCATGAGTGATTTTTGCAATCAAAAAATATCCGCCATCTTGGATTTGGAAATGGACATCTTAATCGTAATCTACGACTTCGAGTTACTCGAAATCCATACCCATATAAGTGGGTGGGTGCGAACACGAAGCGCGGCTCGCTTCGCTCGCCTTGCTGTGTCATCGGGGTCGCATTGTTTGTCGCATTGTGTCATCGACCCCGCTCGTGCTGTCACACAGCAAGGCTCGCTTCGCTCGCCTTGCAGTGTGACAGGTGTCGTATTGCGGTTCGCTCCGCTCACCGCAATCCGACCCACGCCAACAGGTTGCGAACACGAAGCGCGGCTCGCTTCGCTCGCCTTGCAGTGTGATAGATGTCGTATTGCGGTTCGCTTCGCTCACCGAATACGAAGCGCGGCTCGCTTCGCTCGCCTTGCTTTGTTATGGTGGCCGCATTGCGGTTCGCTCCGCTCACCGCAATACGGCCCCGCTCGTGTTGTCACGCAGCAAGGCTCGCTTCGCTCGCCTTGCAGTGTTGCCACACACCCCTGCCGTCGTCAAATTCGGAATCCTCACCCCCAAGTTAGTCGAAATCGATACCCATATCAGATTTTTGGGTTGGGGATGGGGTTCAAGGGGGTTGGGGTCTTGGGGGTGTCACAGCACGGCTCGCTTCGCTCGCCGTGCCGTTCCCCGTGGTCGCATTGCGGCTCGCTTCGCTCGCCGCAATGCTGCCCCCGGGTTTAGGGGGAGGGGGTTCTGGGGGGTCATGGTGTCCCTACCGTCATCAAATTCGGAATCCTCACCCCCAAGTTAGTCGAAATCGATACCCATATCAGATTTTTGGGTTGGAGGAGGTGGTTCAAGGGGGCTGGGGGCGTGGGGGGGTCACAGCACGGCTCGCTTCGCTCGCCGTGCCATTCCCCGTGGTCGCATTGCGGCTCGCTTCGCTCGCCGCAATGCTCCCCCCGGGTACAGAGGGAGGGGGTTCTGGGGGGTCTTCGGGGGTCACAGCACGGCTCGCTTCGCTCGCCGTGCCGTTCCCCGGGGTCGCATTGCGGCTCGCTTCGCTCGCCGCAACGCTCCCCCCGACTTTCCCCGGAAAAAAAGGTCAAAATTAGGCCATTTTAGGGTTTTTTATAAAAAAGAGGGGTCTAGAGGGGTTTGGGGGTCAAATTTTTTTTCTATTTAAAAACTATTTATAATCCCCCACAAGACTGTGAAAAAAAATTTCATCCAAGTCTAACCGTTTGGGAGATACAAAAGGGGGGTCGAGAAAGGGGTTCGAGTGGGGGGTCCAATTTTTTTTTCTTCCAACTGCACACCTAATCCTCTACACGATCCCGCACTCAAAACCCCTCTTGCACGACGATTTCCAGTAGCAATCACAAAAGGGGGGGCTTAAGGGGGGCCGGGGGGGTCAAAAATTTACTCATTACAAACCATTTGCCCCCCTCTATACAACCCCCATAAAAAAACTAACAAAAGTCAATCCCCCTCGGAGCCCCCCATGGGGGGTGACAGAAGGGGGGGGAAATCTGAAAAAGTCGGAATTTTCCCTAGGTCCCCCGGACCCCCCCTCTACGATTCTGTAAAAAAAAACATACCTCCCCATCCACCATCAAGGAGAACAATTATGTCAGTCAGTCAGTCAATGGTAATCCAGCTTTATATAGTATAACTAGTTTTTTATAAGTGCGCGAGCTGCAAGCAGCTCGCGAGCGTTGTGTAGACTGTTCGTTTTTTAAATTGAGATCCCCTTGCCGTAACCTACACGCACGATTTGTTCGAAATCGATATCCAAGAGAGAGAAAACTGCGATGCAAAAATGTCAGCCATCTTGGATTTGAAAATGGACATCTTTTTCGTAATCTACGAGTTCGAGTTATACGAAAACGATACCCATGAGTGATATTTGCGATGGGAAAATGTCAGCCATCTTGGATTTGGAAATGGACATCTTTTTCGTAATCTACGTGTCCGAGTTAGTCGAAAACGATACCCATGACTGATTTTTGCGATGACAAAATGTCAGCCATCTTGGATTTGAAAATGGATATCGTTATCGTAATCTACGAGTTCGAGTTACTCGAAATCCATACCCATATAAGTGGGTGGGTGCGAACACGAAGCGCGGCTCGCTTCGCTCGCCTTGCTGTGTCCAAGGTGTCGTATTGCGGTTCGCTTCGCTCACCGCAATCCGACCCACGCCAACAGGTTGCGAACACGAAGCGCGGCTCGCTTCGCTCGCCTTGCAGTGTGATAGGTTTCGTATTGCGGTTCGCTTCGCTCACCGAACACGAAGCGCGGCTCGCTTCGCTCGCCTTGCTTTGTTATGGTGGCCGCATTGCGGTTCGCTTCGCTCACCGCAATACGGCCCCGCTCGTGTTGTCACGCAGCAAGGCTCGCTTCGCTCGCCTTGCAGTGTTGCCACACACCCCTGTCGTCATCAAATTCGGAATCCTTACCTCCAAGTTAGTCGAAATCGATACCCATATCAGATTTTTGGGTTGGGGAGGGGGTTCAAGGGGGCTGGGGTCGTAGGGGTGTCACAGCACGGCTCGCTTCGCTCGCCGTGCCGTTCCCCGTGGTCGCATTGCGGCTCGCTTCGCTCGCCGCAATGCTGCCCCCGGGTTCAGGGGGAGGGGGTTCTGGGGGATCATGGTGTCCCTACCGTCATCAAATTCGGAATCCTCACCCCCAAGTTAGTCGAAATCGATACCCATATCAGATTTTTGGGTTGGGGGAGGGGGTTCAAGGGGGCTGGGGGCGTGGGGGGGTCACAGCACGGCTCGCTTCGCTCGCCGTGCCGTTCCCCGTGGTCGCATTGCGGCTCGCTTCGCTCGCCGCAATGCTCCCCCCGGGTACAGAGGGAGGGGGTTCTGGGGGGTCTTCGGGGGTCACAGCACGGCTCGCTTCGCTCGCCGTGCCGTTCCCCGGGGTCGCATTGCGGCTCGCTTCGCTCGCCGCAACGCTCCCCCCGACTTAACCCGAAAAAAAAAGGTCAAAATTAGGCCATTTTTGGGTTTTTTATAAAAAAGAGGGGTCTAGAGGGGTTTGGGGGTAAATTTTTTTTTCAATTTAAAAACTATTTATAATCCCCTACACGACCGTGAAAGAAATTTTCATCCAAGTCTAACCGTTTGGGAGATACAAAAGGGGGGTCAAAATTGGGGTTCGAAGGGGGGTTCATTTTTTTTTTCTTCCAACTCGACACCTAATCCTCTATACGATCCCGCAATCGAAACCCCTCTAGGAAGTCGAAATCTGGTAGCAATCACAAAAGGGGGGGCTAAAGGGGGGCCGGGGGGGGTCAAAAATTTACTCATTAAAAATTATTTGCCCCCCTCTATACAACCCCCATAAAAACACTAACGAAAGTTAATCCCCCTCGGAGCCCCCCATGGGGGGTGACAGAAGGGGGGGGAAATCTGAAAAAGTCGGAATTTTCCCTAGGTCCCCCGGACCCCCCCTCTACGATTCCGTAAAAAAAAACATACCTCCCCCTCCACCATCAAGGAGAACAATTGTGTCAGTCAGTGAGTCAGTGAGTCAGTCAATGGTAATCGAGCTTTATATAGTATAATAAAGCTTTATATATTATAACTAGTTTTTTATAAGTGCGCGAGCTGCAAGCAGCTCGCGAGCGTTGTGTAGATTGTTCCCTTTTTCATTGTGTTCCCCTTTTCGTAACCTACATGTTTGATTTAATCGAAATCGATATCCAAGAGAGAGAGTTTTGCGATATAAAAATGTCAGCCATTTTGGATTTGAAAATGGACATCTTTATCGTAATCTACGTATCCGAGTTGGTCGAAAACGATACCCATAAAAGTGGGTGCGCAAGGCGAGCGAAGGGAGCCGCGCTTCGCGTTCGCATTCTGTTGGCGTGGGTCGAATTGCGGTGAGCGAAGCGAACCACAATACGACTTCTGTCACACTGCAAGGCGAGCGAAGCGAGCCTTGCTGTGTGACAGTACGAGGGGGGTCGTATTGCGGTGAGCGAAGCGAACCGCAATGCGGCCACCGACACACTGCAAGGCGAGCGAAGCGAGCCTTGCTGTGTGTCTATAGAGTAAATTTTTCTCTATATGCATCGTCGCGGATACTGTAGGTAGGTATTTTATGTAATGTAATGACTCGTCAGAAAATACCCTACAAATGCCTACGATCCTACATCCAGGTAAGATTTAAATCGTTGAAACCCAGTAGTTACTTATCTACTTAGTGCTATCTGCTGCAGTACCTACTTTCGCGCTGTACCGACAAGTTTTATCAAGACATGGTTTGGTGTTATATAAAATAGAAATAGATAGTACCTACGACTGCTACGGCAGGACAGACATTTTAATTATTTCGCAGATTGTGTTATTTACACAATAGCAACAGCTCTTAGCGCCATCTTAAAGTTTTAATCGAAACTAATTAGTAGTATCATTGTAACTTACATAACATAAATAAGGGTTAATATTTTTTCGATTTCTTCTGTGGTAGCGTTGTTTTGTTCTTGAAAGACCTAATAGATGGCGTTTTTCAAACATCTTGATTGTAAATTAATACCATGGAGATCTCATGGACATGAAATGCTACATAGCATCGTAGTTTCAATATTAACCGCAATAAAATTGATTACCTACGTTCTAATTTCTTTGGTTAGTTATGTATGACGCAGCCAGAGCGTTTAAATAACTTACATATTCACGCATCCGTAGCAGTTCCTGGTAGAGTCTCCTCGGGCGAACTCCTTTATTTTTTCATGCTTACAAAATAAGCACTTGTGCAAGAACATTATTTAATTGTTAATTGCATGGTTTAAGATGCACACACATGGAAACGCCGGCGGCGGGGCGGCGCGGCGGCCGGGCCCGGCGCGCCTCAGCGTATCAACCGCGCCGCGTTGCAGAGGCTCGGCAGTGAATGTGTTACTGTTACAACTTTTATTTTACCTATCATTACCTTGACACACCAATTATATTAGAAGTAGATATTTATACTTACATGAAAGGTAATTGACTATTTGATAAAGCATCAGTTATGATTCAAAGACTATGTACCTACATGCTACCTATTACTTAACTGTGTCATTTACTTTTTTCTACTTATGAATCATTTTATAATTTCAATTAATTGGATAGGATAATGAATACGAACACAGCATGAAATAAAATTTTGTATTTCAGTAAATAAATCAATTTTTAAATAGTGAGTACATACGACTATTTTGTTTTTATATCGCTATGGCGGATTTTATCTATGTTGATTGCAAAATGTACCTACAAGATCTGACATTATTTTAAAGCTGTACTGCGACCCGGTGTGAGTTGACCCTTAGCAACTCACACCGGGTCGCAGTACAGCGTGCACTTTTTAAATAGGGATTCAAAATAATATGACTTTAATAAGCAACTTCTACACATATTATTGATATTATAATACGAAAACTCCTCGTGCTACTCCGCTGCGTTGCATTTCGAGATGCTTCACGCCGCGTTTCAGCGTGAACTGACCATCAAGTAACAATATGTACTAAACAATCTGACATCCTCCGTTTGTGGTTATCTGAAAAAGAATAAACAGAAATAAATACAATTTCAATAGCTTTTTTTTAAACGTTGCTTTTTATATATGGTTTAGAACGTATTTTAAACCATTGTTTACATTTTGTCATCTATCTACGAAAATTATTTTGACATACAAAAAAATACTGGTCATAAAGATTGAACTACCCATGAATCATTTGAGGTAAGGTTTTTTAAAGTTTAGGGAGAGCTAGTAATCGCAATAGTGGTGTTAAAATATACAGAATAAAGTCCTTTCTCTGGTAGGTTTCCTTAGCTCTCACAATACATGGCTTCATTTATATATGTGATAGGTATTGATTATATTTACCGATTTTTCGGAACTCAGGATGCATGTTAAGGTCTCTGGTCATATTGTTGCCGTCAATGCCGCCGCGCCGCTGCTGTCGCCGCCATCGCCACGCATCAGTTTTGTTATTTTCATCATGCACCAGTGTCATTGTTTGCTCCTGCTCTTTACTCCAGTCCTGTGGGATTTCATATTATCAATTAGAGGAAACGTACATACAGTGTGGTGTTAAAGTATATTTGGATTTTACTGATTTCCTGTTCTTTGATCTGAAAGTAACACCTTCACGATTTAGTTAGGTAGGTAGTAATTAATTAGTAGTTACATACAGTCTTTAGAGATTCTTTAATAAACTTTACAATGTAATAATACTTGGGACGTCATACTCGTATCATTACGATATATCCAGCTTATTATGTTATTGATATAATGTATGTTTTCGATTATCAAAGATTACCTTTTGGTAGGAATTGTACTAAATCGGAGTTGCGTTCTGCGTCGCCCTCGCTATACACAGGCTGCGCCCCCGCAGAGTTGTTCTGCAGTGTTGGTTGGCGGTTCCAGGTTCGCCAGCAGCCGCCGCCGTCCCGGTCGTGGCATCTTGCTGATCGGTTCTCGCATCATCGTCGCGCTCCTTGCTGTGCGGCGGTTTTGTTGTTGATGGGTCGTTATTTACTTTTCCAAGCCCTATGGGAGAAATTACATATAAATAATGTCACACATAATTATTTGCGTAGGCAGCCAAACCAAACTGGAATTCATCAAGTCAAGTTCAGCAAGTCTGTCATCATCAGCCTATATTAGTCTACTGCTGGACATAGGCCTTCCCCAATGAGCGCCATAGCGCCCTGTCTTCAGCTTGCCGCATCCAGCATCTGCCAGCAGTCTTTCGCAAATCGTCATCCCACCTGGTCGTACTACGTTTGCCGAGTCATGGTCTCCACTCAAGAACACGTTTACCCCAGCGGTTGTCGGTTCTTCTCGAGATATGGCCAGCCCACTGCCACTTCAGCTTGCTAATCCTTTGAGCTATGTCGACAACCTAGCACCACCACCACCAGCAAGTCTGTAGTAATTTTTATTTTGTTGGTTAAGTAGTCTTATGAATAACAATCATTTAAGCCAATGATTACTTGGTCTCGCACTTGGTGCGCCTGTGTCGCGCCCTTTTGAGTCCCACCACAGAGGCTATGCAGTGAATGCATTACAATTTGATATTATGGAAGCGGCAAAGATAAACACGATTTTATGTATTTCTTTAGAAGTACTAAACACTTTCAGGTGGCAAATTTTTTCAATTGCCTAATATAATTATACAAGGAAGGTATTGATTATATTTACCTATGTTTCGAATCTCAGGGTGCATGTCATGGTCTGTGGTCAATTTGCTGCCATCAAACCGCCGCCGCGCGCCGCCGCCATGCGCCCCACGCATCAGTTTTCTTGTTTTCATCATGCACGCAGTCTCGGTTGTTAGGTGTCTTTTAGCTGCTACTCCAGTCCTGTGGGATTTTATATATATATTTAAAAGTAAATTTGTGCATTCGGTTTTAAATAGAATTTTACAATATAACTCGGATCTTAAAGTAACACCTTCACGATTTAATTAGGTAGATAGTCATTAATTAGTAAATTCATACAGTTTTTTGAGATTCTATAATATACCGTAATGTATTACAATTTGGGATGTCACATAATTACGATATACCCAGCTTATTTTGTTTATGTTATAAATATGTTTTCTATTATGAAAGATTACCTTTCGGTAGGAGTTGTACTAAATCGGAGTAGCGTTCTGCGTCGCTCTCGCACGTTACACAGACTGCGCCTCCGCAGAGGTGTGTTCTGCAGTGTTGGTTGGCGGTTCCAGGTTCGCCAGCCGCCGCCGCCGTCGCCGCCGCCGGCGTCTCGCCTCGTCGCGCTCTTTGCTGTGCAGCTGTTGCGTTGTTGATGGGTCGTCATTGTTGTATAAAATACCTACTTCATGTAATGTTATTGATTAAAGTTTAAGTCGTTTTCCTCACCACCTCATGAGGTACGACCAAGGCGCGTTTTTTTTAACGTGGTATCCCCTGTAGGCCTAGTCCACGCTGACTACATAAATACATAGTTTCGATCTACTAAAGCATTCCCTAAACTAATTGTATAAGTTACTATCTACTTGAGTTGCTACTCTGATAGACAAATAAATGATAGAATTATAACCAAAAGTATGAATTTATTATAAATATATATATATATATAATGAAATATCAATAAAAACTGGAATTTGGAAAAATTTGGAAAAAAATATATAATATTGAATAGTAAAATATGATACGAGTATGAATATGTATACATATATTTATGATTACTAAACAAATCACAGCACACAGCCACTTCACATGATTAAAAATGATTCTACTTATTTACAGCAATTGCCCGCAGATATACAGTACAGAGGTGAACCATTCTAAACATTCCAGGTAGCTCTAAGTGTATTTATTATTATTATAGCCAAACAATACAAAATAATATGTTTTATGAGAGAAGCTCTGAAATTACTACATTTTTCGCGTACGGTTTGCCATTTATAATTCTTTCCGGGTGCATTAAAATTTTTATATTTTGTTTTGACGTGACTCTACCTAAAGCGACGTAAAGTTGCCCGTGACTAAACATATCCGATCTCAAATCTAAACCGACGCGAGCTATAGTCTGACCCTGACTTTTGTGAATTGTCATCGCGTAGCATAATTGCAAAGGAAATTGACGGCGTAACATTTCAAAAGGACTATTTGTGCTAATTGGAGCTTTAAATAATATTCGCGGAATTAAATGGTCCTCTGGATCATTAATTTTTCGAACTCTAATCAAAAGACGCGAAGTTCCCGTTACTATTACTTTTGTACCATTTACGAGGCCGGAATTAAAACTGAGATTTCGAATGACCATGCATATGCATCCTATTTTTAATTTGAGGTCATGCTCGGGCATACCTTTCGGATTTAAATTATTTAACGTATCAGAGCCAAAAAACAGTTCATCTAAACCATCGTTATTTATTTTATCTACCGAGTAAAAGTGCTCTACCTCCCCCTCTAAATTATTTAGTATCATATTATTTATATCGTTAACGGCCTCATTGCGAGTACATAAGATAGCACAGTGAATACATTCACTGGGCTCCTCTAATAATGGAAAAACAAATTCTATTAATTCTTTAATTTCGTTTACCGTATCTATATTACCGAGATCAATTACATTTTTAAGATTAGCTTCTACAATAGTTACAGTTGGTACGAGGTTAGAGCCAATATTTAATATGAATTCATTATAATCCCTATCGCGACATCTATGTGAAGTTACTAATGAAAAAGATTTAATTTTTTGCCAAAGAGGAGACGTTTTAACCGATGCATTTAAAATATCTGAATTAGTTTTCGCGTTTGGAACTACGGGAGGAATTTGCCTAAAGTCTCCAGCAAAAATAATTACTTTACCACCGAAAATTTTGTCATTTTTTAAAAGATCCCGCAATGATCTATCTAATATATGAATCAAATATTTATGAGCCATCGGAGCTTCGTCATAAATAATAACGTCCGCGTGAGCTATCAAATCGGCTCTTTGACTACCGTTCGTAATAGACCAGTAACCGAGGTCGTCTACGAATTCTAACGGGAATTTAAACATACTATGCGCGGTGGACCCCCCTGTGTAGTTCTGAGCGGCAATCGCAGAACTGGCCGTACACAAAACAACCCCTTGCAAATTGCCGCGTACGTGAGACGTGATCGTATTTAATAGATATGTTTTACCGGTACCAGCAGGACCATCAATGAAAATCGCGGTATTGTTTGCGTCACGGAAGTTAGGGTCGCTGCACAAATTCGCAACATAATCGAAAATCGCACGTTGATCCGCGGACAAACTGGGCAAATTTTCGTCGACTTGATTTATCAACGAATCGCGATTGTATTCGACGCGTTCCCTACCTAACTCGGTCGTATTGTCAACGACTTCTGGCAAACCGTGTTGTGTAAGCGACGTACCGTGCTTCCGAAGCATTCTATTTATTTGAATGAGACACAAAGTGTGTACTCTTTCCTCATCAACGTTTGCTCCTAACCTGTGCGAAATATCTTCGCTCAAAAGATTTTTGAAATTGTCCCAGAGAGAAGCTACTGCGACGCCGTTGACGGCCAAAAGAACAAAAAAGCTACGCAGTCGCGGTCCCGTGAAAAAAGTAGATGCTTCTAACATAGCTCTTTCGTATTCGACCTCGTCATCGGCCAAACCGATAAATTTAGCAGCATCCTGGAATGTTCGACAATCGGGACCACCAAGTTTAATGAGATCTGTGTAACTGCGACAGGGATACGATTTTAAAAGGACTCTAAGGAAGAATTGTTCACCTCTGTTTGGTGCGACCCAAAACAAACGCGCGACGAGCTCACCCCTTTGTCTTTTAGTGCAAAATTTGCCATTTCCCATTTCTAGTATTTCCGTATTTTTAATGGAGGGACGCTGCGCGTGGACTATGTACCGTTCGTAAAAGTCCAAGTACGTTAGTTCGTCAAACTCTTCGCCTACGGGGCGGTTGAAATATGTCAAAAGGTCTGAGGTGGCGCGTTGCACCGATTCTTGTTCAGTGCCTGGTTTAAAAAATACCGAGTGTTGATTTTCGAGATGAACGGATAGCATTTTAACGGTTGGTTCGCGCGCGGTAACATCAAACTCTAACGTTCTCCAGGCCGCGTCACTGGAGCCTACATATCTTTTTGTTACGTATGATTCTATTTCATTATTTTTTTCCGATTCTGAAACTACAGTCACGCGCGACTCATCCTGACCTTTACTAATGTATTTAAACAAATATTTAACTACTGTACGTTGAGTGGACACTTCCAAGTTGATATGAGCATCGTACTTCAGAAGAAGAGCCGCGTTATATGGAACAACCCAGGTGTCATTTACTGTTACATCGCGATTTAAATATTTAATTGTGCCCGTATTATTACTGTCTCTACGCAAGTTAATAAATCCTTTATCTGTACTAAAAGTGGTGGCTGTTTCAGGTTTTGGAAAAAATTTACTACATTTTTGTTTATCAACATCCCAGCAAGGCAAATTAGTCCGATGCGGAGGACCACATGGACCGTGAATCATATTATTTAAAACTATCTTTCGCAATTTCCCGTGAGCTTCTGACTCTTTGGGAATATCGGCTCTAACAAATTTATCTATATCTATATTTTGGACAGGGCCGCCACCTTCCACCCTGAAGCAAATGTGAGCATGAGGTAAACCTCGTTTTTGGAATTCTATTACATGAATTAAATAAAGCAATTTGCCAAACCAACGACCCGATCTTAAATCTCTTAATAATGAAGCTAATCTTAAATTAAATGCTCTTGCACAAACAAGGGGATTTGTTTTATTAGACTTTATGGACAGTTGAATTTCGGGCCATTTAGGATTGCATGTAAATGTTAAAAAATATGACGGATTACCCAACCTATTGACTAATGCAATCGAATCACAATATTTAGTTTTCATATACCGCGGCCCCCCCGTAAAAGTGTTTGGCAAATAAATTCGACCCGGAACAACCCCCCCCTCTGCCTGAACTGTCTCATCAGCGCGAATCTCATTCCTGGCTACAATACTCATTTCAACTTCTTGAAGCGGAGCGGTTCTAAGTTCATTACGCGAGTTTTGTGTTTGTAAGCTTTTTAAATATCGTAAACGCTCTTCTATGATTCTACAATAAAGATCAACTAACCATTCCTCAGATAATCTATCTAACTCAGAAAAACGCGGTTGGGACAAAAGCAAACATCTGACATATTTATTTTGAGTTAATTTTTTAT
Source organism: Eupithecia exiguata (assembly GCA_947086465.1). Taxonomy (NCBI): domain Eukaryota; kingdom Metazoa; phylum Arthropoda; class Insecta; order Lepidoptera; family Geometridae; genus Eupithecia; species Eupithecia exiguata. The sequence continues at coordinate 7,099,002 of OX352230.1, read as the reverse complement.
TATTGTTATCTAATTTATTGGGATACCAGCCCGGATTGCCTTCAGGATATAAAAGAGGATACTGAAGGCATTCGTACAACGGATCCATAATATCTACAGTGTGTGGTTTCCTATCGCCTATTTTCCACACAGCTATGCAATTTGGAATATAATTTTGCCTATCGGTATCTATTATAGCTGCTATTTCTCTACCTATCGGAACATCTCCGAGGATGTTACCGTGAGTCGCGCGCGAAGTTCTTTGAAATTGAATAAAAGCCTCATCTGATGGATGTTGGCTTAACATAACGAAACATTTAATAAATGGATTTACCGCGTCCAAAAAATCTTTTATGCTTTTAACTACTTGATTATCTAGATTTCTACTTTGAGCTAACTGTTCACGTTCGTTTGAATCGTGAATATACAAGCCTAAATTATTTACGCTATCTGTGTAAGCTAAATCGAATACTCTATGATAAACGCGGCCTTGAATTTTTATAAACGACAGCCCTACAGGTTGCACGAAACCGGAAGTAGTACCTAAGGCACTGAACGCGAAAAGGTGGTTATACGCCCTAGGTCTAGCCACAAATGAGGGATGACTGTAAAAGGATTCGGTGAGCGGTTCAAAATTTTGGACATTATACGCACCGTTACCGCAACACCATTGTTTTCGCGATTTCTCTTCATCAAAGAGACGCGCCTGACATTTAGGACATTTATAAATTTCGGGTGATAATAGAGACGGGTTTTTAAGCGAAAACGACCTAATCGCGACGAGATCAGCGTCCCTCATCGCTCCGATTAAAATTGGCAAACGGCGTAACGGTTCGTCAACATTGCGACTTTGTGCGTTATAAGTGGCCGTAGCGTTTCTGACAACGTCGGGGTGTTGCTCGTTATAACGTTGCGAGGCGGCGAGATGTATTTCGGGTTGTCGTTCATTATAACGTTGAACGCTTTCGCGGTGTATTTCGGGTCGTCGTTCATTATACCGTTGAACGCTTTCGCGGTTTATTTCGGGTCGTCGTTCATTATAACGTTGAACGCTTTCGCGGTGTATTTCCGGTCGTCGTTCATTATAACGTTGAACGCTTTCGCGGTTTATTTCGGGTCTATTTGCAGTATATTTTTTAACCGATTTCTGATGTACAGTTGGGTTTTTGGCGGTGTATTTTTTTACTGCATCTAAATGAGCATTTGCTTTTGTGCTTTTCCTACCACGTTTTACTTTTTTGGGTCGACCAGCTTTTTTCGCTAAAGTCTCTGGGACTTCAATATTGTCCACGGATAATTCGGAAAACATATTTTGTATAACCACTGCTGGCTTATCATTTGTCGCAACCACAGTTTTTTTGTCTGATTTTGTTTTATTCGATTGCACGGTTTTTCTGGATTTAGTCGTGGTTGCGATTGTGTCGAAACTAAGCCGACTTAATTGCGAGGCGCGTAGTATTGATGGGGATCGCGACGATCCGGAATTATTGAACGGCACAACGACGGATGAATTTAACGTTAGTATGGACTGAGATTGCGTCGCCGGCGACGTAGATAGAGAATCGCGATCGCGAATTAAAGTTGGGTCATGGGTCAGTGATAAAAATTCCGAAAGCATCGATGGCGATATCGATTCAATTGACGAAGTTAACGCAGTGACAATATTATTAACGCGAGTTTGGAACGGCCGCGTCGCGGGCGGTGGCGTTTGAGTTAGCACCTCAACCGATGAGGGCAGCGTAATAGTTGATGACCCTGACCTACGAACAACGTCCGCGTAAGACGGCGAGTATTGTGTTTCGTTTGCGTTAGACGGCGAGTATTGTGTAATATTTACGTTTTCGTTAACATGAATTACGCGTACGCGATTTATTGAATACTCTCCGCCTTGTAATTCACGAACGAAAAGTAGATTAGTTAGTTGTGACAATGTTTTACATTTAAACAAACGCGCTACTCCGTTTTCGGCAAATTTGTTGTTTGAATCTACTTTGTGGCTATTAAAAAGGTAATAGTAATTATTATTTTTCCAAAACAAAACAGTGTATTGTTGCCCGGTGAACAAATAACTGTCTTTGTCGTCGTTGTGCGTTGTATTGAATACATCTGTCTGTAAGATGTGTACCAAGTTCGACTTGGCTAAGGTTTCCGGCTGATATGGGCAGGGAAACAACCCATTTGCGATCCAGCAGTGGTCTACATTAGATATTAAAGCCGAAATGTTTCCGACCTGAATATCCTCGGGCAAGTCCTCGGGTCTAAGATAGGTTGTCCCGAACGGCAACTTAACCTTAAGGGTCATATATAGCGCGTCACCATTCTCGAGAATGGTATCTATATCGTCAGAAGTCTCGAAAACACGATTTTTCGCGACTGAATAAATCGCGGCAAATGCAGCCATGGCCATGCACTGTGAGTTGTTACCTCTGTATCGTGCATCTCCTTGGTCGCTAGTACCTATTAAGTATATAAAACAATTTGGTTAGTTGTTAGACAGGAACACCTATATTTAAACCTAATTTATGTGAAATGTCAATACAATAGTAATAAGTATTCGTAATCTTTTTGTAATTTTTTTTTCTTAAGTAGGTACGTTTATAAACAAAGCGCGACGCAAAAATCCGCTGTAAAAATATGTAATTGAAAGTCATTGAACCTACCTAATAAGCATTGTGGGAAAGCACTAAAATTGGCCCGTACGTACGTAGCGTAGGTACATAGTACAAATAATGTTTAAAAGTTGAATTAGGTAATTTACAAACTGGAGTAGGTAAGTAGGTAGGTACCTACTACAAGTTCATGACGCTAGACTTGACGCAGGCGCGCCGCGCGCCGCGCCGCCGCCGCCGCACTGAGGTCGGAAAATTCTATCTCCCTATCATAGGAATTGTGAATAATAAAGTTCCTTTTTTTAGTGTTTTGAGTATGCAGTTTGGTTGGAAACGTAAAAACATTGTATAGCATAGTTAGCTACCTGGCTTTTTTAAACGCGCCGGGCGGCGGCGGCGCGGCGCGGCGCGTCCTCGTCGTCGTCGTCCGTGGCATTCAATCTCACTAATATTATAAACGTCACTAATATTATAAACGTGAAAGTTTAGATGGTTGGATGTTTGTTCCTTTATCACGCCAGAACGGCTGAACGGATCTGGATGAAATTTGGCACAGAGATAGATTATAGTCTGGAATAGAACATAGGCTACTTTTTATCCCGGAATTGCCACGGGAACGGGAACTTCGCGGGTGAAACCGCAAGGCGCTGCTAGTGACAGATAAATATGATACGTAGGTACCTATAGATACATAGCTATCACGTGCGGCGACAACGAGCACTCCACGGCGGCGGCGCGGGGAGGCGCGGCGACCTTCTGTGTGGCACAGTGTTAAAACTATACCTTATCCCTTATATAAAAGTAAAAAAGGGGACCTGATTTAAGCTAACTTTTGAGATGGATCTGCTGATTATCTGCCTTTTTTAGGGTTCCGTACCCAAAGAGTAAAACGGGACCCTATTACTAAGACTCCGCGCTGTCCGTCTATTACCAGGCTGTACCTATCTCATGAACCGTGATAGTTAGACAGTTGAAATTTTATATCTCATATATAATGTGTTAAAAATATTCAGTTAAACCTCAGTAGGTACTTTCGTATCCCATCTGTACGGGTTACTTTTCAATCTATGAATTTCTAACAACCAGGTGCAAGAAAGAAAATATTGTACAAAAATTAGCTTTGGCTGGTTTTACTTTGATGTTCTGTACCTATATAGGTATTTACCGATGCTAAGTCACGCCACTATCTTTTTTCTTTTCAATTGATCGATTTTTACACGTTTTATAACCACAAGACTGCGGCAGTTAGGTAGGTAGGTAAGTATAACGTCTCCTCGGTGGGCAGCGTCACCACGCGTCACACTCTAAGGATAAGCCGTTGAGTGGCAACAGCGTCACACCATGTGACGATTCGTAGTACGGTGGCAGTAACATAGGTAGGTAGGTACGCTAGCTATCCTGCCGCTGACCACCAACCACCATCAATGGATGGTGCGTCCAATCAGGGACGATACATAGGCGTCCGGTAAAACAAACGCTAACGAGTGGGTTCGATTCTTTTGTTAGTACCACCACGCTTCGGACCACCAGCATGTGCCAGCGAACGTTGTTCGTTGCCGGTTGCTGTAGGTACAGACAGACTGACGCACGACCTACTTGTCGATGTGCTTTACAACCAACGGCCAAATTACTGTATGATAAAATTTGATTTATTTTCACTTCTCTAAAAATAACAAAAGAACACCACGCACGGTATCTGTTTCAAATTTAGACGCATCATGACATGACGCCACCATTTTGAATTTGGAACAGTAAAAATTAAATTACTTTTGTGTTTTACGACGACATGATCTACCTTACGTAATTGCACTTTTCATAGGTAATATGATTTATAGTTAGTTAAAAATGCACTCACCAGCGAGAATGCACGATACAGCTTCGACATCTTTGCCGCCATCGAGCAACGGCGACGCGGGCCTGCGGGACCGCTTAGGGTGGGAAGTCTCGTAGTCACAAGCACGCTTCATCTAATTTAGAAGAAAATTAGATTAATAACACGCAATAAACTTATTATTATCACCAAATCAGTTTTATAGCAAATTTTACAATTTAATTTACAAAGACACATCTTACCTCGATCTGAAAAAATCCAAATAGGAAGTGAATAGAGATGGGACATCCGAAGCCGCTTGATCGATTGATTCACGTAGGTAAGGAAAAAATAAAATCGATCATTTTTGACCGTAACAATCATTACTTTTCCATTTACAAATTTTTCAAATAACTTCTACATACTAATTAGGTAGGTAAGTAGATAAAAGTAAAGAACTTTACATGTATGGGTCGATAAGTTTATAAGAAATTGGACTAAGAAAATGATTTTCTCAATTAGGTGTTTTCGATTTGATTTTCCATAATAATTTTTTTTTTCCAAATGTCTCGATATGTGGCAAGGAACTGGCAATTAGGTAAAACAACCTTACGTCAAAATGGACCGATTTGGAAAATTCATTGGAAAATTCAAAGTTTTCCTTTCATTTGACATACCACATACCGTACATAATGCAACGGATCAATAACGTCCGTCCATATCGTAGAGGTTGCGGGTTAGATTCGTGTAGCATGACAAATGTTTTTAGATACATAATTCGTACCTAACTACATAGTTATTTATAATATAAAACAATAATCTACATACCTAACGTTTAGTAAATATCGCTCGCTTTGCACGGACATAGTTTCGAGAGACATGAAGACAAGTAAAATAGTAGAATAGGTTGATGAATCCCTCTTCACATCACATTTATAAATAAAAGCGAAAATTATATTATGTGAATTCAGCAAGATCGGGTTGAAAAAAATAGTTTGTAGACCTTGAATATCACAAATTTTAGTGCTTTACATTCGGACGAACGCAGGCGAAATAGCGAAAGATAATTAAGTAATAATAAAAAAGGTACATATAATGGAATATTTATATTTTCCCATAAAGGTATGGTACATTATCTTGAACAAACACATTTGAATTTAGGAGTTACCTAACCGTAAGAACCTACCAACAAAGTTACTTAAAGCATTTTTTTTTTAAAACTAATATAACTACTAAAAACAATATCGCTATCTTAATTTATTTTCATCACTGCTTACATATAGCTGAAAACAATATAAATAATACATTTATTAGCCCTAGTAAATCCAGTACCTACTTCAAACGGAAATTACCATGATATAAAAAAAAATTGTCTAATTGTTTACAACTATAGGAATGAGTGCTTGTAATTTAATGATTATTAAATCGGGTAGATCACTTTTAATATGAACATATTTTTTGTACCTATAGCAATTTAATTAAATGAATCGTCTTCGTGTCTTTTGGAATCCATCGTAAATACATTTTTAAGGGACTATCTCGTTATTCGATATAGTTCGATATCCACGAATATACATAAAAAAACAAAGCGTAGACTCGTCCTTTTCTCAAAGTCGGTTGAAATAAGTGATTTAACAGGTTAACGTTTTTAATTTTATGTTATTTTTATTACAATTGCCATAGTCAGTAGGTAGGTACTTACAGAGAAAACTGTGTAGGTACTTTCCAATAAGATTATTTTATCCTCATAAGATTCTTTAGTATTTTATTTGATGAAAGTAATAAAATTTTTATTAATCGAAAATATTTTTTTAAATCGATACATTGTTCTTGAAACGTTGGTATGTGGTAAATGCTTATTTTATCACATCACTACTTCGGGAATAAAACCAACCGACCAATGAGACAAGAGTTTGCGTGTGATGACGTTCATCCGATGCGTTGGTATGTTTTCTAATATCCGCTTCAAATTTTCTTTTGGATTGGAGTCGTTTCACTTCGCGCGTGTGCCAAAAACTTTAATGCATATGCTTCTTATCATTATTTCATGTAAATAATCTGTTATATTTTCAACTGGTCATATTCATCTTCATTTACGAGTCACTGCATTCATTTAATCATAATAAAGATTTTGGTTTGACAGAATTTGCACGCCATCTACCTAATAAAAAACCAATCAGATTTGAATAAACGAACATAATTTGAATTTTTGAATGTTCAAAGGCATAGACAATAAAGAAGTTTGAAGGAATCTTCTATTTGTTTCTGCAATATACCTACTTACCTACTGATTTATTGATGGAATTTCTACTTATTTTTACCCGACTACCGACAGGGGAGGGTTATGAGTTTAGCACCCTATGTTTGTATGTTTGTTGTCAATTCGATTTCGCAACACTGTTTGCCACAGCACGGTTCGCTTCGCTGGCCGCAATGCCCCCCCCCCCCGGTTCCTGAAAGGATGGGCTCTGGGGGCAATGGAGAAATTCGAAATCCTCGACCCCGAGTCAGTCAAAATCGATACCCATAACAGAATTTTTGGTTGGGGGAGGGGGTTCAAGGGGGTTGGGGACGTGGAGGGGGGGCACAGCACGACTCGCTTCGCTCGCCGCCGTGCCGTTTCTCGTGGTCGGTCGCTAAAATGCTCCCCCCGGGTACAGGGGGAGGGGGTTTCGGGGGGATCTTCGGGGGGTCACAGCACGGCTCGCTTCACTTGCCGTGCTGTTCCCCGGGGTCGCTTTGCGGCTCGCTTCGCTCGCCGCAACGCTCCCCCCAACTTTCCCGGAAAAATAAGGTCAAAATTAGGCCATTTTTCGGTTTTTTATAAAAAACGGGGGTCTAGAGGGGTTCGGGTGTCAAGTTTTTTTCGCAATTAAAATCATTTAACCTTCTTTAGATGACTGTGAAAAAAATAATCATCCAATTCTAACCGTTTGGGAGATACAAAAGGGGGGTCGAGAAAAGGGTTCGAAGGGGGGTCCAATTTTTTTCTCTGCCTACTGGACACGTAACCCTCTATACGATCCCGTAATCGAAACCCCTCTCGCACTACGAAATCCGGTAGCAATCTCAACAGGGGGGATAAAGGGGGGCAAAGGGGACAAACAAGTTTCTTCATTCAAAACGATTTGCCCCCCTCTGTACACCCCCATAAAACATTTTTATCAACATGGCTCCGTTGCCGAGCCCCCCGTGGGGGGTAACACAAGGGGGGATCGGGAGGTAACAGCACGGCTCGCTTCGCTCGCGGTGCTGTTCCCCGGGGTCGCGTTGCGGCTCGCTTCGCTCGCCGCTACGCTCCCCCCGCTTTTACCCGACAAAAATGGGCAAAATTAGTCCATTTTTCGCTTTTTTTATAAAAAAAGGTGGGGAAAAGATGGGTTTATGGGTCAAGTTTTTTTGCCATTAAAATCATTTTATCCACTCTACATAACTATGAAAAGAAATAGCATCCAAGTCTAACCGTTTGGGAGATACAAAAGGGGGGTCGAAAATGGGGTTCAAAAGAGGGTCCAATTTTTTTTTCTTCCAATTGGATACTAAACCCTCTATACGGTCCCGCAATCAAAACCCCTCTTGCACTACGAAATCCGGTAGCAATCTAAAAAGGGGGGTTAAAGGGGGGCAAGGGGGGCAAACAATTTTTTTAATTCAAAACTATTTGCCCTCTTGTATACATCCCCATAAAAAAATTTCATAAAAATGGCTCCGTTGCCGAGCCCCCCATGGGGGGAAGGGTGTCACAAGGGGGAATCTTGGGGTCACAGCACGGCTCGCTTCGCTCGCCGTGCTGTTCCCCGGGATCGCGTTGCGGCTCGCTTCGCTCGCCGCAATGCTCCCCCCGGGTATGGGGGAGGGGGTTTTGGGGGGGCATGTGGAAGGTGCATAGCAAGGCTCGCTTCGCTCGCCGTGCCGTTCCCCGTGGACGCATTGCGGCTCGCTTCGCTCGCCGCATTGCTCCCCCCGGGTACAGGAGGAAGGGGTCTCGGGGGGATCTTCGGGGGGTCACAGCACGGCTCGCTTCGCTCGCCGTGCTGTTCCCCGGGGTCGCGTTGCGGCTCGCTTCGCTCGCCGCAACGCTCCCCCCGACCTTACCCGAAAAAAAAAGGTCAAAATTAGGCCATTTTTGGGTTTTTTATAAAAAAGAGGGGTCTAGAGGGGTTTGGGGGTAAATTTTTTTTTCAATTTAAAAATTATTTATAATCCCCTACACGACCGTGAAAGAAATTTTCATCCAAGTCTAACCGTTTGGGAGATACAAAAGGGGGGTCGAGAAAGGGGTTCGAGGGGGGGTCCAATTTTTTTTTCTTCCAACTGCACACCTAATCCTCTATACGATCCCGCAATCAAAACCCCTCTTGCACGACGATTTCCAGTAGCAATCACAAAAGGGGGGCTAAAGGGGGGCCGGGGGGGGTCAAAAATTTAATCATTTCAAACCATTTGCCCCCCTCTATACAACCCCCTAAAAAAAAATCATCAGTCTGGCTCCGTTGCCGAGCCCCCCATGGGGGGTAACAGAAGGGGGGGGAAATCTCAACAAGTCGGAATTTTCCCTAAGTCACTTTTTACCCCCCTCTACGATTCCGCAAAAAAAAACATACCTCCCCCTCCACCATCAAGGAGAACAATTGTGTCAGTCAGTGAGTCAGTGAGTCAGTCAATGGTAATCCAGCTTTATATAATATAAATTATAATGTATAACATTGCACCTTAATACTAGTAATTAATAATAATAGTACTTGATACTATAATAAAATTGTACATACACTAATTAAACTGTACATACCTACTTACTAATTAACACTGTTGGTTTTATTTACACTGCATTGTATTTTTAACAAACTCAAAGTTTTCGTGATGTTCCTCACGTAGTAGTATTTATCTTACATGCCTGAAATAAAATATTGAAGCATTAATATGAAGATTATACATAGTGCTATAGTAATAGTATTAAAAATAGTAAGTAATATTAGTAACACCAAATCCCAATAAATATAACCATTTATATATATTTGATTTAGTATTTGATTAGTATAGAAGGTATAATTTTTCTATACAAATCTCAAACAGTCCTTCACCCATCATCGTAGGCATCGTAGCACTGATTCTTTTTATGTATATATTTATTTTACTTACCAGTCTTGGAACAGCATAAGAGAACACATGCGTTCGCGTTTCTTTTTTGTTCACGATTTTTATGAAAATGTTGAACAAATTACTAAATATTTTTGGGTTCCCAGTTTTTTCGACCCGTGGCTTCTATCCAAAGCAAACGTAAATCATTGTTTTCGAGAAATCTGTAACAAACAAAAACATATTTTAAGAATGTATGTAGATGTAGGTATTCATGTCTCAATGCGCCACGACATTTGGGGAATTTTATTTTCGAGTGCAGGCAACCCTAAATTTTCGTAATTTTAGGTTATATTTATTAGAATTATTTTAAAACATAGTTTTTGAGTCTTGTCTGTACGGAAATCTATGAAACTATAAATTTAAAACCTTTTTTGAAGTCAAACGAGCTTGTACTTACGATTGGAATGACAAACTCGGCACTTTTCGTTCACCGTCACTTTTACATCCAAAAACACTGCACCGCACCATCGTTGCTTCAGATTTATATCGTTGAGAGACGCAGGAACGCCCGCAGAGTCACTTTCACACATTTAATTAGCAGAAAGTATCATTAGGTCGAAAACAACAAATACTATGTGATGTGCCCGGCATGTTTGTTTAGCTCTTATAAGAGCTAAACAATGAAAAAACTGGCACACTGGTAGAGACAGAGAAACTTTCATTCTATCTCATTTCTTCTCAGGCTACAAGCATATTTTTATCTCTCTCTTGAGTGACTGAAATGGGTATATACAACACCTCTAGTGCCTTATTACTCTAAGGTATGCCGTCTCTAGGTATACTCTAAGTATGTTAGTCTAAGATACAAACAAGCCTCCTTCTTGATTTGATTGATCCAATTGATTGAACTGAACTGAAAAACCCAAAACCCGAGTTTTGTTTTCGTTTTTGTGACTTTTTCCGAGCTTTTTCTATAAAAACCAAACAAAATTAGTTAATATTTGATTTGATCATTGGCACTACGTATCGGTGCTCTTTTTGGTTCTGCTTTAATTTCTTGTAAATAGAAGTTGAACGTATTGTTTGGCATTGTATCTTTTTAGACAAACCAAACATTCTTTTGTTGTTCCTTGTACAAGGGTTCTCCGAGCTATAATATTCTACTAATTACTGGGTTTCAAAAAAGTGCTTGTCAGGAGCTCAAATCAAGATGTGCACTGGCTTTTATTCTGATCTGCTTACATAGGAGTTTAGAGATGGTAAGAACTTCTCTACTATCTACTAGTACATTAATATAATACTATGTAGAATTGGTGAAAATAATGCATCTTTATTTTGTTTGTTAAATTTTAGAACAGCAAAATATTAAACACCATTGCTAATGCCATAGATAGTAAAGAAGAACTAAAGAGACGGGTGGAAAGTGGTAAAATTGTGCTACAGGAACTCCTCAATTGTGTACAAAACTGTCAAAACCGTTTTGGAGGAAAATCCGAACTAGCCACTGAAGATGATATAAGGTACTGAGCTTTATTTGTTTTAAATCATTACTTTTATCTACCTACTAATTTTTAAGAAGTCAGTAGGTACCTGTTTTCTGTTATATTGTTTAAGATTTTGCGTAGGACAACTACCATTGACTTGCACGAAATCATTTTCTGTCCATAAAAGGTATAAGAGTGGGCAGGCCCTGCGAGTAATTAAGGATATTAGTTAGTTCAGCATAAAAGTAGTTTTTTCGCAGCTTGAAGGGTTAAGCATACGTCTAGTACCCATTACACCTTTGGGGCTAGATGATACTGTGTGGATTGTCAAGCATTATTTATTTATTAATTAAAACATTAATTGGAAATCTCAAAACAACATAAAACCATGGGTATCACAAAAAATTATGTTTATGTAGGACCACAATCATTTATAATTCATGTTCTAATTTAATGACTGTTTAAAATAAACTGTTAAACTTTAATTGGATGCAGTTAAGCATCATATCATCATATCATAGTTAGTCCAAACACTATTTTCAGTTTTTGGGAATTTACATAAACACTTTTCTATTGGCAGGAGATTTGTATCTGCATCGTCTGAAAGTAAATCTATGTTTAACAAAGCTTCTATTAACATGCTACAAGAGAAAAACACAAAATGAGTATATATTTTGGAAGATAGCTTGGACTCTCGATAAATATGATGTTTTTATTTTGCAAAATCAGAAGTATAAATTATACTTCTGATTAGCGATTTGATTTCTTCATCAACCGCAGGGACCTGCAAGTAGTAGTGGATTTCCTTATTAGTGAAGGATGAACCAGGATGATTTGGCTAAGCAGCATAGGATCTTGTTTTGTGCTCGCTGAATGATGGCAAGGTTTGATTTGCTGGCTGTTCTCCAGATCTGCACACCATAGGTCCATATAGGTTCAAAATCGAGTTGTACACCAGTCTTTTGTTTTCTATTGATAAGCCAGAATGGGACCCAAGTAGCCAGTAAAGGCCCTTAAGCCTACTGTCCATTTCTGACCTTTTGGCCTTGACATGGTCTTTCCAAGTCAATTTTCTATCTAGGGTGAATCCGACATATTTTACCGATTTTTATCTGGAAGCTCCTCTCCGCAAAGCTTTACATGTGGACAGTTGCCTTACTTGTTACTTGTTTCTGGACTTCTTTCCGCAACTAGGCCACAGATGGGCCCTTTTTGCGTGACGAGTGGTGGGCGTCCTCGGTGTCCCAAGGTGATGCAATCTTTCAGAAGCCGACAGTTGCCTTTTGATAGTGTGAAGGTTATTTGAGTGGACTTGGTGGCGCTAGTACGGATTCGCCATTTGTATAACCACCGTTCGGTATTCTTTAGATAGTCCTGAAGAGTAGCAGAGGCTTTAAGTGGAGAGGCGTCGCAGGACAAGTTTACGGTATCATCAGTTAACGTGGCGGTGATTGCGGTTGAGGATTCAGGTAGATCTGCAGTGTAGATGTTGTAGAGTACTGGTTACAGGACTGAGCCTTGTGGTACACCCACTTTGATGTCGTAGAAAGATGACTTTGATTCCCCATGCTTCACTTGAAATAATATTCTGTCTGATAGAAAATTTTATAATTTTTTGTTGTATTTATATTATTAGGCAGAGTAAGTGTGGCAGTTGTGTTTTAATTTTATACAACAATTCCTTGTGCCAGACTCGGTCGAACGCTTGCTGTACATCGAGGAAGGCTGCAGAGCAGTATTGTTTTTGTTTTAGTGATTCCCTGATGGCTGAGTGAGCTCGGTGAGCTTGTTGTTTCAGCCAGTAATGGCGCACGAAATGTACTTTTATTTCAAATTTCAAGTTAATAGCTGCAGTAGTTTCAAAATTTACATATTGGTTTGCGTTTTGAATCAAACTCATGTTTATTGTTTCGCAAAACCAGTCCAAGTAACAAACAACTGTCGCGTGGATGGACTACAGACTGATGCATAACACTACCTCGTTTGGGCTTGTAATGTATGAATGGAAATGTGTTTGCCTCGTATGAAATTTTGGTTGTTAGTTTTAAATTGGTTTATGGACTTGGTTTGCGTATCAAAATATATCGATTGCTATAGAAGGCGCTGGGACTGGGTATCAAAAAATACCACTTAAAGTGAAGCTGGCTACAAGAGTGTTTTTCCTATGACTAAATTATGCCCTGGTAATTACAAAAAAAAACCAAGAATGCAATTTGGCACTTGGACTAACCATGCATAAGTGTGTCCAATTGTATTTTTTGATTTCAGAGTGGCACAGTTGTGTGAAAAATGGGAAAAAGTTTTGAGTCATGGAATCAGAACGAATCTATCAAGTTCATCATTACAGAGTTTAGTGACTGCAGGACTTAATTTTACTTTTAATATAATAAATGTTGGTAAGTTAAGTAAATACATACCACCATTCATTGCTTCTTACATTAGATGTTTATTCTTGAATACAGTTGGTGATAGTGAATGTTTATAGGCACAGATTTCTATGACCTTCTTTTCACTTACCTGGCAGCACCACTCGGCACCGGTAGCCGGGAAAGCATTTAATGTATGAAATTATCAATCGGCAATAGCGCACGGCCGTGCCGCTCACGATTGCCGCGCTATTTTTGGACACGCCTTTACTCTTTTTTTAGGAAATTCACTATGGAGCTACACCTGCTTACATCTTACAAAACATGAAAAGGAAAGATTTAAGATACTCTCAAATATCAACACCCCAGTTGGTTACTTCAGAGCATTTCTCAGAGCAGCCTTAAATGAAAGATCACTGGAAAGGTTAGTTGGGAAATAAAGTCTGTTTTACTGGTCATTTTGATAGTTTGTCAGTTGGATACAGGATGTTTGGTGGAACGATGTAGGGGTTGCAGGAGCTGATTAAAGGTACATAATCAGATAATTTTAAACCACATATATTGCCAAACTGAAAAGTGTCATGGCTTTTAAGTTAGGTATCAAAAGTTTAGTCTTACTTTTATTAGGGGAATTAGATAGATTTCAACTACTTGTTGAAAACTTGTAAAAAAAAATAGCGACTAAGGGACATGCACCGGGGGGCGGGCAGCAGCGCCTCTTGCAGAATGGATCTACCACCGAACTGCGATCCCCAACCCGCATGCCCAGCGTGGGGATTACAGGCATAACCCCCCCATGAGATAAAAGCCAATAAGGCGATTATCAGGGATGGCCTGCGTCCATCAGTGGACCATTATAGGCTGTTGAGGAGGAGGAGGTTGAAAACTTGACTGCATGAAGTTATACAGGGTGATTGGTATCCGAGTGCTTAACTCCAAGGAGAAGCTAATAGTCAGCACGGGTGTGTCTTTGCTTACACATAACTTTAATTTTTTTAGATAAAATAAATAACATTTCACTTATTGTTAAACCGGACGTTATTAAATAAATAAATAATGCTGGACAATTCACACAGCATTATCTAGCCCCATGTGTTATGGGTACTAGTTATCTGATATACAGAAAACAATACATTACATAGATAGGTATTTTGTATTATACAAAACGACCAGAACACCCGGAACCTGGAAATACCTGCAAATTGTACAAATATTTGTCCCAAGGCGGAAATCGAACCCGCAACTTTCTGCGTCGCAGGTGAACCTACGCCCACCGCGCCACAGAGGTCGTCGAAATTATTAGCAATCAACTTTTAGTTTTCTCCCCAAAAATCAAATTAATTCGTAAAAAATGGTGAGACTTCGTCTTAGACAACCATGGCTCAAATGGTTCACAATAGTCTATTCTAGCTTCTCCTTGAAGCTTTGCACCCAGCTTCCAATCACCCTATATAATAATTTGATAGGCTGTTATAGTATCTAGGTTTTATTTATTTATCTATAGTATTATGTATAAAATGTGTAAAAAGGGAAATGTATGATTTTATCATTTAAAACTTTTATCAGGTATCTCCATGGTTGGATTTCCCATGGACTCCTTCTAGAATATTACGACGATGGCGCCCTGCTCAGGAACCCGGAAGCATCCAATCTACTCCCTAACATGGCATCAGGTAATATCAGTTACAAATAAACAACTCTATCAACAACAATGCCTGAACATGTGTTAACGTACCTATTCCAGGGTTATCATCTATTTTGTTTGCCTTATCTATCGACAGACCAGAGTTAAATGAACAACAACAAGCTAACCAAGTGCACAAAACAGAACATGTCATTCCACTACCAATGCCTATAAAATCATCGTCTAATTTAAAACGGAAGCCTTTACGTCAAGTTATATCGTTCGATAAAAATGAACAAAGGAATCCGTTAGGGAGCAAGCATTCCCCGGAAGTCAGTGAGCAAACAGAGGAGTCAATGTGGAGGAGCGCGCCAGCTACCTGTCTCAATTCACCAGATCCGAAGGGTACCCCTCAAATGGCCTCCACCAGTGAACCAACCAGCTCAGAATACAAAGGCTTCAGACATTTCTTTCCAGATAGTGTGAAAAGTATAGACAGCCCATCTCAAATACTAACAAAGTTGTCGGAACGCGCCAAAGAAATATTCTCCTCCTCTAATAGCATAGATGTGAACGTGATCAAAGACGATGTATCTGAATTAAGTATTAATAATTTAAAGATATCTGAGAGTGACAGTGAGGACATAGCTGTGAGCATCGACGGCAGCAACTCTTGTTTGGAGCTGTGCTTCACTGAGGACGAGGGTGTACCAGACGAGAAAAGTTTCAGTTCTGTTCTGGAAATTAAAGAAAAAGAGTATATCAATTTACAGTTGAAATGTAGCCAAATAGAAATAGCCAGTAAGGACAAAATACAAAAACTAGAAAACGTTATATTGGATTTGAGCAAGTGAGTTTTTGTAATTATTATTTATGTATTACATATATATATTTTATATATAAATATTATATTGATTTATTTTGTACTTTTAATAATTTATTTTATTTGATTCATAATTGAAATTACAAAAAAAAAAAAAAAAATTAAAATTTATTATTTAATTGAAATTATAATTCTATTAATTATTATACGTCATTATAATAATTATTTTCGCACTTGTAATATTTTTTACCAATTAACTGAGGATTCTGATTATTTCACATATTTGCGTCAGAAATATGTGAAATAAACCGGCTGTAACCTATTGAGAATTTTTTGTTTAAATAACATTTAAAATATTCTACAGAGATAACGATAGATTGAAAGAGCAGCTACGGCATTACATGTCGGCGGTAGAAATGGGAAAAGCTTTAAGAAATAACAATACGGACTCAGAAAATAACGAAGAAGTTAGCCAGTATGAAAGAAAATTGGTTCAGGTGAGTTAAGCACTCGACATCCAAACCGAATAATCGTACTTGAATTTGAAACCTCCTAAATACCTACATAGGCTTATAAGACAAGGCAATGTTAACTACTGCTGTTAATTCAATTTGTTGGCCTTGGTATAATTTCAAAGGTTTTTGCTATTATAGTGCGTAACTCGCACTGGGGTAATTTTTTTACGAATATTTAATAACAAATTAAATAAAATCCCGAAAATTTTCGATTTTGGCAGGACTCGAACCTGCGCTTCACTATCAAGTACGGGCGTGCTCTAACCAACTAAGCCACGAAATTCTTAGTCGGCTTATCGAAAATCTTTGGGACCTCTTACGGCTCTAGCGCCTTAGACTTCATCATACGTCAGTCCTGCCGAAAACAATTTTTTTGGGAACTTATTTAATTGCTTACAAAACCTTTTTAATAAGGTCCCAAAAATTTTCGACTTCGACATGACTTGGTAATTTTTTGGACATTATTAACTTTTCGTATCAAAAGTATTGACTGCCCAGCCTTTCTGGTACGACCCGAAGGAGCTTGCCGCGCCGCCGCGCCGCAGCTATACAAGGACTGTAAGAAAAGCTCGGACGTGGGCACTCAGTGTTAGAGAAAAAAAAGATACCTACCTCTAAAATAATAAATAGGCAGATATAATACATAAAAGAATCTTAATTAACAAAGATAAAATCAAATAAATAATTAAATTAAAACTAGTAATTACGATTGAAACAATGGAGTTAAACTGTTGACTGTAAATATAAATAAATAATTAATACATCGTGTGTTGACTGAAAATATCAATGATTTCAGGTAGCAGAGATGCACGCCGAACTAATGGAGTTTAACCAGCATTTGCAGAAGAAGTTACAAGAGTTGGAAAGTGCGTCACTAGAGTTACTAGAGTTTCCCGAATCTAATGTCAAAGCGCATATCCCTTGCGCTTTGCTGGTCGGACAGAAAACGCGTTCCTACCATGTTTACCAAGTATGTAATCAGGTCTACGAATAAAAATCAGGTCTCATTTCGTACAAATATATTTTTGTCTTTCACCATAACCGCCATCCTGTGTTCTTCTCTGAATATTTTCGATTGCCTGGAAAAAAAGCCGTAATATGCTGTAAGGCCGCCAATTTCAATGTCGTTCCCATTACTAACGATTCAAGCAAATAAGCTACTTGCATGAAAAGTGAGAGGTGGACAGTACTTTTGCCTGCCTTTAAAAAGTGGGACTAGTTCATAACGTTTTCAGCATAAAATTTGAGTTTCCAGACTCGTCCCAATATAGGCCGAATCCAGTGTTGACGAGTCCGGAATAACTCATTATTTTAGGCCCGTATTAAGTTTTCTCAGTCATCGATCTATGCTTGAGTAACACTTATGCCATACAAAATCGGTACTAAAGCAAAGATTAAAGACTATGCAAGCTTTCATAATACGGGCCTAAGTTTAATTGAGTAGGTATTCAGCTACTTAATTTTGTTTTTGTGTTGAAAAATAGCATAATTTATTTCTATACTAGATGTTACCAACATCTTTTAATGAAATTAAATTACTTTATTAACAAAGAAAATTACAATCAAATAATAGAATAAAATTAAAACTAGTATTTACAATTGAAATTTAAACAAAATATAAATTATGTTATAAATAAAACCGGCGCAGTGCGAGTCGGACTCACGCACGAAGGGTTCCATAAAACAAACGTGATTTTTTTTGCTCGATATTGATAACGACAATTGGTAAACGCTTGAAATATTCACAGAATATTTAGTTATATATCCACTTAAAAAATAAATAATGAAATTAAAATAAAACCAATATTATCCCTTAAAGAAAAGCCGTTTTAGATAATGGTACGGAACCTTTCGTGCGCGAGTCTGACTCGCACTTGGCCGGTTTTATGTTAAAACACGTCAACTTATTACTGTTCAAATCTCTTCCAGATATTCCTCAAAATCGGCGCTGATGAATGGAATGTGTACCACAGATATGCAAAGTTCCACGAGCTTCACACACAACTTAGAAAGTGTCATCCCGATATTGCAACTTACAAGTTTCCACCTAAGAAAACATTACGGAAAAGGGTACGTTTTTTATAGTTTCGTTATTTTTTCAGACTAGCCAGATAACTTTCTGCAAAATTGAGCTACCTGTAAATTGTATGCAGATAGATTTATATATTTACAATTAAACATAATTGTAAATACTGGTTGTAAAATGTTTCTATTATTTTACTGCAAAGTTCAATTCATTAATTGTTAGACTAACTATTAGACCCATTTTTGAATAGTGTCTCAATTAAGTTCTTTAGTGCTAACGAACAACTAAACAATTTTTGTTTTCAATGGGTAAGTGCCATAAAAATTCATTAAAAATTTACTTTTTCAAGTTGCGCGCGTAACTTGACGAAAACGCTGGACGCAGTGGACGCCATATTGCTCTGTGGTTATGACGTCGTTTGGTTGTACCTTGTACCTAACCAAATGCGCGGATGTTGCTAATGACAGTTGATACTTTTTGGTTTACCGTATGACACAATAACATTGAGATTACTATTTCATGGTGTTTAAACAGATTTAAAAAACTGAAACCTTTGAATTAGATTCAAATATTAGTTTTTTTTTGTTATTTTATGAACTAATATTTTCCGACTGCTTTTTGTTATTTACTTACTTATTTATATATATATATATTTTCATATGAAGTAAAATATCCTATACCTAGCGCTGTTTGTAGAATGTCTAAAAACTAAAGAGAAGTTACTCTCTGTTTCAGGATGCCCACTTAGTGGAACAACGTCGCTTAGCCCTACAAGCCTACTTGCGACACATTCTGCTTGTTTTGCCAGAACTCAGGGAATGCACCAGTCGAGCGCAGCTCATCACTCTGTTGCCTTTCTTCGGGTGAGTTCAGGTTCAGACACAAAGAGACTTCGCTCTGAGCCCCGAGTACGTTTTACGATAGTACCGACACGTGATCGTGACGTCTTATATTTGTATGGGATTTGCGCAGTTCCCTGTCCGCACGATAGAGGCGCTGTAGCAAAACCTATGGAAAGATGAGACGTCACGATCACGTCTCGTTGTTACAGAATACCGCCCTTCACTTGCATATACTGTCTTTTTTCTATTCATTAGAAAGAAATAATGTAGTAGCAATATGTAGTTTATCTTTTTGACGACCTCTGTGGCGCGGTGGGCGAAGGCCTGCCTGCGATGCAGGAGGTTGCGGGTTCGATTCCCGCCTCGGCACAAATGTGTGTACGATCTGCAGACATTTGTTCAGGGTGTTCTGGTCGTTATATATATATATAACGACCAGATATAATAAAAAATGTCTATCTATGTAATGTATAATATTATGTTTATCAGTTATCTAGTACCCATAACACAAGCTCTGCTTAGCTTGGGGCTAGATAATGCTGTGTGAATTGTCCAGCATTATTTATTTATGTTTTGCCCCACTTCGACTGAAAATAGGCATAAATTATTATATCGTATTAAAATACGTTATATTATAATTTCTTTTTAACTTACTTATAAGTAAAATGTTTTAAGTTTCAATCTCAACACAATATACTAACCCATATTTCATTGTCTTTCTAGGACTTCGTCTACAAGTACAGAAAATGGGCTCTCGCAGGCGCTAAGCAGACAGCAGTCTATGGATTCCATTTCAACATACAACGCACTGTAGTCAACGTATAGTACGATTTGTACGCAATTCTTTCAACATAATGAACATTATCTACAAGTTAGTTGTATGAAATGTATAGAAAAGGTATCTCTTGCTTATCTTTATGTACCATTACTTCCATAATTCAAAGATTCGATTCGAAAGATGGATTGCTAAGTTATGCGTTCAAAAAACCCAACAAAATTTCTGTGAAATTGCAAGTGTTCCTAAATTTTGTATGCTGTTGCCACCTGGATCTACTGTGGCTATAGCCCGATACATAATTAAGTAACGACTGTTATAGCCAGACGCTATAGATTATCATATACATAGATTTATCAGGTTTACAAAACCATACAACGAATTATATTACTTCATTACATTTAAATGGCACAATACAAGATGGACAAGAGTTAAGGAAAAATGTGATGCTAATGAACTATATTTATAAATGTAACTACGTAATGTAGTTTTACCTTTAAAATAGGGCATATAATTAATTATTCAATGCAATATTTAAAGTATTTTCTCTATGTACATAAAATAAGGGCAAAGCTTTAAACTTAACAGACATCATAGCTATATAGTAAAGCTAGTATTGTAGAATAAAACTGATCCGACGGCAATATCAACATAAATGTAGTACAAATAAGAAAACTACACGAAGTGAGATTTAAAATTATAGTAAGAGACATTTAAAATAATACTAGAAATAGGCCAAGGACACAGTACCTACCTATGAGTATAAATATTTTGTACTTTTGTTAAATATCTAAAGTTAAGATGTTATTTTCTTTGAATCTATTTAGCATGTTACAACAAGTCTTGTAGTTTTAATAATAATTTTACTCTTTTAAGTGTCGTATGTTTTTGTTGATGTTTGATTTATGATCCAATTGTGATATAATTTATGAATACTTATAAAAATCACTTACCTTAATAGATAAGGAATAGAATGCCAACAGTGAAATTATAATCCAACTATGATGAATTAGGCCACATAAAATTTAAATGTATGCATATTTATTTTTAAATTAACTTGGTTATTACATTTCATAATAAATTATCTTAAGAAAACACCACATTTTAATCACTTCCTACAAAAGACCATCTACAATGTTTCTGTTCTATACCTACTAGTAAAAAAATTAGTTTGTAAAAAAATATAGGTAACAGCAATGATGATAGTAGACTTAAATGAAAACAAAACCAAGCAGCCAGACTTGAAAATAAGCAATAAAATCAAGTGTAAAAGCTCTAAAATCATGTTCAATAAACCCCTAGATCCCATCCTGAACATAACTTAAGCACAGATTTAATAATACTATACTAGTAGGTATAGGTACCAACTTAGGTAAACATTTTAAGACTTCGATTATTTTTGCAAATTGAATAATACCTAACTAGGTATTTGGTGACAAAAACTATGAACAAGGAACCCTATGCCACGACAAAACACCCCAAAAAAAATTATGCAAGAACAGTTTGCATACAAAATAATATGAATAAAAAATCTTATACCTAATTTTAAAAAAAACAGTACAAAAGGCGGCCTTATCGCTGAATGATTTCTCCTAATCAACCTTGAAATAAAAAAACCCAAAAATAAGTATCTACCGAGACCTTCGCGATCGGACTATGAGCCACATCACACACGACGACGACTGTAGGAACCTTAAGCGGAACGTACGTAGCCACGTGGGCTACTATAGAACCTTTGACGTATAGGTACTATAACTGCCTATCTCATATCGGCATTAGTAGAGACATTTAGCTCCCTAGAGAGAAATGAACTCTTATATTGCGGGTTGCAGACCGAAACTACGTTAGTTGAGTTGGTATCTAATAATATATATTTTCTGCCGGAAGCTATCTATGAAACTGAGCTATGCATGCAATGAAAAATTGGTGGTGTGGTGTTGTTCCGCCCATTGCTCCGGCGCGGCGCGGCGGGGCGGCACCGTCGTCTGCCAACTATGCGAGCGAGATAAGTTTGCGAAACTTTCGGTCTGCATCCCGCTTATAATAATAATCTCACTATAATAATATTATAAACGTGAAAGTTTAGATGGATGGATGTTTGTTCCTTTATCACGGCAAAACGGATCTGGATGAAATTTGGCACAGAGATAGATTATAGTCTGGAATAGGACATAGGCTACTTTGTATCCCGAAATTCCTACGGGAACGGGAACTACGCGGGTGAAACCGCGAGGCGCTGCTAGTATATTATAATATTAACTTAGTTTTGTTATATCTTTCTTCCTTTAGTGTTTCGTTTCCTCATACCTTTCCTTTATTTTACTAGCTTGAGAGCGTCGTCGTCGCTACGAACCGAACGCTTGAATAGGTAAGTGTGAGGCCAAACGAGCGTAAATTTTTGAATTGTCGGTCGCGTAATCTGCTGCATTTGGTTTATAGAAGTCCCGTTTGATTCACACGGCGACGCAAAATGAGTTATGTGCCGACTCACACGCATAGAGCGAGGAATGCGTCTGTCCGGTACAGATTGTGTGAGCGAAACGTTGGAAAGCAACTGAATAAATTGCGCCCGTCTGGCAGCCTAACAGATTTTCTGCTGGGCAATTTATGCAGCCGAAAATACGCGACTCGCAACTAAAAAAATAACGTTCGTTTAGCTGCAGCCTAAAGGAGAAAACCTAGTAAAATATGCTCTGCACTAGTGAGAAAAAAAATCTCACTTGTTCAACGATCGAACTAATCAATCGAACTAGTGAGAACAAAGGTATTATTTCTGCCATGGAACTAACATGCAAGAATGTGGGATGAGTGAGAGAAGGATTGAGAAATAAAAATACGCTCTAGCAAATTAAATTCATAATTTTATTTTTATAATAAATAAAAATCCAGATAACCCTCTTTTTGAGAGTCTCCTGTATATTAAATACATCATACAAAAGATGTCAATACAAACTAAATCACTTGGTGCAAAGGCAAGCCTGCCGGTTTGGGGTTGGCCCGAGCGCGCGGCCGCTAGTCGAGGCTAGGGCGCCGGCACGTGCCCAAGCTCGGACCTAAGTATGCAACAGGCGAGTGGAAACCGAGGATAGCCTCTTTAACTACCTATATTTTAACAAAACAACTAGACTTAAAGTTAACAAAGATACAATGTGTGCTTTCCCCGTGGAATGCATCTTTGCAGACATCTCTTTATAATGAAAATATAATGTATTTGATCATGATTTTAAAACAAAGTATATAAGAGGTATGTAAAAAAAAAGCGTATAACACTTCAAAAGTGAACAAAAACTACGTAATTTAGATGAAATACATACAAAAAATAAAATTTTTATTGAAGAATCTAACTAAAGTGCGAAATAATTTACTAAAAAACTTTACATCTAAGATAAAGGTATTGTGTAACACGCAGAAGGAGCTTTGGAACCATTGAGTAATTTGGAGCTAAAATTTAATTTTAGCAGGTAGGTAATCTCGAAAAGTAAATCTAATAAAAATTGTGATTTATCTTTGGTGTTTGGGGACATGTCGTGAAGTATGCGATAGTTCCATAACTCCTCGTAGAAGCAGTCTCCCGACTGCGATCCAAAGTGATTATTTCGTAAGTACTTAAAGTTACAGATCTACTACAAAGCCGGTACATCTTAAAAGCAAATAGAGAACACGAACCAATTATAATTTTGAAGCTCAATTTCTCAAAGGGTACATTTTCAAACTGGCAATTGGATTTCAAAGTTTTATTAAATTAGATATTAAGCCACTGCCGTCTTTACGAACTATTTTACATTAAATAGAGCCGATATCGTACTTAATGACTAAAGGTACTACAGAGACGAGGTTGCTAAACGTGAAAAACAAACAATTAGCTAAAGAACAATCACAGCTCTAAAGCGAACATGAACCGACGCACAGAAAGAGCTAAGCAAAGGTGATATGAATGATAACCTACCCATAAAGTTAAATAAGCAATTTTAGTGAAGTTCATCGTTTCGAACGCATTACAATATTTAACACTAATTAAAATCAATATTTATAAGCCAAAAATGTATTAAATGATGCTTAGTTGAAAGAGATTTTCATATTCTGTTGATAAATATAAAAATCACCCACTAAATCGTGTTGTGAATACGTCTGGCGCAAGCCGTGCCTAGAGGCAGAGAACTTGCTAGGTCAGCAAGTCGCCCAGGCACTCAGCCATCGCGAACCACTCACCGCACTGTGATAACTATTGCCGTCCTGTGCATTTGTTATCATATCACCCATGACACCCCGTAAATGAATACCGATACTTTTTGTTATCTAAATAAATGCTCGTATGCCGGCATATCAACGCTTATCACATATAAAAATATATATTAATAAGAAGCTTAACTACACTACACATTGAAGATGCACACTGCAATGCATTTGCCACCACACGAAAAATATACTATTACACGACCATAACATTAATTTATTATTTTTTTAATTTTTTTAGGTTTTATTTGTGCGGTAGCATATGCAAGTCTGCAAATAACACAGCGTATTTTTCTTAGAGATAATGACATTATTGCATCTTGAAGCCTGATCCTTATCCCAGAGGAATGAAATGGAGTGGTAAGTACTTGGTGGCCCCAAGCACGTATTGGTAACTGGCTCGGTATTTTTGTACTGAATTATCTCAATTATACACCTCTTTTCTCCATTTTCATTCCAGTGAAAACAACAAATTACTAATTTATAGAACATTCAATTCAAACAAAATGCATGTGTAATTAGGTGTCTAATACTTTAGGTCATTTCATAAAAATATGTTTATCTGATTCCTCAAACATCAGTTTGTCTGTTCACTAAAATTATATTTAACGAGTACCTGACGATAACCGACAACGAATTAATATTAAAATTGGCCTACTAATTAAGCGAAAGCTATTGTTTTTTAATCGAGTGCATTTGATGTTTTTTTGTATGATAGCTCGAGAGATAGGTAAGCCTATTACAATCTACAATATTTTAGTTGCTGCTTAATTAGGCTTTAAAACATTTACTGGATATATTTTCAAAGAATGATTTCGCCGTCCATGTTAGGTACATCTATGAATTCATTTAATTCTTAAATGGAAATCTCTTCAACTCTCATCTGTAAAGAAAAAGAAATGCAGGTGTAAGAGAAAACATTGGGTTTTACCATCATCTTCATCCGCATCCTGTGTTGACATACAATTGGGTACAGGCCTACAAACTCTGGTGCCACCAACATCCTGCACTAGGCTCATCCAGATTCGACATTAGATTTGTTCATAGTAATTAACATTTTATATCTGCTACGCGTGGCTATACTCGGATCGAGATTTCAAAT
Organism: Eupithecia exiguata; assembly: GCA_947086465.1. NCBI lineage: Eukaryota > Metazoa > Arthropoda > Insecta > Lepidoptera > Geometridae > Eupithecia > Eupithecia exiguata. The sequence goes on along the minus strand of OX352230.1, from coordinate 7,073,735 downwards.
TTAAGCAGGTAGTTTCAAAATCAAAGAAATATTGGTGAAAAATATGTCATCGAAAAATCGCAAGTTCGAAACAAATTTTGATGTTGACGGATTTCGTTCATCTTTTCATTTGTCTCTAGTCCGTTTTAGAATTCATGTCTAAGACAGAGTAGGTATTACCTTCAAAATTTTATATTACATACTGGCTAGATTGAAGGTATTGTCCATGTAAAGGAACCTTTTATAAATTTTTATCCGACTCCGAAAAAAGAACAACGTATTGTTTTTTGTGCGTCCGTCGATTTCACCGTCAATATACGAGTATGAAACGATTTGCATGATTATTTTGCAGTTGTATAGGGAATGATCCCGATATGACCCCATAAAAAGATTATTCAGGAGGAATTAGTAGTTATCCTGCTTAAAAAAAACTAACAAAAAAAGTTAAAAAAACAGCTTAAAACGATTCGAAGTAATTTTTAGTTTTGTCAAAACAATCAAATAGAGGTTTTGAAACAAGGTTGGTTGGTCTAATGAATATGTAACATACCTCGTGCGCCAACAATGATGGATTTCCGCTTGATATCCTGCGCAGGAGCGGGCCGTACCACGCCCGGTGCTCCGGCGCCCACGATGTGACCGCCGCCAGCCCGGATCGGCTTAGCTGTAATAAAAATCAGAGTAGATTAGTTTTTCCCATTTTTAAGACGGCTTCTCGTTTAAGTCGAAGCTATACGACTAAATACACATTTTTTTTTACAAATTATCGAAAACCTCCCGAGGACTTTCTTTGATCTATAATAACTTTAAAAACGACTGCACCGATCATCATCATTATTAGGGTTTCGTACCCAAATGTAAAAACGGGACCCTTTTACTAAGACTTCGCTGTCCGCCTGTCACCAAGCTGTATCTCATGAACCGTGATAGTTAGACAGTTGAAATTTTCACAGATAATGTATTTCTGTTGCCGCTATAACAACAAATACTAAAAAATAAGGGGGCTCCCATACAACAAACGTGATTTTTTTGCCGTTTTTATAGATAATGGTACGGAAACCTTCGTGCGCGAGTCCGACTCGCACTTGGCCGGTTTTATTATGTATTTTGAAGTTATTTTTCAAAGAAAAACCAATAAATCAGAAGCGGTTCATCCGTTTCGGAGATACGATGCCACAAACTCACATGTAAAATTATTAGAACTAATTTAACGGGTATTTATCGCATGTATTTACCTTAGCACTTATCTTTGTAAATACCCGTTAAATAGTACACTAATTGATGTGCTCAGATCGCTTAAGTTTAAAAATATTTACAGATGTCAAACATAAAACAACTTCGTCGGGTTCGGGGGCTTATGGCTATTGGAGGTATGCTTACCGATTTGTGCCTGAGGGCCCCGTCGAGCAAGATTCTTGGCGCGCACCGCCTCCTTGATCCTGTCGACCTCGAACTGATATCTCTTGCGATCGCGCATAGCACCGTCCTTTGCTTCCTGTAATATTACAATGTATGTAGTACCTACGTTTATAGAATGCATGAAAGATATAACATGCATAATAATAATGTCCTCCTAGCAGAATTTCGACCAGTCTCTGTGACTGGCCACCCTGTGGCATGGGACATAATTTATGGTGCACAATACGCTACTTGACTACTACTGGGAAATAATTCTAACGTATTGTCTGATAAAAATAATGCAGTGTAATTAATATTTCTTAAAACTTAAAACACATCTCTTCTCCGCTCGTCTCGTCTCTGGTGGAGTCCGGCTCTAAAGTGTTTTATTTTGATGATGATGTATTTTTAACACCCACGCTGTGATCCCCAATCCGCCTGCCATCCGCGGTGATTGTGGCATAAGCCCCTTTTGTTTTGGGGAGGCCAATTCAGCGGTATATCTGCTGACGAGGTAGAGATAAACGTCTCTCGACAATGTAATGCATGTGTACCTTGCGTACTTGCAGGCAGATGCTGGATGGGTCAAGCTGAAGACAGGGCGCACACATTAAGGGAGGAACTACCTTCTTGTATATCCAGTAGTGGATTAAAATAGGCTGATAATGATGTACCTTGAGTGCGGTTTCGAGTGCCTTGACGCGCTCCATGGTAGCGCGAAGTCGTTTCTCGAGTTTGGGCACCTCGCAGCGCAGATCGGCGTTGTCGCGAACCAACTGCTTGTGCACCTTCGTAAGTTGTTCGAGATTGTTCTCCAAGAACGAGATCTTCTGTTTCTGAGCGAGTGAGCCGCCCTCTTCCTCGGCGCCTTCTTCAGAGTTGTTGGATTTCTTTATCCTTGCCTATGGAAAAAATAAATAAATATGTACATGCTTACAAACAAATATTTCGATATTGACTCGACTAGATCGTAGCGGTCGCGGCGTTAGAATTTAACATTTCAACTCAGCCCATGGATGTCATAAGAGCGAATTTAGGGAACCTACCAGTGGAAGAGCGGCAACTACCTTCTTTGTATTATAACACCTCAACTGCGACCAGCAGTCCATCTACCAAGTATGGTGCTTATGGCAAATCCCCACTTTTTAGGGGAGGCTTGTCAGCAGTGGATTAATATCTGATGATGATGATGATGAACCGACTCAACTAGGTGCTTTGAATTATTACCTGCAAGTCCTGTACGAAAAGTTTGCGTAGATTGTGCAATGTCTGCAACTCCTTGGCAACGGTATCTTCCAAGCCTTTGAGATCAGCCCGCGCTTGCTCGCGCCGCTCCACGCTTTGACTGCGGAAAACAAAAACAATTAGTTCAGTGAATCAATGAGAAGTAAAAAATGAGAGTAGAATCTACAGGATTACCTGTGAATATAGGAGGACTATCTTTCTGCCAGCACACACCCATCCATATACATCCCCGCTCCAAAATTTAGGCCGATTTGTAATCAGATTATTGCCAACCCTCGGCAGAATGAATATGAATGGGATACGTGCGGAATAAAATGACAACTCAAAAATAAAAAGCGGAAGGCATTACAACTTTTTCCACTACAGCTACTTCGTACTTACTACACAATAACAGTTTTGTCGCTTAGTTTTCGGGCAATTTAATGTGTAGGTTTGAGAACTAATAAATTATAAAGGAATCTTTTCACTTCAAAGATTAAATTGTGAAAACGACGACACGTGGGATATCGATGTCTAAGTTTCGTGCAAATAAATTGTTTTTACTTGATCGCCAAATAATTTTGCATGTCCTCAAACAATTGGAGGCGACATCACTCTTCGGCATATCGAGTGCATACTACGGGAATAGACATGGGCTTTAGGAATAGAGAATGCGAATAAATGCATCATATGATTACATGGAATGATATACAACTAACATGCAAACGCAGGCATATAATAAAGATAAATGCAAGTTCTGGAATGGGTATGACCTATTTGATCCCTACGAAAGTATTCGTTTTATTTTAATTTCTACTAAATGGTTCCATTTCTCCTACCTTATTTAAATTGTCTAAGCTAAACTTACATATTAGTAATACTACACTATCACTAAAATACTTAAGTTCCACTAGCCCGAGCAAATAAGTACATTATTTGATATAGTTCTGGATGACAAATGAGTTAAAAACTATTTAGTATAAAAAAATATTTTGATAAAAATACTTTCACTGACTCTCTATACATTTAAGTTAATTTACAGTTATGTACAGAATGAATTTAACAAGGGTACACATTGGATTATTGTAACACCATGCTTTAACGTTGTGCAAGCTTTTCTAGCTTTTGTTAGGCTTCGTAACTACTTTGTACTCAATATGTAGTTTTCTTACGTATTAGGTTTACGCAATATTAGAATTACAACTAAATAACAAGGCAGTGGTCGATTTACACAACTCAAATGCACCGTATTTCATTTTTAAATTCAACGAGGTTTAAACTAGCAAAACGATTATCATCAACAACCTCATTATTTGTGATTGTTAAATGGTTATAAAGGATCATTGGATAAAAAAATGTTATAACTCACTAACTCTTACAGTTCAGAGTAATCCAAAATATGATCATAACATGCTAATTAATAACCTACTTCTAATTCCGTAAAGGAAATGAGTAAATTGTTAACCTTACCTAACTGGGATAAATACTGAATCGACTAGAATCACGGTTACTAAAGCCAAAGCATATATCACTCAAAAGAAATAAGGCCAAATAAAAAGACCACTGACTTACATTGCTTTGTAAGAAGATTTGTACATATTATTATTGCTAAATGAAAGCAATATAAGTCGGTCGTAGATTATTGCAAGCGTCAAGGTCACATTAGGAATATTCTATGGATATCTCCTCACCAACATATTGGGGAATATGATCAGTAAATAGAAAAGGCACTGCAACTAATATTGTCTAGTGTGCGAGAGATCCACGTCATATCACCGAATTAAATGAAAACTAAACCAAAATGACTATTTGCGGGTAACGATGGGTGAGTAGGATCATCGTGACTGATATAATAAGATGTAACTGGAGGGGATGGATGTTGCAGGAATGTCGGGTTGGGGATTTGGGAATTGCCGAGAGCGACTTTTCCTCTAGGGCCATGGCCTTTTCGAAGCCGAATCCGTATCCAAAGCCTAGTTTACTTTTGGGGGATATGATGTAATCTTTGTATTCGACATCGTCTTTGAGCAGCATTTGCTGATTGGCAGACTCTTTCTCGGCCTTGTCTAGGTGCCGGCGGGGCGAGCGAGACACTAACATGAGCTCCTTGAGTTTGGCAGACTTGTCCGCCTCTTCGCGCTTCAGTTTCTCGTAGTCGTCTTGGAGCTGTTGGCGCGCCAATGTCAGCTCCTGGTATGTACTGTGAACAAAATAATAAGTGCTACTATACCATCCAATAAAAACACAGAACAAAATAGACATAAATAATGAATGGTAAAGACTTGGCCAATTATTTGTAATGCTTTGATAGTAAGATGGAGTGGTAAAATATTTTGGCATCAGCGATAAGTGGGGCAAGAGTTTATTTATGTACCACTAAAAATCGAATGAACTCTCGGACATTGACCTCATTATTCAAACTAACCTAGCACCAGTAGATATTTGTGTTTGACATGTATTGTTGATCAAGTCGGTGGAATTTCACTCAACACTGATAGTTAACACATAGCGTGATTGTAACGCACATGTCCACCACAGCTGTACCTTACAGCGCTGCGAATAGTCCGCGTCACGTAGGCTAAGTTTTATAGAGGCATTTCGTGAGCGAAACCACGGCCGATGCTAGTTTAACAGTAGCGAGAACATACTCCTTGAGCTCCTGGTGCTGCCGCTGCAAGGCCGCCAGCTCGTCCCTGAGTGCAGAGAGCTGCGTGGCGTGAGCGGAGCGCAGTTGTTCCAGTTGTGCCTCCAGTGCGCCGCGAACCTGCGTGTCTGCGCGCTCCTCTGCTGCCGCTTGTTGAACGCGCTCGGCCGCCTAGGAAATGGTACACAGGTCAAATTCATAACAAGTTGTACGGTTATTTGGACAACACCAACAGCATTTACCAGTCCACAGTTGGACATAGACCTCCTCTGATAAGCATTGTATTGGCTAGTATCATTAGGGGGTAATGCCAAAAACGCCACGCTGAGCATGCGGGCTGAGGGATCGCAATAAGGTGGTAAATCTGCTCTGGAAAAGGCGCTGCTACCCGACCGTTGGTGGATATCCCTTGCTCGCCTCTTTCGAAATCCGCGTGAAGAGTCGGGGCGCAAATTCTAAATCGGCAACACACGGCTATCAAACCCGTGGTAAGTAGCGGTTCATCTATCGAGTACCGATATCAAAATAGTTCCCGAAATAATTTTTGAGCATTCCCTCATTAGTCGATTCTGCTCTGCCCCGCGTCAAAACAAACGCATCCTTAAATGACAGGCTATGTCAGCAGAGTTTTAGTGAATCTTCTTCTAACCTAGATGATGTTAAATTTTAGTATAAGCATATTTAAGTTCTATAAGTGAAAACTGTTAAGCTTTAGTATAACCATCTTTGTTTCATCATCTAAGTTTTTCAAGCTGTATGTTTTCCATCAAAACAAAATAAAAATTAAATTAAATTTACCGGGGCCCGTATTATTATTACGAAAGTGCATTATGAGAGCGGTATTTTCTGAACAAAGGGCAATCAATGACAACACAAGTTATTATGGCTGGAATGTGTGATGGATGATTCAACCATTTACATGGACATTCTGATTTCTAGATTTTCCGTCATACATGCATAGTTCATTCTTACATTTATAAGTTTGTATGTAGGTGATAATCTCTGGAATTACAATTACTGGTCCTATTTTGAAAAACATTCACTAGATTAGTCCTGAGTGACATAGGCAGGTTATGTCAAAGTGCCACAAGAGCGATGGTACGGAAAGAGGCAAGTACCTTATAAAGAAATTCTAAATAAATAGTGTATGTAATATACCTGTAAACGGGCACACTCTTCGCGCAACGCATCGGCCGCCTCCTCCAATTGTCGTTTCTTGTTCTCGGCTTCGCGCATCGACTCTGCGAGTGACGCACATCGCGCCTCATGCTGGGAAATCAGCAGACGACACTCTCCCAACGATCGTTCGTACTCCTCTATCTGCAAATGTTCAATATATATTTTAGTTTTAGAAGCAGACACAAAATAGTTTCCATTCCAGAAACAGTACAATTCCCGCCTGAATAAAAATCTCGAAAATCATGCAAATACACTTGAACCAATGGGTCTACAGAGTCGGTTTTAGAAACCACGTAATTTTCGTCGAAATAAGAAACTCTGATCTTGAATCAATTAGTACATTTGAATAAAATCTTTATTGAATCCCAGAGTTTATTGTCTAATGTGTCAGAAATGGAATCATACCTTTTGATTGGCGTCAATGTTGGCAGACTCAAGCGAGTGACAACGCTGCACAATATTCTTCACTTCGCTCTTCATCTTGCTAATATGCAGGCGCGCCACAGTGAATTCCTCTTCCAGCTTGCCCACTGTATCCACATTCAACTTGAAATCAAGTTCCGTGCCACCCACAGCCGCGCCGATTTCAGCTAGGTCACGCAATAAGTTGCTAAGCAGCTCAGCAATGCGTTTGCGTTGGTGAGCGGATAGGTCGCGCAGCTGTTGTAATTCAGCTGTGGCGCTCGCTAATGCACTCTGTATAAACAAAAAATAATAAGGTAGATTCAGGTAAGATTACAAACGTAATCAGCAGTAATAAAATAAGGCTGATGTAACTTTAAGCAAGCTTTGTGTTGTGCAAATAAACGCCGCATGGTTCGTCCGTTCATTGACTGCATCATAAAATATTTAAATAAGACTATTGATTATTATTCTACGCAAGCCGCGTGGGACTCCCCTTCCTCGCCACTTTGTAATAGACGATCGGACTGGCGCAACGAGGGTTATCAAGGGCTTTGTCGCACAGGGTTTCGTTTAATTATCTAAATAATAATTCAAAGTAGGAAGCCAAGAAGGAATCATGATACTTGGCAAGATCTTGCCAAGTATCATGAGTCTAAGTCAACGGGAAGTAGGTACCATAATGTGGTCCATGGTCTACATAATTTTCTTTTTTGTGATTAGGCTAAAAAAAATCGTTTTATTTTTTATCATGGGTAAGCAAATGGCTTACAAATCTTACAATGTGCTCAAAACTTCTGTTAAGTCAATAACTTGTAGAACCTGTAAAACACTAAAATCCCGATTGCCTGGTTCCATCAGAACTGACATACATTAACGAAACATTCAAGTGTAAAGACCGACCTGCTTAGTCTGCAAGTCCTCTGAAAGTTGGTCGCACTCTCGGCTCTTGCTGTCAACCTCCTGCGACTTCTGGTCGTAGTTGACGGCAAGCTCCTCCAATGCTTGGAGCACCTCCTTGACTTCCTCCTTGGCAGCTTCGTTCTCTTGCTGGATGCGATTCATATCGCCTTGCAGGCTCTCGTAGTCGCGCCTGGACCAAAGATAAACAAACTTAGCATTTTCGTAAACGTTTTAGAGTCAATCAGGATGAAATGTTTCTGTTTACGGAGGGGAGTAGGTTAAATCACCACCTAAAACGAGATATATAGATGAATACTCCAAAACCCAGTAGACACATAAAACCACACCACACCAAGAAGGCACTGAACTTTTGATGAGTAGGAATACTAATTTTAACTCCTTGTAATGACTGGCGGTCGAATCCCGAGTGTGTTCGATTTTATTGTTAGTTTCTATGATACTAGACTTTTTACTTTACATCGTATTTGTTCAGCACCTTCGTAGACGAGCTGGTTTAGTGGCTTTAGGAGTGATGTGATTTAGCGGTTTCTTTGGTTTTGTGTGAACAGTCTTGGACTTTTCATCTGCTCAACTCTTTTAGGCGCTATGATCCCACTTAAGCAGTGATATAGTCGCTGCAAATTAATTATGACGCAATGTTTCTCTGATAAAAAAGATCGATAGACTGCTATCAACATCAACCATTGAAATCTGATCAAGTATCATATCGGCAAAAAAACGTAGCAGTTTTAATTCCGCTATATTTTCATACCTACTTATGTTACTCGATATCTTCGCCATTTCGATGATATTCGCTTATACAGGGAATGATCCCGAGGTTAATCTTATCAAAAAAGTTTTATTCCTAGAGATGGCTATATGTCTCGTCAAAAACCACCACATTGCAGTAGGTATACCTATGTAAGAAAGGTATGTTACCTTGTGCAAGCAATAAGCTCCTCCTGTTCCATCATCTGCTCCTTGAGTTTCTCGACGAGTTGCGAGTGCTGGTTGATTTCCTCATCCTTGTCATCCAACTGTTGGTAGAGAGCTTCGAGCTTGCCTTGCATGGCTGCATCTTCAACCGCACTTGAGACAGCGACCGGGACTGGTGGCTAGGGTAGAGAATGACCACTATTGACTAACAAATTTCATCAAAACTCGAGGAAAAATATCACTAGAATGCTCTGTTCAGTATATTCATGCTAGAAAATGTAACACATAGACAAGGTTTTGCTAGACAATTCACACACGATAACGAGATACATGCGCAAAGGCAGTCTCAGATTGGGGCGACGCCAATCCGGTCAACTTCAATGTCTCAAAAACGCAAGCTTGCCTCTTCTCTGCAAAAAGAGAGAGAGTCCGTTGGTCCAGGTTCCTATTTTCCGAGATGTACCGGTACCTATAAAATATCAACTGGAGCTACTCGGTGTCACGCTCACACCTTATAGGAAATATATATACTTTATCCCACCATCCCCCTTCCACTCCAGCTCAATTACAACCTGGGTCTCTTCAAGACAAGAGTAAATAGGTATCTTCTAGACCTTCGTGATACATCGTCGGCCTTGTCTTCACATCATCAGGTGAGATTGTGACCAAACGAAAGTCTAACTTAAAAAAAAATATGTTTTCTCCCGCGGCTAGATTCAAACCCGCAAATCCTCCTGCGCTGTGTCATAGCCGGAACTTCGCCCATCGCGCCACTAAGCTGTCATTGCATATAACATCAATCAATTGCATGTTACAAGGACATAAACTTCACTTACAGCCGCTGGTGGTTTCTCTTCAATGAAGGAAGTAATGGGAGTAACAGCCTCAATCTCTTGCAGGTTGACTTGTTCCTCAATGCGCACGGTCTCGCCGGAGCGCCAGCGGTTAAGCTCAGCTTCCAGTTTCTCCACCTAGAGGGAAATAGAAAATTTTAATTGAATAGAACACAAAATTGGTTTCCGATTTGTTGTTCAAACTCGTCGGCAGATCGTCCCTATAACCATCATCAGCCCATATAAGAAAATGCTGGATATAATTTATAATGATCGCCCTGTCGTCACACTATAAATCGTCATTCCACTTGGCTGGAGGGCGTCGTACACTACGTTTGCCGAGTCGCGGCCTCCACCCAAGAACAACTTTAGCCCAGAGATTGTCAGTTCTTTTCGAGGCAAATATGGCCGGCTCTCTGCCACTTCAGCTTGCTAATTAACTGAACTAGTTAGTCGATAACTTTGGTTCTCTACCAAACTTATCAATTTCAAACAAAAATCGCAATAAATAATGCCTATCGAGAGATTTAAGCCAACTTATATCGTATCATCATGATCATCAGCCTATGTTAGACCACTGTTGGACATAGGCCTTCCCTAATGTGCGCCATAGCGCCCTGTGCGCCCTCTGGCCATGTGGGATGACGACCTGCGAAAGACCGCAGGCAGATGCTGGATGCGTCAAACTGAAGACAGGGCGTTATACCGCTGTAAATGCGGTGTTCATAAAGATTGTAATAGTATGAGATCTTTCGGAATATGAGAATCGCCTTAGATGATTAATTTCCATCCAAAACAAGACTAACCTATGATATCCAGATTCAAATAGCGTGTGAATGTGAATCATGTTTGTGATAATGAGCCATATCCACAGCCAAGGAAGTTCATGAGTATTTTATCTTAGCCTTACTCAGCTGATTCGTTTTATAATTCAGACAATGAGATCATTTTCTCTCGAATGCTTAACGGTGTCTGCGCAATAAAGAATGTTTTTGGAAGTTACAAAAAGTGGCTTAATTAAATTAAACAATCTACTAGATAAAGTGATTAGCTTAGCTACCTCTCAAGATGCATGGCGCTCTAACGAGGCTCCTAATCATCATCCTCATCAGCCTATTTTAGTCCACAGCCAGGCCTCCCCTTAGTAGCGCCATAGCGCCCTGTCTTCAGCTTGACGCATCCAGTACCTGCCTGCAGTCTTTCGCAGACCGTCATCCCACCTGGCCGGAGGACGTCCTAAACTTTGTTTACAGAGTCGTGGTCTCCACTTAAGAACACGTTTACCCCAGCGGTTATCGATTCCTCACCAGATATTGCCGGCCCACTGCCACTTCAGCTTGCTAATTTTTAGAGCTATGTCGATCACTTAATAAGTGAATTTTGTAAGATCTGTCACATTGTATTTGGTTTGCAAAATAAAATACTTGACTTTGGTTTTCTGTCGGATGTATTCGTTACGAATCCTATCCTTCAGAGAAACTCCGAGCATAGCTCTTTCCATAGCTCGCTGAGCGACTTTAAATTGGTGGGCCAGCCCCACCGTGATGTCTCCGTAGGTCCTGACGGGTAGGACGCACTTATTGAAAGCTTTTGTAGGTAGGCTCCTAATACCTAGTCTATAAGTTAACTTTTTAAGACCTCTCACATTTTATGTATATTATAAGTATAGTTTAATAAATACTTGAACCACTTCCGATATGCTGTAAAATAGTTAGCATGGAAGGAATCATACAATACAACCAAAATGTAGGCTTAGTACAATTCATCAGCGCAAAGGTATTTCAACAGCTAATAAAATGTCAGTTAAGTAATTCTAAACATAAACGTCCGAGAACAAAGACATTGTTTTGTGTTCAGATAATCCTTTTGCAGACGCGTCGTAGTTCGCGATTCCCATTTGTCCTGACTATTTTAGTTTTATTACTATTTTTGTTCGACACGAGACTGACAACGGAATGTTCCTATTGAGATAACTGTTTTTATTGTCGAGATTACTTAATTTAAAGCCGCGTAGTAGAGTTTAAAGTAAATCAGGAAGTATTTTCAAGGAGCTTAGAATTGATGTACAGTGCGCGTCACAATTAAGTATCCCCCTATCTCAATGTATGTGGGTTCAAATCCTGTCAGCGATCGTTGGAGATTGGGTGATCAAAACTACATGTTTTTTATAATTTTCCATTTTCTTTTCATATTTTTGACGTTTCCAACAAAAATTTTATGTTCTGTATCATTAAAATGTAATTTTTGTATAAATTGTTTCATTTTAATTTCATTTTCATTTGGTAACCTTACTTAAAATTCGATGAATCCTCTAAGTATCAACTTGGCCTTGCGGTAGTAACCGGCAAATTAATGCAAGACAAGATAAGAGTGACAGAGTTCGAATCTCGTGAGCGGTGTTTCGTTTTTTGTTGTCAATTGTTATCTATTTTCTTTGCAATATGTAATACTAGCAGCGCCTCGCGGTTTCACCCGCGTAGTTCCCGTTCCCGTAGGAATTTCGGGATAAAAAGTAGCCTATGTCCTATTCCAGACTATAATCTATCTCTGTGCCAAATTTCATCCAGATCCGTTTTGCCGTTCTGGCGTGATAAAGGAACAAACATCCATCCATCCATCCATCTAAACTTTCACGTTTATAATATTAGTGAGATTTTTAATTGATATTATTCTTTATGGGCTTAATTGCAAGTTAATGAAAAAAAAACAAAAATTACAAAAAAGAATATTCTATAAATGTCTACAATATTATACAATAACTACTACGTATAAATCTATGATATTATAACGACATAACTGTTTTGATAAACCATAATAAAAAATAATATCTGTAAACAGTGAAAGGTTTTTTATAATAATAATAGACTGTGATAATTTACTCAAAAATAATTTGTTTACAACGAAAGAACATTGGTAACAATATTTCGATCTCTCGCAAAATATGCACAAAGCAAACCACACGAAATAAGACGAGTGACAATTACTTTGTTCGCTACAAACGACAAAGTGAAACCCTACCCGCATCCATAAAAAAAATGTAAGGCATTAAAATGGGGACTAATTAGACCGATAGACAAAATTGGACGCATTGTTCCAACAGCTAAATAGCTCAGTTGATCTAATGCCGAGAATTCGAGTCTCCATTAAAGGGTGGGTGGTTCGATCCTTTGCGGCTTGATAAGTTTTTGCTTTGAAAATTAGTCACAAGCGAATAGAAGTTAGAAAATATTTTGTAGACAAGGGGGATACTTAATTCTGACGCGCACTGTACGTAAGGTTGATCTGGAAACTTTACAACTATACATGTTAGATTCCTAGATATTTTTTAACAAAGGGGATGCAAGACCTAACATAAATTTGTAGAAAATATTTTACGATAATGGTATCATCTGAGCAAATTGCAGTGCCTAGTTCGCATAAATATTTGGTTTTGACAGCTTTCATTCATCATTTCATTCGTGTTTCTTCCGTTTTCGTACTCGAATTAGCAGTAACGCTGCGCGTGCGCAATTATGCGTTGTTGAAGTTTTTGTTCTTGTGTTAGAGGTTACCTTGCTGTTACGTTGTTGTTTTCTGTTATTATTGTCAGCTTTTATTAAGTTCTCACACATGTCTTAGTTTACAAAAAACATCTTGAATTCTAGAAGCCGAGTATAGAAAACAATTTACCTTGCCCTTGAGTCTAGCCACCTTCTCCTTCTCTCTTTCGTAGCGGCGCTTCCATTCCTCCGCAGTAAGTTCTTCGTTGACGCAAACCACATTCTTGACAGTTTTCGCTCTGTGAAAAGCAATGACGCAACGTTTATTTCCTAACACACAGGGCAATCAAATAACGAATGGGCCAATAAATCTTACCTTTTTCCGAAGTCCAATGTACTCTTAGTTTCGCTTTCGTTGAAGGATGCTGGTGAACAGCAGATGACGATAGTTGTCCTGGCGTTACCACCAAGGGACTCTTGTAAGATTCTAGTCAGTTTGGAGTCTCTGTAGGGGATGTGGGATTTGTTTCCATCAGCTAAAGCCGAGATGACGTTACCTAGTGCGGATAGGGATTTGTTGATATTTTTGGCTTCATCAAGCACTGTACCTTCAGCACCAGTTTTGGACACCTGAACAAGACAACATTTTTTTTAGATTTATGTCGCACCAATTTTATTGCTCAATAAAAACAAAAAACTAATACTTTATTTACCTTTTCAGAACCAGCCAAGTCCACAAGATATAATTTTCCTGATAGTTTCTTCTGATTTTCTAAGTTTTCTTGTTTTACGTTTATAAGAAAGACAGAGTGAGATCTAGATGAGTGTTCATTCATGTCTGAAATATGGACATATTTTTAGATACAGAACAAAATAACAATAGACTGATAAATGAAGTCACTAGATATTTACTTGTGACTGCAATGTGCCGATTCGATTTTCCTTCCTCTATGACCTCAAATACTTCTTCTGGACTTGACACAAAGCGTTCAGTAGCACCTTTGACAAATGGAACCCTATTTTTGTCTTCATGTACACTTAGGTTCACTTTGGAGACTGCAAAAACAAGCAAATATTAGGATGTTTGTTCAGTATATAGGTAGTATTCATCATTAACAACCCAAGATGTTCATAAAAAACCTTACCATCAAGTAAATCTCGAATTTTGTCCATATAGATTTCAAAGTATGACACCTTTATGTGAAATTCAAGATTTTCTTCCATTGCATAAATGTGATTGAAGATGTCATTCACTATCCGTGGTATAATACCCTGTTTTCCTGGATCTCCTACAATAAATAAACCAAAGTTAAGCTCCTGCTACACTGAAAGTTAAAAGTTCAATGTGTGTTTGATAACTAGTTAACGAACCTATGACACCCTCCATGGTATGTGTCTTTCCGGAGCTGGTCTGTCCATATGCAAATATAGTGCCATTGTATCCAGCCAGAACATCAGACACAATGCTCTTGGCTGCTTCATTGTAGACTTTTTCTTGGGTTGCATTTGGCTTGAATACTTTATCGAACAAGTATACTTTACCCTATTGAATAAAAAAAAGGAGTCAAAGAAGAATTCTCAACATTCAGAAAGTGAGTGCTTGTTAATTGGGAGCATTGCATTGAATTATGTAACATGCAATTACTGAATGTGGAACACCATAACTATTTCTGCTCTATAAATTATAATATGCAGAATGTATGGTAGTTATAACAAATAATTTAATTTCTTCACTTTCCTATTACTCTGAATCTGGGCAGGCATACAGGATTTTGTCTTGTCTTGATTTATAGAAAGACATTATGATAGTTGAATAGACAAAGATGTGATACCGATATTTCTGCTTAAATGCTGACCACAATACATATATAACATGGCTATATTTCATTTATATCACCTGGCATTGCACATGCAATCTGTAGGCAACTCTGTTAACAGATGGATGTTTCATGAATGAAACTGACATCATAAGAGGCCCAGTAATTGTGAGCTAGTTTAATGTAAGTACCTGCTAGGATGTACACAATCTAAGCTGTTTGTTTGTATGTTTATTCTTTAATTTTGATCAATGACAGAATCAATTTAGTCAGGTTATTTCCAGCTCAGGTTGTCTTGATTAGGTAAACTACTTCCATTAGCTTTTTATAGCGAGAACAGAAGGTATGGAGATATGAATGATTCAACGGTGTTAAGTATTTATGTTGTGAAGTTTTTATTTACAAGCGAGTGTTGGGATGATGTAAGTATTTGAATGATAGCTAATCTGTTCAGTAATTTAAAAGCTATGGCGGAATAAACAAACTAATAGGTATACTACTAGGACCCTGAAATCATTACACTCTTTTTTTGGGAATTATACTAATTTAATGGCAAAAATATTGTACTTGAAGGGTAGTGCATAGAAATTAGTCCAATGAAAATTTGTTACTGTTAACAATGTTAATTCTGTTTTGAGCTAGTTACTTAGATGCTTTTTAATCCTACAATCTAAGATTTGAGTACATGGTACCTACTCATATGCCCTGCTCGTAAAATTGACGTTTTTTGACCATGATTAAAGACCAGTTTGATTTGTTAAATAGCCAGTTTCAGAAGTAAATGTGTTTTTAATGTAGAAACCAAACACAGGCAAGAATAAACGAAGGAATCTTAGGTCAAGGTCGAGATGGTATTTGTATTGATTTTTACTAAACAAAGAAGTTAAGATTTACAATGTGCAGTAAAATTCTTGAAATTAGTGCGTTCATAATCATAACCATCGAAGCGGAATAGAAAAGAAAGGCCATTTCGTAGCAGGTGAACAACTTGCGATGTAGGTATTAGTCATCATGATCTAATTTAGGGCGATGATAGGGGAAAGCAGTAGGGGGTAATATGATAATATGCAAGCTTACCCCTATGGAAATGCAGTTGTCATCAGGACCTGATGGAAATTTCACAATGAATTTCGATCCAGCCTTTTCCTCAGAGTCATTCAGGGGCCGAAATCGGCATACCACTCTGATGCTGTCTTCAGCAGCAATCTCACGATCAGCTGCCATATTTATCCAAAATTATATGGCTTACACTAAACACCGTCTAAGCAATAAAAAAATAATAACTAGGGAACATAAAAACCGTGCATGAAGAACTACAAAGTTAAAATTTTGTCACTGAAAAATCTTCATGACAGCAGTATCAAAATGTCGGCCATGTTATTTCTTTGATCTAGAAAGAAAAATGGAAGAAAGGCCGAATCACTCTGATTGGTGGAGCCTATGGAACTGTCGACGTGTTACCAACATAAAAAAAATCGTTTCCATTGGTTGGAAGCGTTCATGATTTTTCCATTGAACTATTGTGGTTTTCTGTAGGACTTTACGTGACATGGACGAACGAAACGGGCAAAACGGGCTAAATCATTTGTTCGTTCTCGCCGTCTTCATGTCATGAGCGTTCATGCCGTGCCGTGCCTGCCAGTGTTGCCAGATCTACTGATTTAGCAGTAGATCTACCTGCTTTTTGAACCGTCTACTGATCTACTGCTTTTTTGATCAAATTTTGTGAAATCTACCTGCTTTTTCCGAGCATCAATAGCAAGTGACTCCATGTCTTTATTTTAGCTCACGTGACAAGTTACCAATGACACAAACTTCACAAAACTGAAACAGATGAATGAAACTGAAGAGTTCCGTGTTCCTTCGTTTCTTCCTTCCAGCTTTCACTTTCTTTCTGTCTGTCTTGGTATGTCTGTTCATTGTTTTAGATTGATTGGTCGGTCCGTTCGTTCGTTCGATAAGCTTTTGCAAAATGCAAACTGAGTGAGACTGTAAGGTTTTTATTTAGTACTTAGGACTCTGGGCTTTTATTAATTTCTGAGTGAGACTGTTTATCGAGTTATTAGGTACTCTACTTTGCACTAAATAATATATGTCCAGACCCACAAATCAAAGTTCAATCAGACTGAAAAGAACTGAGCAAATCACAGCCGACAGGCCGCCTGGCCTCGCTTTCCACAAAGCTAAACAGTTTGGGAATGTGGGCAAAGAAAACGCTTCCTAAATTTAAAAAAAACGGGTTATTAGCTTTGTTGTATGTTTTTTTTGCATGAAAATACCCGCAAAACACGATACATAGGTACTAATTTATAACATATTAAAATCTACCTGCTTTTTTCCCCAATCTACTGCTTTTTTAACAAAATTTCTACTGCTTTTCTCAGATTCCATCTGGCAACACTGGTGCCTGCCGTCATCTGTCAAAAATAGATCGCGATTGTATGGTGCTGGGTGGTGGATTATTTTTGTGTATTTATCGAAAAATGGTTTTATTATAAAATGTGATAAGTTTTCAAGCCAAACAATCCTTCAATTATAGACTGGTGAGTCAAAACTGTACTTTATGTTTACATAACTTTATTTTCTTAATGATAGCACACTTTTAGCAAAGCTTTTCGATGTCTCATTCGATGTTTCATGGGCTTGCTTACAGACGCGACCTGATTTCTTCTTTGGTACAAATCAATCCTATGAGCGAATGCAACTAATAGGTACCTGCCTAGATTTGCCTTTCAAGTCTTCTTTGCAGGTTTGAGTTAGTAGGTAATTCAGTTTGTTATTAAAAGACTAACCCAGAACAAAGAAAACATTTTCACTCAAAAATACCTTTTTATAAACCATCCTACCAAAAAGGTCACCACACTCATCATAATCTTTATAGCCCAAGATCCACTGCTACGTGAAGGCCCCTTTCTCTTCTGCAAACCTTCGACCTGTGCATGTGCATCTCGCATAATATATGCCCTTACAAACTGTAGAGATGATTAGGACCATAAATAAATTTAATATGATCATTCCATATTGAAATACACACTTAACTTCAAACCTTTTATAAAGTGTCCAAAAGTAGTTAAGTAAGTACATACTAATCACATTCATTTGCCCATAACACTTCCCGATTTTAATAAACAGGGTTAGTTTATTTATAAAGGGTTTACTAACAACATACTGACATCCACAGAGGTCATCCTCGATATGTTAATATTTTGTGAAGTTTGTAATACAAAAGTAAAAATCACAAAATATTGACCATCGGTTTCTCAAAGTTATCGTTTCATCTCTGCTAAATGCTTATATTGTCATGTTTTTATGAAGTTTTGATACATGTGGTATACCGTTGGAATGGCAATGGAAACATTGTTACTATTCATTGCTGCATTAAGTAATGTCTTTATTTATGGGATGAAAGATTGAGTATCTTATGGCTGCAGTAAATTTTTCAAATACTAGCGGCTCGCCCCGGCTTCGCACGGGTAGATAGAGGTATTAACCAAAAAAAAATGGTAAATTTTACACAGTCTTGGCAGACTTTCCATGCTTAGAACACTCGATCAAGCCTGCTTTTGACAAAATAAACAGTTAAAATCATCCGTTTGGGAGCTATGATGCCGCAACAACCCACAGATAGATATCGTATACACACAGACACATAGATCCACCCGTCAAACTTATAACAACCCAAAGGTTTTTTGTTATAGTGCTTACCCGCACTTTGGGTATCTCTAAGAAATGAAATAAGTTCCCAAAAATTTTCGATACCGGCGGGCAGGAGCCACCGGCGCTATAGTCCGTAAGACGTCCTAAAGATTTTCGGTTGAACCCTTTTTGTGTGGGCCGAATAAAAAAAAAATATATAAATATACTTACTTTAGCGCTGGCCATATCTCGAGAAGAACCGACAACCGCTATAGTAAACGTATTCTTGAGTGGAGACCGCGACTTACGCGATTAATTTTGTAATAAAAATGTTAAAATTCTTGGTCTTCCTTTTATTTCTGACACTATGTTATTCAGCAAAAAATAATCCTTATGATGAAGCCTTTCGATCGGTATGATAAAACTAGAGGTGATTATTTTTCTCGTGTAACGGGTTCGATTCCCGGTTTAACCATGTCATTATTTAAATATCTATGAATGCAGTTTAAATTGTTTTTTAAATTCAAATAATGTCTTCTTTCAGTAAAATGTTCCATCTACAATATTCAAGGTACTTTCCCTCCATGTGGCATGTCTGTGGGACGCCCTGTATATACATGTTATGTTCCGCAGTTTAATTCTTAGCGATTTAATCAGATAAATCGCTAAGAATTACTTACATCTTTAAAAATACCTCTTTGCTACAAATTACACCCTCTATTAGAATAAGCATAGCACTTGAGCATGAAAAATATTCAGCCTTCTACCGACACTGTTTATCGTATTCCCCGTGTTTGTATAAAAAGGGCGATTCCTGGCGCCGCGCCGCTAAAGCGAACGGGAGCGGTCATTGACCTCTGCCGTCCACCCCCGACCGTTACCATCGGTAAATGGAAACCTGGACTGCACCTTAAGCAGGATTTACGATCAATCCCCGTTAAGTATCGAAGATGGGCTTTCGCTAACAAGCGCGCCGCACCTTATAGGGCTTGTAGGAAAGGACCTTTGTCCTAGCTTGTTTTGCCTCGTGTATTTCGAAGCTATCGAAACATTTATTGCTATGAAAATTGGTATTCCCCGATTAAAAACTAAAAGATAGGGGAATGCCCATTGGCTCTTCTGCCTACTAAGACGAACTCTATCATGCATATTAAGATCATTAATTTTCACTTCTGTTACCAGCTGTAGGTAGATAGATAATGCTGGAAATTCCGTACACTGTAAACTGAAATCACTAACGCGTGGGTGTTCTTTCAAGAACACGGAAACACCTATCAACGAAAACTAATTGACGTTATATTAAAGCGTATGATTGTAATCGCTCGCGATGGACATCATTTGCATATTACTAAGGTTATCAAAGCGAAGGAATGCTTACATGGACCAAGCATGGACCATTGAATTTTACGCGGGCGTTTGAATCATCGCCGTGCTGTTCGTAAGTCGCTAATGACGTAATAAGTGCGACCTACAGCCACCGGTTTATTTACTCGATTGAGGTCACTCTACCACCTTCGAAATTCTGTAATGTTTAGTTTTGGAACGGCAGTAACAGAAAAAGACAATCCCTGGCACATAATAAGCATTAAGTACAACCATCTTTAATCAGCTGCATTATCTACTTACGTAATCAACTATATTTTTTTTACGTTTACAATAATATCCTATTTACTGGAAGTTACCCAAGCCTTAACAACGCTCTCAGGCTCTTTACCTTCGCAACAACGTGGATTGTGTTAACTAAATTGAAATAGGTCAAGGGAATCTCAATCTTCTCTGAATGTATTGTTTGTACTGTGACCTAGTTTTCGTTAAGCCCAGGAAAATACACGCTGAACAAATGATAAGCAGGTTCTTTCTAAGTTTTAATTCGAATTGAATTGAGTCGCTTATTGATTCTGGGAAGGAACGGTGACGGTGCCCGCTCTCTGTATCACCGCTGACGAAGTTATTTTCTGTACAATTAGTCACTCGTGTATCCGGCGCGGGCGCAGGTCGTGTCCACAACACAACATTATAAATATCGTGTTGTTCGTAACTGGTTACACAATTCATAAGTGACGAGAAGTCTTATTTCTTTCATCTCTTATCACTTAAGTCAATAAAGCCATGTTTATTTCTCTAGAGTGCACGTAGAGCTATTATTAGGTCGGTATTTAACTCTCCAGTGTAGTGCAGTTTTAAAAAAACGACCAGGAAGATTTATTACTTCCAAATTCTGTGATAAATGTAATCTAAATGGGTTCGGAATATAACAAAGTGTTGTGGGCTACAAAATACTGTGTTGGTATACAGTGTGCGAAATATGAGTCAACTCTGCACTTTAGCTGATAACAAGAAGTGAACTTTAAAGACTGCTTTGTGAAGTGGCTTATTTTTAAATACCCATTTATTTCGGTTCACACATCAGGTAATGCTATTATTATTCTTTTAGAGTCTACTTGTTTGATTTAACGATGACGTATTCTCATTGATACAACGACCGAAAATAAAGATTTAACACATCAATGCGTCTCGTTGAGTCAGTCAAGATCGTTGCGCTTGTGATTTCGTACACCTTTTAGCCTCGGATCGGATCGATGCCGATACCGGTGCGTAGGTGGAAGCCCTTTCCCATTCGCCGCCCACAGGTTGCCATCTGTCTCTAGAAAAAATAACGTAATCTACATAGACTCTCGCTCGTTAAACAACCTTGGTTATTCATTCATTAAAAATACATTAATTAATGAGTATTTATGGCGTTGGTAATGAGTAGGTACAATATTTTTAGTGCGAAAGGTCATAAAGTCTGTATAACTTTAATCTTTCACTGTTTGACAACTTAAACTTTTGTGGAATACAAAACATCTAAAGTCTTCTTCGACCTTGACATCAAAATGTAACGGTCCCGTCCCACAAAAGCGCTCGACCCCATCCAAAACCATTATTCCTTTCACGAACTGTTTACATAGTTAAGTTATGTTTGTTTCAAAGCTGTGGAATTCGTGCGCTATACAATTATCTAGGTATAGCTTTTGATTCAATGGCCTTTCCGGCAGTGCGATAACAAAACAAACCCTCATAAACGAAGCATAGATTGATCAGCACTATGGAAATGATTCACCGTGTTATGTAAGTCCACTGTTTCCTTGTTACAGAATTGATCTGACCATAAAACCATAGCACAAAAATGACAAGAACGAGTTTACTACGACTTTGTGTGTGGGCGGGCTTGCTCGCCTACTGCTGGGGGCAGAGGGCCGAGCAACTGCTAGCACAGAATCCTTGCTCCAGCAAAACGACGTGCAGTGACTGCATACGAACGGCCAGCTGCGCCTGGTGCTTCGCCGCGGAGTTCAATGGACCGCGATGCTTCAACCCGGCGATGGAAGGCGGCAACGGCGGCTGCAACGAAGCATTCATCTTCAACCCTGACAATCTGAAGTCTATCGATCCCATGTACAATATGGAGCTGAGTAGAGGTAAGTGTCGCCAAAACTCTACTAATTTGACACCACTAAAAATGATGGCAACATATTAAGTGCTGACAGATTAATTTAGTTTAGTTTTAGCGACATCTGAACTGAATTGACACCATTTCAGCCTA
Source organism: Eupithecia exiguata (assembly GCA_947086465.1). NCBI lineage: Eukaryota > Metazoa > Arthropoda > Insecta > Lepidoptera > Geometridae > Eupithecia > Eupithecia exiguata. The sequence continues at coordinate 7,051,719 of OX352230.1, read as the reverse complement.
AAAGCGTACATACTAAAACTTTTTGGCATGAAGAGTTAACAAACATCCATTCAAACATGCAAACTTTCGCATTTATAATATTAGTGTGATTTTAATCCTCGTTAATGTTTTCAGCAAAGGGCCGTATGGGCATGAGTGCGTCAGGTTCTTATTCTCACGAAGAGTCGGGCAGCTTTTCAAGCAGCTCTGGCTTTGAAGCCTCGGGCTCTGCGGCCGGGGGCGGCGCCTCTGGTGATAGTTTAGTGCAAATGAAGCCGCAGCGAGTCAAACTACAGCTAAGACAGAGTAAGTTTTACAGAAGTTTGAAAAGGCAGTAGAAATTCAAATCAAAAGCAGAGAAAGGAAATATTCCTTGGTCTAATCTTGCTCATATAATGTAAAGTATTTGTTAACCTTGGAGTCTAGACCATGAGGTACCGACCTTCTCCAGGTCAGTATTTGACGCAGCGCATCAGCATTGCCATACAGCGGTGCAATACAGCCAGCGTCTTGGGGACGCTTCCGAATGGTATTGATATGAATCAGTTGAGCTACATGTAGATTGTTTGCAACAGTTAGCTCAGTTGTTTCAATTGTAAAAACTACATCTAATTTGTTCCTATCATTTGATTGTAATTTTCTATTTAAAGTCCACTTTGATGAATATGATGAGTAACCTTTACGAAGAAATCTCATAGATGTCATGGTCAGCCGTGTCATGCGTTTCTTTACCTTGTCATAACTTATTGATTAAGTGTTTTGTTGTTACTTTTCAGACCAAGTGCAAAAGCTTTCGTTCGCGTATTCTCGCGCCCAAGACTACCCCGTCGATTTATACTATCTCATGGACTTGAGTAGATCGATGAAGAATGACAAGGATAAACTCAGTTCTCTCGGAAGCTTGCTGTCTGCTACTATGAGAAACATGACCAGCAAATTCAAGATCGGCTTCGGTTCTTTCGTGGACAAACTGGTTATGCCTTATGTGTCGACTGTTCCTAAAAAGTGAGTACCGTACGCGATGTATTTGTATGACAATCTCAAAATATAGAACTGTTTTGATTGAATAAAAATACATTGATGACCTCTGTGGCGCGGCGGGCGATTGTCCGCCTGCGACGCAGGAGGTTGCGGGTTCGATTCCCGCCTTGAGATAAATCTTTGTACGATCTGCAAATATTTGTTCTGGGTATTTTCTATGTATAATAAAAATATCTATCTATGTAATGCATTATATAAATGTATCAGTCATCTAGTACCCATAACACAAGCTCTGCTTAGCTTGGGACTGAATGATGCTGTGTGGTTGGTCCAGCATTATTTATTATTATTTATTAGATGAACCGGCCGGCATGAGCCTGTATTTTGTATTCCACATAGTAGTTTAATTATGGAGTCAGTAAATTATAAAATATATTTTTTTTTAGTTTGATCACGCCTTGCGATGGATGTGCAGCGCCTTATGGATTCAAGAATCAGATGTCACTGAGCACGGATACCGATTACTTTGATGTGAGTAATTGTACTCCCTACATTTTTACAAAGACAGAAGTAGTTGGTAAACTGAAACTAGTCGCACTTAAAAAACTGAAATCTAGATCGTATTCATTTGCTGAAACTTTTCTATAGTCCGCTATAAATATTGATGATTGAATTCTCTTTTTAAAGGATGATATTATACTTGTATATCATACTGAACAATAAATCCACCACAGCCTATAACTCAGAAATCATTGGATATAACCCGTGATTTTGTGGTACTTCTGGATCGTCAAGAACCACCTATCCACCGCTTTCGGCTTGACCTTGAGTTTCGGGACACCTTGTATATATTAGTTTAGCCTGAAGTGTCCCAATGCTGGGCACAAGTCTTCCTACCTATTATTTTCAGTCTTCTTTCCCAACAGAAAGCAGTAGCAATGGCCGACGTATCTGGTAACCTCGACGCGCCCGAAGGTGGTTTCGACGCGATCATGCAAGCTGTGGTTTGCCGGAAGGAGATCGGTTGGCGCGACCAAGCTCGTCGGCTGCTGGTCTTCTCAACGGATGCCGGATTCCATTACGCTGGTGACGGCAAGGTAAAGAAAAATATGTTATTATTGATAAGTTAGTTTCAGCCCGCGATTCGCATGCGTTGTTACTATGACAACGTTGGAAACGTTTTAAGGTTATTTATATCCTATGGGAACTGATTAATGGGATAAAAAGTAGCCTATGGCCTTAGTCCTAGAATAAAAACCTACAACTGTATGAGTTTTCAGCTCGATCCGCTTAGTAGTTTTGGCGCAAAGAAGTTCACATTTATAATATTCGTGTGATTGTATTTTATTATTTTCTTAGCTCAATTCGTCCCGCTGCTAAGCATTAATAAGAGAATGTTATAGCTAGTTACTTTAAAATGTCGATTCTGTTACTAAAGAATAAACCTAATTAAATTTGCTAGATTTTAATATGTCGCCGGCCCTTTATTACGATCGAAATATAAAGGAGAGCTATCAAATCACAGGGCCCGTATTCGTAAAAACGATATCGATGTTTAGTTTACACGAAAACGAATAAAAAACTTCGATTTTCCTTTTCCGAGTAGATCCCCAGTATAGTTTAGAACCAAGAGAATCGAATATGTGGGTTTAAGCACATAAAATAATGATTGTGTAGACACTTAATTCTGTGTCTTAGCAAACCACTGAGATAACGTCTTGAGGAAACTGTTTACAACACTTATCCAATTTAATATTTACAGCTTGGTGGTATAATTCAACCTAACGACGGCGAATGTCACATGGAAAACGACGCCTACACACACTCCACGCTTCAAGATTACCCGAGCATCTCGCAAATCAACCTGAAGGTATCTTTTTCATACATGTTTATAATATATAGGTTTTTTCATTGAAAGATAAAGTCGGTCGTAAGTAGGATTAAGACATTTATATCGGTATTTGGCATATTCACTATGATGTGTTGCTTTGAGTTTTCCTGTTAGTTTCCGACCACAGTTGCACGCGCTATGATCACGAAACCCATAATAGTTTTAGCGGTTTTGTGAGAAAGTTCTCGTTTGAACTTTGAACTAGAGATTCAAATACATTAATCCAACGTGAGGCGGTCTGAGAGAGTCGATGTATGGAGGCGGCTGACTGCCGCTATTCCTGGCGTCCTCGTTTGGGCCTATGTTTGACAGTGGACGTATACGGGTTGATGATGATGACTAGTTAAACCATAGAATTTAGAATTTCTATATGCTCACGAACAATTTAATACTTTTAGGTTAAGAAACACGCAATCAACGTGATCTTCGCTGTAACGGCGGAACAGATCAGCGTTTATGAGCAACTGAGCAAGCATATTGAAGGTTCCAGCAGCGGAGTGCTGAGCAACGATTCTGACAACGTAGTGGAACTTGTACGGGACCAGTATGATGTAAGTGCATGCAAATTATATAACTCTCATGGTGCTTCCACAAATCCTCATCTCCTGGCAACGATTAAAGGAGGTCATCTACACCCAGCAGAGGACTGCTATGATGATGATGGCGTATCCACTCGGCAAGCCGGCCGCCGGCTTGCCGCTGCCTTTGTAAGCCGATGGCTCCTTTGGCGGTTTTGCTTGTGACCAAGCCGCTGGCATTGGCCCAGGGCTATGTGGATGCACCATCACACCCGCGAATGCTGGACAGTGCTCGGAGGGATGCGGTACGCGTGCGTCTAGAACCGCATTCACCCTGAAGAAGTTACCGAGGACGACTACGAACCTTATTTGTGTTCTTCCAATACAAATAAGGTTCGTAGTTAACACGCTTACATTTGTAATGAATTCATCAAATTACGATAATTTTTATATTAAAAAAAATGCTGGACTACCCTCATTCTTTTACTACGAACGTTACCACTACCACCGGTTTCATCTAGCCCCAAGCTCTGCTTAGCTTGGGGCTAGATGATATTTTGTAGATTGTCCAGCATTTTTAATTTATAACAAAGTTGCAACCAATTGAAAAAGCAAATCTCTGTATATTTTCTTATTTCTTTTCTTTGATTTAGATTAGTCTACGTTATAAGAGTTATTGTGTTGAAGTAGCACCACATTCTTTGAATACAACACTAACCAAGTATTCAATACCTACAATACGAATATTATTTTGCAGAAAATTACGTCAACAGTGGAAATGAAAGACTCATCGAGCGATTCTGTGCAAATAGTGTATTACTCATCGTGTCGTGGCAAGGAGCTCATGCAAACGAACAAATGCGACGGTCTCAAGGTAAATACTCCATACACTTGGATGCAAAAAAGCAAGCCACCATACCAACCTTGACTGAAAGCTTTTCGTGATTGGTTCGCGTTTTCGACATGTTAATTGCCGCGTAGCCTAAATACCACACGGCTTCATATCGAAGATTGTTCATTGTTCTATGTTAATGTGACTTACAACCCATTTCTTGTTATAAAACAAATCGCGTGATAACAGTTACTAGAAAATGACCTACCCTAACTAATTTATGGATATCATACATGCTAAGGTTATTTTGCGTAGTATGTTATTGTTTCACCTCATAAACAAACTAGATTGGCCTGACCTTGCTGAGTCCTGTGTAGCACATTAAAAAAACCTAAGGCTGACCGTGCATTAGCTGGTTTCGCGTAAACGAGCTAAGTATCTCAAGCTGAAGCAAGTACTAGTAAAATCTACCGTTTCTTTTTTTAAGCTACCCTTCTGTCGCTTAAGCTTCTAATATCCGAATACTCAAACGCAGCTCTCTTTTAAACACGTCTCAAGACAGAACGGTAGCGCACCGGCACCCCGGCGCTACCGCTCTGTCGCCTCAGCTACTGAATGATCTCATCCCCGAATACTCATTTGCGAATACTCAGATTTAAGCACGCCTTAAGTGACGATTTTTTGACAGACTCATTGGAAACTGTCAAAGAATCGCGTTTTGAGACGTGTTTAAAAGTACCTAGAGTCTTCAGGTCAGGTTCTCAGATCTTCAGGTTGAGTTGGAGGGATTGATTCCTAAGAATCAAAAATCAAAAATTCTTTATTTCCATAAATACAAAATGTACACTTAAAAAAGGTGCTAAGGCGCGACCACGGCTGGATACACGTCCACACGTCCTTCTTGTTCTAATTCTAAGTGGGGGAACTGGGATCTGCACAGACATCTCGCATGGGAGTGTAATGTGCCTTGTCCCCCTGCCTAACCAGGCCCTTACCAGTCCAGCTCCTTGAAGTACCGGAGCAGGACTTTTGGCGATTGACAGCTTCGTTTCAGTTTTTCTGTGGGTGTTGACGGGTTTGATGCCTCTATGAAACTTCTCAATCCCGTTTTCCGTCTGGCCTCCTCTATGACCGTGCAGTACCACAACATGTTCACAGTCTCTTCTTCCTGGAGGCAGCCACGACACAGGCTGCTGTCTGTGGCTCCCAATTTGAAAAGATGATGGTTCAGCTCACAGTCGCCTATGATGATGCCTACCATTGTTCTTAGGCTCATCTTGAGAATTGTATTTGTTGTTTTCCGATCTAATATTGTTTTAGTGTGTTTGCATTCTGTTCAACGCTCTTAAATGTAGGTTTTGGTGACAAAACACATCTTTATCAGCAGTATGTTTTAGGTTGGAGATGTGGTCGAGTTCACCGCTGAGATAACCCTGAAAGAGTGCCCGAAGGATCGCAACAAGTGGAAGCAATCGTTCGACATCTCCCCTGTCGGTATCTCGGACAGTTTGACCGTTGAGGTGGAGATGCTCTGCGACTGTCCATGCGAGCAGCCTGGACATCCTGTAAGTGCGGTTGAACATATTTTATTTAAATAATTTGATTGATGTTTGTACAAAAACGAAAACCGACTATTACTAGACATTTTAACAGATTTTTTAAGTTTTTCGGGACAAATAGTATCCTTTCAGAAGTAAAATTTATTTGGAACCACTCCGGGATCACTTTCTATACAAAATCGGCCCAAAATTGGCGGAGAAATCGGCGAACATACTTAAAATAAAAACATACATTCAGCCGAACATAAAATCACATCCTTTTTTTCGAAGGCGGTTAAAATAAGAGAACATTCACTTCACGTTAAAGTGGTTAAAGTTTATCCCAATGCACACTCGGTGATTTCGGGAAATAATGTTTTTCGTATTATTTACGCGTGCGACTGATCAAACCTGGTAGTTTCGGCCGGGACAGATACGGTATCAATGTATCCGCAATGTACCGCCTAATTAACTCTGTAGCGTAACAATTTTTTTTTTCTTCTAAATACTGAGATTCTGGTAAACCAGACTTGTCCCAGCTCCGCGCACATCCGCGTTTGGTCAGAGAAAGTCTTCTACGGCTTCTAAGCTATCTTAGTTGTTACTTGTTAACACATCGTTCCCTTTCAGGCATTCAGCAACAGCCCTCTAGTCTGCAACGGCGAAGGTGTTTCCGCGTGTGGAGTCTGCGTGTGCAACCCCGGCCGCTTCGGCAAAAGCTGCGAGTGCTCGGCCCACGGCGGCGGCTCCGTCGAACAGGAGAGAGGCTGCCGCCCGACCAACGCCAGCACGGGCCCACTCTGCTCCAATAGGGGCACTTGTATCTGCGGTGTGTGTGAATGCAACAAAATGGAAGATTCTAGCAAGGTACGCATCAGATATCGAAAAGTACTTTTCATATCATATAGTTTATTTGAAACAACGGTTAAAGCTTCGTCGATTCATCGTTCATTTCGTGAGGGATCTAAAACTTGCATACATGACTCGCATAGTTACAAAGTATTTTCTTACCTGATTGTATTAACCTAGCTTGTCATGTCTGTCGTCGTTTTTTATCGGAGTTCTGTAATTACAATGTCACCATCGTCAAGTAGGTACTTATAGATAATTCACTTAAAAAAAATAATTAAACATTTATTTCAGGCAACGTTAGTCTAGTACAGGATGTAAAATACTTAAAAACTACGGCCCATATAAAATATATACCTTATTCTAACATACATAAAATATACCTATTTACTACCACGTAGAGTCGGTGACGTGTGACACGTGATATGTGCTGCGACCGGTAATCGTCCGCGAAAACGCCGGAACAGCATATTCTTCGGCCAGAATTCTTCCTTAGTGAAGGTCGAAATATTATCAGTTGGAATACGCACTACAAATGATTTAAAATGATTATGACATTTTCAAGCCGCCACAGAGCGCGCTATACTAATTTATATAGTCATCATCTGCTAGGTATAGACCTTACGCTTTTGCCAGCCTATTCTGTCCTGTCCTTCGAGCACCCACAAATTTTTCGCACTCCCACATTTTCTGGTAAAATGGTCTATTTGAAATGTGATAATTATGCGTTCTCTCTGACATTAATGAGATCTGAGACGTTTAGGAATCGAAATTGGTCGAAATACACACCCCCGTCTCTCTCTGGTACCTCGATATTCCTACATAACTCCCCACAACTCCGCGTCGGGGACGCAATCGTATGCTCTTGTGGGACTGTTTGATTTATTCTCCATCTAATGTTATTTTCGTTCTCCGCTAGGTTATCTCTGGGCCATTCTGCGAATGTGATAACTTCACCTGCGACATGAACAAAGGCCTCCTCTGTTCGGGGCCGGAGCACGGCGAGTGTGTGTGCGGCAAATGCAGCTGTCTGCCAGAGTACACCGGGCCCGCCTGCCAGTGTCTGAAGGACCAGACGCCTTGCCGCTCACCTGGTAACACCTTTTGCAATGTCTGAAAACTGTATTAGATAAATACGACTGGATTCATTTCGGGTCGACTGGTGGGATGTATCTGGCGAGCGTGAGACATGAAAAAGTTAAGGGGAGAAAATTGCTCAGTAGCGTAGGTTAGTAAAAATAATGCTGGATAATTCACATTTGTGTTATGGGTACTAGATAGGTAACATGTTTATTGGAACAATATTTCATTCCGGTAGTGCACTATTTTGATGCGAGCCAAAAAAGATTTGGTGCTTATCGTCCGTTAATTATTGTGCATGGACATGATGGACATGTGTGATTTTCCACCAAAGTTTAGTTTAACCGCTTAGTCAAGCAGTGAATTATATCAAACAAGATCGCTTATCCCTTAAATCATATTAGCCTACTGATTGAGTTTGACACATTCCACCGCTAGTCACGCAGTTAAACATGAAGGAAAAATACCGTAGATTGTAAATAGCTAACGTAGGTGGAACTTTAAGTTAATTCGTCGTTTTCACAAAGAATATGTTGTTTTAGAAAACGGCGAGATTTGCAGCGGCAACGGAAACTGCGTTTGCGGTCAATGCGTGTGCAAAGTGGACGATGACAGACATTACTCTGGAAAGTACTGCGAGAAATGCCCTGTAAGAAACATTGCATATTGAATCTTATTTATATACCTTTAAAACTAGTTGGTGACTCTCTTGATATCTCAGATCATGGTCCAAATAACTCAAGATCATAATGTATGGAAGGATCACGACGAGTGGCAAGTCCATGCCCAACAGTAGAACGTTGGAGGCTAATTTAAAAATCTAGATACACTGAAAAACTACGTTTTCTACGCTGATATCTTGAACCTACCTACTCAAAATTTATAATGTACCTAAATTAGAATAGGTATACTTATTATAAGGGTGCTAAATAAAGGCTTTTTGAAATGTTAAATTCAACTTTTAAGACTAAGGCCGGTTGAATAACGTTTGGTCCCATTTCAGACGTGTCCGGGTCGCTGTGGTGAATTCAAAGATTGTGTGCTGTGCGAGGTGCACAAGCGTGGCCCACTTTACAATAAAGACACTGATGGTTGTGGCGATTGTGCTCTTTTCCCTATCGTCGAAGAAGGCAAAATCGAAGGTAATTATTAAAATCTCGCAAATGTATATTTTCACGAAATACACTTCTGGCCGCAGCTTTGCAAGTAATATTTCCAGATTAAAAGGCCTTAGTTCAAGCTTTTATTTAATTTACACCAATATTCTTCTTGATGATTTGTTTTCATGAATATAATAGAATAGAATGAATCATCACCACAATGTCACTCGTTGGTAAGTGACGATGATGTCTAGAAGACATTCTGTTTACATTAATTTGTCGTAAAGAGACCCAGGTTGTAGTTGGCCGGAAAAACAGAAGTAGGTAGCCAGTTACAAAGCTTTGCTTTCTGTTCAGTAGTTTTGGAAAGCTTAGTTACAATTCATATCTTAACTTCGCCTTTATTATAACTAGTATTACTTTCTGATATCTTTACCCGCCTTCGCCGAAGCTAACGCAGTTATAAACTTTTCCAACAATCTAAGTTCATTAGAATTGTAGAAAGGTTTGTACCTACTGATTGTAATGTCGATTAATATTGTTGCAGCCAACGAATCTCGCAACGAACACTTGTGCAGTTTCTACGACGAGGAAGACTGTCTGTACGTGTATGTATACTCGTACAACGACGCCCAGCGACTGGTGATCAGAGCACAGAAAGAACGCGAGTGCCCCAAAAAGGTATGTTATTGCCATATCAAGTAAATATATAAACAAGCTCCGCCAAGTGCGAGTGTAACTCGCGCGCCGAGGGTTTCGAACATTTGCCAATTATACAAATATGCCTAATTCAGCGATGCGATATGCAAGAGCGCGTTTTTCCTAGCGCTCTGTCAAACATGGACGAGTGCGTCATGGCCTCTCTATGTGTTAAACCGCGACGTCAATTTAATACAAGTTGACAGATTATAAATCTAACATCATTCCACAGGTTCCAATCCTCGGTATAGTTCTCGGCGTGATAGCCGCTATTGTGCTGGTCGGATTAGCCCTACTCATGCTGTGGAAGATGGCAACCACAATCCACGACCGTCGTGAGTTCGCGCGCTTCGAGAAGGAACGTATGATGGCCAAGTGGGATACGGTAAGTCTTTATGTTCTTAAAATTCAACAGACCGTTACGTAGCATTCCTATACAGGAAAAAGAATATGTTCCCTTGTTGTCGCCCTCCGACCAGGTAGAGCAAAACACGCTGCCAGATGCTGGATGCGGCAAGCTGAAGACAAGACTATGGGCGCCTTCAAATTTGCCGCAAAGTGCTCCGCCGAGGTAGCGCGTCTGAAGCGCTGCGTCCGCGCTGCTCTGTAATTCAATATAAATATAAAACGCGCGTCGGCAGCGCTTTGGTCGCTCATCAGTTCTTCGATCGACTAGTGACTGTACGTAATTTTTGTTGAAGTCTAAACAATCTTCGTCAGAGTCGATCGTGAAACTGACGGCAGCGCGGCCGCAGCGCTACAGACGCGCTGACCGCGCTGAACTTTACGGCAAATTTGAAGGCGCCCTATGGCGATCAAAAGGTTACTTCATCGAGAGTATTATAATTTATAACATAACTTATCTAATTCGTTTGATAACAATCGATGAAGTCGTTCTAATGTTTTATTAGTTCAAAGTGAAATCGCAGTCCCAGGCTTTAAATTTTTTGTAAAATGCTTTAGTTAAAGTACAAAGCATGGATTGATGAGTTTAAGCGGTATTCCGGTAAATTTCATTAGATCTGGAAAGATCTGGAGGAGTACTAAGTTCTGTTAGGAAAACATTGATTTGTTACAGCAGAATCGAACCAGCAGCTCTTACGAACAACACCATTTTTGCTAAGCTAGAACCACACTATTGTGATGTGGTGTGTTGTAGCGCATCCGAAGTATATCGGTTTCATTCATTACCTCAACCCGCCACATTAGTGTCGTTCTAGCTTATTTGATGTAGAAACAAAACATGGTTGGCCATACAGTAGCTAGATCTACACTAATATTAGAAAGTGGTATAATTGTTTTTTTTATGAGTTTAGGGATTCTCCTTAACGACTGGTCGGATTATGAAAATTATTTCACTAGTAGATAGCTACATTATTCCCGAGTTATATAGGCTAAGTTTTATACAATTACCACGTAAGCAAAGCTGCGAGCGGAGGCTAGCATTCAATACAGTAACATAGTAAGCTTATCACAGGATATCATTATAATATCAATACGTGCTTACATTAAAAACATGGAAATACCGGTTAGGGCCTTACCCGGTATTTCCATGTTTTTAATGTTTGCTGAACAATTATCAACTGAGTTCTCTTCGTGCATTTTATTTGGTTAAAGTAGGTTAAATTTACTATTGCATTTCATGTAGGTACTATTATAATTAGACAAAGGAAAAGTGGCGTACGATTTTATCTAACCGCATAAATTGATCTTTCGCGGTTAGATAAAACTTTATACCACTTGCACTGTTGTTATCAATTTACGTAATTTTTTGCTATTTTGTATTTTAGGTTCTTTATTTCTCTGTTTTCTTTTTAGGGGGAGAATCCTATTTACAAGCAAGCGACGTCTACGTTCAAAAACCCCACATATGCTGGAAAATAAACTACGCTATTAACTACGTATTCTAGCGTTGGAATTGTATCGCAGAAGTAGTCATTTAAACGCGATATTCGTTTTGTATCGCATTTATCAACCCGAATAAGTAGTCAGTATTTGAGCAAAACGAAAGGTTTTTAGAATTTTTATGTGTTGTGTATTCGTTTTCATGGTGATACAAGTGTTTTGATCGATGCCTTAAAACGTGCCTTATATCGAATATTGTCGACTACTTATATATAGCAATTGGTTTTTAATTGCCCGAATTTAATGAAAATAAGTGCCCTAAACAGTTTCAAACAATTTTTGAACTAAGATTGCAAACACAACTTCACGAGCGTTAAATAACGTGGTATGTTTGTTCGCAAAGTTGCTTCAGAAAATTTTACTTGTATTATATTAATGAAAAAGCAAAGTTATAATTACTTTTTTACAAAGTAGAGGCAATTATATTACATCATAGTAGAAAAACATGTGAGTTACTTTACTTTCTGCTGTTAGGCCCGTATTATGAAAGCTTGCTCAGCATATAACTATGTTTGAGTGATGTTTATGCCATAGAAAAAGGTACTCAAGCATAGATCGATGACTGAGCTTGAGCTTGAAGAGCTTGCCCAGCAGAAGCTTATGTCATAAAAAATCGTTACTCAACCACAGATTGAAAACTGAGCATGCTTTCATAACATGGGCCTTAGAGTCAGTACCGCACATATTTTTTAGGATAATTTCCCAATAAATTCAAACATCCTTCTTCATTCAGATATAAAGAAAGCATATATTAGTATTTAATTAATCGAATAGTAATTAATCTCAAAGTGTCTGTACACTTTTGTACTTATGTGTGAATGTATGTCGTATGTACTTATTGTTGTGTAACTAACGGACAGACGCAATCGAAGTATTGCTTACGAAGTAACATTATTTCATCTGTGGTATTGTTTTACTTCTATCGCGTTTCGTTCGTAGTAGTTTTAGAGGCGATTATTATAACGTAATATTTAATGTATTTGTTTAAAATTAAACTAATGTAACTTATGAACTGAAATTGAGTTAATCTCTTAATTAGCTTATTTATATAATTGTAGTTGTTTATTTTAACTGTGCTAAAGATTATGCTTTATTCATACTGCCAAAGGGACTTCTACTCTACATTTATTTATAATTAAATCTATGATTTTTCTATATTTATTTATAATTTAACCAGCATATTATTGTATGTATGTAATATGTATGTCTTGAAATAAGTCCTTATGAATAACATACAAAGATAGGAGATTATCCGCTTCCTATTTCCAATTTGTGCCTTGAATAACATGAGTATGTAAGTGCCATTTATAATATCAAAACTCGTAGTAATAGCTATTACATTTATATTTTATTGATAAGATTAAAGTAATTAATAAGGTACATGAAAACCCTTTATTTTATGTTGGAATTTTAATTGGAAATCAGATTTTGATGTTATTAAAAACAATACGCATTTTTTTATCGATACAGTATATAAATAATAGTGAGATAAATATAACTTGATACATTAAATTTTATTTTTATGAAATTTTATATTCAATGTAAATATTTAGTTTGGACATAGTTTTAACAGATTTTATTTAAGCAGTTGTGGCTTTTATTACATAGTAGCTAATAAAAATTAACAGACTTATTTTCTTTTTTTTTTCTTCAAAACCCAAACACTTTCTCGAGTTAACCTCTTACGTATTATACACGAATCTTTCAACATTTCAAAAGCAGACACTCATAAGTTCTAGGTTCACTCTGATGAGTTTTATCCGAGTAAATCATTACTCGGATAAAAGAAATGTTGACCCATTCACGTCATTTTTTGAAGCTTGCACGTGCATTTTTCTTAATGAAGGCCGGAGTTCGGCTAAAAGAACCCAAATAAACCAAAGTCCATTACATTACCTTTACAAACCTTGTTGATTGTGTCGAGAGGTCGCGGTTATTCAAGAAAGCTTCAAACCCAGGCACAATAGGGCTATTAATTTCCGGAATGGGGTAACAATTAGAGCGGCATTTGGCCTCGGGAGGCGGTCAATCCGGGCGCTTAAACGATTTGATTACATGCCTATTATCAGTTCAGGTGAAATAACAGACAAGACGGATGGAGTATCGATTGCTGCAAGCTACGCCATGTTGGCCCTTGTTTGTTGCGTCGTAATTTATTCGCACTCGTGAAACGAGCTTTTGGACGACAACTGTAGCACAGCGGACGAAGGTCTCCCTGCGATGCAGGAGGTTGCGGGTTCGATTCTCGCTTCGCTTCGGGACAAATGTTTTTACGATCTGCTGATATGTTTTCTATATCAGTATTCAAATACAAAAATCACTAAGCTTATTATAAATTTTCGAGCATCAATTTGCGGTCTCCATTGAAGAGAGGAAGATATGTAACCCTAAGAAAACAGTTGAGTATATTATCTTAGTTGGGAGTTCTCTTATTTGTGGTAACACGAATTTTATGCATTTGGTAAAAAACCAAATGCATAAAATTCATGTTACCAAAAATAGTTATTTGAACAAACTATCCAATTTTTTTATATGGTTCCATGTTGGTACTTACTTATACACGTCTTATTCGTACTTAAGAAGCCAAGTAGCAATCCAATCTGTTTTGGGTGATAAAACCGAATAGGTTTCCTTTCCCCAATTTCAATTTTTCACCAAAAGCCGCTTTGTTCATTCATTTTGGCAAGGGATTCACTGGGAAATCGATTTAATTATCAGAAAATTGCTCATTTTAATAATCCGTCCCATCATTCCCTACTACCCGCCTCAATTTCCGGGACACCATGTATAAAGGCTATATAAAGGCTACTTTCCTAGAAATAATAAAAATAGTACGTGAAAACAACCTTGTATTTTATACTAGACATTTACGTGAGACTTACGGTAGCTTATTGTCAGGTTATAGGCAATATTCGTGCGTGTGGAGCGTTTCAGAAACCGCAGCAGGCACATTTACTCTGCTCAGGATATTAATATGGTTCCTACGAAGCGTTACAATACGCCTACATAACGGTATTGCATGCTCACAATGGACTAGGATCTAGGTATACTGTCTAGGTACCTGGTACCTGGGTTATTGAAGCGTAGCAAATTCTATGCCACTAAAGAGATAGGATATATGCAGAACCAACAGTCGGACACGTGTTGTCTGACTGTAAATTTTCATTGATGTGACTTTTGATTGACTGGATTGGTTTATCTTTGCAATCAATAGGGTTTAAATCAATTTTTAAAAGTGTCTCAAATAGATTCTATAGTGCTAATAAACCACAAAAAAATATGATTTTTTTATTCTATCGATAAGTGCCATAAAAATGCATAAAAAATCTAAATTTTAATGTTTCGCGCGTAATTTGACGAAAATATTGAACGATGTGGACGTCCTATTGCTCAGTAGTCATGAATGACGTCATTTTGCTGTAGGTACAGTGCGCGTCACAATTAAGTATCCCCCTATCTCAATGTATGTGGGTTCAAATCCTGTCAGCGATCGTTGGAGATTGGGTGATCAAAACTACATGTTTTTTATAATTTTCCATTTTCTTTTCATATTTTTGACGTTTCTAACAAAAATTTTATGTTCTGTACATCGATCAAAAATGTCCGGCTTTGCCGGCCCCCCTTAGATTCACAATGCGCACGCCACAACCTTCAGTAGCAAAAGACAGACATTTTGACATGTTAGGGAAGCTTTTCAACTAGTGTCATTTTAGCGTTCAGACAAAAAGCATGGGTACAAAAAATGCAAGAATCACTCGTCCAAAGTGCTGAAAAAGGATGGAATTTCTTATTTTCAGTAAGTTTATATATATTTTTTACCCGTATATTGAGATGTGAGTCATATACTTGTGAAATCAGCATAAAATATTGTTGTTTGGTTTGCCTATGTTAAAATATTAATTTTGTTCTAAATTGATAAATGGAGAGGCTATTTCTTCTAAATTTTTTTTTCATTTATAGTATGTATTAATATATTTTTCATAAAAATAAGTTTAATATTACTAGTTGATGATTTTTAAAATAATTAGTTGGCCCGCCCTAAAATTTCATTTGCGTAGACTCTCTAATAAAAGAAAGACTAGGTTCTTACCTACCTACCAGAAGTATGAATTTATAAAACGTTTATTTTTTTCCCGTAAAAAAAACTCGTGCAAAGCCGCAGACAGGAACCAGTTCTTTTTAATCTAGAGTGCCTGCCTGAAATTGTATTGTAAGTTTAAATTATTGTATGTCTGAAATGACCCTTTTGTATAAATACCTACTGTTGAGACACCAATTTATAGTTTCATCAATAAATGAATCGTTATCTTTACCTGAATTCTGTTAATTAATCCTTATAGAAAATAAACTGAGTAGGTAGGTATATAATTCTCAGGTAGGTACCACCTACTTACAAAATAAAATAAAATGAATTCGACTCCACCAATCTCTTGTTCCGTATGGAAAAAACTTGTCAGGCTCTGCGCAAACTGTCTGCGTCAAAACAAAACGAACCCAATTTTGAGTGACATTTTTGTAAGGCTCTAGGTATCTACGGGGGAGGCCGCGAACTCCTTATTTTTGATCGAAGGTCAAACATTAAAAATTATCATTAAAATTATTTTATATTTTTTATTAATTATTTTATTATCATTAAAATGTAATTTTTGTATAAATTGTTTCATTTTCATTTCATTTTCATTTGGTAACCTTACTTAAAATTCGACCATTTCTCTAAGTATCAACTTGGCCTTGCGGTAGTAACCGGCAAATTAATGCAAGACAAGAGTGACATGGTTCGAATTTCGTGAGCGGTGTTTCGTTTTTTTAGTTAATTGTTATCTATTTTTTTTGCAATATGTAAGATTTTTAATTGATATTATTCTTTATAGGCTTAATTGCAGTTAATGAAAAAAAAATTACAAAAAAGAATACTCTATAATTATGTCTACAATATTATACAATAACTACTACGTATAAATCTATGATATTATAACGAAATAATTGTTTTGATAAACCATAATAACAAATAATATCTGTTAACAGTGAAAGGTTTTTTATAATAGATTGTGATAATTTATTCAAAAATAAAGAACATTGGTTACAATATTTCGATCTCTCGCAAAATATGCACAAAGCAAACCACACGAAATAAGACGAGTGACAATTACTTTGTTCGCTATAAACGACAAAGTCAAACCCTACCCGCATCCATAAAAAAAAATGTAAGACTTGGCATTAAAAATAGGGACTAATTAGACCGATAGACAAAATTGAACACGTTGTTCCATCAGCTAAATAGCTCAGTTGATCTAATGCCGAGAATTCGAGTCTCCATATAAAGGATGGGTGGTTCGATCCTTAGCGGCTTGATAAGTTTTTGCTTTGAAAATTAGTCACAAGCGAATAGAAGTTAGAAAATATTTTGTAGACAAGGGGGATACTTAATTCTGACGCGCACTGTACATAGACAAATGCGCTGATGTTGCTGATGACGGTATGCGCTAATGATGCTGATAAATGACAGTTGATACCTATCTTTTAGTTCACATGAACAGCCGTATGACGTAATAACATTACCAACAAAAAATAATTTTTCTGTTTTGTGATCTAAAACTAAGATTTTTCGACTGCTTATTGCCTATGTAAGGTAAGTAATCTCTAGATAAGGTAAGTAAGCTTTAGATTTTTCCTCGTGTTGAGAAAATACCCTATCGAATAAATATTGTAAGTCATATTAAACAACGTAGCATGATTGTAAATATAGTTAGAAGTTGTTAACTGCTTCCCGTCAATCAAATACTTACATCAGCACGATTTTTCCTAAGAATCTGATAACAGTAGAGTACCTATCTACTCCATTACCCTTCAATCATATGCCATAGCATGAATACAGACTTGTTATCAGCATTATCCATGATTATTTTACCCCGAAGTATTGGAAAGAAATTCAATTTCCGCGCGGCTTCATAATAATGTATACACCCTCTTATCAGTTCGACGGCATATAAGCAGTTTGTCGGTTTCATATGTGGGACGGGCGGTATCGTGAGGAGACAGTGATTAGGTTGTTTATATGCGAGCCTATCGTATTCGTATATCGTATTGTTTGCCGTAAAATACGATCTGTAGCATAGCGACGGACGCAGCGAAGGGTCTCTACTACAAATCATGCGTCGCAGAATCAATCAACATTGATTGATTCCGTACCTCAAAAGGAAAAAAGGAACCCTTATAGGATCATCACTTTGTTGTCCGTCTGTCCGGCTGTCACCCATCTTTTCTCAAACACGCGTGGAGGTTTCGAGTTTAAATTCAAATCATACTCCCTCTTGGAGCCGCGATATAAATCAACCTTCTAAGTCAACGCAATCAAAAGTTACAGCCTTTTATGCCTATTTTTTTGATTTTTTCAAGGTAGGTAATCACATGTGCACAAACCCTACAGGGTACTTCACGTTGACCCAGACTCCTGAAAATTGGCAAAAAGTATAACGTCTTGTAGCACAAGTAAAGGAAAAAATAAAAACCAAAAACCATTAATTTGTTCTCAATTCACAAAAAAAACCTTGCTAGCTTGGTGTTGTATGACAATTCATACAAAATAATAAATAAATATATAATGCTGGACAATTCCAGCATTATGTATTTATTTATTTACTAACCTACAGCTTATCAGAAGTGGATCCTTATGATTATTGTCTTGAAGGTCGAAACGAGCCCGAAATAGCATACTTTTCCCTATTTTTACAGTCACCACTGTTTCAGTTAGTTGTTGATGTACCTAAGGCATGTAAGATATTTACTTTCGCACACTCCTTTTAGTAGTCCGGAATAGCAATTGTCATAATAACAGTCATTCATTATGCTCCTGTGCGACGATAAATGGATGGCTCGAATTAAGTAATAGAAACCTACCTCTAGAAACTTTCCTCGGGCCGCAGCTAATGGCAGGCTTATTTATTTCCTCCAATTACGCTTCAAGACACTCTACCTACATTTATTTTAATAATACCGCCCTTAATATTTTTTATTCTGTAACTGTATACTCTGATCTCAATTCTTATCTTTAACCTGAGACACTGCCAAATTAATGTATCTGTTGTGACACAATACCTTAGTATCGGTATACCTACAAATACAAAACGGGAAAAAGTTTTGTAGATAAATTATTGTGTAAGATATCTTTTCACTTTTTTAAACTTCTAATTCTAAGGGGTATAAAACAACAGTAGTTAATTACTTACAAACTAATCACTTATTGCCTACCACACTTCCGTTACAACTTTTTCACTTTCCTCGTTAAAATATTTGGTGAATTAATTTCCATGTTCCGTGTTTCTGTTTACCCAAAAGCCTTAATAACGGCATGTCTGAAGGCCTTATCTCTGCAAACATATTTACCTTTAACTTGGATCCTCGGTCTATCTACCGTTATTAGGCACCGACTTACCTACTACATAAATGTGCCTACATCATAAACCGAATTCAAAGGGATTACTTTATGAGATTACCGTGCTGTCTGGTAATACGAGATAATCCTATAAATGTACTGTTGCTCTGAATAAAATTAACTTTCATATATATTATTATAGTCAATAGTTTTTTTTAATTGCAAATACGTTGGTGTTTGACAAGTTTGTAAACAAGGGATCTTATAAATAACAAGTAGGTTGTTTCAAACCCTAGGCCACGGAAATAATATGCTAGGTGGCTAATAATAATACTAATTATTCGAGGCATAAAATATAAAAGCTTAAATCAAAAGTGTTTGTTTATTTTTCAATACACCAAATATATTTCAATTTTCGTAAACTGCATTGAAATTAATAATGTCAGTATCTACGAATTAATAATAAAGTCATTTATTCGTAGGTCAGTACAGTACAAAAATTATGTAGATCCATCTACGAGTATGTTCGTAATATCAGGCGTTGTAGGTACGATATGGCCTCACGTTTCAGAAATTCAGAACACCCGTAAAAAATGGAAAACTGCAAATTTTTTTAGTTTCCATTTTTCAAAATAAAATGTTAACTGAAATTTAGAAACCGCTTTATATTATAGGATAAATTTAGTTACACCTAGGATGTTACGCGTTCGATTCCAATATTTGCAGTAGGTAGGTAATATGTCTAATAAAGCATATATTTGGCTTTAAATCATGGTGAGGAAAAATTTTTAGAGCAATAAATTAAAAAATTAGATAAAAAATCAAGTATACCTCGAATCTATTAACAATAGTTTATAGGCCATAATAGGTGCAATTTCGAAATAAAAAGGAGTAACTGGGTGAATCTAGATAAAAGTGTTAAAAAACTGTCCTGTAATTCGTGGACGACTCCTAGTTGTGTATGTAGTGTTCAGACAATTCACCGAACCCTTTTTCTTAATGTTGTTCCCAATATCATATCAAAAAGAGGTAACGTAACACCCATACCCGTAACTGGTGTTACACGATATTACCCCTCAATAATTTAAAAATAAATAAGCTAAAAATAAACGCAAATATAAGTTGCTTGCAATCATATCCTTACTTTCGCAAATACATTTTAAAATAGATGCAACAGGCTAAATGTTTAAACAAACTTTTACACTATTTTCGTACCGGGCGTTACCAGACAAGGGGACTCATTTAAGAGCTAGTGAAAGTAGTGAAAACATTTTATTTATGTACCCAATTATTTATTCACGCACTAACAGAAGAAATATTTGTTTTCGAACGGCCGGGTCACACGTGGACTGATAACTAGATACTTCTCTTAGGAGAAAATAAACTACCTTTGATCAAGTTAATTAATCTGAGTTTAGTAGATAGTAAGTGTTTACTAAAATATGGAATCAGTAGAATAGCATTTAGCATGAAGTAAATGTTAACCAAAATTATTGAATTAAAAAAACTTGCGGCAGCGTTTCTCATGGATCTACTCTTATTCATTACGGATGTAAGCGGGTTAACTATGAACCTTATTTGTGTTGGAAGCACACCAACGGTTCTAGGCGCGCGCGTTCCGCGTCCGCACTCACCCTGAAGAAGTCCCTCGTTAAGGGATGAAACGTTGGTGTTCTTCCAACACAAATAAGGTTCGTAGTTAACCTACTTACATCCGTAATGAATTCGTCAAACTATGATAGTTTTTATAGTAAAATCTACTCTTATGTTATAATTATAATCTATTACTATCATTACTATTAATAATGAGATCTAACAATAGTAGGAAGTTTATTTACTGTGAAGGAACGGGTAATCTAAAAAAACAGTAGGCCTATGGAGGTAAAAGAAAAATTTCCCAGAAATAGAGTTAGAGGCACGTACATTACATATCTACTTTGTAAGTTGACGACCGATGTGGCTCGGCGCGCAGGTCCGCCTGCGACACAGGAGGTTGCGGGTTCGTCCAGTTCGTTCCGGGTGTTTTGGGTATTTTCTGTGTATAATAAAAAAATATCTATCTATGGAATGTATTGTGTTATTATACACTACACACTTTTCCACGAACACTAAAAAAGTTCTCCGACTCTTTTTAATGAAGAACTTATTTTTTTCAAAATCGAGCACGTTACCTATCATGACTTTTCGATAACTCTCACGGTTTCAGACTTCCCCTCAGTGGCCCTGAAAAAAAAACTCATCCTGTATATACCAGTCATCAAGTACCCATGTCATAACCTCTACTTAGCTTGGGGCTAGATGATGCTGTGTGCATTGTCTAGCATTATTTATTTATTATTTAATAAGTTATTTTTAAAGCACTTATATAAAATTGTTTATAGTAACGGCCACATTCGGTGGTACACAAAAGGCTCCCCAGGTGGGCCGGCGATTAATCACTGCAAGGAATTCAGTGGTATGGTGCTGGGCGCGCGGGCAGCGGAGTTGGGCGGGCGGCGAACGGCGGGCGCGTTAGTGCCGTCGCGACACCGCGCCGGCCGCACGCCCCGCCTGCCTCCACTGCCTCCTCGGCCTCCCGCGACCTCCCGAAACTGAAACAACAGGGCAACAGGATCCTAACAAACTCAGTCCTCTTTCACAAGGTAAGCCACCCTAACCAATAAGACAATCTTCAGCACTCAACATTTACGTTCGAACTTCGCCGCGTAAAAAATTCGAACTTTGCAAAAGTTTCTGCCCATAAAGTTGCTAAATAGCCACAAAATGATTTCACGTCAGACACGAATGTTCGTTGACTTACTGTTACAACTTTGGACGAAACGTTCGCGACGTCTCGCGTCGGTTTGTTCAGGTGAAAACTTTGCTTTATCAAGAACCCAACCTGTTGAGTTTTTGGTTAGTAGGTAGGTACATTATATTTGTTTGAACAAACCAATTTACAATCGATTTGTTATAAAACTTTTCTTTGGCTTCAAATAAGAGAAAAACTTTTGCTGGAAGACAATAAGTTACCTACGCCTGAAATTATCTCCAGCAGGTCGATATGTTGTAGAACTTTCATCGGGGTCTCCCTTTTCGCAACTAAAGATAATACAAACTACAAAAACAAACATTACCTATTATAAACTATGTTTTGGAAAAGCGTCGGTAAGTTTCCCTCCGAAAACTGAAACCTAAATAAACATCAGTTAGCGAGAGCCCCGCTTATCTTCAAAGGCGTACTTTAATGCTCATAGAGCAGAACAATTGATAAGGTCCAGCCGCCCGCCCCCGCGCCTGTTGATGATGTCCTAAGAAATCAAACAAACAAGAAAATGTTTTTGGAAATAAACCTAAGATAACTCAATTGGATAAAATAAATATTTACGAAGTATTACACGACTATTTGAAATGGGTGGTGGATAATCCAACCAGCACCTACCGCCTCAGGTAAGGTACCTTACAGTTACTTGTTTACGCGGTCCTGGTTTCTGGTGGCTAATTAACTAATCAGAGTTGTTTGTTTAGAGATTTTATAATGTTTTATGTTAGCCAATCGAAGCTTTGGTAGTAAAATAATAATGATTAACTAATCAAAATCAAGATGGGGGACTTTTTTCAAGGAAGATTGCAGGTGTGTTTCATTTGATACCTAAAGTACAGCTTTATCTGTTAGTTCTCTAACATTTTTATTCATTACAAAAACCACAATAACTGCTGCAAAGCTTTTCAAATTACTTTCGTCTACAAAAAATACCGCGTTGTAATGCAAACAAATATGGATTCTTACATCAATCAAAACTGCGTTTTAAATTAGTTAAAGATAAAAATCAGTTCATAATGTCTTCAGCATATAATGTTATTCAAATAAATCATAATATTTAGAGACGAAAGTCAATCTATTGAATAATACTACTTATTGATGAAATAGGCTTGATAAACCTGCCTGAACTTTATTCTATAAGCAAAGCTAATATCGACAAGTAGCTGAGCATTATCAAAACATTTATTTCTTTAATTCCTTTGATATTGTGAGTAGGTAATCCAAAATCATTTTCTATTGCACCACCAAAGTGTTTTTCCCCCTTATAGTTCCGTCACTCCTTAGAACTGACTGTCAGTCATACAAACATTGTTCTCGTAATATTAGAATCACAAGCCAGCTACAACGAGATTTTATACGTGTCAAGAATATGGCAATAATGTTTGTGATGCATGAGAACGCCCGCCCGCCCTCCACCCCCGCCCTAGCTCGAGCCTAGGCGCATCCCGGATATCTAGGTAGCATGTACTTACGAGCTGCAGTTTTTAACTCTTGAATTTTGAATTCAAAATTCATGTTCACGGACTTCGTACGGCTCTCTTGATAGCGATTTGGCTGGCTGTAACAAAGGTCCTACCTATGATTTTGGAGGATTGCGGTTTTAGATTATTATAGATTGTAGGTAATTTAGGCACATATTTTGAGCCTTTGGTCGGAAGCTTTACAAGTTTTTCTAAAAACTGATATTCTGAGAATGAGTAGGTATAGTTATGTCATAATATTTTTTTGCATAATCGTTGTTAGGTTGTCGTTGTCGTTCTTTATGGAGCATTTTATAAAATTAATTGGTTTTCTATGAGTTTTGAGTACTGAGGTTTCTCTACTCTATCCCACGGGAAAGCAGAAAAAAATTGAATTTTTTAACTCGCTTGTAGGAACTAGATCAAGTCGACCGTTATTGCTTTTGCTGTAGACTACTGTAGAGTGCATTTGAAAATAGAAAAAAGTTCAAGGAGTTATTTGAATCGAAGTCCTTTTAAAGGTACTAACATGATTGGTGCTGCATGTTTAAGGTGCTGTAGGTAGGTACTCTACATAAAAAATGGCGGCAGCAGAACTCTATAATTTATGTAATTGCGACTAATTAGTGTAGGTCCTACTGCTAGAAACTGCAACTTATATTTAAAGTTCAAAGTGTTTCCGTTATTTTGCTACGCCGCCGTAAGGTAGATAAATTTTGCTGAAACGGACAGATCAGACAGTTTCAATCTGAACCTGGCTTTCGAAACAATGGCATAATTTGAATCAATATTTGCTTTACGTATTTACCTGCACCGATATGGACATAATGGACAGTACTCGACTTCTGATACGAGATAATGAAAATGCAACTTCACTTTGTCTCATAAATTATGATTCAAATTGTAACCGTAATTATTGGGATTTACGTAACAAAATCCTCTCAGCTACGAGCCAAAATAGATGGCAGCCTGGGATACCTACCCAAAGTAAAACTAAGTACCTATAAACCATAACAATACAGCAATATAATCACTAAAACAAAAACCGCGCAGCTAAAAAGATTCTATTTCGAGTACCTACGGAAACGCACGCGAGACGAATGCATGCATTTGAAAACTTTCAAAACCAAAAATCGTTTCGATTTTTTTGCGATTTGTTCTGATGATTAAGAGTACTGGAAAATATTTAACGACATGTATCCCAGCAATATTTCATAGTTTTTTTTTAATTTAACCCAAATGTTATTTGTTATCAAAAATTCCAAATCCGAGTATAAGATTAGGCTGGCTTAGCACCTGTTCTTTTCCCCTTCCCACCTTTTCCTTCCTTCCCTTTCAGTTTAGTAGCCGTTACCAGAAAAAGAACTTAATAATTCGTGCGAAGCTGACTAAGCTGCGGGTTTCCTTGCGATGTTTTCCGCTAGAGCAAAAGTGTGAAGCGCTCATTTTTTCGAGAAAGAAATTCGTTTTCAACAACGGGATTCTTTCTCGAAAAAATAACCGTGCACCGTTCATTGGTGCACGGTCGAAAATAGGAGTACCACCAAACCAACCTAACAAACCTGTGCTAAAGCTCTGCTAAGCTTGGGGCTAGATGATGCTGTGTGGATTGTCCAGCATTATTATTATACCTAATTATAATAACAGTATCTACATACAGGTTCTTATTTGTAGCGAAAAAATATATCCTTCGATGTTGACGAGCTCGCCCGGTACATGAAACGAGTGGATTGCTAAAAGCGTGCTACAATGCCTGCCTGAGTAGTCGTGCGACGTCAACAAAGGATTCCTTTATTGCATTTGAACTCTACTGTCTGGACATAAGGTTCAAAAGTTACAAAGCGACTTCTGACGATGCTTTCCATTCACAATAACCATTCCATGCCAGAAATGTTCAAACTAAGAACGAAAAAGGAACGAGAGTACAATACAAGGTAGTACAAATAAAAAGCAAAGGCCCGTGGTATGAATCCGATGTATCGGAATTATAATAATAAACCTAGGTAGAATTCCGCTAATATAACAATGAAATCATAGCTTTGGTTTTGTTGTAAAACGACCTATCTTTAAGTTATCAATCGATAGCCAATGAATAAACTAAACAAAAGATCGCGGGAACGAGCTCAGAATAGAATATGATAATTTGATTGTTTCGAAAAACCTAAAAACTGACTTCAAATTCCTTAGTATTTACGCAGTTTTTTAAGTTTTTCGGAACAAATACTTATCTCTCAGGAGTATAGTAGATTGTTTTACAAGGGACTAAACCATCCCATTATATACGAGGTTGTTATACTCCCGAGCGTAGCGAGGGAGGATGAGAAGACCGAGTTATAATGGGTGGTTTTGGCCCGAGTAAAACACTCTACTTTTCACTTCGATTGCGAGAAAATAAAACAATTCAAAATTAGACAATTTTCAGAAATTTTATTAAAAATTAAATGTGCAGTTAGAGCAATTTTGAATGTTTAGTGATATGTTTTTCCCGGGCAATTTTATTTCGGTTCTCTGTGATTGGGATGTGTGTGTAATATTTTGAGTTGATTGTTGTGGAGTAAAAGTTGGAGAGACTCGACTCATGCTTGAGTTTCGTGCATTATTAAGATCTGAGTGCGGCTTCAGCTGAGTTGACATATTCATCCAATCCCGCGATGTAGATGCTTGGGGTTCTGTAATGTTTGGTAGAATATTGATTCCTTCCGTAATCCGCTGCGTGACGTGATACTTGTTTTGTATAGAGTCCTCTATATAACCTTCAGCCACTTGATCGGACCTCCATCCACCGTGCCGTTTTAATGTCGTTATATTCGCACCCGAGTCCGCCAACAGAGTCGCGGATGTTCTGCGGAAACAATGGCCCGTGTAGAGTTCCGGATTTGGTAAATTTAGATAAGTGGCAATATCTTTAGGCATGTTACCAAATTTATTTTTGCCTATGACTTGCCTTGTGCATTTACCATTTTGATAATTTAGAAAAAATCTTCTCGTTGAAACATTAGTGGGACGTAACTCCTGATAGGCTTTAACTATATTAAGGTATTCTCCACTGATGACAAATTTACGCTCTTTGTTTGTTTTCGTGTTCGGCAGACTCACAGCTTGTAGGTTTGTATCCGTTTCTACGTCTTCTAGCGTTATATTAGCAAGCTCTATTCCTCTGCATGCACCGCTGATTCCATAAATTAAAGCAACCTGTTGAACAAAAAAATAAGTGTGTTATTAATCGTAATAACCTAGGTACATAATTTAGGTATGTAGGTAGGTATCTATTTATTTAGTTTGAGTTGAGTACATAAGTAGTAGGTTACCTTTGTTGCCAAGTATTGTTTATTTGGAGCGTTATTTAAAAATGTTTCGATTTCTTGTGTCGTCAAGACTTTAGATTTTTTTGCCTTGTATCCAGTGGACAATTTCTTCAGTAAAGCCGTTAAATTTACATATTTTTTAATATCGACGTCGTGTCTCGTTTGTAAGGTCATTCTTAACATTGAATATGTGCTCCAAAGAGTCGACGATTTGAATTTTTTCGATAATTCATCAAAATAAGTGAGAAAAACCCCTTCTGTAAAAGAATCCACACGTTTCTCATCTCTCCATTTCATAAAATTTTCGTAACTCTTTAAATATATTCCACGTGATTTTGTCGGCAACAGATTCATAATTATTTCTTTGCCCTTTTCTTCCATTTGCATATTAGCAT
Organism: Eupithecia exiguata; assembly: GCA_947086465.1. NCBI lineage: Eukaryota > Metazoa > Arthropoda > Insecta > Lepidoptera > Geometridae > Eupithecia > Eupithecia exiguata. Next base: position 7,025,012 of record OX352230.1, on the reverse strand, counting down.
CTTCACTATCACTTGATGACATTTTTCACGTTCACAATTTGCAAGTAAAAGTCAGGAAGTTAAACGTAAAAGTTTGTGATTTGGAATGAAGAAAATTCTAGAGATTTAGCGCCAATACCATCTTTTTTTTTAAATCTCTATTTAACCCGCAACGAAAGAGTTCGCATTCTACCGTGAAGGGAAGAATCAACCTTCATAAAACATCACCAAGACGGTTCTATTTTCAAAAAAAAGGTTGACGGAGCACCAAGAAGTCGAGTTTTTATGTAAGAGAACGAATGCTTTGTACTGGCTGATGATTTTAGACAAAAATTAAAAAGAAAAATTACTTTTTAGCCCGAGGGATTAAACTCGAGTTTTAGGCCTGCTAAGCTACACTATAATGATACACTTTTCGAGCAAGAGAAGTGAAAAAATTTTTATGGGACCACCTTGAGATCATTCTCGATACAATAGCGAAGAGAATTTTAAAATCGGTCATTATTAGGGTATATGCATAATGCATAGCTTTTTTATCTATCCTAATTCTAACTAATATTAATGCGAAAGTGTGTTTGTTTGTTTATATTTTGTTTGTTTGTTTGTCCTTCCTTCACGCCCTAACTAAGCAACCAATCGACTTGATTTTTGAATTGATGGAGAGTCATATAGGCTACTTTTTGTCCTGGTAAAACATCAAATTCTCATGGGAGATTTACGGGAATAATACCACTAGAAATTTTAATATTCAAATTTAACGCGGTCGAAACCAAGGGGAACAGCTAGTTATTTATATTATTTCATTACCGAAAAAATAATAACACTCACAAACTCTACAATTAGCGAAAAATAAATATGCACTTTGTTTCGGGAGATAAAAATGCTGCCCTTTTTCTGTGACGTCACCGTTCACTTTGTCAACTCAAAGTGCTGCTGTTCCTTCAATCAAAATATAATTAAAAACAAATTAATGATAAATTCCATCATCTTTGTTGTTTGTATGTTTTCTTTCTTTTCTTCTTTCAAAAATGATAACCCCTAAAAGGTTCATGACGTTTAGAAATTTTGCGTATGAGTCTTAAGGTGGATGCGAACCTCTAAGCTTTCATACAAACGTACTTTCCGAATTATTTGGAAACTACACCGTTTAAAGCAATGAAATGCACTCATTATCGGATAAGACAAGTATAGCTATGTTTGTATCGTTTTAGTTTTTCAAAATATTATGATTTCTATTAATTTTCAAGCGACTTTATAACTTTCGGTCTCAGTGGTGATTTTGTTTTATGGAAAACTAAAACAGTGCAAGCTGTTTCTTACCCGATTATTTGTATGAAAAACTTTATCGGGAAATCCGTCTACGTCCCCGAGGACGTAAAAGTTTCCAAATAAATCGGAAAGTAGGTTTATATGGGGGCTTAGAGATTCGCACCCACCTTAAAACATCTACTTTTCAATGATTAAATTTACACAATATTAGCATTAAAAAAAATACAAAAGTAAATATGCTTATACGTATATTTCTATATCAAAAGAGAATACAAATAATAATAATCAGCTTTTTTGAAGTCACATGCATACCCTATTGACGGTAAAAAATACATACCTATACAGTCGAACAAAGAATCTCGTGCTCTTTTGTTTCTCGTTCTGTCGGATAAAAATAAAAGTATGGCGATTGTTTATTTTTTTGATATTTTACTTTTACGTTTTTCGGTAGAGCGCTTTGACCATCAGTCGATACTGATAGATCTGAATAAGGCCACAATAATTACTGCCATTAGGCAGAAGGAACGGCGTTCATTAAGGGAGACCTATGTCCAGCAGTGGACTATTATTTGTTCATGATCATGACCTAACTGCAAAAGTTGGGCTTAATTCTGAAAAAGTTAAAATCTGCGCTGCGTGCATAGTTCGTGTCCGTGGCGAGCGGTATAGCATTTCAAAAATTTCGTTGTTCGTGTAAAACCAGCGGCGTACAGATAGTTTTGTGAAAAAGAGCTGTACCTAAGTAGTGAAGTAACGGAAGATATAAATCTGTTAGTACAAAAAGTAGCGCGGCGGCGAGGTGTTCCGCTGCAGGCAAGTGAATGCCGAAATGCCACGAGGTCGAGGGGTTGTGCAAGTACTTTCTTGTTAGTACCTACCACCGTATCAAAAAACTGCATTTTGCATACATTAATGATGGAGTAATGACAAGGCTTCACTTAAAAATGCCACGTATGACCTTATTTTCTAGTATTAAAACGTAAATTTTCAGTAAAGAGCTCTTTATAACCAATTTTATTAATCCTTTAAAATACCATGGTGCTTTATTTGTAGCGTAAAAAAGTTAACTCTCACAAAGTGCTTTGTGAAGCCAACTAGGTACCTACCCTGCGCTTCCGGCCCCGATTTACTTCATGCCAATTACTATACTGAAGATAGCAAATGCTTAAGCCAGGTACTGTCCGGTGTTACGGCAATGATAATAATATATTATACATGGGGGCGTAATATATTTAGTTAGGTTATAAATTTGTTCGCACCGGTACATGATTAAATTGAATCGGCATTAGCTAAAAGCATTACTATGTTTGCACAGGGAAATCGATACTTACTCCATTTCACAAGAAATAATATCTAATAGGTACTAGTACGTACCTACTTACTGCACGAACGCTCCCTGTGTAACACGTCGTGTTACATTAGTAATGTAATGGTAGTAATGGGTGTAATGTAACATTACACCCCATAACGCCGCCGCCCGCCGGTCAGTAGGTACAAACCTATGCCCTTTTCTAGCATTTACAATATCAGCAAAATGTATCTGAGGATTTTATAAATTCATGAACATTGTTGAAGTTTTTCGAAATAAGGGAATAATAAGTAAATAAACGTGATAAATACCCGCTAAATAGTATAAAATAATGTGTTCAGACTTATAAATATTCTTAAACTTACTGCGCGAAGTTTAAGAATATTTATAAATGTCTGTGTTAACAGGAAATATTTTATACCCAGCATAGATCCAATAGCATCCAGTTACAGAACGGCTAAATATTATGTCGTATATTATATCGTATGTAGTACGTATCTTTCGTTAGGTTCACTTCATCCCATTCAGGGGGGATGGATGGCTCACAATGGCGTCTTTGAGCTGCAACAGCTGTGTTTATTCACGTCAAAATAGCACTTTCACTTGACCGACTTAGATAGCTTTCATGTTACTTTAGCTTCAATAATTATGAAGTTTATACCCTACTCAGTAGGTAACCACGATTTACTTAGATCTACTAAAAATATCAGCTAGAATTTGTGTATTTTTTTTGTATAAATGTATTCAAATCGAATCTTAGTAACATCTATTATTTATTACTGGTAAGACCTTTACAATAGAGTAGTCAGCAAAATAATTCTCAAAGTAAATTTATAATAAAATAATAATGATTATTCGTTTTTTAAATATACTTAGGTTACAAATTAAATCAGCATTAGCTAAAAGCATTATGTATGCACAGGGAAATCGATACTTATTCCTTTTCACACGAAATTATATCTATATCCTAAGCTTAGGCAAATGAACACCCGGGGGAGTTTACAGAAAAACGCTGAACTGGTACATACTCTACATTATAGATACCTATTTGATACCTGTTTCATATTTTAAAACTCAAATAACTCCGGAACTTCTGGGGGTTTTTTAAAATTTTATGCTATAACTTAAAGTACATTCACCGTAATTATGAACGAACCAAAATAGTGATTTTCGCAAACTGCAACTGTTAATAGACTTTCTTTGGTGATCGTACCTAACAGAACAAAACGACTACATTAGACTAACTGCAGGCTTAAGATTTCTACAGCAAAATGTCCGCACAGAATAGATTAAACTTAGAAAGGTTTACATACCCCAAATTGTGTGTGAGCCCTGTGAGGGTATGTTATACTACTTGACAACCTACCTGCATACCTTTGAGCTTATCAAGTCCCAAAAAGCTTATTCATGATAGTCTCTGGCGGAGCATGGTACGAAAATTCTGGTTGGAAACTAGATATCAGTGCAACAGTAGAATACCTGAATGCGTAATTAATTTGAACATTGTACCTTGTCTTTTGTGTGAATTAGTTTAGCAGCTAAGCTTTTTATACACTTTATTTGGTACGTAAGTAAACCTTTAATATATTATTTAGCTGTTTGAAATGTTTCTTATATTTTGTAGATGTTTTTCTCAAGTGAGCTAGAGGGATTTATTTGGTGGAAACCAATAAGCCCTTTACTCAACACTAAGGCTTACTGTGCCTAATTAAATTAAATTACCTACCTATTATGACGACCTCTGTAGCGCGGTGGGCGAAGGTCCGCCTGCGACGCAGGAGCTTGTGGGTTCGATTCCCGCCTCTGGACAAATGTTTGTACGAACTGCAGACATTATAATTGTTCCAGATGTGGTTGTTTTCTATTTATAATAAAATATATCTATCTGTGTATTGTATTGTATTATGTATATCAGTTAACTAGTACCCATAAAACAAGTTCTGCTTAACTTGGGGCTAGATAATCATGTGTTAATTGTTAATTGCATTATTTATTTATTGAGTATTTAATTAAACATTTGTTGGACGACATCTCAGAAATGTACGAGTATTAAACATTCTGTTTACAACATAAAATCTAGATGTAGCTCCAGCTATAAAAGTTTTAATCAACTAGGGATTCCCCTAGCTGCTCGGGAGCTAGATACCTACCTAAATAAACATTATTATTATGCCTACACCAGCAGTAAATTTGTAAGTACCTACCACAGTTTACAAAGTAAATTGCAAAAGCGAAGGGTTCAAGACAAGTGGTCGCGTTTTCCAACCTTATCTCCCCGTGCATGGTTGCATTTAACAATACCATACAAGTTTACTTCAAACTTGCTAGTTACCTGCGCTATGCGATAAAGATAGCATGCACAGTTTTACCCGATAACTCCTGAAACTCGCAACTCTTGCTAACCGAGTATGGTTTGGTTAGCTATAAATAGATAACTCTTGATTGTACCACACAAATATAATACAGTAAATGCTGAGAATTAAGGAAGTACAAAGGGCGGCCTTATCGCTTTGAGCGATCGCTTCCAGGCAACCTTGGGATGGACTAGACATGAGAGAACAATATAAGACAAGACGGTGGCGTTTGAGTAATAGGAAAATAAATCACTACTTACGATAACAAACTTATATAAACTTGCATACACATAAAAGTTAAGTTGTACATAAAGTAGGACGCCATTTCTATTCCTCTTTTTTCCTTCACTAGAATACGCTCCTCGTATACGTGTGCACTTCGTGCTCGTGTCGATAGCAGCCTTCAGGTTTTTCTCGTGTTACTAAACTGCACTTTCTCACAAATTACGAGCATACCTAAGTAGGTACCTAGGTACCTACTCGTAATTTGTGTACTTGATACTACATGATCCGGCTCGAAGGACCATGTAGACTGCAGGGTTGAGAGGCAGTGGATTGTATTTTAGAGTTGAAAAACACCAGGATTAGAATTTTCATTAATTTTAATTATCACAAGTTTTTACATAGTTGTTGCCGAGAGGGGCAACTAGAGAGGGTAGCCAGCTATCACATTTTTATAAATGATTGTTCGGAAGTTGCCAGTAAAACAATTACAATCGATTGTCCTATTGATTATTTATGTATATCTTACACTAAGAACAAACCCTTTAATAACGTATGTAGCGTATCCAAACTACGACTTATTATTTTATTTTCTTGCCAAGTAGTTTCTTAATAAATTATCTACGTCACCTCATTAAGTTTGGTACAACGTACTAAGGAAAAACACATAAATTAAATGAGGTTAATAACGTTGTTATTATCCCCAAGCAAATATTAAATTCTAAGATAAGACAAACAATACCTACAACAGATGTTCACGTTATATTTTCTTTTACTTCAGTGTGCTTATTCGTAGAACTTGTTTTCTCCATGGGCTGGTTTGCATCATTAAAGTTTTCCACAAGATCAGAGCAAGACCTTGTTAAAGAGTTCACTTTGTTGGGAATTGCTTGTATGTGGAATAAGTTGCCCTTACATTTTTCTATTCATCATCATCATCATCATCAGCCTATATCAGTCCACTGCTGGACATAGGCCTCCCCTAATGAGTGCCATTTTATTTATTATCAGCTTATTTTTCTATTAGCTCATTACAATTCAGAGAAGTCTAAAATTAAATGAGAAATCAAATTAAAATTATAATTACTTTGGCTCCATAGAAAAAAATAAGTTTTTAAGAAAAATTCCACAAGGAAATAGAATCTTGCATCAAAAGGCATATTGGTCTGATAATAGTAGGTAGGTAGGTACATAGAGTCTCTTTGTGAAAGTGAACTGCTGAGCTCTTGCGACTTTACGTAGGCAGATGCAATCCAGTGTAAAACATTTCAGCACTACATCCACGTCAGAAATGGTTTTATTCTTTATCAAAGAAAAATGAAACCATGGTCAAAGAAACGATGCCGCGTCACTAAGAGCGGCCACATACAGTCGGAATTCCGTTTCGGGATTTCAATTCGAAATATCGATTCGGAATTCCTTTTCGGGAGTTCGATTCGAAATATTGATTCGGAATTCCTTACATATTCCACACACATACGGAAAAACAAGGCTCATTCAATCATTCACCTACACGCTTCGGTCGTACGCCTGTCTGACTGGCGTTCCGTACGGAATTAACTAATGTGTGATACGACTCGTACAAAATCTATGAAAGAGATGCATTCGAAACATTTTTATCCGTGCGAGACGCACAGGCCACCATGCATGAATTTCGATCGGAGAAAACTACGAACGGAAAACTACGTTTGAGATAGGTCCGTATTTGTATGGAGTTACCGCGTTGGGAATCCCGAAACGAAATACCGAAATATAATATACGACATAATTGTATGTGGCCGCTCTTTTATGCGCCAGAAATGTTTTTACAACGCCTCCGGGCACATACGTTAGATTTATCGGTTTGTGGTGTGGTTTTCTTTTGTTTATGAGATATTTAGGTACCTGTAGATTGTTTGCAACAGTCTGCAGTTAGCTCAATTGTGTAAATACTAGTTTTAATTCAATTCTTTTATTGGATTGTAACCTTCTTTGTTAATAAAGAATATATTTAGGTACTAACATAAAATCTGAACTCAATTGCCAGGGACGCTAACGTAAGAGCATTGCAAACACAGCAGTTGAAATACTTGAAATGAGCCTTTGAGTTTGCTCAAATTCCCAATAGATTCAATCGTAAATTGGAATCCACTTTAGTAAATACCAATCTACTATTATTAGTATCCTCTGCGAGGATTTATCAGAAAGCCTTGGGGCTTGTTTACAACAGATGTTTCCTATTGATCATACGCCTCTAAAGTCTGCGTTTTATGTTGCTTTCCTATTTCATTTGCGTATGTTGGTGTTATTATATTCTTTTTTATTTATCTTTAAATTGTATATTTCAGTGTGGTTAGAACGAAGTTAAAATTCATTACCTACCTTACACAAGTTACCTAACAGTTTAATAACATGCAGTTACATAGGTATTTGTTGGTTTTCCCACGGAAATACTTGAAAAACTTGTTTATTCATTTACACTGACCGCTCCGGAGGGATAATGTTTTTAAGTTTCGTTTTAATTCATATTATTTGCAAGAATCACCTCAAACTACACAAAAACTTCGCGACCCGTCCCACGAGTGAAGTTCCCTCTTGCTCGGTGACGTTGTCGCGTCGACTCTTTTGCAAGTTATATTTTTGCTGTCATTACTTATTCATGTGCTCCGTCCACGAGTTAATATTTAAACTATTCATTGTATTAATAGTTGGTACAAATGGTACTTTGAATTCAAATAGTTTATTAAACTTCTAAAGGAAGGATAATCAGTGTGAAGTCTCTTGGTGTCTAGGCTTTACTCAATCCCAAAGCATTTTCTAAAACGGACACTCAATCTAGCGAAAAATTACCTACTAAAATAGGTGTATCTAGGTTCCTACTCTATAGAGTTACGAATACGACTACGATAAAACTCCAGACAGTAAATAAAGCGATAGCATTACTTCTAAACGATACCATATAATAGGAGTAGAACTTATGATACTTTGTTCGTGCAGTTTATCTAAGAGCCGCAACTAGTATGAAACTTTAGTCATTTCTGGTTAGATGGAGGGTTGATCCGTTTCAGTGTCTTCTCAGTTTCGTCCCAAACCAAACCGAGTTGAAAGGGTCCGGCACCTGCCTGCGGTTTGAACACCATTAAATCCCATCAACAAGTTTGCAAAAGCTTTACCTACGGCAAATGTCCCTTCCGTAGAGTCAACGAGATTACCGAATTTTAATTTGATAAGGGGCGGCTTTTGTCTTTACAGATGCGTAATGAATTTATGTCATTAACTTACTTTGTTACGAAAGGTTTCGGTTTAGATTAAGCCCAAAGTTTTTAGGTTGCCAAACAACTAAGTTCCATAAATTTCAGTTTGTTCTTCAAATGAAACTTGAGACCGCAAGGCGATACTGTTGGTCCTTTGTCAACGGCTTTTCAACCCACTGGCAGGCCTTGATTCACGAATTTTACTGGAATCCTGTTCGCGATCTCTACAATAGCTTGGTTTTTCATTGGTTGTGTTGTGTGAGAGCCAAGGCTGGCGGCTCCACCTTAGCCTTGATAGCTCGTACCTATAACGGAACTAGGCGGAACAAAGCATGTAGCGTGCGGAAATGTACGAGTAGGTGGGTAATAGTACCTAAGTCGTGCTTGATTACGATAGTAGGGTAGTAGGTTTTGATATAGGTTAAACAAGTTAGGTGCATATTGTGCATAAATCCTCATAGAAGGTGGTTTGAAAAAAACGATCTTTTAATTAATCCGTACACATACGTGTCAGAGCAGTAGATTTTTATCGTTTATAGATTGCTCTCATTCGTGTTCCATATAATTAATAGGTACCTACTATAACTTAGTTAAAAAAGTACAAAACATCGAATCGATGCAAGATTTTGAAAATTGAATGTGGTCAGGTGACTCTGTTATAAATAGAAGCTCTCGAGTGTAATGTAAACACACGTTTGCTGCAATTTATGCAAAGAGTCCAATTATAAACACATGTCAGGAAACTGAAATGTGTAGGCGATACGTTTTACATATTGTAGGTAGTACCTATGGCATGTTTTTTTTATACTTATCTACATAGATCTCTCCAGAAACAATAATTGCTAAAATATTCAACCATCTTGATCATGAATAATGATTCCCGAATTCTTTGTTGTGAGTTTCGACAAACAGTCTGCTATTATCAACGCAGCTAACAATGAAAATAAAATGGCTCTCTTGGAGCACGCAATGCAAGGAAGTCATTATTGAAAGACCTTATAAATAGGACGGAAAACTTTTCTTTTCGAATCCATGTAATAAAGGGTGCTTATTGATGGTGAATCAAAGGGGGGGTGAATCAAAGTGGGAGCATGGCGCTTGGCGGAGCCAGGCGATGAGGTATTCATTGTACCTCGTTTCACTCAATTGAACCCCAGTCACACCATTAATCATTTCGACGCCATTGTAAGCGATATTAACTGTTCTGATTTTCAAAAGCGTTGTATTAAACGATTTTCAGTTTTGCAGACGATTAAGGAATTTAGTTTAACTACTTATTGAAATCAAGCATTCCTTTTAGTTAAGTTTTCAGACTTAAGTATTTATTGTATGACAAAAATATTACAGTTTTGTAAATATTCATGCACCCCTATCTGACAAGATAGGGACTTATAGTATGGTTTGGAGGGGGTGTATTGGATACTGTATAGCCATTATGTCGGTTTGTATATGAATCATCTGGTAGGTGGTACATACACAATTACACAAGCTCTAGAGCCCGATTCTGCTTGCACACGCTTCACTATGACTATACTTATATTTTTGCGTACCGATTCGGTCAAGCATGTTGATCCATACTAGCATATTTTTATACAAGGGACCAAACCAACCAATATAGACAGGTTGTTTATAACCCCGAGCGTAGCAAGGGAAGAACATAAGACCGAGCTATAATGGATGGTTTTGTCCCTCGTGAAAAACGTGACTTTTCACTTCGAGTGTGAGAAAATAGAACAATTAAAACTTACCTTTAGTAAATACTAGTCTATCTCTGTGCCAAATATCATCCAGATCCGTTCAGCCGTTCTTGCGTGATTGAGTAACAAACATCCATCCATCTATCCATCCATCCAAACTTTCACATTTATAATATTAGTGGGATTTCACGCCGATTTCACTTCTCTACTTCAAGAATTTGTCGTTAGTCTTTAAATAGGTACCATATTTCACGTGATTTCGACCGCAACAGTTAGAATATTGATTATTTCTTTGCCATTCTGTCCCATTTGCATGTTATTAAAGTAATTTTAGCTTGATAACCATTTTCAATTAAATAAGCCAAGTTCATATTCAGTTAAATTTGCTGTAAAATAACATCCCAGAGATTTCGCGCCGATTGATACCAACTTTTTTTTGTCTTCGGTTCGTTAGTTACTACCTAGCTACGCATTCTACCAGGAGGAAGAATCACCATACAAAACATCCAACAATGACAAAAAAGGCGCTTTCAGCATTCAGTTCCATTTTCAAAAATAAATTCAAATGAAAATGTATGTTCTTTTTAAATGGAACACTAATCATAACCCTCCCCTGTTGGTAGTCGGGTAATAACCCTCCCCTGTTGGTAGTCGGGTAAAAAGTCGAATATTTAAATAAGAAGACGAATGTCTTGTACCTACTGGCTGATGTTTTCAAACAAAAATTAAAATGAAAAATTACTTTTTATATAGATAACCCTATTAGACCTTAAAAACTAATTTTACGTCCGCTAAGCTACGCTATATTGACTCACTTTTTGAGCAAGAGAAGTGAAAATTACTAGTTACCTGACATAACACATGTTTTGGCAAATAAAAAATCTTTCTCTTTATCTTAGTTTGGGCCAAGGAGCCAGAGAACCCCTATACGTTTACATCTTGTGGTTATCAGCCATAAATTCGTCTCATTCGTATTAACTATGAAGAAGAAGTATTCAAGTACATGTGTCTAATTGAGCCCTCTGATGAAGAGGAATATCTTATCTCGACTATTCAAAGGCTATATTAGGCTATGTTTCGCATGTTTGCTCCGAAACTAAACAAGCGATCCCCGGTTGTTCGCTGAGATGAAATAATTAACTTTGTGTTGTCAATCTTGGGTACGATCAAACAATGATACTGCTCTAATTTATTTGTTTCGTTATTTGATGCTGAATAACAGGAATTTTAAGAGTTCCATGCCCCATGGGCTTTTATTTTCAATCTGGTAATCGATTTCGCCTATCATTATCACACAAAATAAATGCGAAAGTTTGGATGTTAGTTACATCTTTCACGCTAAAACACTTGAACAGGTCGGGCTGAAATTTGCATAGTTGTAGTTTTATCTAGTATAAACGATGATTGACATACAATAAAGGCTACTTTCAACCCTGGAGAAACGCGGATAGACGCTAAATAGGACCCTAACAAATATTAGAAACAAGTTTGAAAGTGTTCACAATTGTTCTTATTTGCTTTAATAAAATAGTTATTTTAGGTTGGCAATTAGTAAATATATAGAAATTGCACGTTGCCTTACAACTTGATAAATGTAAGGTCATCATGCAATGCAAGATTAATTGGCATATCACGAAACCATGTTGCTTGTAGCTATATTAAATTTAAACGAAGTGTTTTCCAAACTAAGCTATTAAAACGAATTGCTTATTTTCGCATAATAGGTGCTTGAATACATTAAATTAAAGGGTCAAGGGGGATTACCGTGCTTAGTATTAACTGGTATTATAGACTTAGGTCTAGCAACCCGCCCCTGCAACATGTGTAGCAGAGCAATGCTGTAAAACTATTTGTTTACGCGGCGCACACCACCAACTCTACCATTCGGCATAATTTTTCCGAAATCATTAACAATCATTTTCAGCTAATTTACAAAAAACTTTGGTTAACCATACACCCAGTCCATCCACATAAATCACTCCATCCATTCTTAAAAAGCGAATAGAAATCGTTTCGGTAGTTTTTGAGTTTAAGACGGCGCGGGCGGACTTTGTTTTATAATAATTGTAGTGATTATCCAAAGTCTAGGCAGGAGTAGTTAATAGTGCTAAACACGCGAGCTGTCTTTGCTCACAACTGCGGGGACGTGGTAAGAACACCCCGTAACACCCGCACTCGGCGTAGCTACGTAGCGCTACGAGAGTAGCACTCGGCGTAGCTACAAAGCGCTACGAGCGTAGCACTCGGCGTAGCTACGAAGCGCTACGATCGTAGCACTAAGCTACGCGGTAGCGTAGAACTGAGCTTGGCATGAGATTTTGTCTTTTTACCAGTAGCTCCGTTTGTAAAGGAGATTACGGGTATCCCATGAAAAGGATTTATGTATCGTATTATATTTATTATTTATATCCTCTTTGATAAAAAATTCCTGATCTTTTACGACGATTTCCAATTTATAGGGTAAATAAGTATGTTTCTCGTATTAATCTTTCCGTCATCGAGCTTTGAGTTTAAATAGGTACCTACAGTATTAAACGAGAAATATTCAAATCGGGGACGATATTTCAGGATATCTAGGTACATGAAATTTGCTCGGAGTGTGTTGTAATAAAATAGTGAACGTTGTCTAATATAATCATTATTCGGGGATAATATGAATAGAAAGTCAATAAATTCGCCCAAATTCAATTTGTAAAGGTCTTTAATCTGCTCTTTTATAAAACAGAAAATAACACATCAACTCTCTTTCTTGAAGCATATGTCTTCGAAATCAATTAGTGGTATGGTATCTCGGTGAAGTTAGCACTCAGTATTATTATTATTATTAGTACTAAGTCAGTCTGCGATTATGCCAATCAAAATGTAAAGCCCCTTAGCTTGGAGTAGATTAAGCTTAGCTAGGTATTTTTCAGGGAAAATATCTACCACTGCTGTCTCCAATTAGCTGGCTTCAAGATATTACCGTGAGCCCCGTGCCTAAATAAATAATAACGGTGGCGGTGTGATTTACCGAAAAGATATCAAGCTTGCGGTTTGTAGCACTAAATACAGTTAGACAGTACAGTAGTTTAAATACACTAAGTGCAATGAATTCGTGCGACTATGCAATGGATATGCTTCGTTGAGGTCAACGCACAACGCACAGTACCTACCTAATATAGGTATATTAGGTACTGTGCGGGTATTTGTATGTCTGTTTCATAATGAATTGAAATAAAAGTGAACTTGGAACTTATTTTCTTGTGGTTTTAAAAGAAAAACAACACAATTGGTACAAACAAAACACAACACAATATACCGAAGTTGGAGATTCTCAGAACTCGTCTAAGGAAGCACCTTTCATAATAAAAGAAAAACTTTTTTAATAAAAGAGTTGAGTTTGATTCGGAAATTATGAAGCATACTTTTCATGCCGTGAATGTTTGCGTCTAAATAATATTCCTAATTTGAAGAGCTCTTCCGCTTTGGTTCGGAAATTTTATTGGTTTAATATAAGATATGGGTATTTTTCATAAGGCCTTCGAGTCACGAGGAAATATGGGCACAATATTCCTCGAGTACTTATCTCAGCTTCCATGAAAGAATTATGAAAAAAGCAGGGATAATAAGTTGGTTAGAGCTCGCTACTTTGAGAAGCAACTCACGACATCTATATTTCAAAGTGGGTAACATTAATCCCCAAAGAGCTCGCTTGCTGTGTGGGCCGTCCAAATCCGCTATTCTATTCACTTTCTAGAGAACCAGTTTTGTTTCATGATCGTAATAGTTGAGATTATTCTTTGAGGCGTTCGGAAAATGTATCCAAGAACTTTTGATCTACTCTGACAGTGTTTTATTTTGATCTCAGATGAGTTAATATAAGTTTTCTTCTTATCGCTAATCCACGCAAGTAAATCCCTCCATCTGCCCCAGTATTTGTAATAAAAGAGCCGCTATTGTGGACCACGATTTGTGGTATCACGTGATGACGTCATTTGCTTATCACGAATCTGAAATGATTCGCCCAATTCAAGCTTCCGTTTCACATTAGTGAACCTCCCTCGGTTGGTTTCTGAGAATGAACTTTAATCGCTGTACTTAAAGATATTCTAAATTACGGTCCATTACCATACAGATAAAACGTAAAAGAAACAAATGGAAACAGATTTTATAACATCCTTAAATTCATAAAAATTTGGCTGAATTTCATTGCAGAAATGCATTCAAATTAAGCAAAATTTTACAATTATCTACCTACGCAGCAAACATTCGTTAATTTTTAAAGTTAAAACCATATCATTATTTTGAGACTGGATATTTGAATGAGATCTTAACTTATTGATGACGAACCCCTAGTACACGTGAAATACAGACATAGATGTGTATAAAGAAATTTTACAAACTAGTTTGAGCGCTGTATAGGTAAACCAATTAAAAAGCCTACCCTGGGCGTAACTTTGTCAAGCCGAGCTTAATGTGATGTGACTAATTACATTACACTGACACACATTTGCAGCGCTGCCACTGCTAACTTGGAAAAGGATTTATAAAAAGGCTCTTCGAATATAATATTATCACGCCACTAAGGCGTCTAATTGTTTAAGGTGTTGAAAAACGAGAACCAACGGTTTTACAATCGGAAAAAACTTTTATTTTTTTATTGCTATTAGCACGCTCCTCGGTGTGACTTGCAGTAGGTACCTACCAATAACTTAATTGCGAAGCTTGAAGCGACTGAAGAAGGCAAGTTGGTACCTATATAATAACGACCGACGCCGAGTGGTGAGGTAAAGTTTTCCTTTTACATTTTCACTTGGTTCTATTTCCAATAGAAATATCAAATATCAGCGGTCTCAAACAACTCGTAAAATTAAATATAAGCACCTACCGGTTATTCTACCGAGCCAAAGAGCTACTCTGCTCTTTTTGCACCGTAAAATTAAGTCCTTACTAACTTTAGCCACAGAACAAGGTAAGTACATACTTTGGCTTTGTTGCGGTTGAAATCTGTGTCGTTCTGGCTTAAAATTCTGTTTCAGAAACGAGCAAATAAAGAACGTACATTTTAAAATGCTTTGAAAGAAAAGTATTTATACGACTAACTGAGATTACATTTGTGTGTGATGTTGGTACTTAGGTAGGTACGTATTTTTGATCTCTACAAGTATAGACTCACATCAGACTAATATGTATTATAAATGTGAAATTTTCGATTATTATTTAAGTTTCCTCTTCGCACTTAAACTGGAACAGACTGTGCTTAATGTTGTTGAAAATAAAGCTGAATAAAAATAAAGTCTACTTTTTCCCGGAAAAACGTGTAAGAAGCCGCGGGCAGAAGCTAAATTTAGAATAAATCTAGAAATAAATAAATAATGCTGGGCAATTCACACAGCATAGCCCCAGCTAAGCAGAGCTTGTGTATCGATGCCGAGACAAATTAGTTTGGTGACAATTATTGGCAGGGCAGATGCAGTGCACGACCTAGCTATTCAAATTCACGTGGCGTAAGGCAATACGTAGCAAAGGTTAGTGAGGTGTGGGGTTGAGGCCATGTTAGATATTTCATGCGGCGGAACTAGGCCCGCACGGATTAATTGATGAAAGGCTTTCCAGCAGCTTGTGCATGCACTAATTGCAATTTACAGCAATCGGTGTTTGAAAAACTAGGGGGTTATTTGTACTGCTATGCCCCAACTTTATAAGTATTTATATCATACGATTATAGTACATCATTATACAGGGCCTCCCACGGATATGCCACATGGAGGGAAAGTAGGTACCTTGAATATTTGTAGATGGAACATTTTACTGAAAGAAGACATTATTTGAATTTAAAAAATAATTTAAACTGCATTCATTGATATTTAAATAATTACATGGTAGAACCGAGAATCGAACCCGTTACACGAGAAAAATAATCACCTGTAGCTTTATAATACCGATCGAAAGGCTTCATCATCATAAGGATTATTTTTTGCTAGATAATATAGTGTCAGGAATAAAAGGAAGAAACTAGTTGTAATTGTTTTATTTTGTTTTTGTAATGTTGATAAAGGTGTTAGTAGAATATCTGATTGAAAATTCAAGAACAATTTCATAGAAAATCAAATATTTTTGTATGATAATAAATAACGTCCCGGATATTATCAACATCTTTTGATTGACTTGGATGTTTCTTCCACTGTATAGCAGCTTGTTTACTCAAGAAACAGGCAATTGTTTACATTAGATACTTGGAACACAAAAATTTACTGTTATGGAAAATGGAAATTGGGCAAAATGGAACTTAATTTCGAGAGTACCTACTCGAATATTGCTGTTCAAACCTCGTCAAACTTGGATGCAACGAATGAACTGTTCTTCTTTACTCGTTTAATATTGTATCAAATGTAAAGCTTTTTGTAAAGAAAGATCGTATAAAATTATAAAAGACGTAGTAGTTAGTCGTAGATCGTATAAAATTATAAAAGACGTAGTAGTCGTATAATCGTATAAAGATCGATAAAAAAAAACGTTACAGCAAACGAAAAAAAGACTCGTTCCCTTGCTACAAAATACACTGCCGTCGCTTGCTACCCCGCCTGTAGCGATGCGCGATATTGCAAGGAAACCCCGCGAATTAAATATACTGGTTGTATTTTAAATAGGTAAGTACATAATAAATACCTATTGTGTTTTGGAAAGCGAGTATACGATACGGAACGTCCGTTGGCCGTAACTCTGCACGAAAGATAAAACTCAGTTATAGAAAACCAACTTCTTTAATTTCCTTTGTGTATGAACGCTTTGTTGTGCAAAATACTTTGCAAGACTTTACCAACTTAAGTTTTTGCCAAAAGCACTTGCCTTACCTAAGCAAGAATCTTAGTTCTGTGGTAATAATAAGAACCGTCGTCGTCGTCTGGCTTTGTAAACAAAAGTAAACGAAATTAAGTTATGAAGCTCCTCAAATACTTTACTTTAGGAAGGAGTTATTGTGGGTTCTTGAGCTTTTTAGGGGTGAATTTAAATTCTACCTTATTTCAAAATGTAATTGGACCGAATTGTTGCGGAAACACTGTTATCAATCAAGTAGACCTGACTCCGTTAGTGGTCCACCGTGGATCCATCTACCAAATGGATGAACATCATTCATCAACATGATTCGTTCGTTGGTGGTTTTAATTATTATAAATAAATAAATCATGTGCATTTCTAGTGTCCTAAGCAAGAAGGAACTAAGTATCTGTCTTTACCTTCTCTCTCTTTAACTTTTATATCCATAAGAAGCCTATTACGGGTCGAATTGGTTCCTATCATATTCCATTTATCTTATTTATGTTCTTTCATAACATAAATACCCTACCCTCACGAATAAGGTAAAACCCGTAATCAAGATGAAATCGGTGTAAGTTAGTAAACTAATAGAAAATAAACAGAGTTTAATTAATTATATGCAAATATTGATTCAATTATTATTAGACAAACATTTTCTAATTATGATAATGAGTAAATACTTAGTATTTATTTACCATCGTTTTCTACGCAAACCAACTTATTCGGTTACTGAATCAAGAAGCACTTCTATAATATTATGATATGTCAGTTATGTGCTTCCGTTCAGTAGCCATTCAGCTTCTCATTCTACAAACAGGCTGAATCTACGATCCGGCGACGACATGTACGTAGTTTATACATAGCAGGTAAATGTGCCTTAAATAACCCATTAGATTAGTGAATCTGGAATGTTCTTTGGGGGTAACAAAACTGAATTGTAGTTATTCTTTGTAGAATAGCTTTGTTGCAGCGATATAACGCATTTCGAGGAATACCTCACTTAGCAGAGATTTGCTCTACCTCAATTAGCCTCCCTAAGGTTCAGTAATTTAATAGTTTATGTGAATAGTTTGGCTTTGATGTGACTTAGCATTTAGCACAGATAATATCTACCTAATACTATACCTATTAGGTCATAGCATTCTAACTCGATGGTCATAGCGTAGTAAAGTTTTTAACCTGTCCTTATTATAACCAATATAACGCTAATACATTAAAAATACACAATTATAATTCATAAAATTAGAATCTAAAGTACCTAAAACATTAATTATAAAGTACCTTTTGTCAGTCTAAGAAGTAACGATTTTTAAATTTAGAGTGTTCTTAGATTTGCACAGCCTAATTATTTAGTTTTACTTTATTAAAAGTCTGTTGTTAATCTGTGGTAAATTGCTATTAGTAACATGGTTTATTTTATTATAAGTTTTATGAAAATCTTATGAGACCGTTTGCAAAAAAACATTTGTAAAATATATTTTTTACTTTGAACAATGAATAACATGAAATTCAGTTTATTATCAGAGTGGTACCGTGACTGGCCAGATTTAAATACTTGCATATGGGTAAGTGCTGCAGAAATAAAATGTTATTTTAACCATTTCGATTATTTCCTGGGATTAGTAAATTATTCGGAGATTTTTACCTAAAATTAATTACTCGGTAGGTTTTCATCAAGATTCAGAGTAATTACTACATTAACTCGTAATTAGCGACGTAATTAAAAACTCTTGGCTGGTGTAGGATTCGGTTGAGGGTGTTCTTAATTTAAAAGTCTCTTGAGATGGAAGCCGCGAATATTTTGGTATTCGCGGTAACTATACCTACTTAGCTTACATAGCTGGACGGAGAAGGTTAGTATCCTTCTCCTATCAGGAGGTGCTGAAAAGAGTTAAGAAGGGTGCGAACCTCTAAGCTCCCGTACAAACATACTTTCCGATTAATTTGGAAACTACGTCCCCGATTTTAATAACCTAATCGGAAGAAAGGAAAAGACATTCATTACGGATGTAAGCGGGTTAACTACGAACCTTATTTGTGTTGGAAGAACACCAACGTAATTTAACGTAATTTTATAGTAAAATAGGAAAAGACATGTTTGCACCGTTTCATCATATTATGATGAAACGGTGCAAACATGTCTTTGAGAGCAAAAGTAATAAAATCGCTTGAAAATGAATTGAAATGGATTTTCCCACGGATATTAATGTATTTTGAAAAATTAAAACGGTACAAACAAAGCTTTTTCTTACCCGATTAGGTATGCAAAATCTCATAAAAAAAAGTTTAGAAATGAATCGAAAAGTACGTTTGTATGGGAGCTGAGAGGTTCGCACCCACCCTAAAGGAAATGCTGGACATCCCACACAGCATCATCTTGCCCCAAGCTAAGCAGAGATTGTCTCAGATATAGGTACTTATAGATGATTGTTTGTTATACTTAAAATCTCACTAATATTATAAACGTAAAAGTTTTGATGGATGAATAGATGGATGGGTGTTTGTTCCTTTATCACGCCAGAACGGCTGAACGGATCTGGATGAAATTTGGCACAGATATAGATTATAGTCTGGAATAGGTAATATAATATATAAAAAGTAGCCTATGTTAGGCTACTTTTTATTCCGGAATACCCACGGGAACGGGAACTACGCGGGTGAAACCGCAAGGCGCTGCTAGTAATTAATAACATCGATTGATATTTCTACTATTTAGGTATATTATAGAAAACACCCAGAACACCTGGAATCAATATTTTCACATCGTGCACACATTTGTCCCAAGCAGATAGCACATAGGTGTATTTGAACGATCTGAGCGGCCAAAAATCAATTTCCTTAAATTGGGCAGAAATACTCCAAAACTCGTTATTAGCTAGTTAAACTAGAGCACAATATGCGCCCAGTTCCCGCATTCTATCGGCGGCTCTACTTGCGCCCTGGTGTCATTCGGAACTTTACTATTGCTGCAAATATACGTATTTTTCTCGGCTCTCTGAGTGTGACTGTCTAAGTTAAAAAGTAAACATTTTTGTTCACACTGATAGGTGGTAGACAAATATTTAGTTTACTCTTGTTTGAACAAATTGTTATGGATTTCAAGATTTAAGGCGCATATTTATGATATATTTTGCTGTGGCATTTTGTTCACAGAATATTTTAATTATATTTATAATTATTCATAATATTTTCGTTATTTGAAAAGGACCTAAAATTAATTGATTAACATTTTGAGGTTTAAAAAGGTTTTTGTTGTGTTTCCGTGTTCGTCCGGTTAAAATTTCAATTAATAGTACGAGGGGTTCAATTAATTGTAGGTACAACCTAACCACATTCACATCAGCCGCGCCTAGCCGTGCCTTATTGAGTCAAGGGTGAACAACCACGATTGTGAAAAAAATAGAGAATTAACATTACTTAATTCTGAATTCACTCACAGACAGTGAGCAGGGCGCTCAGACTAAGTAAGAAATCTACTTAGTCTGAGGCAGGGCGATGAACACTGGCACTCATCATCGTCTTAGTTATAGTTAATTTAAGTTTACTTTTTAAGAAAATTAAACTTTAGTGTAAAATATAGTTTTGTTCTTAATTCACTATTAAACTCGGTCTTTAAAAAAATATTAATCGCAAAATACTTTATATATAGCTTAAAATCTATTAGAGAATCATCACAAACCAAAAAAAAAATTGGCCGCCCTGATCGGCCAAATACCCCTATGTGCAAGGCAGGAATTGAACTCGCAACCTCCTGCGACGCAGGCGGACCTTCGCCCCCCGCGCCACATCGGTCGTCATTTTTGATGAACACTATTCAAAACCGAATCAAATAATCAATTACCGGAGGGTAATTGATTATTCTACGAGATCTTATACACATGACAGCTTCATATCATAGAAGGAAAGGTAAAGGAAGTCGAGGAAGGTGATTTTGTATTTTTATTATATTTTATTTGTTATAATTAAAAAATAAACGATATGTGTGCAATACAGAATTTTCTATCTATCTATAAGAGCCGGATCAAAGAGACCGCGTTGAAAGTGAGGAAATTGCGTCATAGCACCGACAAGAGCTAGTCCATAGATCCCTTTTTTACTTTCATCTAAGAGATATTTTAATTTATAATTACTAAGCTTATTTTCATCGATCTAAGTAAAATTCGGAATATTATAATATGTTTTGTTGCACTCCCTGACATCTAGCGGTAAATTCATGTCCAATAATGCTACGAAGAAGGTTCGAATAGACTGCTATGCTGTAATTATACCAGGCAAGGCAGGAGCTAGAGCTCTGTGAGCACATTCACAAGTTTCACTAATGCAACCTAGATGGCGTTAGCTGTTCAAAAACTCTATTTCAAAACGCTATTTTATTATTTTGGCAGATAAGTATTAATTAATTGTGTTGGATGTCCTTTTTTAATCTTATTATGGTTGGTTGTGTCGATGGTAGGTATGTGGAAAACTAACATAAAATTCTGAATCTACCTACTCGGAAATAAGATTTACTATACCTGTACCTTTATGCTGTATACTCACAGAAATATATCGAGAGATATTTCTGTGGATGTACGGTACAGTAAGTAGATACAGTCTGTCAGTAAGTAGATACAGTCTTATTTTTATTTTTTAACAATTAGGTTAGCCAACAGCGAGTACACCAGAACTTACAAGTATTTAAATAATTTATAAATTAATTATTTTAAGTGCACCAACCTCTTACAGGCCGACACAGCATGCGTGAAACTTAAACTATAAGCTCTCTGTCGGTAAGTATACTGACTTGCCTCTATGTAGGTTTTATTTCGTAGAAAATTAAATCGTTGCAACTATTTTATAATTTAGAGTAATAAGTTTAGTAGTAAGGTGATGGTAGTTTTAATAATAAGTAGTAAGGTGTGGATGTGGACTCCACTCCAATGGTTCCCACAGTTCCGTAGGGGACAGCTGTGAATAAAAGGGTCATTTATCTAACTGAGCAGATGAATGCCGCCTAGCCGAGATGAGAGCGGTCGACCTGTGAGAATGGAATTCAGTTCTGCTGCCTATTTTTTTTTAGTTGTAGTTGTAGATTCTTGTCCTATTTTACCTTAATACTAGCTAAATAGGTAAGATACCGACCTAATACCTTTAGTTGTATCCTATAGGTTCGGCCCGCGGGTTCGCACGTGTTTTCTCTGTTAAAAGTAGCCTTATTCATTATACTCTGTAATGTTTGGTCTTTTAGCCGAACTCTCATAAAAACGAACGAATTGAATATACCTACCTATCTTCTGCCGAATTTCACTTAGATTCATACAATCGTGTAGTCGCATTGAGTACCTACTACGCTATAGTTCATAGTTCTTTATTCATAACATTTCAAGTTACAGGTCAGGTAAATAATAGGCATAGGTGAAGGTATTTATACATAAGGATTACTATATTAACATGTAGGTAACTTTAGTAATAATACATATAATATTACTTCAGTATTAGGTCGTGCGTGTTTTGGAGTAGGGTGTAGGTACACAGATGTGTACAGAGGGCGGTAAATTATGACAGAGAAAAGACTAGTTTCACGTCTTTTGCGTTTTATTGGTAGAAAAGTAAGTTAAGAAAGTACCCAGCCTACTTTTACTCTGGCCAAACTGAATGTACAATGTTTGTAAACATTGCTGTCTGTAGGTAGCTACTACGGGTAAAGATTTAATAAAAAGATTTTTAAAGATAGTAGGTAGCTAATACCTATATTGCCTGTCCACCTATACCTAACTTTAGGATGTAGCATGTACAAATATTTTTTTATTCTATGACTTGTACCTAGATAATAATCTATTTAATATAATCGGTACCTACACAAATTACCTAGATAGTTTATTACAGGTATACCTGAGTTACACCTAACCGCAACTTTGCGCTTACATAAATAATTATACTCTTAAATATACCACAGCCATTTAAAGGGCGCAGCTAGTAATTATTATGTCTGTGGAAGGTACATTGCTTAAACACATTGAATCTGTGGTGTCGTCGGTTTCGGTTGATATTTAAAATAGGTAGTAACCAACACAGTAACTACTACGTCGCTACCTCCTACAATTTTTTTTATTCTAGTTCTGACTGTTGTCTTTATTATGAATTTATTTATGAAATAGGGAACCCCGGCAGACCAGGGTTGTATTGTACTGTCAGTACAGTACAACACAACCATGATTACGAAATATATACAAAACACACATACAAAGCTCACAACATCCCATCCCGGGCACGATTCATTGATCCGAACCGCAACTCGGGATCTCGACTGAGACAAAAGAGGGTTCAGAAAATTGCCCACTCATAGAGAAAAATATTCGCCTATTATAGTTATCTTTGTCCCTCCATTCAACGACAGAACGACTTAGGGCATACAATGAACAGTCGCGTCGTCGCACGTCGACCCGTCTCGTCGTCGCGTCGTGTCGTCGCGTGGTCGCGTCGCGTCGTTGTCGTGCTGTGCTTTCTCTTACTGGGACTCCCGTTCGATCATTCATAAAAATCCTTTATATTTTTATATTTTTTCGTTATATTTTTGTTGTCGGGTTTTATCTAGGTAGGTACTACCAATTTCATATAGGTAGGAATTTATTCAGTAAAACTACTTAATTTTAGCAGGTTTTGAAAAAAAAGCCTTTCTTTCTCCAGCTCATAAGTGTGGTAAAAAATACCTATGTAGCTTATGAATCTACAGTCTATATAAAGCAAGTTTTTTCCCGCCCTCACTGCCACCACCCGCCGCCGCCGTCGCCGGCCGCCTCCGTTAGATGCACCAGTCTCCGTCTTTTCTATCCTATCCTCGGAGAAGACCCTATCCTCAGGTCGTACGAAAGAATGGACGATCAATGCAAAGTGCCAACAGAAAACCAGACGACATGTGATTTTATGCTTAAATGCGATGCGACATCAACGCAACGCAAGGAAAGTTGGCAACATTGCGAAATTCCTCCCAAGTTCCAAGTTCTCGTTCGCAAAAATCCGTGCCGCCCCGCGCCGCTCCCCCTCCTACCGTGCTCTCACAAACCAAAACTCGTAGAACAGAGATAGCAATGGAAATAGAGGTTGTCTCGTTTTAAAAACCGAGATCCGTGGCGTCGGTATCGCTGTCTCTATTCAACTTTATTAGGTAGAGGGAGATGTAAAGGTTTTATCTCATTGTTCACTGGCGCGACGAGCAACGACGCCAGCCCACCATCTTCGTTTCTTCGTTGTTGCACATCGACATCAACCGTTTTCCAGTCCAACAGCGCGTTCCTTCGCGTCGCGCTAAATTCACATAACCTAAAAAGTTAAACAACCCTGCTATTTATAATACATTCTTTCTTTTGTTAGTATCAATAAATACTCATGATTACCTCGAATTTATAAGTTAGTGTTGTGTATAATTGCGCCCAGTTAGACAGGGCGAGCGTGGAGTGTATTTTTGTGCAAAGTAAATACAAACGGCAAGCTGTGGGGATCAGGGGCCTTTTTTTTGCCGCCGCAGGGGATGTACTATCCTGTGAGTATCTACGTTATTCTATTTCCAGATAACATACCCACACTATTTTTATTTTATGCAATTTCCAGGGCTTAGTTATATACGCAATGTCATTTATCTATACCTAAAAGTAAACATTTTATTATTTATTATAAAAAGACTGTTCAATGTACTACATCCAATTTAGTCATAGTTTGCTTCAGAATAACGTGATAATAAAAATCATCGTAGTCACTATGTGCTTACAACGACTGAATACCCATGAAATTGGCTCTGTTTACGTCCCAGGATATCAGTAAACCTTGTCTTTATTTTGTAGGTATATAGATTACCCACGCTCATGTAAACAGAGACCAGTAAATTGGGATTTCTTTCGTTTTTATTATTGTAGAGCAATGTGCCTGTGCCATTATTAGCGCGGCTCAGAACAATGAACTTTGACTACAGTGGACTACAATAATTTTTCATGTCATCCTTTGTTGTGACATTGAACACTGAATCAGAATATGCCATCCTTGTCAAATATATGCAGAAACTTGAGATAGCACTATAAATTTATGGTATTTACTGTGAGTACTTTATAAGCATTTTACTTCTTGCATACTATGTAATAAAATTTTATTATTTATTCAATGTGCCCAACTATTTGTTGTTTGTGTAGTACGTAAGTTCATAATTTGACAATAACTTGTCCAATTCATAAAATAGGCTGATAATGTAAAATTCCTAGTTTTAAAATGAAGTGCACTGTCAATTACCTTAACTCGCATAATCCACAAAATATTAATGTTAGCAAGTTTTCTATTCAGATGGTACAAAAAATTAACATAAAGCATCGCTAGAAATGATAATGAAATAATATGGGAAAGATAGATAATATGGGATAGAAATAATAAGAATGATGCCAATCATTCTTAGTGCTGTTAAATTAAGTTTGTTATATATGAGCCATCTGATGAAGTTGAATTGACTAAAACCAATATTGGTGTGAATTCACACACAATTGTCATCCAAACTAAACTAATTAGACAGCACTCAAAATCTAGCCATCTTTATCATAACGATGGAAATAAAAAGGTAAGTATAATTTTTAGCGCTGTTTTATAGTTTTGGCGACACCTGAATTGACACCATTTTCAAAATCACAACACTTAAAAGATTTTTGATAAAAATAATTTCATTTGTTATTTCTCCGTGTATAAAAGTTACTCTATGTTCTTGACAGTACAATAACTTCAACACCAGCCTTTAACAGTCCACCCAAAATACATCCGGCCAGCTATTGAATAGATACCTGGTAGATTCACTATAAAAATACTTATAGCAACTTGGGATTTATGATAAGAAAGTCTTACCTGTATAAGTCTGGGTCTGCCAGACGCTCTGTCATGGGTGTGTTCACAGTGACATGGATCTGAGGGGGGATTTGTAGGAATTGCCTCTCGACTCACTAATTTCTTATTAGGTGCTCTATACATCTTTAGTTTTTAAACACACAATCAAAACGCACACCTACCAGTTGAATAGATATATTAAAAGATCTTTAGTGCAAGAAGTTATGTCCCATTTTTTCACTATGAGTTTATACAGGGTGAATTTTTGAGACGGACAGTAAGGGCAGGTAGGTACCATAAGGGTCTACCATACGACGCCATTTTGTAAAAAGGATAGGCATTATGATTTCGCGTTCATAGGAGCGGGACAGAGCAGAGCGCGTGTGCAAAAATCAACTGCATAAATAAAGATTTCTTCTAATTATAAGAGTACTGTTCAAGTAATCAAATATTTGTTTTGGCGAATCTGTTACCCTGCCTTTGCTTTATTTTTCAATATAATAATCAAGTGAGTAACGCCCAAATACTCAAAGGCATCTCAGATGTAAAAGTCGCGACTTTTTGACAGATTTTTATTGAATACTGTCAAAAAATCGCGACTTGAGAAGTACTTAAATCTGAGTTGCGTTTGAGTATTCGGGTCATATTGGTTCAGAGAAGAAGGCAAATAAGTATCAAAATTGAGATATTTTGGATATTTTTTTTCATCCAACATATGCAACTAATCGAAAAACGATCGTGGCGCTTTTGTACAGAATGAAAAGGAATATTATGTTAGGAGTATAAGAATCCTAGAGAACGATCTCAAAGATCATGGAAATGTTGATTTTTTCGAAATACCAGCCAATAAATATAAAATATAAAATGAATACTATGTACTGGAAAATAGTCTTCTATCCAAATTTTTAGAGAAATTTTTGACACCATTCACAGATTTTCAAAAATGTACAGTTACCAAGAAAATGGGCATTTTATACAAAAACCTATTTTTGATGCCACAAGACCAACTGAGGTACCAAACTGCAAAAGTACTAAAAACTCAGAAATCGCAAAAAAGTTCCCCATAAATTTTGACAAAGAAAACAACAAACTACTAAATTATCAGTGATAGTTTATCAGTTGATAACATAGGTGTGAAAAAAAAACAAACAACCCTCGAAAAGCATGTAATTTCATAATATAAGAACACAATCAATGTGTAGATGTTTGGACCAAGACAGAATACTTGAAAAACATTAAGGTAAAAAATGTGCATTTTTATTCCTAGTCTTTCTTTTAGCATTCAATCAGACAAACACAACACACTAACTAACATACACAATATCCAATAGCAGGATCTAGTATTGTGAGTGTTCCTTCCTTCATGCTAAAGAGCTTTTGCCTGTTAGGTACCACATTTCCTTTGCCATCCCTTTAATATCCTTTTACCTGATCTAAGCCCCTGTCAGTTTTTGTCTTAGCAATATCTATTGTATTCTACTTTAACATTCAACCTCGGCGTTAATAAAATTTCGTTTGTGTGAGTTAGGCACATTTTGACATGGGTACTCAGCTTACTCTTTGAAATTTTAATAAAACAATTTGGTACCCCTGCTTTAAATATTAGAGGCGAAATGATGGACGGCGGAAGGGAAGATTACTGAACCCGTTCATGGCTCAAGGTAAACGTGAAAGCCGACCAGGAGATGGTAATAAGGACAAATTATTCGCATTCCGGCCCTTTGTTCACGACGCGGGCTCATGGGTGTTTAACTTCACGACTTTGTTCTTGCTAGGGGACGACGACTACCTGCCTGCCAGACCCGATCGACGCGTACGCGGTTCAAGCAAAACAGTTGTTATTTTTCAGAGCCCCCAATGAGCAAACTTTTAACTGCCTTTTGTGTTATGAATGTTTCGTATACCTGATATTGTATTAATTTACTTGTTCAAAGCATTTCGTGTACTACGGTAACAACCATTTTACTGACGACGAACGGTTTCTTTTACGAACTTTTTCATTGCCACATGCGTTTGCTTAAATAAGCAATTTCCAAAAAAGGTTTCTATGCAGAATACTGAAATCCAATTTTAACCCTTAGCCCTTAGCCCTTCTAAAATAAATTAACTGAACATTCAATTATAGACCCAAAGAAGTTGCTCGGTACCTTACAATATCAAAAGGAGTGACGTAAATTTAGGGCTCTGATTGTCAATAAAGAGCGTTGACGTCGCAGAATTTTAATTATAATATTTGACCATTTAATGTTAGTAACAAAAATTTATTTCATAAAACACAATGCCGCTCGAGTGAGTTATAAGTTTTAGTTTTAGTGCTAAAGAGACCCCCGGCTCATTGCTTGCTGGAATGTACTTGAAGTGAAACTTCAGTACCGTCTGTAAGGACTTAATCATTCCTAGAGGGTGAACTTAACTCAAGATCTGATTACTCCCCTTGCAAAATATCACACCATTATCTCTGCGACACTCAGTCGATATTCTTACTCTACTTTGTATTGAACAAAATATACACATTTCTCAGTCTTGCATGTTAAAAAGGATTTGAAAGCATTTCTTACTGGTTTAAACACTAGCCACCTTCACACTTTATCAATTAAATGATGACATTTTATCTCAGGGACTACGTCAGCCAGCAGCTTGTTCCAATTTACAACGTTGGTCGTTTATTATTGGAATTTCTCGTGTCCTGCATCTGTATTTCCATTTTATTGACCCTGGAATAATAATGGTTATCCGGTCGGTCCCTAGTTATTCCGACGTTAGAACAATGTTGACTAATAATTGCACAATGTTTCAACCAGCGGCGACCCAAGGATATAAATGTGGTATTTCTTCAGTGCGTAGTTTGATGTCAAAGCCGAAAGCCGCAGTAGGTCGCTGTAAGCTCGCAGGCACCAGCACTCATTTGTCCCGGGACCGCGCGATGACGGGCGCTAATCAACACGAGACGAACTTTGCTGCAAATATACTAAAACTTTCATGTTTTTAACTAACAGCATTATTTATTGGTTGGTTGGCCGTTTGGCCATCATTTCATTAAGAGATGATTTGTGGTCTTAGATGGGGCACGCTTTCCTAGAAGGAACTTGTTCACTCAGGATTTGATGGCCCGAGATTGTACTCCACCGGAAAAGCATCCCGCATCGCGAGTTTTCCTCTATTGCAACTCGATTGTCTGTCAACGAGTTTCAAAGTATCTGTTTGGATACTCGTAATATTTTTATGATCAATACAAATACAATTTATCGGAGGAGTTATGGTCAGGAGTCTCCTTTATCTACTGGGCTTATAGTGATATCTGCTCATGTGTTAATGATCTGTAAATTTTCAGTACGCGTTCATGCGCTTTCTATCGGTTTTGTTTTGTGTCACCAGTTAATTTGTGACTTGAGGCTTAGATATTCCCTTACCCTTAGTCACAGATTAGGTAAGTATGTTACTTCGTAAACAACAATTACCTGTGGCACAGATATAATAATACTATACTATACTAGTACCTGTGGTTTGGCCGTACTGTACCCAAAGTGTGATAAAAAAATATAGTTTTTGATTTCCCATGTTCGATACATTTTGAAAAATTGGCTATTGTCCAAAAATATAGATATCAATTTTAATGGCATAGTCGGGTATGACACTAGTGTCGGCGACTTGAGTGCTATTACACATGATTTACATTTCCCGCAGGATTTTTAATGCGGGACCAAAGACAGATATTGCATGCACGAGACATTTCCATGTCACTTGTATATTTTAGCTACTTTATCATTCTAAACATTAATTTTCGATGATTAATATGCACGTCGGTCGGCCGTCTGGTCGGATTCTAACTTGACCCATTTATGAAAAGACATGGCCGGATTGCCAATTTATATTAGGGATAGGTTTTTTTTTAATGCCTCTTCCGCTCTTCCTGTTGTATCTTTTGTTCACTGATTGGAAGACATTGCGTGTTATTCAGATAACGGGGTCATAACGTGTTATCTGTAGGTCGGTTACTTACACGGTTTTTATCCGTTTTGTTGGTTTTGATTTTACATCATTTTACATCAATTTCAGCCGTTTAGACGTCAAAAAGTAACAGACAGACAGTTACTTTTGAATTATTAAAATATTAGTATGAATTCATGTTGATTCTGCTTTCTAGATCTAATCTATGTCTATCTCATCGTAAAGTATGTGTAGTTGACAATTTTAATAACAACGATGCCATTTTATCTCTCTAACCCCCGAATACTCAAACGCAACTCAGATTTAAGGATTCGTTCCCATGCGCGTCTTATGTGACGATTTTTGACAGATTTTCATTGAACAGCTAAAATTGCGACTTGAGTGATCTCAGTTGCGTTCGCGTACCAATTTGGCCGTAACACTCAAATAACTTAAGTAGGTACATTAAAAATAAAATAAATAAATAAAACACAGTTATACAGTTTGTTGAATAACTATTGGTTTATGTGCAAGATTAATAATGCGTGACTGAGGCGAGGCAGGATCCAAGCGTGCGTAACCTACACTTATGAGGCTCCTAGTAGGTTTGAAGATCACACACACTAAATTAAAGGTCTTTTTAAAAAGTAAGCTTATTTTATGAACTACACGCTACACTTTATGTTCATATCTCTACAGAAACCCGAGAGCATTATGTTGGTACTTGTCGAGCTTTGATTGCACCCAGTGAGCCGGCCGTGCCCGCTCAAAAATGCACGGGTGAATGGAAGCTACTCCAATGTTTCCGTACCCATGGAGCCTTGAATGAACTTTATTCTCTCGTGCTTGTGTTTCTTTTATCATTATTTCTTTGTTTACTCGATGGACATTTGGTTCATGTTTGTGTCTTCACGTCACGACCTAATGAGGCGATTAGTTTATCATTGCTTTCCCTATTAATTCTATGTCACGTGTTGATAGGATGGGTATATTGACTTGTTTGTGTTCTACGAAGCGTTTAAATAATGCGTTAATCTGTCAAGAATATGAGCGTTATTATAATTTATTGTATTGTTATTATGTCGTAGTTTTGTCTAGCAGTTTGCGTGACACAAATAACTTGTTAGAATATCTGATGCTCTGGAATTGTTTGTGTTTTCATTTTAAATGTTTACTGGCCGAACGCTTGCAATAGGTTTTTGGCGTGTTGAATCTGTTTTAAAACAGATCCTATCCCAAGTGATCAACGTGTAATGACTCTTTGAAGGTAAACTACTCAGTTTGTGCCTTGAGCTTGGGCCGTACAAGATAAACTAGCAAGCGGTCGGCATTGTTTACTCTGCTCGAGCATTTGCCACTGTTCAATGCTCTCACATCTCTATCTATTCAGCGGGTGAGCAAACCGTTGGCTAATGGAAAGCGGTCTTGTCGACAATCGCACTTCTACCACGTGTCTGGCGTTAATTATAGGTTCAATCAAAGACGCGTGTTTGCTTTCCTTTCTTTATCTTACAGTAGCTAATAAAACAGAAATTCTGCTTTCTCCATTATTTATGTTTTGTTTTTGTGACCTTTGTTTTAAATGCCGCAGTCTTGTCTAAGATGACCTTCTAAAATACCTACGATATGAATGATCATTAAGTCTTTAAGTACAAAAACGTGCTTACATTTGCTTTGAACTGAACCGACTATGATTTTAATAAGGTTTCCAATCTACCTTTTATGGGTATTGAATTTAATTAATTATGTACGTTACATGTATAGATTCTTGTCTAAAGTTACATAGGTAACTTAAGACACTACGAACACGTTTTATTATCAAGAACTCCTTACAACGTTTGAGTGAGCTATGAGCTCACTTCGGAAGTTGTGATTGATGGGCAGGTTTGAGAACTTTTCTTGAATAACTTACAAACCTGTCGATGTTGATCATAAACTCTTATGAACAAACTGAACAAAATATTTTGCTCTTAAAAAGCTTTTTTTTTCTTTGTAATAGGATTTTTCTTAAAACAGCCTAATGAAGTCAGGTTTGGTAACAGAAATCCCATAGTATTTATATAACACATGAATATTATAGGTATTATTATACTATTTTTATGCAGACAGGCTGGTGCTAGTCGTGAGAGCGGAGAGCAGAGGGGATGTAAAATATCCAATTTTATGCTTCAATACTTCTTCAAAGCAAGGACGTTCAGCAAAATGATATACCGGTCTAGACTAAAACAGTAGGTAAACAAATGAACCAATTGAAAAACAAAGATTCTAAATCGCCAGACCCAAATAAAGAACGAATAAAATATATTTTATTACCTTCTCATAAAACCGGCGGCGTTGTTATTAGGTACTAAATGCAGTATAAGTAATACATATTAAAAGCTACAGAAAAAAGGTCGATCTGTTGCAAGAGCGGGCAGATATTGGTGTCATGAAGTGAACAGCTACGGGTCGTTTCATTATTTGAATGACTGTAAATTATCATGATAATAGTTAAGTACACTACAGATACCCCGTATACACAATAATTATAATATCCCGGTCGAAATGTCCAATTGTCCTAATTAGAGCTTTAAAGTGGGTTTCATTGATTAATATTATATTACTTTTGTGTACGTTTAACAATCTACTAATCAATCAATTCAATAATAATTGTTATTGACAATTGTTTTGCCTTAAACTCTAATCTTACCACAGATCGAAGTATCCCCATTTAGAGCAACTATTTTATCCCCATATTCAGAGTTCTCAAAGAAGTAGTTTCTAGTGATGGGGTTTCGATACAGGGCGTCCCAAGACTATGCGGCATGAAGCGAAAGTACCTTAAATATTGTAGATATAATATTTTGCTGGACTTTATTTTATTTTTTAAAGTTAGTAATACTGCATTCAGAGATTTAATAATGACAAAAAATAATGATTCCTCTTGAGTAACATACTATCTTAAAAAAATAGAAATAACGTAAAATTTATCATTTAAATCAAATCTCGCCAACGTTTTCGCTTTATTCCTTTTTGTATAGCAAATTTTGCACGTTTCCCCATAAGAAGTAACCGCCATACGAAATTAAATCTTCGGTATTGACATAGTAATGAGTTTTAACTATAGGATTATTTGATTTTAATTAAGATTGACATGCATGATTTACCTGACCTTGAAATAACTACCTATCTATTAATTTAAACTAAATTTTTACCATTTTATATACCTAAATTCTTTTGCAATTGCCCTACAGGGTGCATGTACTATTTATCTAAGCTAATATTCATAATCTAAGCTGTATACAGGTACATGTGAGTAAAAATAAATAAATAAATAGGTACTATGTTACTTAAAAGGAATTATAATTTTTTGTTCATTCTTTCGATTGGCATCATAAATAAGGGGTTTTTTTCCACATTTGAGACGGTTCGATTCCCAGGCAAAGCAAGTAATTTTTAGAAAATATTTGTATGCAGAATAACTTAATTTTAAAATAAAATAGTCTCCTTTCAGCAAAATATCCTACCTACAATATTTAAGGTACTTTCCCTTATTGTTGCATTGTCCTGGGACTCCCTGTATAGTTTAGTACATCACTACGGAACTACGTAAAGCAAACGGTGCACCGCGTCTACAATATCATTGTTTACAATTACAATAAGTAATAAAATAACATCATTAAACACAAAAGTAGAAAAAACGTATTGTGCTCGGGAATTCCGCTATAGCATTTATCTGGCTCGCATCACTGAGGCGCGTTTTTTAGGGACTGAACGATGCAATGTAAACGTACTGATATACCGATTCAGGTGAATAGGGCAACTTATCCCAATCCAGAGAGGCGAATGAAAAATATTTGGACGTTTGCCAAAGTTGCTCGTTCGCGGCCGCTTCTGTGGGCAGCGCCCGGCGTCCCAACTCCTAACGTACGCCCCTCGTCGCGGACATTGGACTCGATTACTCCGGTAATGCAATACCTACCTGACGTGACACTCAAGTGCATCATATGCGTAGCATACTAATGATTTACGAAAATAAACATACACCCCACATTTTAAGATCTTTATTGCGAACTCACCGAACAAATGCACCGCCAAAAGAGGTACATGCATCTCAAACCGAGATTTACCATAGGGATAGGGATACGCGTGTAAAGTAATGTAAATGTTACAAGTTTGGGGTCCCTTAGGGATAGAAGCTCGGAGCTTCGAGGCGCAATATTGAGGATATCACTCAATGATATTTTAACAAGAACGCGAATCCATAGATGATAACGTTATAACTTTGTGTATTTCAGGTGAGTAACGGCAATGTCATCGACACAGGAACACCTACCCTACTGGTATTTAATATTTTTTTCTAAGCATGTACTAATTGTCGTGCAATCGTATTAACACAATAACAAGTAACAACACTAATCATAACCGTTTATATTCATCATCGTTCATTATTAACGGAATAACAATTTATAAGCTGATCTCATTCATAATCGGTCTGCAAAATTAATTAACCTCCAAGCGGATCACCACATGTATTACTAATCTACACCTAACACAGGTTCTGGTTAGTTTTAATTTTAGATAATTCACTGTAATTCCCTTGTTATTTTGTAAATCATCCTTTACTTTTTCTGGACTTCGATCCATGTTCGTGGAAAAGACATAGTACCTAATGAAATGATATAAAGAAATAAAAATAATGCTGGACTGGACAATCCACATACGCATCATCTAACCCCAAGCTAACTAAGTAGGTTCTTGTTATTCGTGGCTAAGAAAAATGTAACAGAAAGATTTTAACATTTCGCAAAGCGTTTCAAACTGCGGAGGCATTATCCTATAGTAAGCCTGGATGTTAGAAGTCCCTTCGGGTTCAAATATGTATTACCTACGTTAATTCTGCGTTACAAGCAAATTTCAGAGAAGGCTAATACGTGCCGACAGGAAAGGAGTTTCAGGAGATTCCGTATAATCCCTTTTTTCATTTCTTAGAGCTCAACCTTATCTCGTTGAGCCTGGATGTTTTCTCGGTAGCCAAAATTAAAGTAAAGAAAAGAACAAATTAGATTTCTGAATCTCTTGTTTGTTGTTTTATTAGTCTTATCGAAACATAAACCAGAATAAGAGCAAGATTGTACCCTTAGCGATGTCAAATTAAAGTTTGACATTGATGTAGATGACAAGAAACTGGCACACTCGGCAAGCTTTGATCTACTGGGGTAGCTAGTGGGCTAGCTATAAATTTTAAATCAAAGCTGTACCAACGTTTTTGTCTAACACCAGATATTTTAGTATTACACTTTCACTGGGTTATTAATCAAAATCAGTACTTGCATGTCTAGCAAGTTTATGTAAATACTTAGAAACGATATTAAACATGGGCTGGGACTGTGACCGACCGAGTATAGACGACGTACAGGATGCTGATGTTTTATATGTAAAGCATGTTTCGTATTCTATTTCCTTTTACGTAGAGCGAGTTAGCGTATTTAATGTTTAAATCTGGCTTTGCATGTTCGTGTATTAGATATATGAGTAGATACAAGTTCAGGTTTTGTATGGAGTCAAAAATAAATCCAATTCGTTTTAAAAAATCTAATTAATTCAATTTAATGAAGATTAGAATTTTATAGAAAACCTAGATAAATCATATAAATCGTTACGAATAATTCAGTATCGATTAAAAAAGTTGTTTTAGTTCAGATAACTACGATCCATATTTTTTTAGTAACAGACAGATGTTAGTATATATTAAGTAAATCTTAGCCAGTACACCTATTATAGTTAAATTCAATTATATCATTTATGTAGCAAGTGTGCGTAAACCACTAGTTTTATGCGATTATCTGTATCTGTCAGTCTGTAACATCTAATTGAAGGAGATCCAAAGATTCCAATCGAATCCAATCCTATACTTTGTCACCTTTGAAAATTGTCGTGTATCGAAGTACCCATTAAGTCCTCGCCTGGATCGCTGCCAGAGAAGGGGTATTATTAGCACGCCGACAACTCTGAGTTAATCAAGCTCAAATAAGATCAATATATCCCGTAGGTGAGTTGATAGTCTCAGGGCCGGGTGCCCGTCAGCCAGGATTACCAGGCGGAGCGGACAGGGATAGGCGATGCCTCGACTTGTTATATTAGTAAATTAACGCGAGATTACTGTCTCGCCATCTGCTCGTTTCAAATGACACGTATAAGCTCCCCGTAGGAATGCGTACGGTACGATACACATCCCTCATAGTTTTTCGCTGACTTTATACAGTGAATGCGGGCGTGTAATGAACTAATATTTGTCTAAAATCAGTTTCTAACTGTACGAGAACCGGTCTCGACGACAGTTCTTACGCGTTGAAAACTGGCTGTTGTTAGACTGTGGTAATAGGTAACTAGTTTCAAGAATAAAATAACTGCCAAGAGTGTGCCGGGTCGTATGTCTGTTCACATACATTCTTTAGCGATGCGTGTTGTTATGGTCAGTTAAAACTTTAAATAGCTCACGATTTGTTCAGTTATGTATTCTAAAAGCTTACATTATGTATGATAATTAAATGATCTCCATGTGATCTGTGGCGTGACTGCTAGCGTGAGATGACTGCATACCGTCTTGCTAGAGAAATTTGTAGTCATTGCGAGCAAGTGCGTCTATTAGTCATACATTGAAGGACAAAAAATATAAATACATGATAAGATAACATTTCTTTAAAAGTATCATGATATTTTATGTCTACTTCGTTTCGTTTTGTATTGTACAAAGCAGTGATTGTAGGTACTCGTGCAATGTACGTTTAGTAATGTAGTGAGTAGCACGTCTGTAGAATGTTTTATTAGGTGCTATAAACTGTACAAGTCTCCTTCAAATTGAAACAAAGTATCCCGGAATTCAGATTCCGGGGCCCATAAAGTACCAAACTACGCACCACTAGTCTTCATTTGGGTTTCGGTTAGGTTTTCGTCGTACAAAAACACAATATACCTAAATTGTATGTATATCTAAAGCACAACGCATTTTTTTAAGAATTTAACACCTGCAACATTGTAAACCTTGTTGAGGGTGGGGCGCGGGTTCGAGTCCCGCCGAAATCGTAAATCTTTGGGAACTTATTTAATTTTTTAAAACCTGCAATTTTACAGGCTTTGTGAAGTGGATAGGGATTGAAAACGGTTAATTAACGCAACCGGTGATGCGTTAAATAGGATTTACGTCGCGTCGTCGTGCATTATGAAAGAGATTGGCTTGCCTGTTTTCTCGATGCATTGCCAACCTAGTGCAACCTCTAACTCCTACCTACCTACGCTAATCCCATTGCTTTTGATGTAAACCGATTTCTCAGAAACCAATTTTAAGACTGCACGCTCCAACGGCCACCTATGATTTATTGGAATAATGGTTATTTTCGCGCTAAAAGAAAATAAACGTTAATACTTACAACAGAAACCATACAGTTTTAACTATCATCATTTCACTCGAGTTGTTTGAAGTGTTTTCAGAAATAACACAAACTCCTTTAGATGCGGTTACTCTCGTAATTTTAGCAACACCTACGGCGAACCTTCGATATAATGCAGAACTGGCTAAATATATCGGAAATGTGGCGGCCATATCTGTTTAGTACGGTTCCCGGTCGCGCGGCCGGCCTGAGACTCAATTTCCTTCCAACAAGAGTCTCAGGCTGGCCTGAGATAACCCTGAATATACTCACACAAAAATTTAACACTATTAGTACAACCCTACTCTACCAAAATTTATGATTCATTTTTAAAACGAACCTTATTTATGATTAGCTATCAATACGGTCGATTTGACATGGTAACACTAACAACTAAAAGCATCTTTGTAATCGAAGCATGTATGGTAGCCCAAAATAACATAAGTCACCTACCTGCTTATTCCTTGTGGAACGGAATGAATAGCGCAAGTCTCCATACGAGTATGATTTGCATACATAACTAAGCCACGTACGCATGCTGCTTACTAATACAATAACGATCGATAGTCTAATTGCTTTATGATATTTACTTAAATTTGATAATTAAATATAATCAATGAAGTATGTATATAACAGTTATTAAAAACTAATTGTATTATTATGCACTGAACATTCGGTGCTAAAATTTATATGACCCTGCCAGTTCTCAGTTTTTGACGGTGGTCGGAATAAGCTAAGCTCTTCTCCGTATTAAGGTGAGGATCAATTGAAAATTTTAAAATGTCTGCTCAGATAAGTGACATCGTATCGAAAACGTTAGGTTTCTTCTCTTATCTCTTCCATAGGCACATTTGTCGCGTTATTCTATCGCCATAAAACGTCTCGATCAGATGTAATCAAATATTTATTGATTCCGGTAATTCGCTGAGCACAGTAAAGAGCGGGCGCGCCGCGCGCTCGGCTCTGTTGCCAATGCGAAGTGTTTTAGGGTAAAAGACAATTTATTGATGGGCCAAATTGCTACTTGGGAAAGGGCTATTTCTGTAAAAGGATCGAAGTCACACAATTTTTCCTTTGATGAATAATTTGAATGATGGTCTTGGCAGATGGTCCTGAAAGCGGTTTGTATTGTTAGAAGGGATGCTTTGACGTTCTGAAATCGCATTTCTCCAACGAAATTGTATTATTTCCTTCGCTTCATTAATTTTGCGTAGCGTTTAGGCTTCACTGTAAATAAAGGTATGTATCGATTGTGCCGACTAAAGGTTTGTTGTAGCTTGTATTATAGGGATGTTCGGTGTAGGCACTCGTTCAGCTGAAGTTAATAAATAATGAAGCGGTGAGTATGCCGGATATTGGCGCGGCCGACATGCGGAGCGCGGAGCGTACCGCTGCTCGGCGGAAGAGGACCATTTCGACCGTTTACGAGCGAACTCTAAATCCCCACTTCCATTGTCGCGAGTAGATGCTGTCGGATAATGCCCTTTTGGCCTCGCTTCTATTAGTTTAAATTCCCCATTTGTAGTTTATTGAAACACTTTAGCATTGTATAATTTTCGCCCGCGTACTTTGTGAAATGTACAGGGTCATTTCTCAAAACTTTTGTCAAAACTCAAACTTTGTAATAGATTTGGAAAATGTACGTTTTGAGAAATGTACAGGGTCATTTCTCAAAACGAACATTTTCCAAATCTATTACAAAAGCTAATTTACATACAACACACACAACCCTTCCAATTTTTTCTACTGCGGAGCTCTTTTTGAAACTCGTAGATAGTCTGCTAACAACAGCTCATCCAAAACAGTTATTCACTCGCATAAAGCAGAGCAGCGGCAGATTAGAAATGTAGGCACAGATGAAATATTATTACTTCGTAAACGTAGGTAAAGTCGGTTAAGTTCTATATCATTTTCTTTGTATGTTTGCCCAACCCCAAATTGTATACCAGAATTCAAGATTAATTTTAAACAGAACATTAATGACGTTGCTCTGGAGCTGTTGCCGTCGGCCGGTGAGCCACGTGTGGGTTAATGCAATAACTAACACGTTAATTACACCTGTCATCGTTACTCTGCGTTGCTTATAGTTAGTGTATTGTATATAAATCCTTTCACCACAAATTAACAAGGAACCTGATTTTCAGTAGAGCTGTGTTAGATTTAATAAAATTAGCGTTAACTAAAGGCAGCAGAAAATGTTGATATACATGCATAACGAGGGTAGGTAAGGTATCGGTATGAGGGTGCTGGGCGGAGGCTGCGCGCTTCGCTAAGCACTGTAAATACTCCCCCGGTCACGTAGCGCTGCGCTGCTGCAAACTGTTGAATATTAATATGAAATAATATTCAACACAAGAAATTCCCTGAAACCAAAACACGTGCTTGAGTGGGTAAATCTCGGATAACAGTATAAATTTTGGTTCATAGGTTTTTGTATCGCGCTTTGGGAGGATAGAGTCGTAGGGGTAGGAGGTAGCGTTCTGTAGAAAACGATAGTAGTGGCCTTTTTTTGGGTTGCCTCGTGATGAATGAAGACAACGACATCGTTGTTACCTACCTTTAAATAGATCAGTACACTACCATGACGATCAAAACACTTAAGTACTCAATCTTACCGATGGATATGATACCTATATCTACACTACCGAAAACATGTACCGCCAGTATAAAACAAAATAAGGTTATTTTGACTAGTAAAGAATCATTCTCATAAATGCTTTTGTGAGAACAGCCTATCCAATTAACGTGATGAACCGGGAAAGTTATCGCACACCTACCTAGTACCTACCAATCGAACCTCTGATTATCATATAGATGCGGTTTCATTATCCTTTTTTGGAAAAATTGCTTTCGAACAGAATTTTAATCTCAACTCCATGGGAATCCAAACAAATTAATAGGGTAAGGGATATCACGATCGCGCAAACAGGAGTACCTAAACTTGAACTAACAAAACAAAGTTTATCGGAACCTTCCAACGACGACGCTTGGTAAACTTTGCTTTAGACTTAAGATTAGGCAAGTACTTACTGTCGTAAGAAGTGATGAAGGGACAATGAACACATATTTTCATTTGTTAAAAAGTGAAAATTTTCTGAAACTTAATACCAATTTGCAAATAATTTTCGTTATATTTTATAAGTGAAGTGATTAACGCCAAGAAGTGATATTAGTAAAGTCAAGTCGTACATGACATGTGTACCTGCCAGCGAAAGTAATCAAAACGAA
Source organism: Eupithecia exiguata (assembly GCA_947086465.1). Taxonomy (NCBI): domain Eukaryota; kingdom Metazoa; phylum Arthropoda; class Insecta; order Lepidoptera; family Geometridae; genus Eupithecia; species Eupithecia exiguata. Next base: position 6,984,755 of record OX352230.1, on the reverse strand, counting down.
GCTGGTAGGTTCAGCTGTACAACTTTTCTCATTACTCACCGAGCGCTGGTGTTTTCGACCAGTCTGGCATTTTGAGTACCTAGTAGCATGAGCATACACTATACAACTCCAGCCGAAGTTATCATGACTGTGAAATTCTAAATCACAAACGAGTTTCTATATCTACCTTACCCGGAGAAGAGTAAGCGTAAAGAAAGCATATTCTTTAAATTATTGTTCCACTGTATGAGAATTTATCAAGCTTCCTCATATGGTTTTCTACCTTACCCTGAGTAGAGTAATCGTAAATAATATTCTTTAAATTATTGTTCCACTGTATGAGAATTTATCAAGCTTCCTCATATGATTTTCTATCTACCTTACCCTGAGTAGAGTAATCATAAAGAATATTCTCTAAATTATGGTTCTACTGTATAAAAATGCAAGCTTCCTCGTATCATGAATTTTCAGATAGCAAACATAGCAATAGTACTAAAACTGAGCTCTCCAGATGGCTGTTTTGTTTGATCGGTATTCGGATGACACATAACGACTGGGCGCTCTATCGAGAGCACGATGCCTGCTATTGTGGCGCGTTCAATTACATTTAATTGGTCTTGATATAATTACCTAATTGTGAACTGGAAAGAGCTCATCACTAGACGTAGGACGCGATGCATACACCTATGTACACACCACTTAAGATGCAAAGCTAAACAGTGTTTAAATATTAAATTGAAGTCATTGTCCATTTATTACATACTAAAATATTGACATGCTAACCCAACATTCACGAGGGCTAAGAGGAAAAAATACAGCAATGTTTAAACAAGGTTCTTTTAAGCTATTTTCGGATTTTATTAAGGATTTAAAGCATTACAGCCATTCCCGTCTTTCGTTTACATTACTACAGATTTAGGAGTAAACGGGACTTGAAGAGAGGCCGTTGTTGGAGATGAATCGCAGACGCTCTATAAAAAGTATGTTTGTTTACGCGACTACCGGATGCGTCGGGTGGTGGCCTACCACGTGTATAACGAAATAAGTAGTCATTATCATAAGCTCTTTGGTATATTATTTCATAATAGATTCTACCCGCGGCTTCTCTCACACGCCTATGTATAGATACAAAAGTAGCCTAATATATTTGTTATTCCAGTCCAAATCTTTGTGTGCAAAATTTCATCCCGGTCCATTCTGTTTTGGCGTTGTATTAGGCAAAACATTTTTCGGCACAAACTTTCGCCTTTATAATATACTAGCAGCGCCTTGCGGTTTCACCCGCGTAGTTCCCGTTCCCGTGGGAATTCCGGGATAAAAAGTAGCCTATGTTCTATTCCAGACTATAATCTATCTCCGTGCCAAATTTCATCCAGATCCGTTCAGCCGTTCTGGCGTGATAAAGGAACAAACATCCATCCATCTATCCATCCATCTAAACTTTCACGTTTATAATATTATATATATAGTGAGATTGTTAAAGAGATTATTTGCTAAAAATAACATTTGAATGAATTTATTCAAGTCTCAAAACCCAAGTGATCACAAACACAGCACAAAAGAAGCGTCTTCAAACGGATGAGGCTCTCTTGAAAGTCTGATATTGATTGAGTTACTAGACTTGAGATACTGAGCTGAATATTTATTGTTGTAGTTTATTTATTTGATTATTGCTAACACGTTTCGTGCACAGAGAGTATGAGTCACGAGCATTGTGTCGTGGTTGTGTAGCCATAAATAGCAGGAGTAAGTAGAGGGGTGCTGAGGAAGGCAGCTCGACACATGTTTTCAAATCATCGCCCGCCGCCGCCGCGCCGGACCAGTGCAGCGGTTGGTTGGACAATTAGAACTCCACGAAGTACCCTTCGTTCTGGCACAAGAGGGCCGAGACATCCCACTCGCTCCATATCTTGCGTGTGTCGTCGCGACCACTTCATGACATTCTGCTCACAAATTTTATCATATAATTTTATTCACGAGTTTTGATACTTACAAATAAATATCCTCGCATAGCGTAGGGGTTTTATATTATTGTTGAGAGACATTACACAGTAGGAGAGATAGTTGAGAGATTTATCACTTGATTTATTGTTTCGTACAAAATAAATTTATTTAAAGTGCCGATTTTATTGCCTAAAGAATTTCCTGTCTATTCTTCGAAAATCAATCGCGGTCATTAAAATAATGTCAGCCAAAGGCAATATTTTTTTTTCACATTCTCATTTCCAGACGGAGCTTAGAATTTCATTCTATTCTCGGTATCGATTAAATGATATCCTGCGAAGGAATTTAATAACCCTTTCTTGTTCACCTCAATAAACATTTAACACAAAAAATAAAATAGAAATACTATTTAGTTATTCCTCTGAAGAAATACTTGGAAAAAGCATTTTAGTGTTGGCTTGAACGAATCCAAATAAGACAAAACAAGGAAATCTTTTCTATAAGACTTATTTCTCTTTCAGAATTTTGAAAAAAGCTTTGCTTTATTCAATCTTTTGCTATCCTGTGTAGTACAATAAAGTCGGTGGGTGGACGGATAACACGCTGCGACTGTACTGTACCAATTGCTTTGATTAGCTACTTCCTAATTTTCTCATTTCCCGTGTTATATCTCATGCTCGTACCGCAAAACACGAACGCGATATTCTACGGTTTATAAAATCGATCTTTGAGACTAAATTAAATAATATGGTTCGTTAAAAGCAGCGACTAATTTCTCGGTTCGATATTTAAATTTTGTTTACAAAGCTTTTGTGTTGAGCCCTTTGATAATTAATAAAGAGATAAGGTATATTTTTGCAAAGGATGGAAATGCTCGTTAAATTCGACGCCTACGGACATCACTTTTTTAAGGACAGGAGCCCCTGACCCGGGATTGGTCTGTTAGATTCTGTTCGCAATATAATTTTGCCGGTGGGCATTTCGGACAAAATAAAATTGGGCCGCGGGTGTGTTGAAAACAGGTTGCTTTAATGTGAATGCCTGGAATTGTTACTGTGTCCAATGTCCAAAAACAAAATTGGTACATTGTAATAATGTCCACTGTTCTAAGTCGATTGAAATGTTTTACCCTAAACTTGATTCATTGCGGCTTTCGTTGCCACCGCCGCAGCTAGACATCATATTATTTGAAATTAATAAATCCCAAAAATTTACGATCTCGACGGGATTCGAACCCGCACCTTCCCCTTCAGCGCAGGGTTGCTCTTTTTCCAACTAAGCTACGTGATCTTATCTAGTCGACCCGAAAATCTTTGGGAGTTCTTTCGGCACTTACGCCGTCAGCGCCACCTACAGAGGAAACAATGAAGTTATCCAATTCTGCTCAAAGACCAAATTTACATTTAGTTCTTTGACGAGAGGTTTTGCCGTTGCTTGATTCTAAGGTTTTTTCAAGCAACGGCAAAACCTCTCGTTGAAAATAATAGCTTAGTTGAAAAAAATAGCAACCCTGCGCTGAAGGGGAAGGTGCGGGTTCGAATCCCGTCGATATCGTAAATTTTTTGGGATTTATTAATTTCTTAGAAATTACCTAGAGTAATATAATAAATAAAAACCTTAGAATCATATTATTTGGCTAATATGTATTATATTATAGGAATAATAGGATATTGCGTAGCAAAACCCGACTTCACTGCCCAATAAAACAAAAAAGTACGTCAAGCAAAAAACGTTTAGTGTAGGCATCTCATTCCTTATCGTAAAGCAGTTTTTAGAACTTGATTCTCGGGAATGTACAGAATCTACGCAGTTTTGGTGCGATGCAACTCGAATTTTGGCACGAGCTCTCTACGTCAATAATTCGAATCGCAGCCTAGAAACGTCAACTACACGGGGCTTATTTATTACGACAGAATTAGTACATATACATATACCTCTGATGTCCCTGAGACGAAATTCTTGATACGCCCGTAGATTTGTTGACTTGGTTTCGGGATATTTAGAATGAATGTTAATGTCCAGCGATACGTTCACAGCTTCGCACGTATAACGCGCGCTAACCTAGCAGGTGTGAAATAGTGTTTATAATTGAGATTGTATTAAATTAATTCCAGCACATGGTGGGAACCGGAATGAGTCCGTTCCCCGCCGCGGCGGCGGCAGCGGCGGCGGCGGCGCAGTATGCAGCAAACGGCGATGCCTTGTCGGTGAAAGCCGAGGGCGCGCCGCAGTCTGCCCAGCCGCCCATGGTGAAGAGCGAGGGGCCTCCTCCACAGGCCCCCTTGCCGCCGGCTAACTATTCACCGCAGCCTCAACAGCACCAGCCTAGTTCTTTAGATAATCAGAATACCTCAGTAAGTTCACTTTAGGCTTGATGATATTTTATTTTCATTGTCTTTACCATTATACTTTCATGAACATGACATTGTATTGACAGATAGCTCAGATTAGGTATAAAATGATTTCAGCAGAGCGACGGTGACAATAGCGAAGATAACACTCCAGTAAGCGTGGCAGCGGCGGTACAGCAAGCGGCAGCAGCGGCGGTGGCACAGCACGCGGCGGCGCAGCAGGTGGCGGCGGCGCATGCGGCAGCTGCTGCTGTCTCCGCAGCTGTCGCTAACGCCGTCAACCAGCCCCCCACCTCCCCGGAGAAGACGCTAGTACCCGTCTCCCAGGCCTCACAACCCAAGCGATTACACGTCTCCAATATACCCTTCCGGTTCAGAGATCCCGATCTCAGAAATATGTTTGGCGTAAGTATTGATGCTATACAAAGCTTTCACAACACTGCATGCAGCCCTGGTTTCTCCCGAATAGTATAGTCGACCAAAAAGTAACTGGTATCGTTTTACTTTCAGCAATATGGCACAATTCTTGATGTAGAAATTATCTTCAACGAGCGTGGTTCCAAGGTAAGACCTAGTTAAGACATTTGTCTGTGGCCCGCTGAAACCCTTCTCGGCAAGGGTTTCAGTAGGCCTCTGCTGTGATCTCTTACATTCTTATTTTATGGCAAATAGACAGCAGCTTTATGCTGATTACTTTGGCTCGAACTTATATTATTTACTCACATCTTATTCTTATAATAAAAAAAGTTACTCACTTAAAAGATGCAACAAATAACAGCAAGGTGCAGTCTGTGTGTCATAAACCTAAATTGTGTATAGCATGAAGCAATAAAGATGTTTATTTCTATAAACGGAAAACTAAGTCATAATTTTATGCAATGGCCCCATAGATTTGCTTGTTTATTAAATTTTATGTCTTTATTGCTTTTATGCTGAAATAGAATTTTTGGAATAAGTAATAATTTTGTTATAAATAATTATTCCTCAAATTCATCACCTATTTGTCATGTTACGGGTCTTCTTAGCTATTGATGTTGTAATTTATTTTATTTCTTATATAATAGGTTCATAACTTGTGTCAAAAACATAATCTGTGACGAGTCAGTAGCTAAAAAGAAACGTGCGAAATATATTTTTTCAATGATATTTAAATTGCTGCCCAATCCCAAATTTAATGTGTATCTACCCAAATTTTAACTTTATCTAGTTAATCCAAAATGATTTTCATGATTATACGACATACTTGATTAATTTAATTCTTAATTGACTATTTAACTTAACATAATTCTGAAGGCAATGGGCTTAGTTAAATTTAATTGATTGTGTTTGAAACAAACTATTCTTTCTCTTAGCATATTCTTGGTTTTAACGTTTGGTGCAGTATGTCTAATTGCATTGTATATTATCATTTAATTTTATGTCTACCTTTTAATTTTCAAGAAACTGAATTATATTTTTTGCACCTTTGAGATATTTTTAATATCAGTTTTATCCTTGTCATTGACCATTGTGCTCGCAACGGTTTTGTTTTTAATGATTTTATAATATAGAAATGTTCTCTAGTACCTACAAAGAAATAAGTCAAGGGTGCAACTATAACTTAGAACATAACAATGAATTTACACATTTTATGATACTCAAAAAACAACTCACTGTAAATTTTAAAAAAATTGAGCAAATGACTTTATTAAAATAATTTTTATAATAATTGATTGGATTGAACGCTTTTTTCGTGTTTTCTGCTTTTCTTGTGTCCGTTTGGTGACCGCCCCCAAGTAGTCCATGCTCGCTCATTCAAGGAAGGTTACTTGTAACATTGAATCAGTGCAAGGAAAGTAATTTTTCTCTTTGAAGTTTTAGTCCCCAGTACTTAATTATTTCTTTAGTCTCACATTGGGATTTGCAGTATTAGAGAATGTTGCATCGTCACTATAACAGCTGATTTCCTACGTCATAATGCCAGGACAGCTCTATTATACATCCATCACTAATGAAGGTTTTATGTCTCATCCAAACTGCTCATGTTGTGACCTTTTAAATTATTTACTCATAATAAGTAACAATACTTAACAAACAACTTTCAAACTTTAATTATTACGAGTCAGTTCTTACTTCTGTAAACTTAACAATAAAGTCATTGTTCCCCTAACCGAAAAAGTTTAAATTTACTACCTACTTTGCTTGGGCTCATTATTAACAGGGTTTCTTGTTTTGCAACTCCTTTGATGTGTAGTTTGGATGAAAAATCATTTAAAATTTTCAATGATTGAATGTCCTAATATTATTTTGAATTGTTATGAAATTCGTTTAGTCATAGCTTTATTAACCAGGGAAACACCAAATAATTGTTACTAGTTTTGGGCATGCAGTAATTACCGCTGAACCTCAATCCGCAAGATGTATTAAAAAGTTAGAGCATTTTAATCTAGTATGGTGCATTTTAGTTTAGAGTTTCTCGAATGTCTTCTGGCTTGTTCTCGATTGAAGTCCGTTTTCGATTGTCAGAGTGCTTGCTGCACTCTGTGCGTTGTATGTTTAGATGATGATAGATGGTCTTCTTTGTGTAGGTCTTTCTGCCCACATCTTTTTTGTATCTATTTCTCTTTCTCTCTGCCCAAATCATTGTTTTCCTATATATTTGCACTCAGAATGGTAATAATAGAGCTGTCATTGCTTTGTAAGTGTAAGCGTTTCGTACAATCAGCAACTTGATTGCCACTTTCACGACTTGTTTCTTCCACTGTATCGTGTGCTATGCTAGCTGCTTTTTGTACCTATGGGTTTATATCACCATGTTTTGACAGTTTGTAGAATTTATGAGCACAATACTCTGATTCAATTGCTCTTACTACTGATGTAATATCTGATCTGTAGTAGGTAAGAGAAACGGAAAATCCGGGAAATAAGTATTTTGTAAATTTGTTATGAAACCTGCAGTAGAAGATACCTACTTGTGAAAAGATGTGTAAAAATGCTTATGATTTTTGACTACTGCTTAGTATGGCACTGTATGTTATCGCACTATGTCTTAATGCAATACAATTTAATAATATAAACTCATGTAGCCATGAATCGATTGTTAATTATACATAGCATACCAAAGGCGGTGTAGATTATACCTTCACTTACGATTAGACATCTTTTAATTCCACAATCACTTGTGTCTATTGCCTTCATTACTAGAATCTTGTTCGGTATAATTGTATATTTCAAAGTAAATAGCCGCTATACTGTTCCTTGCAATTTAGTTTATGCATGAAAGGTGACTTTCAGTATACATAGAACAAAATGCAGCTAACATTACACCAAATTAACTTCATTCTGGTAGTGTCTGTGAGATGTACTAGAGAGTTGATTAACTCGTCGACACACCACACTACAACTCTCCTACCTTATAGTACAGACTACTAGGTCGAGCGTCGATACATTGATTTATTGTAATCCAAACGCTTATGTGTACCCATTCAGCTAGAAAACGCTCAAAGTATCAACGTAATCAAATATTATCCTCTCGATATATTTCACTAGAATTATTTAAATAAAGAATATGCAATGCATAAATGTTAATTTTTGTTGCACGTTGTTTTTTGAGCGACGCTGTTTTTAATGCATGTTTTGTCTGTCTTGCATGCAGGGATTCGGTTTTGTAACATTCGCAAATAGTGGTGATGCGGAGCGAGCACGAGAGCGTCTTCACGGCACCGTGGTTGAGGGCAGAAAGATAGAGGTGTGCATGACTCAATGAATACCATCCGTAGCACTATGTAACTTATAACATCCCGCTCCTACGCCCACCGCCCACCGCAACCTGCGCTCGTCTGCTCTGTAGTTACTGTCATGCTAGCGTGCCAGGCGCGGCCAAGCGCCGCCAAGCGCCAGGCGCCCAAGCCCAAGCGTCCGCATATTAGCACTAAGTATGCCACACTCTAATCCACAAACAAACCTTATTTATTTTGTCCCTTTACTCTCTAGACGGTCATTTAAAATGCCGATCGAAAGAGAGAGTGTCTCACAGAGAAATGTAGACAGAACCGTATCGTCACATTGCCGCAGAGGTAAGATACAACACACAATTAATATTATCTAAAAGTATATGAATCCAAATCCCTTTCTATCCAGTCCACATATAGTCGAGTAATAAAAGACACAACTTGGTATTATCCCAATTCAAATTTTCTTGAGCAGTTCCCGAGTGACCTACCTAATCCAATACACACAACTACATAGACTTATGTTTGTTGGTACAAACAATACCTACATAATAAGGCCTTTTGATATCAATTTCCATCAGGTGAGGTGGCCTACACAATTTCCCACAATTAATGATTTATGAAACTACCTATAGATTACTTTTGAGATATAAATTTACAGTAATATTTTTTTTCATTTGTAATTTTTTGATAAAATCATATCTAATCAAATTAAACATCGATGGGTTCGATTCCCATTCTGAAGAACATTTTTCTGTGTTCATTTATAAAGATACAGATATATTTTCCATTTGGACCCCGAGATTATATAATCTGACTTATTTTACTTCAATATCAGGTTAATAATGCTACGGCGAGAGTCCAGACAAAGAAACCTCCGACGGTCCCCAACGGTAAGCATACCAGATGTACCTATTGTCACAACATAAATCCATCATGAATACCTAAGACTTTTCTGTCATTTAACATGTTTAATAAAATTTGTCCTAAAGCTCAACCATTACTAACACCAAGCCAAAAATTAAGATTTTAATCTGCCACCTCATGACCTCTTTAACACTTGTTTGACCAGGCCGGTCATCTAAAACATTCTAGGTCGCAAAAAAATTCACGTCTCTGATTTTCGGGATGTTGTCAGGTTGGATACCAATAGTGTAAAACCAAGTTTGCAACTTCGAAAGACCTGTGTTAACTTCGTGTTACTCGTAAATGATTGCAATAAAGTGTTTCTAATCTAATAATCTGCAAATTTCTAACTTTTCTATAAGACAAAGAGCTGAGATTGCACTCAAATTGTCGCTAATTGTCTCTTCTCTAGAAGTGTCATGGATGACTTTGCCGTAGAATGCATTTTTTAGAAGTTGTAAGCCAAAAACTAATAAATGTATGGTTTTACCAGCACCACGAAGTTGGCTAGTTAAAGGACCTGTTCCTTCGAAGTTGTAAACTTGGTTTTACACTGTTGGTATCTATCCTAACAACATCCTAAAAAAAAACAGAGACGTGAATTTTTTTACGACCTAACGCGATTTTTGTGTCTACGGTGACTGGCCTATTAATGCATCTTGGATTTTTCTTTTTAATCCATCAGTTATTCTGGCTAGAAATGGATCAGTTCCCACTGTGGGTGAGACAGCTGAATTTGTAAAAATCAATGTTGTCCATGCCATGTCAATGTACCTCTACGTGTTGGCTAGATCTGTTGTCTGAATGCAATTAGATGAATGCTATTTAGAGAATGAGTCCACAGCCAGCTGCCGGAGACAGACTGCGCCCGCCATTTCACATTCACACTGTTAATTACGCAATTGGCATTAATCTACCATAATAATTCTAAATACCAAATTTTTACAAATTTAGTCTACAGAGTTGCCTGTCTCCGGCGACTCTATTGCCTGATCAAGTTAAACACTATCCCAAGTTCCACAATATAGCCGCTTAGTGGTCATAACACAGTGTGTTATGCTTTATATGAAATTATATTCTTGTTGCATACCTATATATTTTCTGAATGATTGTATGTGCCTTCAATCTTGCACTGTTCATATTTCATTTATGTAGTGGAGAATGTGTTCTTCTATTGCCTTTATTGTCCTAGAATTATTAGTTATTTAACGTGTTTAGAATCTCATCAAAACATTTTCACTTTGTTTCAGTGTGTGTACAATGGCCTGAAGGTAAGATACCCTTGCAGAATTTTCGTATGAGATCCTTTGTTAAACACACTAAAGCTTTCGCGTTACATTTATTATAACATTCATTCGAGCATGAATTTATTTATGTGGTGGGAGTTTGCGGTTGATTAGAACTAAAAGTACTGCTCGATCAGAATTTGAATGTCGTCGATTGAATTGAAAGCATTTTGCAAGAATCCAAAGGCCATGCTTCCTTAGAGCAGAAGTCAGCGGCCACCTGTGATGTTGCGCCGGCGCGGGCGATGTGTGCGTAGACTAGGCGCGGCCCGCTCCACCGTCATGTGGCATGACATTCCCGTCTCGATGTGAATCGTGTTCTAAATTTATTATAGACGTCTCGTTATTGAATCGCATACTAGTGCACAATGTAATAGTACCATAGATAGTATAAAATATTCATTAACTCTTTTCATATTGCTTTTTCCAAATTTTACTAAATCGTAAAACTAAGTTGGTGCTGATAATCACCAAGAGTACCGGATGCAGCCGCATTCTGTCAGTGTCTTCGGAACGAGCAGAGCAGGTCTGTCTTTATAACGGGACGCGGTCTGCATACCTTGTCGCTTGCTGCCTGCGTTGCCACCTTAACTGTTAAATCACAAATTGAACACACCGCAAACTTTAAAATAACTCTCCGTTTAGTTGATTTGATAACCTTTCGTTGTGGGAAAGGAAATGCAGTTGTTGCTGTCTTTAATGTTTTGAGTTCACCGTAACTCTCTAGAAAAAATAATTTGTAAACCATCTCATACTGACTTAAAATCTAGAGACAGATGAGTTTTTGGATTGACACGGATCGAAAGAGTTCCTTGAACAGACCGTTTATAACAGTGCTGTCAAGGTCTACGTGGAAGTAAGCCTGTAATGTATAGTATCCCACTGTGCTTGTTGTCGGATGCAATAAATATAAGTGTTGGTGGCAACTCGGAGCGAGTGGTGTAGCTAGAGGTGTGCTCAGGGCTCCGGGTGTCCGGCGTGACGTGGCCGTGGCTGGGCGCCGCCGCTCCGGCGGCCGCCGCGGCTCCTCCGCTCGTGCTGGCCCCGCGCGCCGCGCAGCGACGCAGGTACCCCGCATGTTAGCCCTCCGCTGTGTGTTGCATGTAGCCCCCGGGAGTGTGGCGGCGCTCCGCGGCGCCTCCGTCGTGCGCACCCGCTCCCCGCGCCCGCACCTCACGCACGTGCCGATGGCGCACCCGCATCCGCATCCGCCCCGCGCCGCCTACGCATCGCCGATGCACGCATACGCACAGTGAGTACTCACAACACACAATCTATGCAGGTAACACTTCATTTAAACTTTCAAATCATTACTTTAAATATCAATATTAAGAAGCTCTCGAACTTTATTTCGAGAGCTTATATATTATTATAACAGAGCTCTGTTTATCCGATGATGTTATTAATGATGTATCAAAAAAATGTTGTAATACATAATAGAAAAGTATTTAATTTTCTATCTTAAAAAGAGGAGCTTTCTTTGTTTTTATGCCCTTAGATATTTATACGCTATGTAAGAGCCACAAAATGTTTAAGCTTCACCTAAATGTGCTCTTGAAAATTATGTTCAAAGCACAGGAATAGTTGCAGAATTGAGAGTACATATGAGTATAAGCAGTAGGCACATAGGATATTTTTTCTTTGAAAAATGCTGCATAGATCGTGTTGGCACTGCACCGCAATTTCATTAATCGCCCTGACCTACTCATATCCCAAACCTTAAATATTTCCTTACTGGTAATACTTCTGGGGTACAAGTACCCAAGCGGTAAATTAAATTTGTCTTATTTAAATCTTAATGACCTCTCTTTGGTCAAAGAGAACAGGTAAACCGCAGTCAAATCAGCACGGTTGATCGTCCGAAATTAAATCTGGTAAAAAAAGTTATAGTAGGTAAACTGAGTCCTACCGACTTTTATAAATAATCACGTCAATTCATTATATGGGTTGTAAGTTTTCAGATTTCAATAACTTATTTCTTGGTCAAAAGTTCAAGTCAAATTATATATTATACATTATTTATTATCGAATAAGAAATAAGGTGTTATTGATTTTCTCTTCACTTCAATCTTATGTGTGCAATACATTTTTGTTGTGCCGCTCTACATCTAAATAAATAAATAATGCTGCACAATTCACACAGCATTAAGATTATAATGCGATTTTAGATACATGTTGATAGTTACATGTAAAGCTAAGCACAACATTGAATTTCTTACATAATTACTATTGCCGGTCCGGAACTGAGTAACGTCTGGCCAAACATTAACAAGATTGATGTTATCAATTATCATTTATGGAGAAAAATGCCTACTTGATAATGTAATTGTATAGGTGTAATATTTCTTTCAGAACTCAAGACCTCTTTTTGTACCACACGAATTGCAATCTATAACTACCCAAACCTTACCCTTCGCATCCCTCTCCTCACCGGTACGAATCAATTAACAACAGCACCAAGTACTCGTAACATAGATTAGCAACCATCGAATTAATCATATTTGTCACTAACTCAATTATTAATTTAGTATTGCAACTGGTTGCCTTAGCTCAATAGTTCCTAGTGCTTCTTCTATATCTTTCTGTACAAATAATATTAATATGTGGTTCTTTGTAATTCTTACTAGTGTATTGAAGTCTTTCTCTCTATATGCATCATTTCTAGACTATATGACTGTCTGCATCTTATGTTATGAAGAGCATACTGTATGATTAGAATGCCAAACATTATTGTTGTTAATAGTAGAGCTTTCAATATGAATTGACAGTTATAATGATGTTGTCTTTTTAGGTTAATAAGATACTTCATTAATGTGTTTCGGTTCGCAGTGTGTATTACGACCCATTCTTAGCAGCGGCTGCAACGGCTGACTCCAACTACAGACTACAGGTGAATATTGTTTTTTTTATGTTAATAAGAATCATCGCCTGCGATGTGCATTGAATACCTATAGCTACAAACCGTGGTTGAGTTGTGTGGAGCCGTGACGTGGCTGTGTGTTGTTACAGGCGGCGAAGCCCGCAGCCGAGGTAACCCCGCCTCTGGCGCTCGATAACCGACTATCTGTATCTATCGCTTCCCAATTCATGTCCACCACGCTAGTATAAGTTTGTTATTCATCGTGGAGTGAGTGCTGGGATTTTGTTTGCTCCTTATTATATTCGTATAGTCCTATTGGTTGATTGGTAATCCACCGTATTGCCGGGTGCACATTGTGTTTGTGGTAACCGAGACGGTGTGCACGCGCGGTCGGGCCGGCCCGCGCCCATTGCTTTCTCTTGCGTTTTCCTTGTTCGTTGTTGGTATTTGTGGTGGGTGATTAGTTTTAGGTCTTTGCGCAAGCTGTGAGATGTCTCGATCAGATGCTAATCTTGATATCATGCTCCTAGTAGAACATTGAGCCCACAAATTAATTGCAACCTTCGAAGTTTGAACACTAACAATCACGAAAAAAGTAGATAGTTATATTATAATCATTGGTACGATCTAACTTGTTCTTGTTAACTATTCTAAATTCACGCATTCGTATTGCATGCTCATTATTATCATTATTGTTCACAGTAACAAGCATTCTCTGTATGATCGCTAGGTAAAACCTGCATTACCTATCGACTAGAAACTCTGTGGGTAATTGTGGTTTTGCAAGCAGAAATAAATCATATCCATTTTGTAGGAAACAGTGCCAGGAAAGCTGCATGTTCTTTGTAAATAAATACTTAGTCCAATTTCCAACACGCTATGTTTTTTATTTCAAGTAACGTTATTGAATGCAAGATTTGGCTTTTAGTTTTTGGCTGCTAGAGAAGAGATACGGTATCGGTCTCTGTAAATTTCGATAGATGACTCGAGTATCACACCGTACGGTAAGACGTCGATCGGCGATAGGTGCGCAGCGTTGGGTGGAACCGAGGGGCGTTTGTGGGCTCACTGTTCACGCGAGCCCCCGATGTTTACGCTGGTTCGCAAGTTTCTCATCCGCTCTGTTTGATGCCATCCGTTACCACCAAATTAACAAATCGAAACACATCACACTCCCACAACACATCAATCAGAATGAACCTCACGTTACATGTTTACAACATAGGTACTACATAGGTACACTTCGATTCGACACAAAATGAAGCTAAAGTTGACATTGCGTTTGATTGATGGATGCGCGAAAATCAAAGGCAGTTCGGAGCGGAGGGGCGTTACTTGACCAGTTTGAAAACGTGTTGTTTTGTAGGCCGCGGCAGCAGCTGCGGCGGCGGCGGCGCCCCTGCTGAAGAGTCCGCTGAGCTCGGCGCAGCATGCGGCGGCGGCGGCGGCGGCCGCTAACTACGGAGCGGCGGCTCGCGCGGCAGCGGCGGCCGTCAGCGCGCCACAGCACACTGCCTTGGGGCCACTTGCAGCGTAAGTCAACAATCATTATCCCTACACAGAAGATCGACGTCGACGAGATGTCTTTATTACGAGAACTCTTATATCCCATACGCTGCCCGCCCAGCCTCTGGGGTGTAGCCCGAAGAGGCGCGACAACACGCTGGTGATCCTTGATATGTGCATTGCAAGTGTTAAGAGTTCAGTTGCCGTGGCTGCAGATCTTATAACAAACTAGCATACATGCTGAGTCTAAACTTTAATTAATCGGCCATTGTTTTTCATAAAATTTTATTATTTCAGGTACGGCAGAGAGTATGCAGACCCTTATTTGGGACACAGCATCGGCCCAGTAACAGGCTACGGGGTAAGATTTCATATTCACAGTCTTCGGGGTATAATATTTTGCCACGAGTTGAATATTAATACTAATTAATCCTGGTCTTCTCGTCTTTACAGACTGCAGTGTACAGAAGTGGTTACAACAGATTTGCGCCATATTAAGCCACTGGAACAATTGAAAAGATTTTTCTCGAATATGAAATACCTTCATCACCTTACCCTATACATGACAATGAACTCTCTTGAACGTACAAATGTAACTTAATTTAAGGATAAACAGTAATGTTGCTAGCCAAATTTTGTATAGTAAAGCTTGGGTGGCGAATTAACACAGACTAACAATAATTCGGCGAGTCGAGTGTGTAGGAAGTCTTGCGTTGAGGCAATGCGTCTCGCGAGAAAACACGATACCAAAGTCAATCAATTTTCTAACAGCAAAAGTTTATTGCCATAAACTTTTTATTATTAAAATATTTGAGTACTAATGCTATACAAGTGCGAGCAGCTAAAGTGATTCCATTCGCTCCAAAGGAATCAATTTTAAATGAGAAGATGAATCGAATCGTGCGCAACACGGAAATCAAAGTGTGACGCGGTATTGTCTGTTTAGTGTAGAGAGGTACACAATGTTGACAATAGAGAAATATTTAATTTCCATGTAAGTATTGTTCAGAGATTAGTGAGCTTTGCACTTGCATATCATAAATAAAAATTGTAAATAAATAACATTACTTGCAGAGATTTAGAAGTTTGAATAGCGTGTTTGCTAGATAGGCGTTATCATAGCGATTGGATTGGATGCCAGTTGAGGTTAAAAATTGTTGTTTCAGTTGATTTTAAAGTAAAATTCTCTAAGATCCTCCAATGTAACTCATAATTTATAGTTATTGCCACTAGTATCTCATTAGTTACATGAATTTAAATATCTCTATTATGTAGTGCTTATGAAATAGCTCGCTAAGTGCATAGAGTAGGTACGGATCTTCCACAGTGAATCTGTTCGTATTAACAATAACCACATTGATTGTGGTGCGTTCTTTATTCGGTGCCATGTGTTCGGTTGTTGTTTTACAGATGCTTTTAATTTCCAAAAAGTTACCTATTATATTCTTAACTCAAGGTTAATAGTAGTAACTACATAGTTAAACTAATTTTAGACGACGTTTACAAATTATATCGTTGCGTAAAGAAATACATTACAACGGTGTAATGCAATGCGATGTGACTTATTGTCTAGATCAATTTCTATTGCATCGTTATAATTTTAAAAGTTTTCCTTGTAGAGTATGCTAAGTACACTATTTTTTGGAACCCACGAGTGGTCACAAATACTTCCAATTCCAAATATTTGTATTATATTAATCAGTACCTACTTATACAATTCGCCTCTCTGTTACTCAAATATTGAATCGCAAATATTGTCCCTATTTAGTCATAAAAATAAGTAATTAATCGGTTGCTAGTTATTATAAAGTTTACTGAATTGTAGGTAACGCTTTAGCCGTAGTGTTTAAGAAAAGAAGGGAGCTCCATGGAGTTCTTACATATCATTGAGATTTCTCCTTGTAATTTGGTTTTACGTAGATAGTGATAACTATCTTGTACGGTGTCTAATATTCAGTGCTGTTTTAACATTTTATCTGAATTTTACATTTTATTTTTTATGAACAAACACGCATACGGGTCCAACCCTTTAGTACGTCGTAAATTAAGATCTAACATTTTCATTAGGATTGTAAAATAATTGTTACTTACATCATTGAATTCGCTCAAAGTTTATACCAAAGCACAAACCCATCGATTCGTACATTTTCGGTGAATTCACTTGTCATTACCCCTCTCGATAGATTTCATAGTCTTTCATTCGGAAAAACTTAACAAATCTTTAAGAGTCGCTTAGATTACTTGTTTTAAATAATAATTTTTGATAATGAATGTTATTAATAATAAACTCAAGTATCTGAAAACATAAATTATATCTCTACCATGAAATGTCAATGTTTAGATCTGACTTAGTACCAACTAACTACTAACTCAATATTTGGATAGGTACATGTGTGTATTATTAATACAATGACTCGCATAAAGTTCACGTACTCTTTGATTTTTGACCGGTTTTAACAAATTTCGTAAGGTTTAACATCAATTTTATATAACACATCTTATCCCTTTTGTAACAGCAATGTCCCATGACAATTTTAATCGTTTATCTGAAAGATTTTCTAGTCTTTTGCGCACAATATAACTATAGGGAAAGGTGCTTTTCGTAGATTTCATGTGATAGATATTTGCGGACTTTAGTTCTCGTAGGTGCCTACATCATTTTTTTTTCTCTGTATGATTTGAATAAGTTATTTTTTAAGCTCTGTGTCATATTTTCTGATTGATTTATCGTACACTCACCATATAGTGCCACTGGCTTAATTTTTTAGGATACTTTAATGAATACGTATCAATTACGTAACTGTCTTGTTGCAGCTTCGAACAAATATTGTGCTTTACTTTTGAATACTCATGTGTGGATGCATTAATTTAAGGATTCTTTAGTTTTAGGAAAAAGTAACCTAAATGCAACTTTTTGTATCTTTAGTACAGAAAAAAGTACATGTGATTTATTTGATCAATTTTAGTTATCGTATGATGGTAAGCGAATATTATCGGTTTGTTGTATTTAACAAGTGAATGGATCGTGCGTGATCATTTGATCAAGATCTTTTGATGGTAATCCTGTGCAATCACGTTACGTTTACTTGTTCAAACAAACATGATTTTTGATTAAGTTATTTTTTATAACTTTTATTTTAATTCTGAATTTTTAAAACAAGAATGTAAATTGATTATTTGTTCCCTGAGTACATTTCATGATCTAAGCCAAATTGTTAAATTAATGGGAGAAAAATCGGAATTTAAATTACATATCTGACAAAATGGTTAGTGTGCTACAGGAATAAGATTTGAAAAATAAACATCAAGGACAATGTATGTATTATAAAGTATATTAATCATTAAATTAAGGATATTGTATTTTTTAAAGCCATTTGTTTCTCCGTTTTTATATAATGTTAAATTTTCATACTATTCTTCATGCTGTGCACAAACTATACAATCGACGGCTTCGTTAATTATGGATAAATATAGAAAATATAAACTTGTTGTAAACGTAGTGCATGGGGCGGAGTGGTACCAGCGCTGACGGGACAGGAGGTCCCAGCAGCGCCGGTAGCGGCCGGCGCCGGCACCTGCGCGAGCTCGCCTCAACCCGTTCCAGTCCTCCGCGCTTACACTTTTTTAAAAACATTTTGACGAAACCTATTTGGTAAGGATTTTAATGTCTTTATAAACGCAAAATCGGTATGCGTTGACTGGATCGGTGTGAGCGAGCCCACCTTAGTGTTACTGGCGGTCCCGCCGTGTTGTGCGTATAATTTGTACCCTCTCGGGTGCACGTTGTTGAAGTAGCCAGTTATTAAGTATCACTTGTTCGTCAATTGCACTCGTCGGCGAAGTTCCGTTTGTTTTGTAGTTCGAGTAACCCTGTATTCATTATACCTATAACACAAATAACTCTAACATTCAAATCGAAGCTTTTATTTGAGGTACATATACGATGTTATGAGGTTTTCAGTTGAATGTAGATTGTCTTTTTGATGCTCGCTTGACTAAAATACATGCGTCTTCGATTTGATTGATATTGTTGAAATGTAGCAGACGTAACACATTCAGAGCCTCCGAACAATATGATTGTAAATACAAAGTGTAACATACAGATCTGATTTACAACCAGTTGCTAAACAATTGTTGTCTTTTGCTCTAGCACGTCTGAACTCAATGAGATTTTATGGTGGGATGAGTAAAGATGTTTTGACAAAATTTGCTTTATGGCATGAACATGAACTGGCAAGGTACGTTTGTGTTACGACTGCGTTTTTACGTATCTAGTAGGCAGATAGATATATCTGCGTTATGCAGGTACGCGGAAATCTGCGCATAAATTAAAGCAGTATTTTAATACTAGTGCCAGGATCCGTCTTAGAATATATGTAGTAGTGCGGATCTTGGACTAAAGCCGTGCTCAATTCCCGTGTCTGTATAGTGTAAAAAATAATGTTTTTGGAATTAAATTAAATAACAATAGACTTGTTACATTGAATGTCTTCCGTTGGGCACACATTTATAGACTTTTAGCACATTTTAATGTTGCAGTTTATTTTTAAAGTTACATAAATGTTCATACAAGCCAAGTGCACAGCGAGCCCACTAGATCGTTGATTTGTGATAAAGTGATCAAATTACATAGAATTCATTGTTTTATTTTCATGTAGCAATTTCCAAATTGCAGTGCTGATTTATTGTAAATATATTATTTTCAATGAATATTGAATGAAGTAAATCATTTGAAGCCTTTGGCCTTGTGTACTCATTTACGTTATCAATAAATCATAGTATGAAAATGCTTCTTTTATTTTCTACCAATACCTCACTTCTTTCCTAGAAAATATACCTACTAGAAATTAGGTTAGTTACCCAGTTACCTACTTAAGTCAGGTACCTAGTTTATTAGAAGCAGTGCAGTTTTAAACGTGAGTTTAGTGAAAGGTCACTTGCTTCAGTCAATTATGCACAGTAGAAAGGAAATTAGTAACGCTGCTGATATTATGAAGCTATTTTAACTCTGACTGTCGGCGATGATTGGCTGTGAGTGATAATAATTATTTAGTGACGATAAGATTACAGGACTATTTGATAATGAATGAAGGCAATCATTCTTTAGTATGAAATATCTAATTAAAACAATCGGAATGGTGAGATAATCTGGCAGGAGCGATAAGGGCTGCCTTTGCGCAGTGTGCGCAGTCTACTCCGCCGCTGCGCGAAAACCTCTCACCGTCTGATGCACATTGCAGTTAATCATCATTTATGTGACGTTTTATTACAAATAAATAGTGAAAGGATTTAATATGGTGCTCTGTCCACCGTTCAAGTGGTCAGCCAAAGGTGGATTCAACCTGAGCAATGCGGCTCGGCCTACAAGGCCTGCCCGACGGGAGACCATCGTGAGTTTTAATTTTGTTTTACTCAGACGCTGCGCCGTTTCTTGTGTTCATACGAGATGTACCTATAAGCATTTTACATTAAATAGGTAGGTATTTAAATACATTAACTTCCTATACAATTCTGTAATCTCTGTTAAAAGTAGGTACCTACAAATAAGTAGGTATGTATGTAGGTGACTAGGTACCATAGAGCTATTATAGGACTATATTAACCTTAGGGACCCTTTCCTTCAGTATGCTGCAACCTAACTATGATAATACCTACGTTCGTAGATATACTTACGTAAGTAAATTTTTATTTTGCAGCCGAATGGCATTTCAAGAAAAGGTTTATGCTTAGGTTCCAATGTAATGTAACTTGTACCTAGGATCTGGTGTTCTCTATCTCTAAGAACCTACCTTATGTGAAGGTCTACCTTTAGGTAGGTAGGTAGAATATGTGGAGAATATAATAGATTGAATACGTAGGTAGAATAATATATCGGATACTTCGCCATGCTTACCAGCGACATGCTACGCATTTGCTCTCCTTGGAAACGAGACCCAAGGTCCGTGACCAAGGCTCCGGGTTTTTTTTGAAATTATTTGAGCGTCTGATGAAGCTACGCGTGACCCGAGAGCTGGTATCTATCTGGCGCAGCGCATCAGCGTTGCCAAAAAGCGGGGCTATTCAGACAGGAGCGTCTAGGGGACATCTTCAGACTTTTATTGAAATGAATCAGTTGAGCTAGTTGTAGATTCTTTGCGAATAGAGTCTTACTCAATTGTTTCAATTGTAAATACTAGTTCTAATTTGCTTCTATTATTTGATTGTAATTCTCAAAGGTACGTAAGTTAGAAGGTATCCTATAATAGGTAGGTTAGGTACCCACTATATAGAGCTATATGAAATTCTGGTTCACAGTATGTCAAGCATGCTTGGTTGCGATAACAAAATTTAATAATTGCGATAAATTTCCAATCACAGAAATGATAATGGATCTGATTTAAGTATTCTATTTAGTACTAGGTAGGTACCCCTAAATCTTATGATAAGTTAATAAAAATATAATTAAATTAATATACTTTAATCAAATAATATTTATTTTTATTATATAAAATACCTAAGCCTTTGTTTGTTTCTTGGTCAAAAGGCACTAAGAAAACTGAATATTACAGATTTTTCCTAACAATGAAGAAACCATACAGACCGCTGAAGAACCTCGGCAGACCAATGGTTCTAGTGCTTCCGACAAGCTCAGGCCAAGCCTGCCAGTTCCAATGGACTTAGAGAAGAAGCAAAGCTACAATGGAAGCCATTACAGTAAGGAATCCTACGACTACAGTAACTCGTCAGCGCGCACCAGCGAGTTGTACGATGGTGATCGCAAGAGCAGTGCCGGTCGCAAGACGATCTCGGAAATAGTCGGCAATCCGGACAAACGGACGAGGCGGAAGCGAGGAGTTATAGCACCACATGCTCCTTTCGACAACATTCGCTCAGCCGTTGATCTCAACTACGACACATACGATAAAGATGAAGCGTAAGTAGCATCAACCACCACCACGAAGGTTAACTTTCGTGATACACGAATCCTTGCATGTTCTTCTCTTACAGGTCAACAGAGCAAATTCAAAAGGCAGTGATGGCCAACGATTTCCTAAGAAACCTGATGGATGACGACAGATTGCAGGCTGTGGTAGAGGCTATGAGCTCCCAAGATTTTCCTGCGGGTAGTCTCATTATTCGCGAGGGTGAAAGCGGTAGCCATCTTTTCGTATCGGCTAACGGTCAATTTGAAGTTCTCAAAGGCGGACAAGTGGTGAAGACTTTCGGACCGGGAGAAGCCTTCGGGGAACTGGCTATATTGTACAAGGCGAAACGATTTGCGTCAATCCGGTGTAAGTATGATAATGATAAGGTAAAAAAAATCTAATCAACAATCTATGACGAGCGGATAATTTCAATTCTAATGTGTCAAACACTAAGTACCTATGTATATTAAAGATATTATAGATGATGCCACGTAACATGTGCACCAAGCCGAAATTCACAACCCCCAGGGAATCAAGTTTTCACGATATTTTAATTTTCAAAAATGTTTTTATTATTCTTAAAAAATTAGATTTCTTTCTTCATATTCGTGTTCTTAGATACGTATTCAAAGTGCATATCCATATAATTTTCACAAAACACAGATTTTTCTAAAAAGACATTTGTGAAATCCCACTAATATTATAAATGTCAGTTTGGATAGTTGGATAGATGTTTGTTACTCAATCACGCCAGAACGGCTGAACGGATCTGGATGAAATTTGGCACAGAGATAGATTATAGTCTGGAATAGCACATAGGCTTTTTATCCCAGAATTCCCACGGGAACGGGAACTACGCGGGTGATACCGCGAGGCGCTGCTAGTGTTTTATAATATTAAATAATGCAAGCGAACAGAAAGAAAATCTTTATTTAAAAATATATGAGAATTAAAAAAACATATATTTGTCCCCTCGGGGTCCAGAATCACCGCCTTTTGGTTTAGTAGGTCCATTACGCATGTTATGTGGCATTCTGTATTATTTTCACTTGACCTAAAATGCCATGATGCCTACCAAAGAGTACATTTCATGCAGGTATAACAGAAGCCAAAGTATGGATCTTGGAGCGAAGAGTCTTCCAGAAGATAATGGTGAGGAGCGGCCGGCAGGAGCAGGAAGACAACATCCGTTTCCTGGAATCTGTACCGCTACTCCAGGGCATTGATAAGATTGAACTGGCACACATTTCCGATTTTTTGAAAAGGGTTCGTATAAAATACACCTTAAGTAGGTACTCCAGTCTTATCATCGGAAAGATAATCAGCAGCAGGTAGGCACTCAATGTAATAGATGCTTGGAACCACATGAAAGGGAAATCACCTACCCATTACAATAACAAAGGCAATCTACGTCGGGCTTGTCTATCTTGACTATCTTTGTTGAGGAAATGCATTTCAAAGGCAATAGATAATAATAATAATAATAATAATAAGCTTTATTGCAGGAAAGATGGAAATACATTATGTACAATAGATGGGTAAATAAAAGTTTAGGTATTAAGAAGTTCTTAAAACAAACTAACTAGTATCCTGTCCTGCAATTGGCGGTCTTATCCCTTACAGGGATTTCTACCAGACGACCACTATGAGCCAGCTAGGCTTACATCCTGTGCTCCGTAAGAGCAGCTAGCTGTGTGTAGAAGTTGGGCTAGGCCAGCGTCAGTGAGTCCGACAGCAGTTTGGTAGCCTACTACCCCCCGAACTAGTTGGTACTGTGTCTCAGGTGGCAGTAAGATAAAAACAAAATGATTAATAGAAACATGGCAACTAACCCTGATTAATTATTATTATCTGAGAAAGAATGAATGAATGAATGAATTCTTTATTGCACTTAAAAATAATAACATAAATAATCCTTATATCTAAATTATGCTACCCAGTGCAATAGGCGGCCTTATCGCTGAAAGCGATTTCTTCCAACCTAGGTTAGGTTCGGAGAAAAAGATATAAGACAAATAGTTGGTAGAGCACATTCAAACAAAAAAAAACAAAAAGATACATATTACATACATAACACAACTATACTAGAAACTAGCCTAGAACTTATCCACAAGTAGCATACAATAGGTACCACAGATAGATATAATGAGAAAATCTCATCTCATCACTAATGAAGCTAACGTCACATCTAAAGTTACATAATCTGAGTAAGGAGGGAAGACTGAAGGAAACATTTAGAAAGTTAAATATTCGGAAAACTGGTCATAATGTAGGCAAATTTACTTTAGGTAGAGTACGTCATCATGTACCTATGAATTAAAACTTATTTTAATACCTACCTTGCAATCCAGATAAGTTAATGATAAAAGAGTTATTATCCGGATTTTTCAATCCCTATCCAATCTAAAACTCTGCGCACACGCTACCATGCAGTACCTACATCTTTTAAATGCGAAAGTTTCAATGTTTAGATTTTTTGATGTAGGTTCGTTTGTTACCTCTTCAAAAACTACTGAACGGATCAGGCAATGAAATTTGCAAACAGATTGTTCTGGGATAAAACAAAGGCTACTTTTTATCCCATAAATCAGTTCCCATGGGAATTAAATAATGAACGCGTGCGAAGCCGCGGGCAGAAACTAATGTTGTATGACTATGTTGTAATTTTTTTCTTGTATGTAGCCTAAAATCGAGATAGCTAAGCCAAGATTCATATTCATTTATTGGTTATACTTACTTAAAAACTTACTTAAAAAAAATACATGTCGAATATTTCAAAAAGAGTGGGTTAATACGCAAGTTTACACGTAAAAATAATAATTAATCCTTCAATCTAGGTAAGATTGAAGGATTAATTATTATCAATAATTAAGTCTACAAACATAGAAATTATAAACTGTTACAGAGTAGATTTTTTGGACGGGGCAGGTTTTGTTATAGCCAGTAAAGGGGTGTAACCCGGAAAATGGTGTTAGGATTCACAAATGTAAAAAAAATGAAGTAGGTACCTACAGTTAGTAAGAAAATGGGCATTTTACATTTAAAAAAAAAATTGATGCCAATCAATCCTGTTTCATATACTGAACAAAAACTTCTATCGGACCAACTGAGGTACTAAAGAAGTCAGAAATCGCCCAAAACTTTTCCCATTCTATTCCTTACTTGCCCCGTTCAAAAAATCCAATAAATCATTTTTTTCCCCAAAGGAATTTTTCTCAACCGGCACTCCCGTAGTCCGGCAAGGAGACAAGGGAGACAAATTCTACATCATCCGAGGAGGCACCGTGCTGGTGACCAAACGGGACGGCGATGGTGTCGAGAGGAGAGTCGGCTTGCTCAAGCGTGGGGAGTTCTTTGGAGAACAAGCCCTCTTGCACGAGGATAGACGACTGGCGACTTGTATTGCACAGGCCCCGGGCGTTGAGTGTCTCACGCTGGAACGAGGGTAAGAAACATAAGTTATAAGAAGAGACAAATAACAAATAGTAGGGTTCTCGGTAGCAATGTAGGCGTTTTTGCAGAGATTATTGTGAAACCCAGAGCCCACCAATCGAGTACCGTGATCAAATTAGGAGATAATTTTTCATTTTATTTATTTGCACATAAATTAACACAAATATAAAGTTCATCATTATAACTGTGCTTTTTAGGGTTCCGTACCCAAGGGGTGAAAACGGGACCCTATTACTAAGCTTGCGCTGTCTGTCCGTCCGCCAGCGGGCACTATCTCATGAATCGCAAAAGGTAGACAGTTGTAATTATCACAGAATATGCATTACTCTTGCCGCTATAACAACAAATATTTTAATTAAAAGGCTCCCATACACAAAATCTAATTCATTTTGAGCAAAAACCTCCGTATTTGCTCTACAATTGTCGAGGCTATCTCTTGAACCGTAAAAGGCAGACAGTTGAAATTTTGATTTAGGCAACAATCCGTCACTGCAAAAAAGTATTCAAATTGGTCACAACGCAAATTGCATTAAAATTTGTTTCAATCTGTCATAAGTAAATGTTGTTCTAATAAGGACAGGGATTAGATTACTATTGCCGCTATAACATAAAACAAATGTAATAATTATGGAGTCCCTTATAGTCCATACAAAGTTGAGTACCGATCACTGAAGTCACAGCTGAAGTAAAGCAACTTCGGGCGCGGTCAGTACTTGGATGGGTGACCGCGTCGTGATGACTTTTCGCTATTTTCAACTCAAAAAACAGTGTTATGGATTCCTTTTGCGAAATAGTTACGATGGTACGGAACCCTCCGTGTGCGAGTTAACTTGCACTTGGCCGGTTTTATTTAACTGATGATTTACTTTCGTCACCTCTTGATTAATAATCTATAGAGATTTACGATCGAAGGTCGGATATTTTTCCTGGGTCATACTTTTACATAAGTACTTAATTTATACTCGATATTTTCAGGAAATACCTAAATTTAAATTTGTTTTATTTTTATTTTGCTTAGGCCTTTTACTGATCTTCTGGGTGATATAGAAGAACTGAGAAAGATCGTCCACAGAGTACCGAGACCATCACAACCTAAGAAAAATTCACAAGTTATAAGCGGTAAGTAACGTTTCTATTATACAGGGTGTGTGAAGACCGAAAAATGGGTGGGTGCAATCAGATCATGATTTTGAAAATATCTGCATTATTCATTTATTTTATTTTAAAAAGACCTCGAAAGAAGGATCACGTTCTATGTTCGGCTGTTTGTATCTATTTTTTATGTAAGTATTTTCGTCGATTTCTCAGACAAATAAGGACCGAGGTTGAAAACTTAAAAGCAGTGTGTATAAAGGGATTCGAAGTCGATTTTTAGTTTTTTCCAATCAATGTGATAATCCTTAAAGGTAACACGATAAGGATTGTGTAATATACTAACTAAGTAGGTACATTATTAACGCTATTAGCATGGTTACATAATGGAGAAAAGAAAAAAAAATGTGATTATTTCCTTAGCTATCTATTCTGTAATTCATTTATGTAGATACACACACAACTATACCTGTGATAATGCATATACATAGCAATGTTAACACGAGCTCTGAGGGGCTGGTCTAGTTGACGATATTTTCAAGAAGTGATCGTGACGTCATAAAAAAGTATGGGAGTTGCGTAGTTCCCTGCCCGTACGATAGAGGCGCTGTACCAAAATCTATATAAAAATGGGAAAAACGAGACGTCACGATCACGTTTCGATACTATCGTCAAATGGACTCTGCTTAGCTTTGGGCTAGATGATGCTGTCTGAATCGTCCAGCGTTATAATTTTTTTTTAACTTATTTCTGCAAATATCCTGAAAGCACATCCGCCACACCAATCCAATCGCCCTTTCTTTCAGAATTTTCATACGTAGAGCTAAAAGACCTGGAGATCGTAGGCACCATGGGTGTCGGCGGCTTCGGCCGCGTAGAGCTGGTGCAATACAAACCGAACCCGACCCTCACGTTCGCACTCAAGTGCCTGAAGAAGATCGACATGGTCCAGCAGCAGCAGCAGGAGCACGCCTACAACGAGAAACACATCATGATGACGTGCGACAGCCCGTTTATATGCAAGTTAGTCGATTTTGTGGAAAGTTTGAAAGCATTTTGACTACGTGTAGTGCAGCGAGCGAAGGTCCGCCTGTGACACTGGAGGTTGCGGGTTCGAGCTCCGCCTTGTTTCGGGTGTCTGGCTGTTGACGAAGACAACAGCCTTAGGTAGGTACCTAATAAAATTTATCTCTTTATGTATGTAATGTATTAATAATGCTGGAAAATTCTCACAGCACTATCTAGCCCCAAGCTAAGCAGAGCTTGTGTTATGGGTAGGTACAAGATAACTGATATACATAATACAATACAATACACAGATAGATATATTTTATTATACATAGAAAACTACAAGAACACCCGGAACCAATATCCGCAAAGCCGGAGGGCGTCCTACATTACGTATTCCTAGTTCGCGGTCTCCACACAAGAACACGTTAAGGGTGAATAACCTTTCTGATTCTTGGTTTCCTTCGCAGATTGTATCAAACATTCAAAGACAACAAGTACATCTACTTCCTGATGGAGCCAGTACTGGGCGGAGACGTGTGGACCATTCTCCAGAAACAAAGGTTCTTCCCCGAAAACGTCGCCAGGTTTATGGCCGCGTGCGTCGTAGAAGCGTTCCAATTCCTGCATTCCAAAGACATTATCTACAGGGACTTGAAACCTGAGAATCTAATGCTCGACAAGTCAGGATACATCAAATTGGTAATCTATTTAACCTTGGTTAACCTCTTATTAACCGACTTTGTTCACTTTTGTAAAGATAATGATCCTAAAGCGATCCCATGAAGGTTTTATTGGAGGGTTTTGAATCGAAAAATTTAAAAACTGAGTGAGATTATACCTCCAAAAATTTGAAGTTATTTTTAGTTATAGTCAACAACATCATTTTATTATTTTTTATTTTTTTTATTATTTATTTATTTAATTAGAACGGCGGTGATTGCCAGTTACACTAATTAATTAATTATAATTTAAACACAAACACTAAAAGCACAAAAAATAAGACAAAAATTAATAATTAAAAAGCACAAAAAATAAGATAAAAATTAATAAATAATTAATCATGCTATTGAAGCAATCGTACAGATTTGAAAGTTACATTAGCATGCATAATGGCGGATTTTTTAGAAACCCACTTCGATCCTTCATTTAGGTCATGCCGGAAAATAATCATGATGGCTTTTAACTTAATTATTCTAAATATAAGCATAAACTAAAAAAAGTAAACGATTACTCAAATAAAACATTAGTCTGGCTATGCTATAATGTGTTGGCGTTGCTGATAATTGAGTTAGAGCATAATTTCAATTAAAACCGTTTTTTTATGCGAAATTTGCATTTTATTATTAGAGAAACCAGTTTATTTTATATTCTTTCCGATTACTCGGCTTCTAGAGGTTTTTTCCCCCACGTATCGTATTTTTTTAAATCTGGACATTTACCTTCGTTACCATAAAACTAAGTGTTTAAAAATAGACATTTTGCTTGATTTTGTCATTAATCGCGCTCTTAGTAATGTTTTGATGAATACTTACAATTAATTTAATTATCAGGTGGACTTTGGTTTTGCGAAAACAATATCACAAAACAGCAAAACATGGACGTTCGCCGGCACACCAGAATACGTAGCGCCGGAGATCGTTCTCAACAAGGTTAGTTGAACATAACTCGTTTTAAATTTGCTGTTGCTAAACTCAATTCTATTGAAGCAATTGTCTCAATTAAACAGGGACACGATCGGGCTGTGGATTGCTGGGCACTCGGGGTATTTATCCATGAGCTGCTTGTTGGAAAACCCCCGTTCAGAGCAACCGGCGGCGATCACATGAAGACGTACACCCTCATTCTGAAAGGCATAGACGCAGTAGCATTCCACCCCACCAAGGTTCCCAAGTCTGCACAGATGCTCATCCGAAAGCTCTGCAGAGCAGTCCCCGCTGAACGTCTCGGATACCTCAAAAATGGGATAATGGACATCAAAATCCATAAGTGAGTTGAAGGTCCCTGTTTTAAATGCGTCACTAGACAATAGATTTTAACTTTTGGTACGTGCTATGCTTATACTGAATATCATTTAAATATGTACCTAGATTTCGATTGTGTTGCCATACCGGAAACCTTTACGCGCAATAATTTTGATTTCGTCTTCTACTTATAATGGTTGTTAAAATTCTATTACTGACTGGGTTTTTTGCTAATCATGATTCAAAATGATCTTGCACTTCACACAATTGCTTCCCGGCATTCATGTGTGAATGTGTCAGCATCCTAAAAAGCGCGCAAGCTTCCCGGGAAACCCAATAATTACATTAATAGGAGTGAGTAAGCTCTCCTAAGGAAACAATGATATTGATCCAGTATTTTAGAAACGATTAAATTTCTCAGTGTTTTGTAACTCGTTAAATATTCCTCAGATGGTTCCTAGGCTTCGATTGGGATGGGCTTCGCGAGAGAAAGCTGAAGGCTCCACTCATACAACCGGTCAGCAGCGACTTGGACCTGTCCAACTTCGACAAATATCCCAAGGACAAATTGCCGCCGGATGAAACATCCGGCTGGGATATTGATTTTTGAATTGTTTCATATTTTTATGATTTTTAAAATAATCTAGACACCGGTGACCCGGTGTACTTTAGAAAATAATTAGAATACCCGTGATGTCTAATAGTAGTTTTTAAAAAAGGGACAAAACTGTAAGTAAGCATAATAATCGTCAAAATTTTGATAGATTTCGTGAAATTTTGATAGATTTCGTGTTAGATCAGATTTAGTAATATCTTATAGTCTTCGGTGTTATTTATTTACTATTTAATATTAAATATCTGATGGCTACACTAGTTTTTTTCATAGTGGTGTTTGTTACCTTAATGTTTCTTTCCTGCGAGAATGTCTAGTAGGTATATTGTACTAATGCATCATTCAGCTGCTGAGCTAAATTCCACGAGAATGAAGGTTAGTGGGGAGAAAAACCGGGGCGCGGCAGGTACATCATATCCTTTAAAAGCACAGAAATCTAAATAATTTGGATTTCTGTGTTTAAAAGCTCGCAAAGGCATCGTAGATGTCCTATGATTTATATTATAACGCTAACAAAGGGTCTTCATGGATATTAATTTACGATACCTCCATTAAATAATTAATTAGGTTTACTATTCCAATAAAGAATTTGTAATAAGTTAGGTACCCACTTGAACAAAACTAAACACAAGCGATAGGAATCAAATTGGCAATAATAGGCCTAACGAATAGAAGTTGCGCTAATAAATTCTTAAAACACTCGTATTCCTCAGTAAAGATTATGCAACGGGTATTTATCGCGTACATTTTGTAAAAAAGTTGTTTTTAATTCCAATCCCACAAAGAGTCGCTGTGCAGTGCACATCTAACAATGTGGAACAAATAGGTCGTACCTAATGTACCTATGTAACTCGTAGGTATGTAAGTAGGTATGCATGAAAGCGCACTAGAAAACAACCTGTTTCGACTTTCATTGAACTAAACGGAAATACCCACTACCAGCGCAGGCCTTCGCGTTTGAGAGAACTAAGTGCTGGTTAAACTATTGGAAAATATTGCAACAGTTGGTACCTAAGTCAGTTACCTAATACTAGTATATTCTATATATACTAGTATTGACTGGACTGACTTAGGTTAGGACAGTTAACTGCTCTATATTATATAATAGAGAGCAGTTAACTGTTGATATGTATGCAGCCATCTACGAGCCACCGGAGACTACCTACACTACACACCGTGCCATGCCGACCGACGGGTTCCGGGCTGCAAGCTCGGCTGATTCAGTTCAATGAGGGCCAGCCAGACGCCAGCCAGGCACAGTCAGTTCAGTCAGTCAGTCCCAGTCCAGCCAGTCAGTGTCTAGCGTTCACGCCGAGACGACGTGCGTCGCGTTTTACCCGCAATGCTCGTACAATCACGATCCGAATATAAAAATCCCATCACAATACCATAAACCACAATCGATATGCATGCCGGACAATAACTAAAAATAATGTGCACCTACCACATTCTCGACTGAGTTTATGGGAACGTAAAATATTCGTAGTTTTATTTCAGAAGGTGAGTTTTGTTTGTTGTTGGTACTAAGTGGAATGCGTGCAACACAAGTTTATTTTCAAAATAACAATCGTTCATGCAAGAATTCCCAGTGCAGTGAAGTTTTAAATAATTGCAAAAAGAGTAAGAGTGAATATTAAATATTTATAAATATTTTTCTTACCTTCTTTTAGAAACTAGACGCCTAGAAAACCAGAAAAACGAATGCTTACGAGACATAACTTCGGACACTCGTATGCGTATCATAATTTTATTGTTAAAATAGGTATTGAAAAGGTAAAAAGTTTGTTTCTTAAGTATACGGTAGGTACCTTAAGTTAAAATCAATAAGTTTATTTCTTTAGGCTTACAAAATAAGCACCTAGACAAGTCAAATTCTCAAGGTAGGTATACCGTTATGTTTCCATGTTCATTACAAAGCTCGCTTCGCTAATTACATGTTTATTTGAATTGAACAAATTTCTGATTCACCAATTCTGAATTATAATATTTATACAGTTGCGGATGTGTTGTATCATAAACACGCCAACGCCAACCTTGATTTTGAGTGTTCCAAAAAATACTCTCTTTGCCAAATCGCGCGCTGGGCTGCCAACAACTGTAACTTAATTTAATCGATACCGACTATTCTTTTCTTTTGGTCTTTATAACAAGGTATTAAGTCATCAAAAACTTTGTGTAGAGTGCAATGAAGTGGGGAGTTTGGTGATAAATCAAGTGCAACGGATGTCAGAGAGCGGGGAGTGCCAAATCCCGTGTCATGGAGGCGGTCTGCCCGCACGCAGATGCGGAATGCCAGGCCCAGGCACTGGCTGGGGCCCTGCACTCACTGCATCTTTACTGTGCCACCATCACTGCTGCACTTCTGTGCTGCTGCACTGTGAAGAAGGGACACCGGTAGGTATCTTCTACTTCTCTACTAGTTGATTATATTATTATCGAAAGCAATATAGTATTAGCGAACGCACACAAGACATTAGGTCAAACACACTCAGTCAACAGTTAAATTATCACAATCTTAACCCTACGAGAAAAGAACGAAAAGCAAAGTGCCACTTAAATAGGTTTAACTTACTGGTTATAGGTGGACACTCGCGGTAGGGCTTGTCCACCAGTTAAAAGTCGCCCAGCGAGCTATGGAGAGAGCTATGCTCGGAGTTTCTCTGAAGGATAGAATTCGAAATGAATACATCCGACAGAGAAAGAGGGTTATCGACATATAGCTCAGAGGATTAGCAAGCTGAAGTGGCAGTGGGCTGGCCATATCTCGAGAAGAACGGACAACCGCTGGGGTAAATGCGTTCTTGAGTGGAGACCACGACTCAGCAAACGTAGTGTAGGACGCCCTCCGACCAGGTGGGATGATGATTTGCGAAAGACTGCTGGCAAATGCTGGATGCGTCAAGCTGAAGACAGGGCGCTATGGCGCTCATTAGGGGAGGCCTATCCAACAGTGGACTACTATAGGCTGATGATGATAATGACTTAAATAGATCGAAAATTTAGAAGATAAAGTAGGTACTCAATTATTATTTGATAAAGTACTACATAACAAACTCATAGGTTAAAAATTAAATAGATGATAATAAGCGTGAGATCACTATGAACGTGAACTGTTGAAAATTTACGTATGCTAACTAACCTACTCTATAGGTAGGTACTCGTAGTTTTTTGACAATAAATCTAATGATTTTGCTACTCCAATGGTTTCGCCAGTAAACTAGGCGCCTATTTCATTAATTGAATGGAATGGCATCGTGCTAGTTTCAATTAAAATGTTGTTTCATCCTGACAGGAAAGTTTTTCATTAAAATTGTCGCTATCCGTTGCTTACAGAGGCGCAAAGTGAAATTAATGGTAGAAGACGAGACCATTTCCAAGCACTTATTATAAGATTGTTGTTATCTAACAAATCGAGGAATGCGTCAGTAATTATCACATTATTCAGAATCCGACACTAACTGTTAATTAATTCATTATTCAGATCTGACTCAATCTTTAGAAGTGGGTTTTCCCAACAGACGGATAAAACGATGGCGTGGGCAAGACTTCCGAGGAATCACCAGCCTGGTGCTGGGAGCGGTGTGGTGCTGCGGGGCCGCCATGGCGCTCCTGCGGCCAGCAGAGACAGTGGGACTGGTGGCCTCGCTCATGGCCCCTCTAGCCTGGCTCGCAGCCGCAGTATTCCACGTTGCATTATGGACGCGGGACACCACAGCCCCCATATTATACTTAGCCGTATACTGGCTCCTCTCCGCGTCCGTCTCCGCTGCCATTCTCTACGAACACATAGCGACTGTCCCCGGAGTCAAGTCTAACCACATGCAGATATACATTCAAGGTCTTTCTATGGTCCTGTCGACATTGTTAGCTGCGGTGGACAGCGTTTGTTTTTATGATGAGGTAAGGGTTCAATTGTTATAAAATGTAATGCCTATTATAACAGGTTATTATTTCGTTAAGTTTATATGAATCATATAATAACCTTTGTGATGCTTTCATACAATAAGTACTACTGTTGAATAGATCATATTGAAAAGTTTCTAGGTCACAATCACAATACCTGTTACTGGATAAATAGCGCAGGTTTCCAATAACTGCATGTAGGAGTAGAGAATAACATAAAGCCTGTAGGTAATGCAGAAACTCAGTACTAGGTACGTGTATTGCATGGCAATCTCCATAAAATATTATGTTACCCGTGTACTCTACTATTCAACCGATGCAGGTCGATAGCTCACAGTTCCCGTTCAGCAAAGTGTGTATTATCAAGTGCAGCAGGGATAAGCGCTTAGTCTCATTATGTCTTACACAATCCTCTCGGCGATTAAGGAATGCTTACGTGTTAGGTAAAGGATGCGCTGACAATGTCCGTTGCTTTCGTAAACTACTGCTACGGACTGTAAACAGTGGCTTGCAGCATGCCGTTAGATAATTCGGGCTTACGTGTTGCATTACATTAGAATCATTAGATAATACTTGAACAAATAGGTTATTATAGCGAATGTATGGAAAGGATAACTGAACGTCAAAATAGATAATAACATACAGTTTTGTAAGTATAGAAGAACTTGTTCATGTGTAAAGAATTTTTTGTTTCAATAAATAATATAAAAATTTACTGATGCTAGACACATACAAAAATTTAGGGCGATTTCTGTCTGTGCGTGCATCCCGAACGTGCAATCTACTAGGCATATATTATATGCCTAGTAGATTGCACGTTCGGGATGCACGCACACAGACACAGACACACACACAGACAGAAATCGCCCGCATATAATATATGCCTAGTAGATAATATAGGTAATAATATAGATAATAAGATGACATTATCATCTTATTCTTATTGATATGATGTGCAACGATTTGCATCTTGTAGCGCCTCAACGGGGTACATGTTTGATACTAGAAATTGTCATAAGATCCTTGCACACAACAACATGTAACAAATGAATAAATGATTCTACAGAAAGCATTTTTCTGTGGATACATGCATTAGTAACAAATAGGTACGTTATTCGTGGAGGAGTCCACGAATAACGTATAAGTACCAATTTGTTACTCAAATCACCTACCTCTATTATTTAAAAACTACATAAATATAAACAAAGTCCACAATTTTAACAATAGTAGGTACATCTAGAAAGTTAGGTACTTACAATACAGCCTATGTTATTATTATTAAGATAAAGATCCCTATAACTTAAAAATACCTACTTACTTATCTAAGTCCTAGATAGAGGATTCAATACCGGGATCCCGGACGTTTTTCAATCCAGTAAATCCCGGATTACATTTGGGCAAATCCCGGGATGTTTGGGATTGAAAAACAATTTAGTAATAAAAAATTGCATAAAGCGAACCAAACACAAGAACACAAACACATTTCACAAGTCTTATAACAGCTTTATTGTCTTGTTAATAAAAGGTGTATGAAAACTCGCGCCTGAGATCGTGTAAGCAGTATTTTGTACCAATAAATACGGGACACGGCCTCAAGCAGCAGGACAAGCATCATTCTTGCCTATCGAAACCTCCCTGTAGGTACGATAGAAGGATTGATTCTGATACTGCATTATCTTGGACTTTGGACCATCAGAGTTTATTTAATTTTGTACCTATATTAAAACGTCATTTCTTTAACTTTTTTTATACCTACATTTTTTCTTTTTAATCTCGCAAATAAACGTAAACACTGACTTTAAAAACCCCGATTTTGCTACAGTTCTAAGTTATGCTTCGCGTGTGGTGTGCACGCGGGTTTTTTTAAGTTATTAGCCACATGTAAATGCTTGAATACTTATTTGCTTATTATTTAAAAAATATTTCAAAAAGTTCATGATAAAATGGTAGATTTAAAAAAGAAGCTGAATTTTCGTTGCTTATCTTAATTCCCGGGATCCCAAGATCACCTGAAGTCAAACCCGAAATCCCGGGATTAGAAATAAGGACCGGGATCGAATCCTCTAGTTCTAGATTAAGTTCTATAGCCATACCCTAGCTGACCTGTCAGAATAAACATACCTAGATGCATGAATACTTACAAAACTTTAATATTTTTGTCATGCAAAAAAAATACTGAAATCAGAGCCATTATTTTCTAGAGACAATATTTCACACTTAGATAAGTTTAGCCTTTGTTTATGATCAGTAGGCAGGAACTCGCATGAATGTGTAGGTAGGTACTCACTATCGATGCCGATAGATCGGCATGCATAATTCTTCGAGAAACGACGCTGTACGAGTTCCACTTTCTACGTGAATTTACATAAGTACCTACGACAGGTGGACGATGCTCTTTGATGTTAGTTTAAATGATTTAATTTCAATATTTTGACAAACCGTATTATGAGAAGTCTGAGTGAGAAGTGAATGATTTGGACGCAATGTGACTGCGTGAGTCAGACAGACTTTTGACGCCACAAGACGCCCGAATCACCCCGAATCGTCTCGAGTTCAAAGTACCTACTCTTGTGCAAGACTGGCGCCGGTCTATGGTATTTCCCATTCCCATAGCTTATTAGGTATAGCTATGAGTTAATGGTTTCTTTGCACTGCATGGTGTTACTTATAGACACTTCCATCTGTTTATTAATAACAGCAGCGGACTTGGAACGTAAGATGAATGTTTACTTTATTCATTTACAGATTATGAAACGTTATGACAACAAACGGATATCTCCAGTGGAATCCAAAAACATTGCATACAAACACGGAGATGTGCATTTTTATTCAAAAGTATCATATTTTTGGCTGAATTCATTGTTGTACAAGGGTTACGAGGAGCCCTTGGAAGAAAGTGACTTTGGTGAAATACCGGAGACGGAACGATCCAAAAAAGACTACGAGAATTTTTCTAGATTATTTTCCAAACAGGTGAATATCTATCAAGATTTTAGTCTGTCTGTGTTAGAAAATAATGCAGTACTATATCGTTTTTGCTTTTCAGAAAACGAAAACGAACATAGAAGACCCGAATATATGGCTATGTTATCTAAGAAAGGTCTGGCCAAATTTTTACGTCGCTGGTATACTGAAACTGTGTGGCGATCTGATTGGTATGGTTCCCGCACTAGGCTTGGCAGTCATTATACAGTACATAAAGGACCTTGATTCAAAATACGACATCAATAAACATGTCACCGTTGAAGAGTTTTTGAACAACGGTTACGTCATGCTTCTCCTTGTTACATTGGCGCTGATCAGTCAAGCTTTTCTCTCTCAGAACTCAACCCATCTCGTCACGGTTGAAGGGATGAGATTAAAGACAGCGCTGCAAGTGAGTATCATGTTACGATACCGATTCTCATTTGTTTTTTACACGTTAGGGTCAGTTCACACTGAGACGAGACGCTACGCACACTTTGATTAAAAATATAACTTTATAAACTACGAAAAAAGGTGCAAATTGGATTGACATAATATGAGAAAATCCCCGCGGGGCGGCGGAGGCGGTGGCGCCGCACTTGCACATTTTTTATCTTTTTGCGTTGTAAATAAAGTTCTATTTTGAATCAAAGTGCACGC
The DNA here is from genome assembly GCA_947086465.1 of Eupithecia exiguata. Taxonomy (NCBI): domain Eukaryota; kingdom Metazoa; phylum Arthropoda; class Insecta; order Lepidoptera; family Geometridae; genus Eupithecia; species Eupithecia exiguata. The sequence goes on along the minus strand of OX352230.1, from coordinate 6,947,651 downwards.
AGCGTAGCGTCTCAGTGTGAGCTGACCCTTGAATAGAATATAACTTTAACATAAATAGATTCAGTAACGGTTTTCCGTATTCTATCGACAGGCAGTAATTTACAATAAATGTATGCGCCTGACGCCGTGGTCCTCAAAGGATGCAAGCGTGGACGAGGATACACCCCTGTTGCAAAGCCATGAAGATTCTGCGACGACTAGAGCCGGTCTATTGACGAATTTAGTTTCCCAGGATACCTATAATATTATGTCGTGCGTTTGGGTTTGTCATTACATTTGGGCTATACCTCTAAAGGTAACTTCAATTTTACAACTGTTATGTCAAAAAAACGTACGATGGCGATCCGCATTATATATTTGTGTTTTTTCAGGTAGCTGTTATTTTGTACTTATTGTACAGAAAGCTAGGAATAAGTGCAATAATCGGGACCGCAGTAAGCGTGTTTATCATAACGCCTTTACAATTTTATATTGGAAAGAAATTATCGGATAACGGCAAAGAAGTCTCGAAATGCACTGATCACCGGATATCCAAAATGACAGAAATATTACAAGGTATAAACGTGATCAAACTATACGTGTGGGAGGACTTGTTTAAAGAGAAGATATTGAACCTCAGAGAAATGGAACTCAAGCTTTTGAACAAGGATTCAATTTATTGGAGCTTTCTAAGTACGTTCTCAATAATATCTGCGAAATAATTGGTGGCAATAATATAGGGATAGGTAAGGTACCTAGGTAAATAATGCGACTTCGTCTGTTTCAGCTTTCACGACTCAAGTTTCGACTGTCATGATAACTGTGATAACGTTTTCAACATTTTACCTATTAGAAGATAATGCTGGTTTGACTGCAGTAAACGTGTTTACTGGTTTGGCATTTTTCAATCAACTGACAGTTCCACTGCTTATCCTGCCTGTTACCGTTCTCATGGTGATCCAAGCCGTGGTAAGGAGAAACCAACGTTATAGTTAACTAACAAGCATGCATTATTATTTTTGACATTACACTACCAGAAAATAAAAGTAATAATTACATTTTAAGGTCAGCACGAGAAGAATAAGAGATTTTATAGAACTTCCGGAGGCTAATAATCTCACAGCTGCGGGAAATGACGATGATTATCGAAAATTGGATAAATTCAATGACACATTCGTCGAACATTCTCCTGTGGAGGATGTCACCTTTTGGGATAAAGAGGATTGTAAAGGAGCAGAGGACGCAGAAAATGATGATAATTTTTCTGATGATGATTCAACTGGTCAAGCTGTAAGATCAGATATAATAGTCAAATTTAGAAGCGCAGCATTTACTTGGGGCATGAAAGATGATGTTCTATTAGAGATCGAAGATTTGGAAATCCCAGCCGGTACGGCACCAATATTTAATCTTGAAAATGAATTTACAACATTTAATACTATTTGACAAAGAAAAATATTTCAGGAAAGCTCATAATGGTGGTCGGTGGAACAGGATCAGGGAAATCGTCATTTCTTTCCGCAATTTTGGGGGAAATGTTTTTGGATCGAGGCGATGTTAGTTTCAATAGGTAAGTAACTATAATATAACCTTTATATTAATGAAATTTATTTATAAAAACTCACAAACATGGTTTTGGAAGTCCTAGCTCCAATTGGTATGCGGGCCAGCCTCCGTGGTTGCTCGAAGGATCTGTACGAGAGAACATAGTTATGGACAGTCCATGGTGTCAGCGAAGATATGCTAGGGTACTACGAGCTACGGGACTCAGGCCAGACTTGCAGATTTTACCTGGTAAGCAACACAAGCGTTTCAATTCTTGGGATGTCTGACCCATGGAATAATCATGATGCAAATGCAATTGTTTCATTGTAGAAGGTGACGCAACGAAACTAGGCAGTTACGGAGCACCATTGTCAGGGGGCCAACGAATACGCATATGCGTCGCCAGGGCTTTATACTCATCAGCCAGGCTTCTAGCTCTGGACGAGCCCTTGGGAGCATTGGATGCTGCACTCGCAAGACACGTGGTAGCAAGAGGATTGGTACCCGCTGCCAGAGCAGGCAGAACGGTCTTACTTGCGACAAACCGTCTTGAGCTCATGCATTATGCTGATATGGTAAGTAGTTCCATGGCAAGAGAAGCATATAGCACTCTTAGAACAATCGTTTTATAAGTTAGTTACAACAATAATTCACAATATTACATTGTTCAATTGAATTGTTCATACACAAGCAAGCTCATATAATTGAGTCATGAATCACAGTGTTGATCATAAACTAGGCTCAATTTACAACCCCAGCATTAAACGTACGAGTATTTTAGCTTGTGGTAGGTGTATTTGTGTAAGTAGGTTCGAAGTTATTAGCCATTTCGTTATTCAGTGGTTGAGTGGAAATTTTAGCCACTAAATATGAAAGCTAAGAAAGTTTTACTACTTCACCATTTGAGGTAAATGTGATTGGTTTGATAGCTTTGACGTTTCAGATTTTAGTAATGGAAGATGGTAGAGTGGCCGGTTTTGGCCGAGCGGGTAGTGACGGTAACGGCGTGTTGGCGAGATGGGCGCATTTGGCAGGGGAGGCGAGGGCTGCTGCGGCCAGGACGGGGGCAGGGCCCCCTGGAGGAACTGACAGGGAGCGCTCCAGGCTTGTGCGAGCTCTGAGCCGAGCGAGGTTCAGCAGATGCTCTTCCGATGATGCATCTATGGTAATTTTTGTTTGAGTACAAACTGGATGTGTCATATCGAATGCTTTCGTCCTACTAATTAAAAGGACTTGCTAGAACGGCTTTGAGAAACGGTAGTCACGATAGCTAAAATGATTGCATATAGCAGGTGGCACTAAACCTGTAGTCTGTCCGTGTATTGTCATTGTACAACAAATGTCACTCACGTAATTTCACTATTCATTGAGCTCTATGCTTGTGTAGATAAGGGAGAGACATGAGGCACGGGTCGCAGGAGTTATTGACACGGGAACATTGTATTTTTGTGAATGCACATTGAGCGTTTGTACAAACTTTGTGTTTGTACAAACCGAGACTGAATAGTAATAGGGTTCAAGCATAGAATTTGAAATCGAATATTTATGTTATTGATTACATTATCGAAAATAAAATAACAACCACCATTTTTTTAAAACTGTAAACAATATAAAACGAACAATGAAACTGCATCCAATTTCGGGTGATAAAAAAGCTGCCCTTTTTCTGTGACGTCAACGTTCAGTTTGTCAACTCAAAGTGCTTCTGTTCCGTCAATCAAAACATAATTAGAAACACATTAATGATAAAAACCATTTCGTTTGTGTGTTGTCTGTTAATAATTTTCTTTCTTTCTGTTAAAAAAATATCCCACGAATAATAGTCACGCTAAGAAATTTGGCGATTGAGTCTTAAAATATCTATTTTTCAATAATTAAATTTCACAGTAAAAACATAAAAAATACAAATTAAATATCCAGAAAAATAATAATAATCAGCTTTTCATATAGGTACCCTATTGGTATTATATTTCAGCTGGGCATTAACGAGGCCGCTGGCGCACACTTGCTGGCGGAAGTGCCGACGTGCGTAGGCGGCAGCTGGAGGCGCGCTACTCTCCACCCCCGACCTGCACTGTCCAGGCAGTTCTCATCACCACCATCGACCATGAATAATTCCAAGTTAGTGTTATGTATATCAGAGATAAACGAAGACAGTATTATCCTCAGATCATATTAGTATGAAGCTTACACAGTCGGACCATTGGAAATCAATGTGGTTTTGTCAGGAAAGCACTCGAAAGAGTTATTCGGTACACCGATCTTTATTGTCTAATCCAATTCATTGCATAAAAAAAACATTCGTAGCATTGTAGGTACTCTTATTAGAAACTAGCGGTAAGCCCTGGCTTCGCACGGGTTTATTATATCGCCTATATTCATCAGGGATAATGTAGGATTCTAATGGTGAAAGAATTTTTCAAATCGGTTCTGTAGTTTCGGAGCCTATTCAATTCAAACAAACAAACAAATCTTTCCTCTTTTATAGTATAGATAACTGAAGATTGTTAGGATGAGATTAAACTCAAAGTAATAGTTTAGAAATGCTGGAGATGTTCACTGTCTTGTAGGAACCAAGTGATTCCATTTCTTTTATGACATGACGACGACATGACACTTCGCACAGCGGCTGTAAAATAACGAAAAAACCACCCATCCTATTGATATTTGAAAGCGATTCGAATGGCCTTCGTAATTTGCAATTGTATGGCAAAGGGCATTAAAAGGGTTTCGTTGCCATGTTTTCAGGCACTGGCTTTCATATGTCAACTATAGTATGGGTGGTTTTAGCGTACCTAATTTCACACCGGATCTGCCTAGCATGACAAGGACGAAATAACTTAAAGGCTAATCTGGAAAAACGTGTTGAAAGCTGCGGCAGTCGCTAGCTTACAATAATTTATATTTATGTTAATGAAGGATTACAGCACTCATAAATTATGGATCGGTTTTCTGTTATGTTAACCAATAACTTCTGTTGAACGCCCATTTACCTCTTGACGTTCATCTGTGTCATGTCATTTGCGGTCTTGTGAAAATAATTATTATGAATACATGCATGTGGTTAAGTAAAGAGGTAATGCTGGACAACCCACCATATATGCATCTGTTTTCAGATTGCCCAGAGACGTACGCCGAGCCGTGAGCGCCGATGAATCCAACGTGACCCTGCAGAGAGAAGCCAGCTACATGCGGCGGCTGTTCCGGCCGAGGACCCAGAGAACCCTCACCAGGTAGGCTATAATGGAAAACGGAGTGTGAACAAGCTAGCCAAGGGATAGTTTTAGTAATTGATGGTAAAGTTTTTGTGAGAACTATCGTCCGAGATATTCTGCGTCGCAGAGAAGGTCCATGCGAGAGGCTGATGTTTGTGGGATAGGTTCTCGTCGCGCGACAAACTATTGTATGTTCTGTTATTTATTTTGCTGTTCGCGTACAGTCAGACACAAAAACAAAAACCAAAAAAGTAGTAGTGTTTGGGAGTTAAGCATTTTTTGTTAATTTGGAGAGAAAAAAACACATTTTTGGGCACCATTCCGACAATTTAAGGAATAGTGTCAGTTTTTTTATGAAATGTCTATGAGAATAGTAGTCCTCATACTTTCACTTTCAAATTTTTAGATAACTACCTACGTCTTGTAATTTGTAAGCCATCTTTCAAGAAGAACTTTAATTTTGAAATTTTAATTCTGCAAGGTTTGAGCATATCTAGTGTAAAAAAAATATGAAAACCTCAGCTACCAAGTACGTTTAAAAATGACCATTTCAAAATGCGATTGAACTTTATTATTTTATACAACAAGTTACTGTATTAGGTACACAGCAAGTGCCTCCGAAATTCGTGAAGTTCCTATACTGAATAGGAATACCAATTTGCACAAAAAGGAAACGAAACACGCAATTTATTGGAGAGGCTTTCAAATGTCAATATAGGGTGGGTGGTTTTAGCGTAATTCCACAGCTGGTCCTGCATTTATTGATGCTCTACTTGTCACCAAGCAACTTTGCCCTTGTTGATGTGATTTCTGTTTGACAGGTGGACACCGAAATCTCTACGACGTCTAATCAGCTCGGATTCAGAATCTCAACCCGAAGAAGTCCCGAATAACGGTTAGTGATCTTACACATAGTGTCTACTAACATGTCTACACACATATTTCTCCCACGATAAATAATTACTGTACAGTATTTACGCTGAACACATTCCTACATATATCATTGTTTTTGTAGGTATATCAGAAGACAATGCATCAGAATCTGTGCTTAATTCAATACCATCTAATGGGGTTGACACGAATCCCAGCATTGTCCGTGAAGAATCAACAAATCACAAACAAGACGCCGAAGAAATCAACGAGGTAAATGATTATGTGTGTAAAGCTTGCGAATTAATCCATAACAATGGGCCAATCTTTAGGAAAAACAAAAAAGTTCAACTATCGAGTGTGAGCTTTGGTCTCTTGCTTGATCATTTCGCAGTACGCTGCGACACGTCGACTGTCTGTGCGGAGAAGCGGTCATTTGATTTTCACATCGCAGCGTGATATGATAAATAACACATATTAGGGGGCGTCCAGGCGTTTAGGGGGGGGGGGGGGGTCGAGCCAAATCTCACATGAGGGAGAGGGGGGCATATATCACGTAATTATTTTTCCGCAAATTTTAGCAGTTGTTCGTTTCGTGCTGGCGCGAGATTCGTATTTTAATTTCTCTTTTTAATTCGTGAATTACCTACCAAACCCGTACACTGCGCCATTTAGCCTTTAATACCAGGGCATTGAGAAGCACCAGTCAGAACAACACGCTGGCTAAAGGAGGCCAATCTCCAGTAATGATAAGTTTAGTGCGTGTAATTAGTGAAGGTGACGGCAGCTCACGTAACAAATTCTTAACTATGTACTTTGAAATCGTACGGAGTGCGGGAAGAACACCTATCTGCGTATTCTACGTAATTTGGTTTTAATTTAGGCACTTACGCCCGAATGTTCAAACGTCCCAAAACCCACGTTTTGAATGTACGTAAAAACAATTTTACGTACAGTCAAAACGTGTAAATTTAATGTCTTTTGATGAGCATCAAGTTTAGGATTTCAGTACCTAAGTAAATTATGGGAGTTAGAACACGATTGACTCAACTTGACTCGATACAAAAAATCTAAAGATTTTTTTTACTATGGAAAAAGGACTTTTATTTGCTAGTTATTTACCATACTTTAATGAAATGTGGTCAACGTGTTCGGTAATAAATAAGTTTGACTCCTTTTTAATTATGACTAGCAGCCCGCCCTGGCTTCGCACGGGTATATTCTATAGCCTATGTTCATCAGGTAACATAGAATTGTTATGGTGAAAGATTTTTTCTAATCGGTCCAGTAGTTTCGGAGTCTATTCGATTCAAACAAAGAAATATTTCCTCTTTATAATATTAGTATAGAAGAGTATTGTTTAAAACTAGTGAAATTGCGCGCACTAGTTGAAATAAAATGGAAACCCAAAATGTCAAATGTGTTCTCTTTTGATACGGACTGTTTATGTGCTCATTGTAATTCTTTTGGGGGCCGGTGGATACCTTGATCGATGCTTGAGACGTACATCACATCATCGTACGACAGTAAATCTGCAATGATGGTTAATATGAGGGCAATATCACACTAATATAATAAATGCGAAGTTTGGATGTTAGGATGGATGTTTGTTACCTCTTCACTCCAAAACTACTGAACGGATCGGGCTCAAATTGCATACTTATAGTAAGTTCTAGGCCTGGAATACAAAGGCTACTTTTTATCCCATAAATCAGTTCCCATGGGATATAAATAACCTCCAACAACGCGTGCGAAACCGCGGTCAGAAACTAGTGATAGTATCCTTCGCCATTGTTGTTAGCATTCTATGTTTCCACAGCGCACAATATGGCGTGAATACGGCCGCGCTTGTGGGTGGTGGGGCGCCGCGTTCTGGGCCGCCGCGGCGGGGGCGCAGGCCTTGGCGGTTGCGGCCGATTGCTGGCTGTCTTACACCATAGCTAACGTGACGGAAGATACACAGGTACTAGTTCAAACGGCTGTGTGAAGAATCCTTGAAACTCAGGCGGTTGGATTGATTCACGATCGATTGTTAACACAAGCACGAAGACAGCAACGATCGTATCCCGTGTGTATCGTCTGTCGTGGCTTAATGAAACCCCGGCTATCCCGACATAACGAACACAGACGTGACAAGGATATCCCCATAATAACATACCGGCATTCTCCTCGTGTTACGACGCTCTTAGAAAATCGAATATCAAAATGGCGCGTAAGCGGCAACTCCTCCTGCAGTTAAAAAGAACACGATAGAATATGATACAAAAATAAAAAGGTACCTTCTTTCGTAGATGTGGAGCAGCGTCAGCACATACGTAGCTCTCTGCGTGTGCTGCGCATGCGCGATGGGCGGCGCGCAAGCCGCGGGTGCGGCGGCCGGCGCGCGCGCCAGACGCGCGATTCACGAGCGTTTATTGCACGCGGCGTTACACGCGCCTCACGCACACTACCACACCACACCCGCCGGGTATACGCTGCATCGCTTCTCTGCAGACATACTTATTGTTGATAAGGTAAGAAACTGTAATATGATATCGTCTTATTAGGATTGTAGGGCACACTACGCACCCTACATATACATAAAAAAAACATAAAGCCGAATGTAGAAACTCCTCCTTGAAGTCGGTAAAAAGTACTATAGTTCAGTCGAAAATCTCCCAAAATCCCTTACTTCTGTTATCACTTTTGACACATTTTAAAGAGCCTGGGGTCCTAAGAAAGGGAAAGATTTCAACGCCCACGATTCTTCTTCGTTTGTCATAGATTGTACGCTATAATCTACTATTGTACGCTACAATCTACGACAAATTGCGCTGTTAGGTGGTCCTCGCGACCCAATAGAAAAGTTTTCAACGCAGTTCCTAAATGGTCACTATAACTGAAGTTTTAATTTTATTGATATTTCAGAAACTCCCAACCGCAATAAGCCGTTGGGCGCAGCTGATGATGGTTTGCGCAGCCGCGATGCTAGTCAACGCAGTGGCAGCTCCTTGGAGTGTGCTAGCTCTACTGCCCGCTGCACTGTGCTATCTGTTGCTACAGTCAGTCTACTTGAGCAACGCAAGGTACGATTGGCTTTAAACTAAATAAAACGTCAAGTGCGAGTCGGACTCGCGCAACGGCGAAAATAAAAAAGTTTTTGTTGATTAGACTACAATTTAAAAAAACAGTTTTCGGATTTTTCCCTTTACTTGTGCTATAAAACCTCGCTTCTTGCCAAATTTCAAGGTTCTAGGTCAACGGAAAGTACCTACTCCGTAGTAATAGGTTTTTTGTCCATGGCGAGATTCAAAAATTATTTTTTCTGTGAATAAACTACAAATTTACGGTGTTCAGCTTTTTCCCTTTACTTGTGCTATAAGACTTCTTGCCAAATTTCATGATTCTAGGTCAACGAGAAGTACCCTATAGGTTTTGTGTGCATGTGATTAAAACCAAACAACAACGGTACCAATAAAAAACCCGTCTGGATATTCGGTATACATGTATCATTGATCATTTTTTGTTTTTTTACAGGGAGTTGCAACGTTCCGAAGCCCGAAGCGCCGCAGGTGTGGTCTCACTCTGCGCGGAAACGTTCACGGGCGGGGCCACAGTGCGCGCGGGTCGTTTGCAGTCCCGTATGCGCACTGCTTTCCTAAGGCGGCTAGATACGAATCACAATGTCTTGTTGTTGTTGAATGCTGCTAACCGCTGGCTGGGGCTGAGTTTGGTAAGTGTTCGTTGTGTGCGCAGGCAGAATTGAAAGTATAAGAGATTTTTTAGCTAAACAATCAAATAACCTCCATACAATAGACTTAATCGCGCTGTTTTTATTCCACTGTTTTGTTTCCGATTTCATTTCGATAGCATCGTCATCTAAAAGTACCTACTATATATATATATATTCATATACACATTTTAAGTGCACTTATTTTTTGTAATTTTACGGTAGTTTTCTTGAATATCGGTATAACCAAATTTAAACTTTCCTTTAGGATTTAGTTGGAGCAGCAAGTGTGTGCGTGTCTCTAGGCGTAGCACTTTGCGGAGGCAACGCATCCACAGCAGGCTTAGCGGGTGCTTACTCGCTGTTACTGCCGGCATACCTCGCCCACCTCGCGAAATGTCGCGCGGACTTGGACCAGCAACTTGCTGCGTTGGAGCGGGTCCATGTGGATACCAATGTTCCACAGGAGGATTATAAAGAGGAATGTAAGTTCTTGTCCGGTGTTTCAACAGATGTGAAAAATTAAGGCATGAAATTTGCTGCGGCCCAATTCTATTATATAAATTGCTAATCAACCGCTTTACTATGACAATGGTATCGACGAAGAATCGTCAGGTAGAATTTATGGACGGCTACCTTAGATGAAAGTTTGGAACCAGAATGGCTCCAAACTTTCCAAACCAGAATGGTTCCAAACTTTCATCATGGAGGTTGAGTTCGTAGCAATTAACATTTTGTGAGAGTCCATTCATCTTAAAGTCATATAATATGTAGTTAGTATATTAAATATGTATAGTAGGTATTTGTATGTAGTGTACTTAACCGATTTTTGTAGATTTAACTTTTAGTATTGTAGGCATAGGTATATTCACTGACAGACGTGTGTTGCTGGGTTCGCATTCTCTCGTCACCCTGAATGTGATAGCTGAAAATTAGTGTTTGCTCATAGAGCATTATTATCACCGAGCTATTTACCCGTTTGCCACTGCTACAGACGCGCAAAATTTTAACAATACTTAAATATAAAAGGTAAAATCAAAGATGTAGAGGCATTTTTTTTACCGGGTAACCGGGCCTAAACACAAAGAAACTGTCTACAATTCAATACAAAGTTGATTATCTGAACCCAATATAGGGTTCAGATAATCAACTTTGTATTGAATTGTAGACAGTTTCTTTGTGTTTAGGCCCGATTTGATTATCTGAACCCAATATAGGGTTCAGATAATCAACTTTGTATTGAATTGTAGACAGTTTCTTTGTGTTTAGGCCCGGTTACCCGGTAAAAAAAATGCCTCTACATCTTTGATTTTACCTTTTATATTTAAGTATTGTTAAAATTTTGCTATTTTTATCCGACTACCGACAGGGGAGGGTTATGTATGAGGTTAGCACCCTATGTTTGTATATTTGTATGTTTGTATTTATATGTGAAAACCAACTGTATGTGTGTCTTATAGGCGAGAAATAAATAATTTACTTACGTTTACTTACTTGCAAATTTTATGAACTTTTAATTGATTTCCTTAGTAGGTACGCGACTTATTAGGGTTATCAATAAATAAGTAATATTGTATTGATATAGGTTGGATTTCGTTGTCATGTTTCATTTTGCTGCTTATTTAAGAAAAATAAATATTAAGATGTTATATTACGATAAAATGTATGATTATTTTGATAAAAAATAACAAAGTCTGACTTAAAAAAAGCAGTCTTTTTATTGCTTGTGAATCTTGAGGTTATCCCGGGATCACCTCAAGTCTTCAAGATTGAAAATAAGGACCGGGATCCTCTACGTATAACATAATATGAAGTGATCCACTGGCAGCATAATTAGATAATAATTAATTAATAAATCCCAAAAATTTACGATCTCGACGGGATTCGAACCCGCACCTTCCCCTTCAGCGCAGGGTTGCTCTTTTTCCAAGTAAGCTACGTGATCTTATCTGGTCGACCCGAAAATCTTTGGGATTTATTAATTTCTTAGAAATTACCCAGAGTAATAAATAAAAACCTTAGATAATAATTATTCATAATTATTAACGTTGATTTTGAGTACCCTGAGTCCTGAGAGATCCAGAAAAGTTGGTGGATATTCACAGGCATACAATTTTAACGGAAATATGATTGTTTTAGGTGCAATTCCATCAGGCTGGCAAAGGAATGGCAAGATACAATTTGAAAACGTTAGCATACGACACGAACCTGGTTCACCGGCCATATTGAATAACATAAATCTTACAGTGGGCCCCGGAGAAAAGGTAATTTTTTTATTCTTTTTCTAGCTATTGTTCAAGTGGCCATCGATTTCTATCGAATTCATTGATGCTTTTATGTTTTCAGCTCGCAGTATGTGGCAGAAGCGGCAGTGGAAAATCGACCATATTACTCTCTTGTGTAGGAGCTACCACAATATCGAGCGGTCGCATTTTGCTTGACGGCGAAGATATCACCAAAGTGCCTCTGAGAACGTTGCGTCACAGAGTCGTGGTATTGCCACAAGACCCGGCAATGTTCTCCGGAACTCTTCGGGAGAATTTGGACCCGCTTGCTGTTCACACTGATGAAGAGATTTGGCACTGTTTGAGAGCTGTTGGGCTGTTTGACTTCGTGACTGCGCAGCCAGCAGGGTTAGGTAAAAAAAAACAAGTCATTTATGACTTTCGCCCTCTCCATCAAAGAAGTCTTGATAAAGCAGTAGGTAGACCTTGCGTAGACTCGTAAATAAAAAACGTTACGCTGTGTAGCCCTTTGCGTGGCAGTGGACTTGCCACTGCTGCGAAATCATGTACGTCTTAGAAGTGCTACGTTGCGCAACCCTCTCGTTCATAAATAAATAATAATAAATATTTATTCACAAAAGATAGGTTTACAAAGTCGGTTACTTATAGGCTAATTTAATGCTTATCCTAACGGTTGCTGTTCTTTGTAGTACCTACAAACATACCTACTACCTCATAGAAGCGCTACGTTGCGTAACCCTCTGTCTCGAAGAAGCGCCACGTCCGTAGCCCCTATGTCGTAGAAGTACTACATTGCGTAACTGTCTGCGTCGTAGAAATGCTACGCCGCATAGGCCTCTATGTTTTAGAAGTGCTACGTCCAAAGTCCTCTACATCGTAGAAGTGCTCCGCTGTGTTGCTCCCTTCGTCGTAAAAGTGCTACGCTGCGCAGCCCTCTACCGGTAAACTTCTTATAAGCATTTTGAATGATGAGATTTTGAAAACTTTTAGAATGCAGTATAGAGCGATCCCGCCGCGGTTGGACAGTGGGACGCGTGGCTCGCGCATGCGCGGCCCGGGCGGCCCTGCACGCGCGACCCGCGAGTGCACTACTACTGGACGAGCCGGCGTGTGCGTTGGACGCGCCGGCGGAGCGCGCGCTACTGGCGGCGATGGCGGCCGTCGCGCCTCATACTACCATAATTACTGTTGCGGTTAGTATGTGTATTCGTAAGTACCAGGAGCCTATAGCAGCAAGAAGTAGACAAAACCGCCTACAAACATAGGAAGATCTCGCTGATAAATACCAGGCTCTTATAAACAAGCAAGAGGCACAGAAACTTGAGTATTTTTGATAAATGACATTGGGCAGAAAATGAATATATTTAACGATGTGATAAATTTGAATGCATGTTACTCACCGGAATAAATTAGTGATCTACGTCCTCTGTAGTGATATATGTTGCTTTATCCTTTGACACTACAAACAACTATATACGAACCGTAGTCTACATCAATCCCTCTAAAATTAAATGGTCGGGCCTTGACTACGTCTCCTTCGGTGATATGATAAGACTCATAATAAAATTAAATTGTTTTTAATCAACAATTTCCTACATTACTCTTATGTTTGCCAATTTATGTGTACAATAACCACCCATTTTGATCAGTCTAACACAAGCTCCGCTTACTTTAGGACTAGATGATGCTTTGTAAATATGTCTAGTACTAATTATTTATTTTATTGTTTCAGCACCGTATATCCTCAGTCCGCGGATACGACAGGGCCGTGGTGTTTGAAGATGGGCGCGCAGCGGAGCAAGGCACTGTTGGCTCGCTTCTCTCACAACCCACTTCACGTCTCGCTAGAATGCTAGCCGCGGCTCATCGATTGAACTGAATTCGATTAAAACTATATATATAAATATTTCTTGACGCTGCTAGTATAGAGGTTTAGCGAATAATAATAATAATAAAAATAGCTGTAACTCGATCGAACGTTGAAGTTAAAGTTTACTTCTTAAGTAAACTTTAACTTTTGTTAAGCTTTAACTTTGTTAATGTTGTGCTATAATCGTCCACTCATTTATTTGCTGTTTGGTATATCTATGGAGTGAATAAAGACTGAATGACAGAATGAAGTATTTCATAGACACAGTTATTTTTTGACAGATAGAGATGCGAACTGTCGACTCGAAAACTATGGGGACTTCAGAAAGTTTAGATTTTTATCGAGCCAACGAAGATTATTCCAGATGATTTTTCAATGAGAAAAAGTATAGAAAATAGTTGATTAATTATAGTTGACTAACTTTTTATCACGGAAAAACTCGTGTAATGCCAGGGGCGGAAGCAAGTAGCAAATAAAACAACAAAAATAATACTACTTTAATCTATTGAATATTCTGATTGATTGATTGATTTGCAAAAATTATACAATATGTTGAGAAAAAAATAACAAAATCGATTACTACTTCTTCATAAAATCGATTTTCATAAAAAATCGATAAGGTCACAACTATTTTACTGTCAGTCGAACTACCAAACATCAAATATAAGAGAGAGTGGAATAACTTTTATTCGTGTAAAAATACAAATATTCTGTAATACTAAGGACTTCTTTGGTCATAATAATTTGATTAATAAAGTAACTCCAAAGATTATGCAAAGAAAAATCTGCCTGAAAATAAGTAATGTATGGGACCGGAGTATAAATAGGAGTAAGCATTATTTATGAAAATCGAGACTGAAATAATGATACAGTGTATTCCAATTTAATTAATAATTATAATTTAAAGGTATTTCTACCAGTAACGTATTACTATAACAATATTTTAATGTAATTGACAACTAACAGTTTGTTAGGATCGCATAAAGGTGTTCTTTAAGTAATAAATAAATAAAATACCACATATTTATTTCCATTTTGTATTTCCAATAGAACAACAATTGCACATTACTCGTTTAAAGCTCACATCTACACACGTGCTACCAGAGTCAACGAAAATTCATAAAATTATATGACTACATAACAAATTACAACAATATTACGTTGGCACCAATTTAATATAATAGTCCTATATAAAAACTTAGTGTCTCACCGCTCAATATAAAAATATTTACTTACAGTATGTACTTACGTGAATATAATTACATTTTACAATTCTAAAATAAATCTCGAAATGTCGAATAAATTCTTTTTCCCTATAACTATATTGGTACATTGGATTATTGTTTGATTGATCAGGACGGGCGAGCTAGTTAAAAATTCAATGTTGAATTTAACTTCAGTAACATCGCAGTGAACGATTCCTACACATCTTTGGTAAAATTCTTAAGTTGAAATAGTTCATCGCTATTTACAAGGCACTTAATAAAAGGCATTGGTTACTATTTTGAAGGCACATTATTGAGGTTATTCTAATTGACGAATTTTATTAACGATTTTTTTATATTAATTCGTCAAGTAATCTTGGCCGATACTTCTCTGATACCTATCGACACCAAGCAATTTAAACAATCAAATATATCAGACATAAGAAATAGACGACAAAACAACAAATTCGATGCATACCACTTCTACTTAATACATCTAGCTGCTTAACAGAACACCGAAGCATATGATTTCTCACCCTTCATCAATAAATTCACGTTAATAATATGATTATATTCAGAACGGGCCGATAAAGTTAAAAATGGATAGGCGGTTTATAATGAGCAATCAGAGTGAACATTTATGAGTTATTCATAACTATATTAGTTAAACATTTCAAAACTCAACAATTATTTGCATGTAAACCACATCCACAACCACATCTGTTTACAAACTTTCATTATTTGTGATTTAACACTCCAGGCATTGCTTTTTATATTCTATTGTTTAAGTTTGTTTTTAAAAATCACGATTCTGGGAAGCGAGAATTAAGTGAACGGAAATCAAAACGATGATATGTATAGTTCAGTATTTCAAACGTAAAATATTAAAGTCTATACAAATACCTATTAGGTTTTCAGCAACTTTTGCGAGAAGGAAAAGATTCATAAGACAAATTGGAGGTACTTTTCAGAAGTAATAGGTACTTTTCAGAAGTAGACATGAGGTAGAATTTGAGAATACGATTGAGTAATTTTTCGTTCTCGAATAGTGTGGAGTATTTAACTATGCATGCATTAGGCTGCCTTTCCACCAGAGATGTGCTACGTCGCTAGGTTTCCAGCCGACCAATAGGATCGCTCCATTATCGCGTAATTTTTGTTAGCTACGAGTATGAAAATGACACGATAATGCGATCCTATTGGTCAGCTGGAAACAACAACTTAGTACACCTCTGGTGGAAAGGCAGCCTTACTCTGAACTAAAGTTAGTGGTACATTTGACCAAGTTCTAACTTTTGATTATCAGTAAGCCTGTGCGAACACCCTTACAATATGACTAGAGTATTCCGACTAAGTACAGAAAGAACAGTAAATCTGTGAATGAAATACCTGACAGATCTTGGAGTGTGGTTTTCAGAATTAATGACTTGAGATGACTTTTTGTAGTAGGGGTTATGTAGGCTCGCTCTTTATACCGGCGTTCGAAGCGACGGCCGCCCGCGCTTCTTCGGGCAATCGCTCCGCGTTTGTGAGGATATCTGTAGTGGTGCATAGCACTCTGAGGGAATTCAGGACCGCTGGAATAGAGGAAACATACCTACTGTAATAAATGTAAAATCACTAGTTTAGTTATCTATCTATCTGTTGTCACTCCGAAACTTTGTAATGAAAAATTTTGATGATTTTAATAATGTCCCAAAAAAAATACTTTAAAATGTTTACTCAAATTTTAACTATGAACGCGAAATCCTATGCATAGAGGATAGCCATAGGATTTCGCGTTCATAGGAGCGGGACAGGGCAGAGCATTGCAAGCCCAAATATTAAGTTTTTGCTTATTATCTATTAATTATTTATTTACTTACTTACCAAACGGCCCTGTCGGAAGACCAGCGTTGGTTGTAAAATGTTTACAACTAACCCATGCTGAGACAGGGACCGTTTTGTGACTCTTATCGACAGTAGTTTTGTCTCTTGTCTTTAAATTATGTCTGTACCTATATGTTGATAAAGTTACAAATAAATAATATTCTATTCTACTTAATGGTGTAATTAGAACGACCTTAAAGCCAATTACTTATACTAATTACAACATTAGAAAATAATAAGATTAATTAGAAAATTGTTTGAAAAAAAAAACGCAACATAAAAATGTTCTTTAATACCATGCTTATTCTGAAGCTCTAATCTTCTGTATTTATTGAGAAATGAAGGTTTTAGTAAACATTTAGAGGTAACTTTTTGGCGATTTTTTCGAAAATTTTATGTAATCGTGTTTTTGAAACATATTTTGACGGATAGTAAGTCCTGATCTGACCTTTACCATATATACAATTTCAAAGTTAAATATTCAGTAGCTTGGAAGATCTGGACATCCGACGGGGTTGGTTTGAGGTAGTGTAATAGATTTAGTAGTATCTTCTTTTTCATATTGTGTATTATGTAAATAAAGCTGTTTTAATTTTGTATCCATACCTGGACGTAACTCAACGAGGGAACAATGCTGCTCGGCCCACAGCAATGTAGTCCGCACGAGGTCTGCGCCGCTTCCGCACGAAACGCAAGCGCTGAAGGACTCCACTAGCGCCGCGCTCACTACGCTAAACTGAACCGTGTGATAAGGCAACATTATGGTTTAAATTACATTAGAATAATAAGCTCCGGACTTCGTTCCGGTTCAGACCAAACGAACAAAGGGCTACATCTAGAAAAAGAACTTTCTTTTAATGCGGTACCCCGACGCACTCTAGTGCCGCCACCTATTTTATTTTATTACTACGTTAACCAAAGGAATTTTTGAAAAAACCATTGGGCCGTTTGTGATACCTATCATAAGCTTTTTTTGATACCTACATCTGTAATAGTTTTATTTTGTATCGTATAGGCAGAGATGCGGAAACAGAAATTGGTGGCCACCAAGAGCAAAAATTTCAAAATTCAAAATTCAAAGTGCTTTATTTCCTTTAGACCTTACAGGACTCTTGGACACGTCACAAATATCCATTACAAGATCGCATCTCTGCCTAAACTAGAAAAAATAAAACTGTTACAAAGGCATTAAAAAAAGCTTATACATACAAACTGCCCAATGGTTTTTTCAGGTTTTTTTTTGTTTAGTGTAAAAATATAATAGGTGGCGGCGCTAGTGAGCGTCGGGGTACCGCATTAATCTTCTATTTTCTTCTTTTAATCTCTGCGAACAGAGATAGAACTAAAAACAATGTTCCGTCTCTGTTTACACAAAAATAATTTGACGTGACGATAGAACGCGCATTCGCTCGTATGGTATCCTTATACCTTGATATTATGTGAATTCTCCGACATTTACATCAGTCAGGTCAGGTCAGAGCTTGAAAAGCGGACTCTACAACCAGTGACCATTTTGTGACGTCAGCAAGTTGTTTATTTCGGTCTTTTTATTAAACTACTTTTTTATTACTTATACTTATTATTACGAGTGTCAAATAAAACTATTTCTATTTCAGAGAACGAAGGATCCCAAGTGCTGGATAGATTGGATGTAGGGAATGGATGGCCCATATGTGTAAATACGGGGAGTCCATCGGAACTCATCTATTACTTGCGTAACAGATAATGCGTGAGATAGAGTGTCATCTATCGTAGATGACACTGATGGCATGTTGCGAAATATAATCTATAATGCCAAAAGTTGTTGTTGTTTTCAATTGCTTTTGCTTATCTATCACAAATCCTTACGATTGTCGTCATCATTTATGACTCAAACAATACCTACATAATAAAATAGCAAAACGCCGATGCACGATGACATTTCACTAAATTGTGGGCGTTGCAGATTAGTCCAAGATAAACGTCTAGCGAAGCGCTAAGATAGATCTATAAATACCGATAGATTGGTTAACGTTTACAACGAGGTTGTTTTTTAATCTTTTCAATTTACTTAGCTAAAAAGGTAAAAGGTAGCCCACGGAATGATTTATTAATAGGTAAGTTAAAATTGAAGGATTGTGTCGGAATTGTTATTTTATTTGAGTTTGAACTAGTTTTTTTTTTACTATTTCACAATATGTATTCTTTTTAGAACGCATTTACTAACGAGAGG
The DNA here is from genome assembly GCA_947086465.1 of Eupithecia exiguata. Classification (NCBI taxonomy): domain Eukaryota; kingdom Metazoa; phylum Arthropoda; class Insecta; order Lepidoptera; family Geometridae; genus Eupithecia; species Eupithecia exiguata. The sequence goes on along the minus strand of OX352230.1, from coordinate 6,928,931 downwards.
AATACCAAGCGCTACAGATAACGACTAAAGGATAGGGATTTTTATTTTATTTGTGTTGGGGCGGGTTAGTTTTATCTATTATTTTATAAACCGATCTACTGATTTTTTTATTGGAATATCTTGTCCAAACACGATAGTCTCAACCTAACGAGTACACCAAAAGCCGGGCTTTTTATTTTATTTAGTTTAAGCGAACCGTTAAATTACTGATATTCTTTTTAGAGCCTTGCCCGAACACGTTATAGTCTTAATCTCCTTAACCTATCGAAAAGTAGACCAAAAGGTTTCGACCCAAGGATTATATTATTAATCAACTCTTTATTTAATTTGAGTTTGGCGAGTCATTACATTCTAATTAGATATTCTTTTTAAAACCCATTACCGTTCTTTTTTAGGATATTAAAGATAGCCTAAATAATGCAAGGGAGGATATCTTGTCCAAACACGAGTCTCAACACAACCTATCGAGAACTAGGCCAAACGCTAACGACCCTCGTCGGTTGTGTTTTGAAAAGGATACCAGCCAATACTTCCAATTCTGCATAGTCCTATTGGCGACGTGTCGTGCGAACATTTCTCGCAGGCGACCGGCGCGTGCGCGCGACACGGGCGCCCCTGTCGCCGGCAGAAGCGAGTGGCAGTTACTGTAACAAACGGCGTACTAAAGTCGCGTCCTGCAAATAGTTTGGAAACAAATAAAAGGGTGAGTGTCTGACAAATAAGTTCCTCTTGTTTTTCTTAAAATGTTCATTACGCAGCAAGTATTTCAATATATTTCAAGAAACGATACGGTAGTGGAAACCATTTATGAACGATATAATAAGAATGTTTGATTTCAGAGTCGCCTGAAAAGTTAAATCATTGTATTTTAATAATGTACACACCTTTAAGAGACGTTTAGAAGAAAATTGTAGACTTAAGGTGGGTGCAAACCTCTAAGCCCCTATCCAAACGTGCTTTCCGATTCATTTGGAAACTACGTCCTCGATTTTATTGAAATTTTGCATACATAATCGGATAAGAAATGGCTATGTTTTTTACCGTTTTAGTTTTTCAAAAAACAAAATCATTATTAAATGAGCGAAAGTAATAAAATCGCTTGCAAATAAATTTATATAAATTTTCGCTCTCATTTAAGGGCCTATACTACGACGCCATTTGTGAAAAGGATAGGCGTAGGATTTCACGTTCATAGGAGCGGGAGGGCAGAGCAACGCAAGCCAAAAAATAAAGATTTTGCTTATCTATTTAAAAAAAAAACGCAACATATTAAATGTTCTTTATACTTAGTTCAATTACCATGCTTATTCTCAAGATCTCAACTTCTGTATTTATTGAGAAATTATGGAAAAAAAAAGTTCTATTTTGAATATTCATGTGGTTTAAAAACTAATTCTAAGGTGAAGTTAAGACGATAAATGACTCACGATATTGAGTTGTTGAGACAGTCGATCTGCTGTCGCAAACTCTCCATTTCTTCCTTTATTTGATTCCTCTCCGCTTTCAGCTGCTTTATGTACTCGGCGCCTTTTTGAAGCATCGCTGCTTTACTAATCTGGAAATTACAAATCGAAATCGTAAGATTTTCTACATCCGGAAGCTTAGCGTCGAATATCGATTCGCTATCGCTGCAACAGGGTGGACTAATCTGGAAATTACAAATCGAAATCGTAAGATTTTCTACATCCGGAAGCTTAGCGTCGAATGTCGATTCGCTATCGCTTCAACAGGGTGGACAGCTTGCTTGAAGCAAATTCTTTGATGATGTGCGTGGATAGCGAGGCGTCATCGCGTCGTCCCGTGGACAGCGGGTTGTCTGCTAGCTGTTAAGCAGTGCAGTTCGCTTGCGCGACAGAGACAAGAGACCGCGACGTGAGACAGAAGACCGAGAAGGAGACATATTATTTATTACCTTAGCGGCGGCGTTCGCGTTGAGATGCGGTATGAGTGCCTGCAGCGTGTCGAAGCCGTTCTTGATGTTGTAGCGCCGTTTTTGTTCTGCGTGTAAATGCGTGCGGCGCGGTTCCCGGGGCGAGCCAGCTCGGGGGGAGCCGGGGGACGTCGGTGGGGATAGAGACTGGGGATAAAATATCAATAAGCATAAGAATATTTCAATTAAAAATTGTAGACATAAGATATACACAAGGCTAGGTCTTAATCGAATTAATGTAGGTATGATCAATATTATCCATTTCGGACATACAATAATATTTTAACAATGGCAAGAAATTGTTCGGGTAGGTATACATAGCACGGTACGGCAAACGTAGTGTAGGATGCCCCCCACTACGTTTTTTTTTTTGCGTTTGGTACGGCCAGGTGGGATAATATAGAACAGACTCTAGGTCCACTCTATATGGACCTAAAGTGTTCCTATATTATGAAACTGAAGCTTTGTACAAGCTTTGCAACTGTGTATAAGACGTGTGAATGTGACAGTTGTGAAATATGTTTGTATGAAAAGCAAAACCAACAAACTCAGGTTAAAGTGAAAACAGTTTTTTAACGTGACATCTTTAGCATTTTCAATCCTATTAATATTATAAAGACGAAAGTTTGTGCAGAGATGTTTGGCAGAAGACAACGCCAAAACTACTGCATCTATCTGGTTGAAATTTTGCACACATAAAGATCTAAACTTGGAATAAACCTTAATAGGGTACTATTATAAGTTAATTATTTATCACAAATCTTTTTACTCTATATGAGAAAAAATCTAAATATTTATTGTTGTAATAGCATTAGCAAAAACCAGTCGGAAAATGTTCGTTTTAGTTCATAAAATAATACATTGGAGCGTGATATTGTGAATATTGTTACCTGATGTGGCGACATAACATCGCTGCCGATGGGAGAAGGCTGTCCCTTCCGGAGCGGAGACTTGGTGGGGTCACTGCCTCCCGCGATCTCCTCGTTATTACTCAGCTTGTATAAGCTGTTTGCTAGAAAAGGAAATACATACTTGTAATGTATGTATATAATAATGTGTATATAGATGATTTAATAATAAAAAAGGGACACCACCAGCAGTATCGCTATAAAGTGGGTATACAGGGTGGGGCAAATTTTTGGCCCCTTAAGGGTAGCTACCGTTTCTTTTGTAGTTAGAAGTTTTTGTTCTTAGGAACCTTCTATTTTATTTTGAAGAAAAAAATATGGTCATCAAAGCTACCTTTAAGGGGCCAAAAATTTGGCCCACCCTGTATATATAAAGTGACAAAACTATTCTTAAAATTCATGTTTTAATTATGATATATTTTTACATTATAAGATCTTCTGCATAATGCCGGATAGGAAAACGATATAATTTAAAGATCCACATTAGATTTCCGGAAAGCGGTAGCTCGCGTTGTCTGCAAGTACTCACAGTGTTGCGCTGACAGCAGCTGTGCTAGCATGACGCTGGCCTGAGGCAGGGTGGGCTCGCTGGCGACGCTGGTGAGCGGCGGCGGCCGGCGCCCGCCACCGCCCTCGGACCCGCCGCCCGAGGTGGAGCGAGACCGCATGCGGACAGTACCGGGTAGCGGTGACCGACCCTGCAACCACTTTACTATAAACCTACATTCTTTATTTTAACGTTGGTATCTACTGATTCTGTCTCATCATTAGCATCAAACTATACACCAACCAAACTCGATGATAAATGTTGGTAGACAAACCACGACGCAAAAAAAATAAAGCTTACTTGCTTGGCGTCGAGTTTCTGATAAAATTGTTAGCCATATTTACTGAAGGGAAAGATCTCAAATCGAAAAGTACTGTCAATTCCGTATAAAATAACGCGGCAACAGAGTCAATTTTAGGTTAAGTATGGGCAGTTTGTTGACAAACAAGTTACATCGAATTTGGCTGAAATATGGATGATGCTCACAAGTGTCAAAACTAAATCATTTCTATTCATAGAACCAGGCCCCCTACTCAGGCCGTGTTATCAGCAGCGTCACCGTTCTGTACGCTTAAATAGCAAAGGTAACATCGTTGCCTTATGTGCTAACACGGCTTACCATACAAACGTATAGTTTTTACTAAAAGTTTGTAGGGTAAAAATTCCTCTGCACTTTTTGCAAAAGAATGTTGACAAACGGTTCCACAGCACAGTTCTAATCGGCAGCTTTAAACCTTAAAGATCATAGGCACGACGGTTCTGCGTTTAAGAATTCTTTTCTGATAACATTTTTGGTCTAGCCTAGTTCTTCATCTCTATTTGCCCGGTACTCTTGTCACTCCATCTGATGCAGTAGATTCCCTTTCTTCCTTACCTCACATAATAGTAGACTTTCAGCGCGCAAGCGATTCTAATCGCTCTCTCATCATCTGTTGATCAATAAATGTGCTTCTGTAGTCATGCCCGGCATAAGTGATTGTTATCAGAGTCCACGTAAATATTCTACACGATAAGTTACTTAAATTTTACGAAAAACTGTGATAAAAATTCAATTTTAAATAACACAATAAAAGGTGTGTTCGGATATTTCCAAGCTATAATTTTCTATTGCTAAATAAGCAATAAAACGGAAAGCAAAATGTCAAACAATTTAAACAAACATTTAGCGACATTGGCATGACTACACAAGGGAAAAACTACGGTGGCAAGCTAACATACAATTTCAAGCTTCAAGCATATTAGCCGTGAACATAGACATAATATGAATAATGACTGATTTTGAGAAACAACTCCGAAATGTTTCAAGACATCTACTGATGACAAAATAAATCATATTTCTGCAAAACTAATGAGTTTTGAAGGAAAAAATGAGCTTTTAAAAATGCTGTTTCAATTTCGCTCAAGACGCTAGAATACTAGTGGTGTCTGTGTGTGACGCCACCGATGCACGAACGTCTGATGATACAGAATGACCATAATACTGTTTAGAGAAAAAAGTCTGACTTTACCATTGTTATTCTGTCCTTAAGATTACCTATTGTGAAGGAATGACGTCACAGTTATGTAATGCTCTGATTGGTGTTCAACGTGTCATGGTGGATTGCTGTATTTTGAAGTTTTATTTTAACAAAATAATAATTATCTCGATTAAAATAAAGAATGTAATACTTGTTTTGTAAACTACAGCTCAGGTATAATTAGGTAAATACATAATTTTGGTGATTTTTTGTTACCGTCATCATCACTAATCTTTTAATATTAGGAGTTAAGATATCGATCCTTATCTATCCATTACAAGCATCTTTTATAGATTTGAGTGAAAATTGTATCCTGGATACAAGTTCTTACATCATTATCTGTTATCCATCTAATTCTAACAATATACATTATGTAACAGTTTATCATAAACTTATATGATAAGGTATAATCCGTTTTATATTTTGTGTCATTGCTCGAAACATTTCTACCTACACTAATATTATCGAGGTAAAAGTGTTGAGAGTATGTTGGTAACTCTGGACTGTTCTGATATTGATAATTCTTTAAGGCGGTACCCCGACTCACACTAGCGCCTATTTTATTATATTATTACGTAAAACAAATGAATTTTCAAAATACCATTGGGTCGCTTGTGATACCTATAAGCATTTTTAATGCCTCTGTAACAGTTTTATTATTTCTAGAGTAGGCAGAGATGCGAAGTTGCTTTTAGTGGCCACCAATTTTTGTTTAAGCACATCTGCCTATATGTACTACACAAAATAAAACTGTTTCAGATGATGTACCTACCTACTAAAAAAAGGTTATATATTTATTTATTATTATTATTAAAGTTTGACAGGTATCACAAACTGCCCAAAGTTTTTTAGAAAAATTCGTTGTTTAACGTAATAATAAAATAAAGTAGGTGACGGCGCTAGTGTGCGTCGGGGTACCGCCTTAACTAATAGAGACTAGAAAGTTACATTATCCATTATATACAATGTGTTTTAAGGTAACGCGATGATTATTTGTTTGAACAGAACAGTACCCTAAAAACGAGACATCGAGTTATCTACATGGTCCTTTCAATTATCTAGATTAGTCGTGTGATCATCTCATTGTTACTAGGCCTATAAATATCAATAAATCTATCGGTATAAGCGATATTTTTACTAATCTAGGATTCTATTCACGTCAAATGAGATTCAAACATTATCTGCCGCCTGATAATATTCGTAGTGTTGTTATGATATGAATGTTATGTCAGGATTATCATATCTCAAGGCAGAAAACGTAACGTAGGCTACGTTACGCATATCATGGTTTAAAGTTTAACTTTAAACTACCTATATGCAATATGCTACTTGACTACTACTGGGAAAGAATTCTAACGTATTGTCTGATAAAAATAATGCTTCTGTCCGATTCTTCTTGCTGCATGTTATTTAACGTAAACGCAGCATAACCTTATCAAATTGTTCAAAAGTTGTAAAATTTGAATAAAAAAAAAAAAAACCTTATCAAAGCTATACAAAAACGCTAATGACTGACACGGCGTCAGTAAAAAGACGAGACATGCGCCTGTGCATCCACTCTGCCGCGCCTGCACCTCGCCGATGCCTAGACTAGAACATACTAGAATATCTAGATAATATAATATATAATATATATGACGACGCAAAACCGTTTGATAAGGAAGAATTCCATCGAAATAATTATTAGATTAATTAATCAGGCTAATGTTCTGTTAGGCTCTTTAATTTGTAGATTTTAATTTAATAATTACGCAGATTGTTACGGTTTTGCAAACCTAAGTCTAGTTGATTCTCCAATTTGAACGATCAATCAAGATTATTGTTTTACAATTGATTTTCACATCTGAAAATAGTTATTTATTTACGAGGTTAATTTATAATGCCAAGGTAATACGGTTTTAAGTGTTTTTAATGCTTCGTAACACAAATCATAAGTTATTGTTGGAATTGCGCAGGTGGCGCGGTGTTCAAGCAACAGTTTTTAATGTTTAAACTAATTTTTTAAACCGAAACAATTAATTAGGAATAGTTTCTTAAATTTAGTTATGATTTATTACATCAAAATTGTTTTGAGAATATTTTATTGCGCAACACGTGGTTTTCAAAAGAAGACCGCGTCGAGCGGTGGGCGAGCGCGCCATTACTTTGTGAGCCTCGGTCGAGGAAGGTTGTCTGGTGCAAGGATCAGAGACATTGTGAGTACTTTGTGATTTTTACCCTTGAATATTATAGTAACCTAATTTGTAATAAGAAATTTAGTTTGTAAAGTTTAAATCTTAAATAAAAGTGTGTGTAAAATAAATGTTTCCTTGTTTGCTATGAGTGATCCTAATGAGAGTGGTGACGTTGACCTTACTAGCGCCAGCTCTGCTGGTGGTAGTTCGGCCGACGTCACTATTTCTAAAAACCCCATTGGGCAGGGTACTCCGATATCAGAAGTGGGATCCAAATCCCCTTCTGCTGGACCATCTGATAAAAATAATGAGACTTTAAACGCTTCTGTTAGCGGAGTACCAATGGGATTTTTCTCGGAGCTCATGCAAATGATGAAACACGTGTCGGATCGCATGGGTACTGTCAAGGAACCTTATTCCAAGGTCAGGATTAACGACATATATTTGCCATCATATGATCCTGACACGAATGTAGGAGTTAGGGAGTGGTGTCAACATGTTACCACTGCTATGGACACCTATAATTTGAGCGATTATGACGTAAGAATGAAGGTAGGAAGTTTACTAATAGGTCGCGCAAAATTGTGGGTAGACAGTTGGCTGGTATCTACCGCCACGTGGCCGGAATTGCGTGAGGTTTTGATAACCACTTTTGAACCCGAGAATAGATATTCCCGTGATATTTTACAGTTTAGAGAACACGTTTACGATAACACAAAAGACATCACGCAATTTCTATCACAGGCATGGATATTCTGGAAACGTGTTACAAAAGGAAGGTTATCAGATAAGGACGCGGTTGAGGCAGTGATTGGTTGCATTGGTGACGAACGGTTGAGAATTGACTTGCTAAACGCGAAAGCCCTTTCGGTGCCCGAGCTGATTTCGGTGGCGTCAACAATACGACGAGCCAAGCGCCCATACCCGAGTTCCTCCAAAGAACAAGGGTCGGCGAAACGATCACGGTTTGCCGAGAGAGCATCGCTATTCTGTCAAACATGTAAAAAACATGGTCACGATACGGTTGACTGTTATTTTCGCGATAAAACAGTCGCTGCTCAAACGCGTCCCCAAGATGGTAAACCGGATTCTAAATCAAAATCGTATGTTAAAACTGAAAATAAGCCACAAAGTTCTAACAAACCAACTTGTACCTATTGTTCTAAAGTAGGTCATACCATTGAATCATGTTTCAAGCGTCAGAGAGATGTTATTTCCAACGTGAACTGTCTAGGATCTCCAAAATTAAATTCAATGTCCGTGCTTATCGGGGACCTGAACTTAACCGCGATTTTTGACAGTGGGGCGGAATGTTCCGTAATGCGCGAATCACTAGCCGCAAAATTACCCGGTAAACGATTTCACGTGGTTAAATACCTAAAGGGTATTGGACAGTTCACGGTGGTTTCGTTAACAACTTTAGTGACGATTTGTGTTGTCGATGACATACGCATAGAACTTAAATTTCATGTTGTCCCAGATTACGAAATATGTTCAGACATTTTGATAGGAATGAATCTTATCGAGGGCACAAATTTAAGCGTGGTTGTCGACTCAAAAAGTGCAAAATTAATTTGCCAACCGGCGGCGGCGGCAGTCTATCACATGCAATCACAAAGCCAAAAATTCGATAATTTAGATTGTGACCTAACAAATACCGATCAAATCAGCGAACTGAAAATATTACTGAACAAGTATGAACATCTGTTCATACATGGTTATCCCAGCTCTCGGGTCAACACAGGCGAACTAGAGATAAGATTAAAAGACCCTAACAAGTGTGTCGAGCGCAGGCCATATAGGTTGAGCCCCGTAGAGCGAGAAAAGGTTCGCGATATTGTGGGAGAGTTGTTAGATCACAACATTATTCGGGAGAGTAAATCACCATTCTCCAGTCCGATAATCCTAGTAAAAAAGAAAAATGGTAAAGATCGCATGTGTGTAGACTACCGTGAGCTAAATAGGAATACGGTCAGGGATCATTATCCGTTGCCGATCATATCGGATCAAATAGATCAATTAGCGGGGGGTTTATACTTCTCTACATTTGACATGGCAGCGGGTTTCCACCAGATCCCAATAGCCGAGGGATCTATTGAGAAAAGTGCCTTCGTGACACCCGATGGCTTGTATGAATGGAATACTGTCCCGTTCGGTTTATGTAATGCTGTAGCCGTGTACCAACGGTGTATAAACCGAGCCCTGTGTCATTTGTTAACCGAACAAGTTTGTCAGGTGTACGTTGACGATGTCCTGTCAAAATGTAGGGAATTCTCTCAAGGGCTCTCTCACATCGAACGGATATTGATCGCTCTCCAGCAGGCAGGCTTTTCAATCAATGTAGAGAAAACTGCGTTCTTTAAAGGCTCCATTGAATATCTGGGCAACATTATAACTGAAGGCCAGGTTAGCCCAAGCCCAAGAAAAGTGGAGGCTTTAACGAAAGCACCAATCCCAAAGACTACTAAACAAGTACGCCAATTTAATGGTTTGGCTGGTTACTTCAGACGTTTCATTCCCAATTTCGCACGAGTCATGGTACCGTTATACGAACTAACCAAAAAGGATGCAAAGTGGGAATGGAACGCGCCTACCCTCACACTATTCCAGGAGAACGCACCGATTGAGCTCTTCACGGATGCCAGCAGCCTCGGCTACGGAGCGGTACTGACGCAGATCATCAACGGCCGCCAGCATCCAGTCGCGTACATGAGCCAGCGCACCACCGACGCCGAGAGCCGCTATCACTCCTACGAGCTCGAGACGTTGGCGGTGGTAAGAGCTGTGAAGCACTTTCGGCATTATCTGTACGGCCGAAAATTCAAGGTAATAACTGACTGTAACGCCTTGAAAGCATCTATGCACAAAAAGGACCTACTGCCTCGCATCCATCGGTGGTGGTCCTTTCTGCAGAATTACGAGTTTGAGGTGGAGTACCGTAAAGGAGAACGGCTACAACACGCTGATTTCTTTAGTAGAAATCCCTCGTCTGAAATGTCTGTAAATATTATGGTCAGGGACTTGGAATGGTTACAAATAGAGCAGAGACGTGATGGTGAGCTTCGCTTGCTATTGGACAGCATGACCGGAGACAGTCCAGCCGCAGGATACGTCTTTGAAGATGGAGTGCTTAAGAGAACACTAGCTGACCCGATCACAGGTACATGCAAATTGATTGTTGTTCCAAAATCATTCCAGTGGAGCTTGATAAACTCTTTCCATACGGCGCTGCAGCATCCTGGATGGGAAAAGACTCTACAAAAACTTAAGGAAACATACTGGTTTGAAAAAATGAATTCTGTCGTTCGAAAATTTGTAGATAACTGTGTCATATGCAAAACATCAAAAGGGCCCTCGGGGGCGGTTCAAGCTCAACTGCATCCAATTGAAAAACCAACCGCGGCCTTTCAAGTGATACATATGGACATAACCGGCAAGCTCGGTACAAGGAACGCCGAGGGACAAGACGAGTACGTGATCGTGACCGTAGACGCATTCACTAAGTATGTCCTTCTTAGCTATTCTAACGACAAAAGCCAAAGCAGCAGCCTTGCAGCACTAAAACGCGTCGTACATTTATTTGGAACGCCAGTGCAGGTCATCGTAGACGGAGGACGGGAATTTCTCGGCGAGTTTAAAGCTTATTGTGATCACCACGGAGTAGACATACATTCGATAGCGCCAGGAGTAAGCCGAGCAAACGGACAAGTTGAAAGGGTCATGGCCACATTGAAAAATGCCCTAACTATGATAAAGAATTATAGCACCGAAAACTGGCACACGGCATTAGAAGTATTGCAGCTCTCGTTCAACTGTACACCCCACAGAGTCACAGGCGTTGCACCCCTTACTCTGCTGATACGCCGCCAGAATGCTGTACCACCGGAGCTCTTAAGATTGGTGAATATTGATGAAGCATCTATAGATTTCGATCTTCTTGAACAACAAGTACGACAGAAAATGTTAACCGCGGCTGAGTACGACAAACAAAGGTTTGATAGAACCAAAGCAAAGATACGTCCGTTCCAAAGAGGTGACTATGTACTCATAAAAAACAATCCTCGTAACCAAACGTCCCTAGACCTCAAATATAGCGAACCGTACGAGATCTACAGAGTTCTTGAGAACGAGCGTTACATGGTGAAGCGTGTAAATGGCCGAGGGCGTCCACGTAAAGTAGCACATGAACAACTGCGTAGAGCGCCCCAGCCAGGAGACCAACAGACCGTGACGACGGACTCCGTAGACGACGACAACCAACATCAGCCTACAAGCAACGAGCCATTGCCCTCTACGTCTGCCCAAACTACATAAGGATAGATGCATATAGTAAAAGGTCAGTTCTTATTTAGGTATTTCAAATCAATATTAAATTTTTGCATAACAACAAACAGACTGGGCCACTACATGGCTCTGAAATGAGAAAAACATAATATTAATAATAATAACCTGCAAACCGTAATTAGGTTGCATTCATAAAACATTCTATTATAATCATTTCCTTTTCCATTCCTGTCATGTTCATTTTCAGATCCCCTGGGGACCACGGTCATAAAATAAGGCCCAGACCCCAGCATCGTCCTTCCTCATTCTTTTAGAGCCTATGTGGACCACGGCGAACAGGACCGCCCAGACCACATCATCATCCCTTGAATAACATGCCATTGCGAATAGCATAAGCATGGTTATAAGTAAAAACATTAACATGCCATTGCAAATAGCATAAGCATGGTTATAAGTAAAAGACATAAACATGCCATTGCGAAAGAGCATAAGCATGGTTATAAGTAAAAGCATCTACCAGACAACATATAAAGTGCAATATAAGCACCGCCCTGAGGGCACAATAAAACACTGCTCACTTTCCTCAACTCCTACCTACTCGTCTATTTCTAGATTGTTGTCTTATTACTGGCTCAACTCTCAGTTCACCAACAGTTCAGTAACAAGTTAAACTCGTCAGTTTAACTTGTTATAATAATCACAAAGCTGATAACTTGGTGGCTAAGATAAGTAAATCAGTTAGATAAACCATTCTAAGTTATAACGTTGCTATGTATTATACCAAGCTATCAGCTAGCGTACGAATGGATACCTAGCTCAGAGAAATGCTTTCTTTCTATTTCAGAAACCGCGACAGGTGCTGAGCGCGCACCGTCCCTCAGTATGGCCGTGACGACGCAAAACCGTTTGATAAGGAAGAATTCCATCGAAATAATTATTAGATTAATTAATCAGGCTAATGTTCTGTTAGGCTCTTTAATTTGTAGATTTTAATTTAATAATTACGCAGATTGTTACGGTTTTGCAAACCTAAGTCTAGTTGATTCTCCAATTTGAACGATCAATCAAGATTATTGTTTTACAATTGATTTTCACATCTGAAAATAGTTATTTATTTACGAGGTTAATTTATAATGCCAAGGTAATACGGTTTTAAGTGTTTTTAATGCTTCGTAACACAAATCATAAGTTATTGTTGGAATTGCGCAGGTGGCGCGGTGTTCAAGCAACAGTTTTTAATGTTTAAACTAATTTTTTAAACCGAAACAATGAATTAGGAATAGTTTCTTAAATTTAGTTATGATTTATTACATCAAAATTGTTTTGAGAATATTTTATTGCGCAACACGTGGTTTTCAAAAGAAGACCGCGTCGAGCGGTGGGCGAGCGCGCCATTACTTTGTGAGCCTCGGTCGAGGAAGGTTGTCTGGTGCAAGGATCAGAGACATTGTGAGTACTTTGTGATTTTTACCCTTGAATATTATAGTAACCTAATTTGTAATAAGAAATTTAGTTTGTAAAGTTTAAATCTTAAATAAAAGTGTGTGTAAAATAAATGTTTCCTTGTTTGCTATGAGTGATCCTAATGAGAGTGGTGACGTTGACCTTACTAGCGCCAGCTCTGCTGGTGGTAGTTCGGCCGACGTCACTATTTCTAAAAACCCCATTGGGCAGGGTACTCCGATATATATAATATCTAGTATTGTATTGTACCCAGAATAAATATAAGTACCTGAAGTCTAAATGTGGATTGAAAGCAAGGGTAGACTGAGGCACAGTTAAGCATAAGCATAACTCACCCTTGCGATGTGCTTAGTCGGTTCTAGCAGAGGCGGCGGCGGCGGCGCGGGCGCCGGTGTCGTCACCGACCAATCAGCGTTGAGCTGAGAGCCGAGAGGGAGGCTGTGCGAACGGTATTGGTCCTTATTGCGCGTTGGTCCTGGGCTGTTGGCGGTCGCTACTACCGACACCTGCTGGGAAGTAAGAACAATATATTGTTAAGGGGGCGACCTATGACGCCATTTTGTGAAAAGGATAGGCATAAGATTTCGTGTTTATAGGAACGGGACAGAGCAGAGCGGTACAAGCCCGAAAATTAAGTTTTTGCTTAATTATCTATTATTTAGGACATTATTTGAAGAAAAAACGCAACATATAAAATGTTCTTTATACCTAGTTCAATTACCATGCTTATTCTCAAGATCTTAACTTAACTTCTGAATTTATTGAGATTTTTTTTTATTTTTATTTATTTATTCATATAGAGTTTTAATTAGTGCTTTGTATAGGAGTGTAGTCCCTCTGCGTACAGCTCAATTTTTCATTTTTTACAAATTAAGTCTGGTTCCTCCACACACAAGCAATGTTGACAGCTAACCAAATCTTGGTTCCTCCGCACTCTAGAGGCTAGTTTTCAAATGAGTCACAAAATATGTCTCATGAGTCATCCATGTTATTACGAGTATGAAAACTGTAATAGTTATTCAATGTTGCTCTTGCATTGTTGGAAAAAATAATTATGCCGTAAATGTATATCAATTCCGGAACGTCATATTATAGTATGAGGCCGGAAAAATAGCCTCGATTTGCGTCAATTTGTCGATTTGCGTTTTATTTGTGTCAACTTGTCAATCATGACGAGGTACGTACAAATATTTATCATCCTATTACGGCGTGTAAATATTGTACCTATCAAGTACTTGGTTTGCCGTTTAGTGTCAATAATCACATCGCTATTGTGACGGATATGTTTATTTGTAGTCAAGACCTTTAAAATACACAATGGGTCGACGAGATATTATAATATATATTACAAGTGCAGCTTTTGGATTTTTTTATTTAAGCTTTCAGCTAGGCCGAATGAACCCCAAGAGGTGGGCTCATATCAAAACACCCTGGGTCCCGGAAGGAAAGCGTTGGCGGGAGGACCTCAACGCCTTCCTAAATGATTGGTGGGAAATCGCACTTTTAATCTGCATGTTCTAAATAGATAGCTCTACTAACTTGAGGCGTAACCGGCGGTGAGGGCATTTTGAAAGACCTGATATTGCCCGGGGCCGATCCCCCTGGCTTCGCCTTGTACTCAGCACTTGGCAGGTACTGGATCTGAGGTGATGTTTGCCGCACCGACGCGGGCGCTGGTCGGCTCTCATAGTTCTGTGACGATTGATTTACCTGCAAGAAGGAACATACACAGAATATTTCAATTTCAATTTCATTTATTTGCTTACATGTACGTACAATTCATTCTTAGTCTATGTGAATGGCTAGGTGTAGGTGGTCAGTACATGCACCCTGTAAGGGCACTGCAAAAATTAAGGCACTTTGTACAATAATAGTTGATTTAATATGAAAGAAATGTCATACTAATATTATTAAAAATTTAAAATTGGAAGTAAAATGACATGATGAATATAGATAATGTTTGCAAGTCAGATGGGATGGTATCAAGTATCGAGAGGGTAAGTCCCAGCCAAATTGCAAAAGTTTTTACGCCATATCTGCCACAGAATAATGAAGGCGACTGCGTAGCGAAAATGAAATTAGCGAGCAAAACTTTTAATTAGAGAAAATAAATAGCGTCCTTTTGAGATAAATGATTTTTAATTGGCGTCGGTAAAGCATTTGGCAACGATCTCGCTTAGGTGAGTGATAATTTGAATTCTTTCCCTTATTCACAAATAAATTACAACCATTCTTAGTGGAAATTTTTTATTATGACGTTAACGAATTTTTAAATGACAAAATAGACTAACTGACAAAATGATATCGTATTATAAAAAAAAAAGATATGGCGGCTTGTCTCTGAACCTAGGCCGGCCTTGTATCACGATAGTGGACGTGTGCTTTAAGCTTTGGACCGGCTGCTGCAGTAGTGTTTTACCATAAGAATATGAACCTCTTACCTGTCCATAGTACTGCCCAGCAGGCATCTGCTGGCTATAGTGCACGCGAGGGCGCGGCTTGTCTCTGAACCCAGGCCGGCCTTGTATCACGATAGTGGACGTGTACTTAGTGCTTTGGACCGGCTGCTGCAGTAGGGAAACCGTCTCGGGCGCCGTTTGCGACGGAGGCACCGCTGTGAATGACACATCTGCATACGTTAAAATTGGGTTAGGTCAAAAATATACAGGGAGTTCTATTGTTACAGGATCAAACGATACGTCGTTTTAGATACGTTTTACTGCGCAAATATCCATTTTATTCCTCGAGGGTCAAACTTTTATGAGACCACCTCAAAATCAACCTTTATACAACAAGGAAAAATTCATCAAAATCTATTAAGAATCTACTACTCTACTACGAGTCTACTTGACTCATATCAAATTTGGCGAGATAAATTAATATTTTCTGTACTATTTCACTTAAGAAACCAATATTTAATATTATAGATTTCAGATGTGAACTACGTTTTAATTTTTAAAAAATTTTTTTGAGCCCTTAAACGCTGTGAGGCATGTTGTGACGTCATAGGACTCGAAGCATATTTCATGTTGGATCTTTATACTGACTATACTGCTGCTGTGACACTGCCTCATGAACATTTGTTAAATGTAAATTATTGTGTTCCCAAAAGTTTGGTAACGCTGTCATGGCCATCTGCGGTAAGTGCACTTTTAAAATAAAGTTCTGCGGTTTTCTAGATACTAAAAAAATATGGTAGAACTTTTTCCTCTAATTAGAAAACAATTAATCATTTAAGATCTACCCAATCTGCATCGTTGCTTTGGTTTATTATGACTAATGATTGATGTGATTATTATTGTTTCGTTTTAAGCACATTCCGCCTGAGACACAGGTTTATCTAACCTAGTTCAAGCAAATGTATTATTTTAGACCTTATGAACATAAAACAATTGACTCTTGTAATCAATTTAGTCCTTAATTGTTTTTGAATCAATTTTATTTATTTATTTTACTTACTTTTAAAAAGAGTCAACTAGCCTATTGGCGAAGATATCATCAAAATTGTTGTAGCTATGTATGATTTTTCAAAAGTATTGTTGTTTTAAGCTAGGAGGGTTAAATACTCCTCGGGAATATTTTTATGAGACTATTTCGGGATCATTCTCTATACTGATAGCAAAATATGTTTAGCCCATAATTGACGGAGTAATCGACGAACATACTACATAAAGAAATACATACAGCTGAACATAGAACCTCCTCCTAAAGTCAGTTAAAAACTGTTCCGGTCTTTTCTATGAATTACCATCACTTTGTTGGTTCCTTTAAGATAAACAGAACATCCGACCAGTCTAGGTATTCTGCGGAGTAGCTTGACTTTCAACAGTAAATGTACGAAGACCGGTTTGCAACATGTGCCAGACAGATATGTAGACCCATGAAAGAAATGTATCAAAGTCCGAAATAGTTTCTTCAGATGCATGGAATTTAGACCTTATAACCATTACAAGGTCTAAATTCACAGTTTGCTGCCAAATCTAACAACTTCAGCTTGATCGGGTTCAACTTGGTATGAAAACAAATTTAAGGGTGGTGCGATCCCCTTTTTCTTTCGTATACTGAAGGATTTTAAAAATTTTATTTTACCTATTGTGTAAACTGAGTTTATCTTATATTGAACGCGTTTAATTGCAACGGTAAAATTAGACCTAACTAGACTTCGTTCCATCGGATCGTTGACTATATTTGCTCCTGCCTGATACTTTCAGATAATCCATGATAGATTTTTTTACGAAGGCCTAAAATATTAGCCACTCCCTCCGTCTCAGACACTAAGTAGGCGTGACTAATGTAGGATTTAAATAATCAATTATAACAATAAAGAATTAAGTTTGATAAGATATCTTTTTTACTAAGACTTATCAGCAATCTATAATCCATGCCATAACTTCGGCCTAAAATGTTTTACCTACTTTGCATTTTGTTGATTTTTTGGCCAATTTTATCTGGTTTTAGATTTTAAATAGACTTCTGGTCTGGATGTAACCAAACAATGATGTACGTTCTTCATAAGGGTCAATGACTAGCACATTCATCCAGGAGCACAATTCTACTAACCAATTGCTTTACTGTGACAAAGGTGTCGTGGCAGAATCGTCACGAGGAATCCTTAAATGAAAGAAACTCTAGTAGATAGTAAATGCGGTGTTATTTTCAGGGAGAGATTGATAGAATAGTTTTAATAAAATTTAAGTGTTTGTTTAAAGTTTAGTGTAACAACACACCAAATTGTTGTCTGCCTGTTTATTTTGGCTAATCTCCGGAACGGCTGGACCTGTATTGATGGTACTTTCACTTGCTGATGTCATAGTCATAGTGAGTAACTTTTAGCTTTTTTATACGGGTTCCGAGCAAATTAAAAAACAATTTTCTAGTATAAAATAAACTATTGTAGAGCGTGCTGAAGCTAGATCTCTCGCGAAAATGTGCACCTACAGTTTAAATGTATTTATAAAGCGCTAAGATGATTTACCTGCATTATATTTATTGAAACATGTATCCGAATGCGCGTCTGCTATTTTGGGAGCATTCGCATACTGCAATCTAGGTTTGCCATAAACATTCTGCATATCGGTGGGTGCGTTATGCTCGTAACTTATTGACTGGAAGGGCATCATCTCTTGGCTAGCGATCATGTTGTTTTGTAGTTCTGCCTGCGTGAACATTCGTCCGTTATCGTACATTCGCATTTGCTCATTCTTCACAGCCTGCTCGTTGATTGGCACCATTTGTTGAGTATCGGTGGTTGTACCTAGAAATTAGATGGGAGTTAGTGATATTCATCAGACTTGAGGGACTTGATTGTTTATTACGTCTGGTTATTGAGATGGTGGTAAAGATAAGGTAATAGCCGATAGCGAGTCTATTTCTTAGAAGTAATAGATAATCGTTTTACTATCATTAATTTACATCGGCAAGGTGCCACAGTTTATGTCTACTTAGCCGAAAGGGGGTAATTTTTAAACACAATGCGTGGCACTTATACTAGCCAAACTCGATGTAGAATGTTTGTAAACAAACCACGATACAAATAACTGAAACTCACTTGCTTAGGTATAATTGTAAGTAAGCAATATTTATTGAAGGAAGGATCTCAAATATGTAAATTGCGTATAGAAAGACGCGGCCAAAAAGTGTCTTTAGGTTAGGTTGGGCGGTTTGTTTACAAAAATTCTACATCAACTTTGGCTAGTTTATGTATAGTAAAGTTTTTTGTAGCGGGTAATATTTCGCATTTTTCGTATTGTCCGGTTTGTAAAGAATGCAGTACAATAAAAAATATTATTTATAAATGGTTAACTACACTATTACCGTGGTTCCTCATTATTGTGCCTCAAGACGAAGCTGCGAAGTCGCGGGCATAAGTTATAGTGTGAATATAAGCTTCAATAACCCTTATTACCGTGTATATTCACAGACATCTGTGAAGTAGGCATATTATTCTGCGCACTCGAGGATTGACTGTGGCTGTACCCCTGGGGGTAAGTTTCCACTGACATACCCCCTCGGTACATATTCTCGGGGGGTAGGGTCGACTCTTCAGGCACAGGAGGCAGCCGCGGTGTCGTTAGGAGATCTGCGAAGCGGTATGAGAAGTCTACGCGACAGTTAGTATGAAGACTTTTGAGAGAGTTTATTATATAAACTCATGTATTTCTATATCTTAAACTAAATAAGGTATTTTTATATTATATTTAAAACAAAACTATGCCATTATAAACTTAAACAAACTAATATGAGGTTCACTCAAAATAAATACGCTAAAAATGTATCATCATCATCATCAGCCTATATTGGTCCACTGCTGGACATATGTATGCCACCACCGAAAGGCAGAGTGCCCGGAATATACAAAACATATCTTTAGAAATAGATTTTGGAAAACGCATCCAAAAAAATAGATCAAAATTATACAAAAAGACCTAGAGTTTGATAAAAAAATCAGCCATAAAAATAAAATGTTGTATCAGAAACGCAGTGTAAGTAAACCTATAGGAACAATTCAAACAGCGGCAGATAAGAACTACTAGGTATCTACCTAAAGAGATAAGCTAGATTGTGCAGCCTGTCAATAAAGAAATGCCTACTAAATCCGTTTGTTACAACACCACAGAGGATAAATTAAAGATAATACATTATATCGCGCAAGAAGTGACATGAGTATTTATAGTTACCTTGCAGGGGTTCCAATGTGTCCATGAAATCATCCAAGTTAGGTTGCAAGGGCCCTAAACTGGGTTGTATAAAGTCTGCTAAACTAGCTCCTCTAGCTGAAAACAAAAACTTGCTATTAAATATCATAATGTAATTGAATTCTGAAATAAAATAAAATCGGCCAAGTGCGAGTCGGACTCGCACATGAAGGGTTCCGTACCATTATCTATAAAAACGGCAAAAAAATCACGTTTGTTGTATGGGAGCCCCCTTAAATATTTATTTTATTCTGTTTTTTAGTATTTGTTGTTATAGCGGCAACAGAAATACATCTTCTGTGAAAATTTTATCTGTCTAACTATCACGGTTCATGAGATACAGCCTAGTGACAGAGGGACGGGACAGACGGACCGCGAAATCTTAGTAATAGGGTCCCGTTTTTACCCTTTGAGTACGGAATCCTAAAAAAGGATATAATCACACTAATATTATAGAGTATTTTATAGGCAAAAGTTTAGATGTACGTATATTTGTTACGTCTTCACGCCAACGAAATACTGAACTTGAATAGGTTTGAAATTTGCATAAAAGTAGTTCTTGGCTTGGAATAAGATATCGGCTTCTTTTAATCCCATAAATCAGTTTCCATGGGCTGTTATTAACTTTTTCAGGCTTGAAAACGTGTGCTCAAAAACAGGTGGCAAAATAAAAAAGTAAGGTTTCTGATCACAAGTGCAATAATAGTTAATTTCACCACTTCCGCGTGAAAACGGTACGTTTGCTGCTGAAATACAGTGAGAAAAATCGGGTTTTACTCACATGTGGAATAAAGTATTCATAATAATATTATCCGACTTGTTAAAAAGTAATTTTAGTTCAGAGTTCAACGAAACGAAACTAGAAATTTTATAGTAATATTGATGAAGAGTATAAACGTTTTGTTCATACTAAAATAATCCTACAAAAAGAAGTAAAGTTTCAAAATTTTCAAGTAGCGCTATGCCCAACTGTCAAGGCTTTTCTCTGATCCTCCTAAGGGTCTCACACTGTATCAAAAGTATCGAGTTCGTCAAGTCATCGCTTTCTCAGCTATAAATTTAAAGGAAGCTTACCAATTTCCCTGCAGTCCGGAAAGGCGAAAGGCTGATTGCTGGAGATAGTCGAGAAGAGAGTATCAGTCATGAAGTTAAGGTAATCCTCATCTGTCAGCATGTTGCCCGCCAAGTCGCTGCATTGAGAGAACGACTCCACTGTATCCATGTCCGACACCTGAGATAGTTAGGTTAGATGATAAAAAAAGGGATGTTTATTATTTTAAGTTTTCTTATAATTATGTATGTTAGTCTCTAAGGTATTTATTATCATATGGGTCCTAGTTAAGTTACTTTGTAAGTACTTGTCTTATGTTGGCTGAATTAAATGATTATTATTATATTATTATTATTATTAACAACCTAAATAGCTAACACTTAAGAGGGCGCAATGCGCGCCATTTTGTGAAAAGGATAGGCATAGAATTTCGCGGTCATAGGAGCGGGACAAAGCATGCGTTTTTGGTACGGCGCAAGCAAAAATCAAGTTTTTGCTTATGTACAAGAAAACTACACAAATTATGAAGAAACTGGTTCAAGGAACCAAATAATTAGTAATAACCTACGCATCAAAACAAGTAATTTCAATAGACCGCAGGATTCCTGAGAGGTCTCGACCAAATTATGCGCGAAACAGTGCACTTTCATGTTTTTTTATATCCTTGGTATTTTTTTTATTAATCGTTAGGTTCGCCTCTTATGGCTGATCGGCACGTGGGAAATTCAATTTTTTGTGTTCTTTCTACAAGTACCTAATATGCTCATAGAAAATTACCCATGCTTATACAAACTACGAATCAATTGTCGTTTTGGAGGTATGTAATAGATTTGTTACAAAATTCTACATAATGCCAAGTAACACCAAACGGCAATGTAATTTAAGTAAGTTTTTTTAGAATGGGTACATACCAAATGGTTTATAGAGGTAGCAAAACTATTTTTCTGCTAGCTATAATAGCTTTTAGAACGCAGAACATAAAAAAAATGTATTTCCTGCGTGACCGATTTTTACCCGACTACCGACAGGGGAGGGTTATGAGGTTAGCACCCTATGTTTGTATGTTTGTATGTATGTATGTTTGTATGTTTGTATGTTTGTATGTATGTGGCCGATTTCTTTGTTCCCACGTAGCGCTGAAACTACTGGTTCGATTTCAACAAATTACATGTAATTTGTTCATCGGGTATTAAGACGAATCAATCGATATGTATATCGATTGATTCGTCTTAATACCCCGATGGTTATAGGCTATAGGATTTAGGGCTCCGCCCCCGAATAAGCCTACAAAACGCGTATTAAAGTTTACGTAGCCGCAGGCCGCAGGCCCCATAGAGAAAAATTACAATACCTACGACCTATTTTCATCAACTCTATGCCTATCAAATATGACCGATACGTCATTCTATTTTGTCAATCGTCTTTCACGTAGTCGGGTTGTAGTTTTTAACTTTATACAAAACGTGTCTACATATAATTAATAATAATTACAGCTGTACCTGTAATAATTTATTTAAAAATAAATTTTTACACTGGGTGTTCGGCAGACCGTGTGCCATATGGTTACTGGGGGTAGGTAGAACCAAGTGCAATAAGCTTAGCGGGTTTTTAACCCTGGTTTCGTACAAAAAAGTTACTGCACTAAAGAGTTAAAATAACGGAAAAAAAAACAAAAATCTTAAACATAGCCGCAACTTCGGAGAAAAAGCCGCCAAGCTATAGGACTTGATTCCACCTTCCCAGTTACCATATGACACACGATCTACCGAACACCCTGTATATAAAAATAGTTTTCGTCGTAACCATTGACGTGTGTTTGCTTTCAGCTGAGATTTGCCATATCGCTTCTTACAAAATTGTACAATTCAATCAGCTATCCAATTAGCACTTAAAAGTACTTACCTACCAAGTAATTTGATAGGTACTTACGGATTCCAGAACTGACATATCTGTTTCTCCTTTCCCAAGGAGTCGCATTATATGAAACTTGCGCCATTTTTTATATTCTGCAATGACAGCCTCTGCACGTCTTTTCCAATATTTTCCTTCCAAAATTTGTGTCTGAAAAAATATAACACAAAAGGAATTAGCTTCAATTTGCTTATTGAGATAACTTTGAAAAACGTAACTAGTAAACCATCTGATGCTCTAATAAACTAGCTGCTGCCTGCGGCTTCGCACGCGCCTTTCAAGTAGCCTATGTCCGTCTCCATCCCCATTTCATTAAGATCCGTTCAGCCGAAAAGATAACAGACAGACAGACAGAGTTACTTTCGAATTACTGTTTTTGTAATTGTAATATTATTGATTTACTTCTCATCATCATTACAAAGTTTGTTAGTTCCGGCTAGTCGCAGAAACGGCTGAACAGATTTTGATGGGACTTTCACTGGCAGATAGCATTCGTCGTATAGAGTAGATTAGGCTAAATTTAGTTTGAAAAAGAGGTGCTATTTTAAGCACTTTTTTTGCTTTTAAAAAATATTGTCAATTACTGTTGTACTGTGTTTACGCGAGCGAAGCTGCGGGCACAGTCAGTTTACAATAGAACTCCTGCACTCGTTTGGAGCCTCCTAAAGTAAAATAATGAGCCCCTTACCTCTGGTTTAACGTGTGTATCAACGTCTAGTGGTGAAGCGAATTGGCACACCAACGTATTCTGTTTCTTAATGACTGAAATAAAAACCACAATAAATGTGAAGTCCAATAGGAATGTTACTAAAAATTATTGGAATAATTTAATAACTTTTATTAATTTCCCAAGTGAAGCAATATAAAAAAACATCAAGTGCGAGTCAAACTCGCGCTCCGTATTTTTTTTGATTCGTTTTTGCCAAATATCATGATTTTAGGTCAACGGGAAGTAGGTACAGTGCGCGTCAGAATTATTTATCCCCATCTCTTTGCAGGCTGTCATTGAACCCACATAGGGTTCAAATCCTGCCGCCAATCGTTGGATTGGGAGATCAAAACTACATGTTTTTTTATAATTTTCTTTTGATATTTTTGACGTACCTATCCAAAAAAAAAATTATGTTCTTTATCATTAAAATGCAATTTTTGAAATATAAATTTTAATTTTATTTCATTTTCATTAAGTAACCTTACTTAAAATTCAAGTTGTTCTATAAGAAATAGCTTGGCCCTGCGGCAGTAACCGGCAAATTAATACAAGATGAGAGTCACAAGGTTCGAATCTCGTGAGCAGTGTTTCGTTTTGTTTTTTTTTTAAATCAAATGCTGTCTATTTTCGATGCATTAAGTAAGATTTTTAATTGATATTATTATTTATGGGCTTAATGGCAAATTAATGAACAAAACAAAATTAATTAAAAAAATATATAAACGTCTACAACATTATACAATACAATTATACTAAGTATCCTACAGGTTTTTGGTCTATGGCGAGAATTAAATTATTATATATACTGTTTTCTGAAATTTTTGAAATTTATGGTTTTCTAATTCTCTAAGTGTAGAGGGAAGAATATCTTTGAGTAATTTCTCGCAAATTGTTGATTTATTATTTATATACCAACTTTGCGTAAAACACAGTTATGTAAAAGTAAGTACCCAATTATGTTTTATAAAATATTCTCCACTTTGGGATTTCCGTAAGCCAAGTAGGTACCTAAACCGGGTTATGATAGGCATTTCTCAAAAGCCCGTTATCTTAGTCGTAGGTATTGAGAGTTCGCATTTTTGCATGCAGCCTCAGAGTGATGCCCGGCCTATCGCAATAAAAATGTATTAGATACGATTTATTGGCCAGTGCGATGTTGCCATGATAAGTAGGTTAGGTAGCGACTGCTCAATATGTATGATCATGAATAATTTTAGCATTATTATCAAAAGGTTTGTTTCTAAGAACATAAATATACAGGGCGTGTCGTAAAGAGTGAATTAACCTTTGCCTACGGCTAGGAGGCATCATAACTGTCCAGAAAATAAAAACTGTACCCAGTAAACGTCTTTCGATTTCGAGTAATTGGGCAGATTTTGTATCTTTTTTTTGTACCCTTGTCCATTCTTTTCTACGCCAAGGTCACATATCAAGGAATTTTCTCAGTTTGTTTTTATAGTGTTCTTGGACAACTGTAGTATCAAATGCTAACCGCCATTTGTGTGCCATCGAACCTGTTTTTTTTAATGTTTTGAAGCAATATGTTTTTTTATCTAAAAGAAAACCTAATGCGCCGGCAATGTAGAAAAATGTAGGGTCACCTGAGTGACCAACTAATAAATAGGTTGCCCACTTCATTGAGATTCCAAAATTGTATTAGCATATCGCTCTGTATTTCCACTGAAGCACAACCAGAGTAGCTAATTAGAATGTTAAATACTTGCAAACACATAAACCGACCTGACTGCTTTGGTCGAATTAAATTAGTAAATACTCGTACCAGTTCGACGCTATAAATATTTATAAGAAATTAAACCTCATCCTAATAAATATAGCACTACGCCTATTCATAGTTTTATTACGTCAACAACGAATCGTCAAAATACCCGTGGGCTATTACTACTACGAGCTCCCTCAAATATTGTAGACACGATCGAATCAAAGATTGTCGACTACATCCAAATTTACGCGAGTTAAAATCATGCATAACCTTGTTTTTATAGCTAGTTCGATTGAGAGGTCACGCTATCTGTAGCGACACCTACGGTTTTTTACTAATTTCATTTAATTTTATACAATATAAATCACAAAATTTTTGAAACATGCTTGACTAGTAATTACGAATAATTACAGGTAGGGTACTCACACTGCATATGCCAGCATCTCCATATGACGTTGTTCAATCTGATTTTGTCCTTCCACCGTAGTTTGATACCTTTGAAACGATTCCATTTGGGAGATGTTAGTTTTTGTCTGAAGTATAACAAAATATCACATGTTACAAATAAATACCAACTCACCAGTACTCCTTTTATTCTACTCGTCACAAAATAGTGTTTGTTAAAAGCATATTGATAACTAAGTTAACTATAAAGGTCCTCGAGGTAGTAAGAATCATTTTTACATGAAAACTATTAGGGAAACTCATAATTAAAAATTATAGGTAAAATTTTGTTATGGGGGGTTTGATATGGGGAGTCGACAGTCTAGAAGGTAGATCTGTACTATACTGTTGGATTGCCAGACAATCAACACTTACCTCAGTAGGTAGTTATCAACCACACTATCAATAAGCTTAGCGCAAATAGCAGTCTGATAAGAAATGTAAGCTCTATCTAATCAGGCGTTTCTACCAGTCTACCTGTTTAAATAATGTTGAAGGAAACTATAAAAACAAGTCTGATGTAAGAGCCATCCTACAATAGAAGATCATATATAGTATATCACATAATGACCCTGATCTTACGAAACTTGCTTTAATTGTCATGGCAAATTGCTTTTTGCGAATTCGGGGATTATTTTATTATGTATGACTTAGTTCTTAGCAGCTTAAATCTTAGTCTAAGAGTTGTAAGCAGCTCTCTCCATTAGCCATCTTAACTAATTATTTTACAAAGCTTAAGTAAGAGGAACAGGAAGTTTTTTTTATAGACAATAGACCTTGACAAATCAGTATCATAAATAAGTTGGAATAATCTACAAATAAAAATGTTCTATGCTATGATATGTGAATGATACAGCTACAGATAGATCTCTATGGCATCTCTATGCATCGGCGATTTAAATTTCACTGCTCTAAATTTACGATCTTTTGTTAAAAGCATATTGATAACGAAAAAGACAACGTAAGAATGAGAAAGACATTCATCCTCTTCTGTGTGGATCTATTAGATAGGTAGGCAGAGGCCACGTGTCCAAACAAACGCAATAACAATATCTATCAATGAATATAATGGCAATTATGTAATTTTAAACAAAATCTTGACATTTCTTCAAGTATGAATCTATTATCTTTTCATACATTGTAATTTAGTGGGTTTATTAAAATCGTGTAGATTTAATTCATCCTTGATCGTGCTATCAATAGGGCAAGCTATAAAGAATTTATATCTCTGCACTGCAAAATACGAAGACCTTTGATTCCAAACAAACGTAGTAGTGTCGAACTTTTCGTCAAAAGTCGACTAAGTGTTTTGAAAACATTCTACATTCTATTTTTAAATACTATCGTGGGTTTATGTTTAATTGGCATGTTTTTTTTTAATCCTATTAATTTATCTTCTCCCTAATTTAATTGCGCCGCGCCGGCCGCGGCATGACGCCGGCAGAACATTTAAGATACAAGTACTACACAATTGATAGGTAGGCACATGAATTCATGTACCTAAGTAACATATCAATGTATATTGTTAATGAATGACTAGCCTTATGACGTATTCCTGGGTCGGCCATGACGTAGTTATAGTAAACACGAGCAACATTAACAGACATCAATGCTTAGGCAGGTATTAGATTATTTACAAGCAAGCAATGTGAAAGCCCAGGGCCTTCCTCCCTCACCTCATCTCAACTGCCTGTAATAAATACTGCTGGACGCAGGCCATGGCCAGGCTCAGGACTTGAATTCTACTAAATTAATCACTTCACCAATAATTATAATATTGTCGCAGAAATGAAATATTTTGGCATTATACCTTTGATGAAAGAAACTACAGATGGAGGGACGTGTGTCATCATAAGTGTCAAGTGTTGAAACCATTCTATCAATCTCTCCATGCAAACTGCACAAACTATATAGACTTAGAGTTTCTGTCATCTATGGATGTTTCTGCGACAATAATATTGTCATAGTAAAGTGACTTTGTAAACTTATGTGAGTTACATCACATGAGGAAACGTATTTAAGGACTTTTTCTGGCAGCTTAACTGCCAGTAATTCTTATTGTATAGGTGTGCATTGGTTGATGGAAAATCACGTCTTTGAAATAATAGGCCATGTCATAGTCAAAGCTCAACACAAAAATACTATGACATTTATGCTAATTACACAGTTTTTAACCTACTTAAATAAGGTAGGTTATTAGGATTTGGATGCATGATTTTTTTTAATGACAGTGCCCTTAGACTTAAAGGTTTTCCTAACAATATTGGTACAAATTCATGCTTATTAACAATCAGGTTCTGTAAGTGATACCTTTTTTTATAAAAGTAAAAGTAAATAATTATGTGATTTGAGCAAGGAGTTCAAACTTCCATTCATCAAAACAAGGTGTTTCAGAATTAATCTTGTTTTGCTGCAAGATGACAACATGGGTATATTTATTTTACTTAGTATATACTATTGTCTGAGAGAAGAGACCTAGTTAAAGGTATTAATAATAATTTCAAATTTCTAGATTGGATCTTTAAGTTCGAACATTTATTACCAACAGCATTTTCAAGGAATTTTATGTAAATACTTATATACTTGCAAAGATAATGTCTTTCATAATATGAATAATCCAGTGTTCAAAAAACTCAAACACCAGCAACATAAAATCAAAAGTACGTATTCACATTCATGTGTACTCAAGAAGTACTCATGTACTTCTTCATAGAGCAAGTTATCTCTGCTGGTGACCTGCGTCTTTACAGAGGCTATGATGACCTCTTTATCTTTGCACACACCCAATGGAAACATACTGTTTCCTCATTTTATAGAAAAAACAATTAGGAAGGTACAGAAATTATGCAAAAAAAGTAAAGCAGCCCTGGTTTCCAAACATCCATCAATGAATAAACTTAATCAATGTGATACATTACGAAGAAGATGAATACATTATTTTCATTCCCTTTAGCTATCTGAATACACAATCTGAGGAAAAAAACCTATATACAACAAACAAATACCACAAATTTTAGGATGTAGAAGAGAAGAAATAGCAGTATGGAAGTATAAAAACTTACCTGTAGGCTAAGGTCATGCATTTGAACAACTTTGTAAGTGATATCTCAATGGAAAGTTGTTGGTGCTGTTTACTTGCTTCTTTGTCAGTAGGTGGAAATGGCTTTGGCACTCCTGGCACTGCGTAGGTAGCAACCACAGAAACTTTTTGGACATTCTGTTCTTCGTCAGGGACAGTCACTAGATCATCAAAATCATCTTGGGCTTCAGCTTCAAAATGTGACACCATGAAGTGCCCCGAATGTATTGTTTCTTTCTCTGCTCCAGGTTGCCGTTTGCCCACGCGGTTCATTGTAAATGTATTCACTAAATGATTCTTGAGTATTTACGTTCTAATAAGATGAATCCTTGTTAGAATTACGTTTGATTACAAAGCTTGAATCAACTTTTGGACTTGACTTGCCCACAGTCACAGTCACTCACTCACGCACACACAAAATCAACCACACTTTGTTTTTTTTTATTTGACGTCTATATTGACAGCGACAGTGACAACCAGAACAAAATGAACGCCGACACTGCTTCCTTGGCTTTGCTACAATAGAAGTACAGTCGTGGACGAAAAAAATCACCCCCCTGATACTTCTTAATCGTTGGAGTACAGTACACTTACATCATAGAGTTATTATAGTACTAGCCATAACAATGAAAAAAGAGATCCCCTTCCATAATAACTCTATGACTTACACTTTACCGAAGGATATCTCTTTTTTCATTGACTTACACCATATCCCTATATAGTTTGTGACTTACACAGGAATACTCAATCTACGACGCGACAGTACGAATGCCGTACACTTTATTTTGAAAACGCTCAAACTTTGTATTTTATAATGAAATAAGAAGTTGAAGTTTATTCGTTTCAGCCAACGATTAAGGAGTTTTGTTCAGCTAACGTCATTGATCTAAAGTCTAAGGGGATCTTTTTTTTTCATTGGTTAACGCAGTGGTTTTATTCTCTTTGGTTTCATTCAGCGAGCTAGTTTGTTTGATTTGAAAATCTTATTTTTAATTTTAATGTAAAGAGCGGAAAACGTTGTTGTGCACATACTCAATCTACGTTGTGCACCGATTTGGGGCAAATTTCTTGAATCACTAAAGTGATTTGTATAAAATTGTATAATCTACTTTTTTGGAAAATAAAAATTATTTTTAAAGAGCGAAAAACATTGTTGTTACACTGATTTGGACTATCATCTTTAACTTAGTGTCCGGAAAGTCCGATTTTCCACATCAGAGAAGAGTTAGAATGAACTCTCCAAGTAAAAAAAAAGCACATAACTACAAAAACCTGTTTCAGCATAAACAATCACCGAAACAGATTAAAGATAAAATGAGAAAGGTACCAAACTGACCCAATATTAGCTACTCATCAACCGAAGATAAAAATTCATTTCACTACCATGTCTTACATGGAACTAGGTGATTATAACAGATTTTTTATAATTTCGCACTATTATCATTTCAGAATTATAAAGACAAGGTTCAAAACTGCCGGGAAATGCTAAGAGATAGATTCCGGGGACCACTAGTAGAACAGGATTTGAATAAAACTCTGACAGATATTTACAAAAGCATGTTTGATTTCAAAGATGCTCTTGATAACGATGAAGTAGATATCCTGGAAGAGTTAAAAAGTGAACTGGTTCAAGAGGAACTTGACTGGTATGAATGTGATTTATCTTTACAGTGAGGAAATGTTTTTAAGTATTTGTATTTTTTAAGTAGTTGCATTGTGTAGTTCCTGATGATACCAGAAGGTAAATGTTGAAAATATATTAAGGGGATGTGCTGCAACACAATAGCCCGCCATCATATTCCAGCTATGGTTGAGCTATCTATGGGTGGGCCATGTGTTGCGATGTATTTTCAATAGTATGGTCCATGATCCAGACTCCTAAACGGTCAACACTATTGGGCTACAATGGCTGATGAAATCACTCTTGTCGTAACATTGACAAATGACAACACAACTCTAAAAAACAAGCACAGAATAAAGCAATTAATGTTCAAAGTTCATGTCATGTAGAAAGGGATACACTATGCCATAACAATAGAGAGTGACAGAAATAACAATAGAACTTACTAGGCCATATCACAGTCATATCAGTGATCGTCCGGCAACCTATTAAAACAACATTGGCCATTACTAGCTATATGGTGGGAACATAACAAAAATATTGCTTAGTTAGGTTGGTATTGCTAGCAATGTTACCGGCCACTGTATTGCACCCAAATATTGCAGAAATAAATTGCCCATTTAGAAGCCCCTTTTGACCTTGTGTCTGCTACCAGTAATTTTTATTTGTTTCAGGTGGCTTAAAGAATATGAAAAATCTCAAATGGACAATGTGGATTGGTCTTCAATAGAGAAAGATGACAGTGTTATATGCCCCATTTGTCAAAAGTGCAACTTCAAGCTTGAGAACAGCAATGTTTGTTGTTTTAATTGCAATACTAAATACATTACTACGAAAACATTGTCTGAAATCAAAAGAAACATTGCAATTTGTTTAGAAAAACATGCTGCTCAGTGCACGATTGAGCCACAATTCACAATAATACCTGATCAAAACGAACCCCACTTGTTTCTGATTTGTGGAAGCTGTTCAGAAATGAGTGTGTTGCTATAATTTATGAGTACCTACTTATTATTTACAGCTTTTGTTTAATTGTTGATTTAATTTTCTTTGTTCCTATTTTCAATGTAAGTAAAATAGAGCAAAAGTAAAATGTGATTTTGAGATTTTGGTATGGAATACCTACCTTATGTCTGTTTTGATTTTGAATCTTTATGAATTTTACGAGCTGTTTAATTTTATGAAAGGCCTTGGGCACACAATATAAATCAATAAAATTATTATTGATTGATTTTATTTTTGCGTGCATGACGCTGCAGCACAGAACTGGCGCGCCACAACCGGTCGATTGTCATAAGCTACGAAGCGAGAAACTCCAAAACAAACACCAACTGGTGGTGGAGTGAGTGAGACGCCAAATTAGCTCTCTACATATTAATAACCTTTGATATGTCGCGCCACCAGCGGGTGATTTGGTTGCAGGAAACAAATTAGGTTGCGCAACCAAGCTAATACCAGGCGAGGTACCCTCCATACAACTGTGCAGATTTTGTTGGTAGCACTACTGGTGTCCTAATAAGATAGAGCCCTTTTATCTACCTTTATTTATAGAAGAGAAAGAAACTGAGTGACTTATCTAGAGATCTCTGAAACTACACGAGCTACAAAGCTGAAATTTTGCATGGAGTTTCCTTCTAGGACGTAGGTAGGCACCTGCTAAGAACGGATGTTTTTCGAAATTTTTATTCTAAGGTAGTTAAAATGGGGTCAAAGGCCATTTTTAGGGTTCCGTACCTAAAGGGTAAAACGGGACCCTATAACTAAGACTTCGCTGTCCGTCTGTCACCAGGCTGTATCTCATGAACCGTGATAGTCAGACAGTAGAAATTTTCACAGATGATGTATTTCTGTTGCCGCTATAACAACAAATACTAAAAAATATAATAAAATAAATATTTAAGGGGGCTCCCATACAACAAACATGATTTTTTTGCCGTTTTTGTAGATATGGCACGGAGCCCTTCGTGTGCGAGTCCGACTCGCACTTGGCTGGTTTAATTATAGTAAGTTCAGGGTTTTTGAAATTCACACCCTAAGGCTACGTCCGCACAGACAGGCAGCTTGCTGAGCGCCTAGAGCCTAGTGGTTTGCATTCTGGCTGGCTACTTGCTAGGATACACGGTGGCCGCACTCTGAGGTGGTTTACGTCGTGGGGTCATTGCCTGAAAACATAATCCGACACCATAATTATATACATTCACAGCATTAACTTCTCAATGTACAAAAAATAATTAAGTATCGCATAATAGATAAATAAATCACTTTTTAGTACCTACCTACTTACAGTCTTTTTCTACTTCGACTGCTACCGCTTCCCATAGTTTCTTTCACAAAACTGCATTTTTATGGACCTTGTAGTGTCCGAAGTCCGATGTTAAATACAATTACCTAACCACTGGCTCGTTACTTTTCACATATCGCCCAGCAGCACATCACCCGCCCACGGCGGCCCCTGATCATCTGCCCTTCCCGCGCTCCGGGCTTGTCTGACACTCACGTCATCCGACTGTCTGTCACCTGTCAATGACGTATGACAGTGACAGCTTGCTGGCGATATATGGACACACGAGATAGTGAATGTATGCATGGTATATTGAACCTGCATACACTACAGACCTCATTAGCTGGATGGATTCCATAGGTTCTCTTTTAAAAACTGATGCAATTTATACTTCATGACAGGAATATGGTATAATACAACAAAACAAAGATCAGGGCATCACATATTTTCCTGACTTTAAATTTTCTGATAATCCGATACCTTTATCATTATTTCATCTGTGATACGGTACAGTTTTTGAGTGAGCGCTGGTAGAACGTACCGTATCTTCCTTTTATCGTAGCTTACACCTTCAAATGAGACCATCCTAAGTTGTCGTTGGAGGATACAACTCTGCACCATTTATGGCTTCATCTGGAGTCCCACAGGGCTCTCACTTGGGACCCATATTATTCACCACGTTTATTAATGATATAACCACATGTTTTAAAAACTCGCACTGCTACCTTTTCGCTGACGTTCTTAAAATCTTTAGACCCATCAAAACCCCACCATCTGATGTAGTTCTCCTGCAGGAAGACCTCGTCAGATTAGAAACATGGTGTGCCATTAACAGAATGTCCCTTAACGTCGGATAAGTGTCAATACCTGCAATTTAGTAGAGCTTAAAGTCTCCATCTAAACAGTTATTTCATCAACAATACTAAGTTCATTCGTTATGGATCTGATAATGGATCCACAACTGAAATTCGATTCTCATGTTTTAAATGTTGTTAAAAAAGTTTTAAGATATTAGGATTTGTTATACGAAGTTATAAAGATTTCAAGTCTCACAACACAACAATTCTAAGACTCGAGTTCTTAGTTTCGTCCTTTAATTTAATAATAAATTAATGGATGATCATCAAAACGTTCCTAAAATGACTCGAACCTGCGCCCCACCCTAAGTACGGGTGTACTCTAACCAATTAAGCCACGAAATCCTGAGTCGGTTCGTCGAAAATCTTTGGGACTTCTTACGCCGGTTACCGTCATAGCTATCTCGTTAATTCATTCAGTATGTAGTTTCGGCGTGATGCGTGGCCAAGATACAGACTTATTTAGGCACCTACAACGATAGCAAAGCCGTGAGCTAATGTTAGTTAGTATTATCTACATTAGTAGGTAACCTTGTGATTGTGCCATCAAACAGAAGATTCTTCTACAACAAACTGCATAAGTGTATTTAAAAATAAGTGCCCTCTGTCGAATACAGTTGATAAAATTGACGTGCAATTTAACAGTCGGTTCGTCACTGCCAAGCCTTTGACGTTAGCACTTGCTAAGAACGGATAAAATCCACGCAAATGAAATCGCGGGCGGGTCAGCTTGTAAGTAATATAGGATTTAATAATTTAGTTGGTATTCAAATTTCTAAATAAAACAATAATTACAAAATAAAAAATGACCTTTTTTTTATTCATGAAGCATGGTAACAAGGTATAATGTATATTATTATTTTTTTGTCATTATATCGTCGGAATCAGAACATTTTATAATACATGATTAAGTTCTACCAAAAGATTAGACTAACGGTAACTTGTATAAAATGTACACAATTATTAATATGCAGTATAAAACAGTATCTTTATTTTGTATTAATAATTATAGTTAAAACTTCTTTTATCTGATACAATTGTGAAGTTTAGGACATTTTTTGGAGTCATAATATTTAGGAAGTACTTATTTATTTATAATGATCTAAGTATAGGTATGCTATGCAATTATTCTAGGCCCGAAAATTATTTTCAGTTAATAAAATTTTATGTATGTTGGTACCTATTGAAGTATATGCTTTCAGTTACTATAAGGCAGATTAACACTTTTCTTATTCGATACCTACTTATAACATATTTCTGATTCGCATAACAACACTTGTAGGATTATATGGGTACTGCAGTAGCTTAACTTTATTTGGAGCTAAAACCTCATAAATTATGTTGCCAATGTAATTTTTTTTTATTATGAGTTCTCGCGAAAATAACCTTAGAATATACTATGTAGTCTGGTTTAATGCATGCAATAAGTATTATAAAAAGAATAGCCCACGCCATGGCGCATGGCATCGCTTTTTACTTAGGATATAATAATAATTATTTATGAATCAGTACATTCCAGACCATGAAATGGGTTTAAGGAAGCATGAATCAATTAATAAGTTACTTAAATTAAAAACCACCACCTCGACAATCCTAACGTTTTAATACCTTTTATATGTGTATATAAGTAGTAGTATTATGTAGGTTACTTACAAAATAATTTCATTGTTTTGAAATAACTAAAAATCGACTTAAAATTCCTGAATATTTACATTGTTTTTTAGTTTCACTGACAAATACTAACCCTTTGTGAATATCGATTTTATGGGACACTTCTATACAATAGCAAAAGATTCATCCAAGTTTTATCGACGAACATAATATGCTTAGTAGAAAAAAAAAACATTTTTTTCAAGTCGTTTAAAAATAGATTCAATCATTTGAATTTATTTTTAAACGTGTTATATAAAGTTGTTTAAATTCTTTTAGGTAGGTAGTGATTAGGAAAGCCGAGGTAAAAACATACAAATTAGTCTATTCAATACCTATCTACTCAAACAAGTTTTTTTTAGTGATTAATAATTATCTAGAAAATAAGCACAAAATTAGGAAAATCAATTAATCTAATCAAAATTACACTAGGACACGCCTTTTAAAATAGTAAAACAATGTATATTCGAATTACTATACATTGTTTTAGGGCTAGGACAGACACGATGGAATCCGCGCAAAGGGAAACCGTGTGGTTCCAATCCACGACACATATCCGTGCGGATTCCATCGTTTCTGGATATACTTGGAAGAAAAGTTATCAATAAAAATATTGTTTTATACCAAATTACTAATAAATTACATATTGTTTTCATAGTTGCACTCACTGTCAATTATTATATTACTGAAGTAAAAACAAATAAAGTTGATCTATATGTATGTTGCACAATAGTGAAAGCAGTCAATGTATAGTAGGTATGTATATTATATATTAACAATATGTAGGTACATACACAACACAATTTACAAAAATAACAATCTCAGTTTAGACAACCTTAGAATTGACATTTGTCAGAGATCTTATTACTGTACATTTTTACCATAATCTTCCAGCCAGCTTACAAAGGGTCAACTCACACCGAAAAGCGACGCTACGCGCACGTTGATTAAAAATACAATATTTTATTTATTCACGACAACAAACAATTACACTCAGGTCTTACTGTAAACAGAATTTAAACATAAGTAGTCTTATTATAAGTATAATCAGCCCCGTTGTCCACTACAAATAAATAGTATACAAATTATTTACTACCTACGTAAAAAGATACAAATTGGCGCAAGCGCGGTGCAGCACGGAGCGCGCCGCGGCGAATTTTCGTATTAAGCATAAGCAAGTAAAAAAGGGAGATTGGGTACTGGCTTCTCGAAAGTGGATCGTCGCGTCTCGGTGTGAGCTAACCCTTAGATTTAAACCTTTTTTTATACAGTGTTCCATTCTATGATTAAAAATGTGTTTGAGAGAAAGAAACACAATTTGTAACACAAGAAAACCTTGATTGATGTATAAAAATCGTGAGTCAAAATAATCGCAGAACACAGAATATACCACCATTTCATGTGATGCATTGAATGCAACCTCTTAGAATGGAACAGGTTGTAAAGTTAGTGATAAGATACTCATATATTTTTTTCTTACCACAGTTTCAATCTGATAACAACTATCGCAATTTTGCTTTTTGGAAAATTGAACAGCGAGTGCGTCATTTTGCAAACTTTTGGAACAATTTAAGTTAAAGCCTAACATTTATTGCGTTTTTGTACGATATATTTAATCATGTTTTAACACTCATTGTGTTATAAGCACAATTAAATTATGATAATGTCATCATCATTTTGACCATAATATTATGAATATGTATCAAAAAGTTAGTGAAATTAAAAAATATATAATTTTATGCTTTTAACTTAAACTTATAAAATACCTAAATAATGGATGCCAGTGTAGACGCACCCTAAACAAAAGCACACTGGATTACAACGAAGCATGTTTGTTCCATAATCTTAGGGAAATAGGTAAATGAAAAGAAACACAATTTGTCTAAAATAAATCCAAATTCCTACAGCATAATATCATAAAATTATTACAATTTCCTAATAAACTTTTGTATTTACCTCAGAAAAATATTCTTCGATCGAGATTTAGGAGCCGCTACTTATCCACATTTCTGAGTGTATAGGTATTAAATTAAGGCATTTCTGGATTGATAGATGGTGAATCAGTTCTTTATTATGACCCGGTCTTGTTTTTTATTTATTTTAATCAATTAACACATGTCATTCCTACCTTTGATTAACACTTATTCACAATACTACAGTACACTATACTCGGTTCCAGATGGTTTGGCAATACAGGTCATTGACCCCTGACCTATCTGTTTCATTAAATCAAAATTAACTTTAAATGACGACCTCTGTGGCGCGGAGGGCGAAGATCCGCCTGCGACGCAGGAGGTTGCAAGTTCGATTCCCGCCTTAGGACAAATGTTTGTACGATCTGCAAGTATTTGTTGCGGTTGTTCTGGTCGTTTTCTATGTATAATAAAAAATATCTATCCGTGTATTGTATTATGCATAACAGTTAACTCGTACCCAAAATTTTGCATTATTTAGGATAATATAATTCTTTGGAAACTTAATATTACGCATAAAATTATAGACCTATGTTATTTTGAATTTAAAACGTTTTTGATACATAAATTCCGATGTTATTCATATAGGTATATTTTTTCAGTCACGTTGAAGTAGTTTGCTACTCATAATATTTTTCTTTCATTATTTAAAATATCACCCGTTTCCAATTATTCTGGTAGTTTAGAACATTAAAATACTTGATTTCATTGAAAACGTAAAAACTTAGTAATTATTCCCAATTTCGATTTTTTTTTGGATGTTTTGTTTATTTTTTGCTTACTAGTGTACGCTTGAACCAGGATACTCTGACGACACTAGAATCGCTTTAGGTTTGTTTGTATCGAAAGGGACAGCGATAAATTTCAATGAATTTCCGATTTCGCAGAAGAGGAGGGACATGAACGACCTGTATTGCCACCTTATTTGGCACTTAGTATAGAAAACAGTAAGAATGACTGACTGAAAGTTTGGGAACTTCAGGTCAGGCGGGTACAATCTGGCCCATACAGTACAAAGATAAGTAGCGCCCGGCACACCGATAGTTTTAACTACATTATAATAACCTAGTCTACAATTACTGCTAGTGGAGGTACTTACTATATAGGTAGACCCTGGACGTCCATGTGATCTTCTTGCGTGTGGGCGTGCGCAGTGGGCACGGTGAAATAGTTGTGGTTGTGCGGAAGACGCGGACGCCGGGGCGAGCGGGCTGTGATGACGCGCGGCTTGTGGATCTCGTCCATTACGGATGGTGCGACATATGTGAAACCCTGCAAATAACAAACTTGCATCTTAGTTAAGAGTCTCAATGAACCTAGGTTCATAGATGAGATGTGACTGAGTATATACTTCAGTCACATTGAACAGACTTGCAGGTCCCGTACGAATCTGAACAAAATTATTAATGTTTAATTATGCCAAGTCTCGTTTCGTAATACTTCCGCTGTAAAAAGTGTTGCGATCAGGAGAAGAGCCAAGTCAGCCATTTTATTACCTTCGACTATCAAAGATTGCAAATTACTTAGTAAGAAGTGTTTTGAGATAACTTTCGAGTAGGTAGGTAATTTGCCAACTTTTACTACGAGATGAGACTTTGCATAATTTTACTCGTACATTGAGGTGATTCAATTCCGCGGGTTAGGTTTGTGGTTTTGAATTTTCCCTGCGTTCCACAGACAATAAAACCGTCTATTCCCCTATCTCCGCCACCACTGGTGGCAATCGAGAAATAAAATTCCAGTCGCCACCAGTGGTGGCAATCGATAATTTTATCTTCTCTGTTGCCACCAGTGTATGGAAAAATCATGTTTTCAGAATTTTCTCATTACTTTTTCCTTAATTAAGAACCTGTATTTCAAATTTCTCAATTTTCAATCTCGCAATGTATCTAAAAAAACACTAGTTGCTTGCAACTTCGAATTTGTTAACTTTGCATAAAAAGTTGTTGTACCTATCTCAGTGGCATAGCTTGTGTATAGACCGTTTGAATCGGCGGGCGGCGCGGCGCGGCGCTAGGTCTCAATATCGCTCAATGATAGCCTTTGTTGGATATTGAATTGCTCATCTTGTTATTATGCTTATCATTTCATCTTACCATGATGGTATTCTATTAATCATATTTTATCGTAAGATAAAACAATCAGGAGACGAGACTAGATAAAACCTACTTTTATCAAGCATACACCATGAATATTGGATAGATAGGGAAGTTATTATTGTTCATTCGGTGTTAATTTTGTGCAGCTGTGGCAGTAAAATTACTACTAATATCATCATCATTATTTCAATCGAAAGACGTTCATAGCTGGATATAGGATCCAAAGATCGCCACAATGACCTGTGCGACATTTTTCCAGCTACTTCAGCGAATCGCCTTACACCCTACATAATTGGTAATTGCTAAAGACATGGCGGAATGATCTAGCCTCAACTCGGTGGGACGTAGTTGGCGAGCGTGAGTCATGGAAAACTTTGAGGAAAACCTGTGGTGGGTGGGATAACACCAGATGTAGGATAACCTAGGCTACCAAAAAAACCTATGTAAAGCCTACGTAAGTTAATAATCTTACCTGAAACATTAAGTTGGCACTTTCGCTTAGCGTGGACTCATCTGGGGAATCTATAGGAGTTTGTAGTGTAAATCTTGTATCAAACTGTGATACGTCATCTTCGCTCGCCTGCAAAACAGAAATAACCAATGTATAGTCAAAAGGACACCAATTTGTCAGTGCAATTCTCCCAATTTCGCAAATGCGAATTGTTTTGTAATTCTGTCCTATTCGTTAAACTGGTGATTCTAGTCCATCCTTCTAATGTTTTAAAGGGGAAAATAATGTCCTGTTGACTTTATGCTTTCTGGACTAATTTTAACGCACAAAATTTAATTTCAGCTTGCACCTCTCCGTCAGAGCGCTAAACGGCTAACATGCAGTCTTTCTACCCCGAAATAAAGGTCATCTCATTCTACTCTATGCAAACTGAGCGAGATTTTCGATCCCGTTAGTGCACTAACGCGTTTAACGTGTAAAACTGATAATTCAGTCACAAACATACCAATTTAGGTTTAATAGGTGGTTCCAGTCTCCTTGCAAACACATCATCCCAGCGTATGTGTTTGAAAAAGGCATGCCCTCTAACAGCGGCAGCGCCCGCGGCGCCCAAACGTTGAGTCTCCGATCGCTTCATAAGGCGCTTGATAAGGTCCCGCGCATCGGCGGTGAGGTAGGCTGGCAGCATCAGTTTAGCTTTCAGTATTTTCTCTATAGTCTTTGTACGATTGTCTCCTGTAAAAGGCGGCTGGAACAGAATGTATGAATACATTACTGTACACAAAACCAAATCTTAAATCTTATTAACTAGACTAGATGAATAAAATAGTACAATAGGTTTATAGTATTAGAGGGTCAACGCCACAAGTGATTTTTCCCAGGCAACCTTTCTTGTAATTCACTGATATAATTAAGGACAACAGATCTACATAAAACTATGAATAATGTGGCATTTCTTCTCAGCATCTACTTTACCAGATATTGGATATTACACGGTAATAATTTTGTTTCACAGCTGGTGTGCATAAATAATAAATTACCTGTCCAATGAGCATGTCAAACATCAAGGCACCAAGGCTCCACCAGTCTACTGCTTTTCCATGGCCACTTCTTGTAAGGATTTCTGGAGCCCTACAAGTTTTTGAAATAAGTTATTTACGTATAATTGTATTATATGCAGGACTATATATAACCCAAACAGTACCTATTTATTCTGTAATTCTTTATTGTACACAATAATACATAGCGTGAACTCATCTAATAGGATATTTACATAGGCGAGCTTAACGATGAATAAGAGTTTTCTTCCAGCAAACCTTAG
This sequence comes from Eupithecia exiguata, assembly GCA_947086465.1. NCBI lineage: Eukaryota > Metazoa > Arthropoda > Insecta > Lepidoptera > Geometridae > Eupithecia > Eupithecia exiguata. The sequence continues at coordinate 6,888,242 of OX352230.1, read as the reverse complement.
AATGGTGATGGAATAAGTAGAGGAAGTGTACAAATAATGAATCAAACAGCAGATAAACAGAGAATTATACTAATAGTAGGTAGCTAGAAACAATACATTATGACCTTAGATAATATTTATGATAGCAGAAAGTGCTCTTTTAACTTAGTTTATATATGTTTTGCGATGGACTGGCGCGAATATCATGGCAATAGTGTTCCATAATCTAGCTGCTTGCGCGGCGAAAGAACCTCCAGGCATACTGGAAAGACGGAGTGATATTGCCTTCCTACACGGCACACCGCGGGGAACTAGGAATTCAAATCGTTCGCGGAAGTATAGAGGCTAAAGAGAATGAAGTAGACGTAAAACAGAATGTGGAGATCACGCCGCCGGCGTATGGGTAGCCACTTAAGTGTTTTTTATGAAATAAGCTTTTTAGAGGGGGTTGCTATAAATACAGTGGTGGTGGCATACATTGTTTTATAATAATCAAATTAAATCAAATGAAATATACTCACATATACTCAATAGTGCCACAAAAAGTGTGGGTCACTATTCCTTCTTGAATGTGCTCCTTACACAAACCAAAATCTGTGAGCTTAACATGTCCTTGCGCATCCAGTAAAACATTTTCAGGCTTCAAGTCTCGGTAAATAATTCCTAGGCTGTGCAAATGCTCCAGGGCTAATATTATTTCTGATAAATAAAAACTGAAATATAGAAAAAAAACATTGCTGCTTTAGGCATTTTTTTTATTCAATATTACAATTGCAAATTCTTGGTCATCAAATATATTTATGAAATGTTAAAGTCTTTATTGAAGTAAGTATATTTTATTATTCACTCACCTGGCAGTATCCTCTAAAAATATTCCCTCTCGCTCCAAGTGCATGAACAGCTCACCACCACTCAAATACTCTAATATTAAATATAATTTACCACCAGTTTGAAAGGCATATACTAATTCAACTATAAATGGGTGCTGAAACAAAAAGTATATTGTAAAAATGACAAACCACATAATAATCATCATTTATCCAATCATATACCAATCATATATAAGCGAAAGTAACTCTGTCTATCTGTCTGTTTGTTTCCTATTCCTGCCTAAGCGGATCTAAATTAAATTTGGCAGGGATGTAAACAATATCCTGGGGACAGACATAGGCTACTTGAAAAGCGCGTGCAAAGCCGCAGGCAGCAGCTAGTCCTAATATATATAATCACGCAGTTTCGCGCGCGCTTTTCCGGGAAAAGTAGCTTTGTTCATCCCAGGGATACCTTCCTAGCTTCCTGTCAAATTTCATTGAGATCCGGTCAGCTGTTTAGGCTTGAAAAGATAACAGACAAGACAGTTACTTTTGTATTTATAATATGACTATTGATTATTATTTAATTGTAATACTTCTGTTGAGCTAGACTATTTTCATTGTGTTAAAAAGATTTTCTTTTAATAATAAAAGTATTTATTAAAAGTAATTATCATTAAAAATTTAAGAAATTAAGATTTAGTAATATAGAATTTAGTAACGAATTTTGTGTAGGTATTAACTAATAACTCTAAAACTGCTTGACAGATCTTCATCAGGTTTAGCAAGGAAATAGGATTTATCCTAGGGACAGACAGACTTGTCAAAAGATATAATATGTGAAGTTGTAAGTAGAAACTAGGATTACATAGTTACCTTTACTGCTTCAAGAATATTTCTCTCCGCTTTAGTATGTGCTGTGTCCTTTTGGTTGCGTACAATGGAAGCTTTTTTGAGCACTTTCATGGCAAAATGTGCTCCAGCATCAGTACCAGTGATTTTACGAACTTGAAAAACTTTTCCATATCCACCTTTACCAAGTACTTTGCGGAGTTCAAAGTCTTGTGGACCAAGTCGCTTGCACTGCCCAGGGTTTACAATGTCTTCACATAACTGGATGGTCTCAGAGCCTTCAGCACTACAAAGTGCAAAGATAATAAATAGTAACTGTTTTGTGCAAGTTTATACAGTTTGTATTATATGTGTGAATACTTACTTGACTATAGTGTTAACATGTAGTTCAGGATCATAGTCTACCTGAAAGGTAAAAATATAATACTTTCAAGTTGGTATTAAAGTCTGCATTACCTAACAAATGGCAAGGTTGTTTGAAGATAGATATTTATTTCTAATCTGTGTATTCAGTTTCTGGGGAATCTACTGATTAAAAAAACATGATATCAACTACTACTCAAATTTATTCATATTCTTTTCTTAGAGGTCTTGATTTCCTAGATGACGATCAAACTGTAGAGAAATTAGAGGTTATAGGTTAGGTTTCTGTAGAAAGGATATTGTAGACAATGGGTACCTCATCAACATCAATAATGTCGTCCTCGTCAGAGTCTCCAACAGTAACAGTATCAACGTCTAAGTCTAAATCGAAAACACCAGCCATATACGATGACATTTCAAGTTTATCACATCAGCAAGCACTGTTCTGTTATTTTGGAACTGCGATTATTGTCGAATACGAAATTTGCTCAAAATTCGTTTTGACGTGGTTTTATTGTTTCACTTTCTCCTAAATGTATAATATAATGTTTCTATTGAACGCTGATCTTCAGTTAAGTTTCAATAAAACTAATAGGTATTTAGAAAATACGAAAATTACAAAATCCACTACTGCGCGTACAAGGCAATAGTGAATGAATGCATGAATCAAATAACTAGTCTATGGCATGAATGATGAGATGAAACACAGACTCTACAATGAATGAATGATGCTATGATGTGATGACAGTTGTCTAGTGCAGTTCAAATAGAGGGCATCTCTTTCTACACTATGCAAACTGCGCGAGACTTCCGACTCAGGATAGCTTGGCACTTGGAATGTAAAACCACTATCAATCTAAGGCCCGTATTAAGAAAGCTCGCTCAGTCATAAATCTATGTTTGAGTGACGTTTAAGCCATAGAAAAGCGTTACTCAAGCATTATATCGATGACTGAGCAAGCTTTCGTATACAGGGGGTCTCAACCACAGACAAGGTTTATCTTTTGCTATCTGTGGTATAATGATAGATTAAATGAATGAGTAATGAATGGTGCTGCCACTCTAAAGGCAGTAGACAGATCTAGCGGCAAAAGGCGTTTTACCTATAAACCCTCGTTTTCACCAAGAAATGTTTACGACTAGTTACACACAAAACTTATCAAATACTTGTCTCAAATATTATTTCGTACATACTATGTAGCCAACAAGTCTTAGTATAAAACACATCTGCTTTTAGACTTATGTCTACGACATGTTTTAAATTTGTCTGATGCATTGACAGCATTCTCACTGCAAAAAATAGGCGTGTTTTAGATAAGTATTGTTTATTGGTGAAAACAAAAGGATTGATGGAATGTAAAACTAGTACTATACCAGTACTAGTTTTACATTCTATTAATCCTTGATAATTTTAAACCTTTTTACTTATTACAACATGTACCTATCAATAAACATGTCCAAAACATGTAGACGACTAGAATTTCACAATTACATGTTTGCATACACAGCTGCACGCTGTGTACGCTATATTGGTCTGTGGTCATAACCACAGAGCTATGTAGCGTCCACAGTCGCCCAGTCATGCATGACCTCAGGTTCGTTGTTTAGGGTCCATATCGAATAATAATAATAAATTCACACACCATGTCTAGCCCCAAGCTAAGCAGAGCTTGTTTTATGGGTACTAGATAACTGATATACATGATACTATACCTACATACAATACATTGTGATAGTTGATAGTGATAGTTATGTTAATATAAATGCGCTGATGTTGTTGATGACGATTCATACTTTTTGTTTTAGTTTATTAAGTACAGAGTCGTATGACGTAATAACATTGCACCAATTATTTCCTGGTGTAATAAAATATATTAAAACTAACTAGCAACAATATAGAGTAAAATACTCTCTTATCGCAATTATCACAGGACGTAGAAATGCACGCGACTTGTATCGCAGATTCGCAGCAGTTTGTAACTTGGTATGCGTGAAAACGTGGGGTAGAGGCTTTATGATATGAATGCCCTTACTTTTTGACGTTTGACAGAATCCTATTAGTTTTTTGCTGGAAGCACTATAGTGGGTGAGAGGGTGAGGGGTGTAAACATATTATTTTTTTACATGTACGTACGTAAAGTTTAGTGATAGTTCAGGCCAATTTTGTAATATATATTAGGCACCCGACGCAAACAAATATACAATGTGCACAAAAGTACTGAAATAACTTATAGGAAGTGAAACCTTTCAATGGCTAGTGACAACGACAAAAGTTCGACTCATAACTTGGATGGATCTCTGAAAATAAATAAGAAGAACAGCAATTGTGATAACATTGGTAAGCTTAGATTCTTGCACTTCTATACAAAACATTTCACGTCAATATAACTCATAAGTAAACCTCTTATTTTAATCATAACCCTAGGAGTTCTGTGGGCACCTACTATCCATAATGTACTAACTCTGTATGTACAAAGATAAACACTAGTTAGATTTACATAAATGAAAATGATGAGATAGTTTCCATTGATACAACATAGCTCCTGCAGATAATCTTGTCTGCATTATAATAACAAAACCATGTGAGCAAATACTAATAAAGAAGGTATCAAAGAAAGTTCTAATCTAAAGCAATAACATTACTCAAACAAACCTGGTTTTTTAACTTGATTATTATATTACTTTTTGCACCTATTTTAATTGCCTAGTAGCAAGCTTGATGGAGCACAGTGAGACGCATAAAGGTACAAATTTGTCACTAATACAGGTAGTTTACACATATATAAAGTACAAGTAACGTATCATACGTTACTTGTACTTTATATATGAGAATGAGAACAAGAGATTGATTCAGCACTAATAAACAGCTTCTGCTATGAATGGGTACCCAATTAAAATGTCCATTTTTTTGGTGCAGAGGTTAAACCAAGAACTTGATCAATAAAAGAGTGGTAAAGGTTTTCAGGTAGGTTTCCATTGATTTTGTTGGTACTTGTTATGACATAATAAACATTTTCTTTTTTGTGGATGGGTCTCAAGTATCGAGGGATAAGCTTCTATAGCTATCTGGATTGTTATAAAATTAAAATATTGATAATTACAATGAAAAAAGCAAATCAAGAAAAATAAAGTAAATGCAACAGCTTCTGTAAAATGTGACTGGTAAATTCAGCAGCCACAGAGGGATTTTTTTTTTTTGCATTCTTAACATGAGATAGGGATAAAAATATGAATAAAACTTTAAAGTGTGAAAGAGACCACACTACTTTTTAACATTGTGTCACTAACAGCAGACATGACAGCTGATGGCTGTCAGGGCTGTCAGTTAGTGAGTATGTATCAGTCAGTCAGTGATCAAGCAAAATGTGAATTTGTAAACCTATTCAACATTTAGAAGATGTTTAGTTGTAAATCAAATGGAATCAAATGAAATTCTACCAGCCATGTCCATAACATTGGAAGAAAGCACAACTGAGAGAATACCACTGTTATTGGAAGAAATTATAAAGAAAGTTCCAACCCAGAGTAACACAGATTCAATTCAAAAAGATTATTTGTTTGTTGTGATTCTAGTTTCAATGATTGAAAATGGATTTATGCTAGTAGATAATGAATGCCAACCAATAGAACAATGTTCAATAAATACCAGCCAACTATCAAAATGGAAAGCTCAATCAGGAGTCTATGAAGCATTTTTTGTTATATTAGGTTTCAAGAATGTTCTTCTAAAGCTTATAATGAGCCCCTTGGGTGCAATGGTCCTCGTAAATGTTGTTATAAATGACCTCAACTCTGAAACCTACTCTGTGTGTCTACCTGTAAGCAAATTTGTGGTCTCACCTCAAGCTACTACAATTCCTATGATATTTCGGGACCTAAGGCATCTCTCACTTGCTCTAAAAAATAAAGTGCTGGCTCCAGTAAAAAGTAGAATTCTTAGTTATCATGGATACGCAAGTGCAAGCCTTATTGGATTACCTGAAGAGCTACTTTTCAAAATTTTACTGACTCTTCAAATAAAAGATGTTCTAAGTGTATCAGAAACGTGCACAACATTGAACATGGTATTGCAATCGGATATTTTATGGCATGGCATGATAAAACGAGATTTTGCTACCAGAGAAATTGCTCCTCAGTCAGAATCATTAGATTGGAAGGAAAAATACAAGGCGTCATATATTGAGAAGCACAATCAATCAGGGAGAAGGGCTCTACGAGTTGCCGGCTCTTTACATGACCATATGGATTATTCAGATTATGTGTCCTATATAGACAACCCAATGTGGAATGTAATAATATAATTGCTTTACTTCATAAACCATCTTTTATTACCAATTACTGTTTTTCTTTCATAGCTTATCAAGGCAGTTTGACGAGACATATAAATTTTTATATAATCTGCCTGTAGTGCTTCCTTTTTCCTTTAAATTCTAAGATTTATTATTACATTAGAAGTATGTTCATTAAAATATTTTGATTTCAACACAACAAGGCACTGGAGCTATACATTATTTATTTATGTCTACAAAATATAGAAAGTTCCTTAAATGTGTGGAAATCTTGGAGGTCCTAAGTCTCCTATTTATTAAAACATCTTTAACAAAACTAATTAATAATTTCACCAGAGTTAATGGTATGTATAGGAACCTTTCTTTAAAGAGTTTTGTACAGCATTATTTATTTATGTTTTTCACCATAGGTCAGCACGGTGAAAAGAACAGTCTGGATGTTGTCCCTGTTGGGAAGGGTGGTCGTAACCTATCGATACCCTTCGATTCCACAACCCTTAATGGGGAGATAAGTAAGTATGCTTTCTATTGCATTTTATTAAGTATCAAATAAAAACACTAAGGCGAATCATGTTGTACCTATAGACTGCCTGTTATATGCCATTACGAACACGTGTAGATGCGATAGGCACTGTGCGACGTAATCAAAAAATCTTATAATTATATCGCCAAAAAATATTAAAACCTACTTTACTTACAGAAAGCGGTTGATTTTTTACACTTTGCTATGTTAATTTAAGCGGGAGTTAACGCGAAACTAGTGCGTATTTTTCTAATAATGTAAAACAAATGAAACTATTATGATAATCAAAGGAATTATTATAATTAGCGACTCGGCAAACGTAGTGTAGGACGCCCTCCGACCAGGTGGGATGACGATTTGCGAAAGACTGCTGGCAGATGCTGGATGCGGCAAGCTGAAGACAGGGCGCTATGGCGCTCATTAGGGGAGGCCTATGTCCAGCAGTGGACTGATATAGGCTGATGATGATGATTATTATTATAACAATTCTCAACTTATGTAAGTTATTCATTTTATTACCCGACTACCAATAGGGGAGGGTTATTATTATTAACAAAGAAAATTACAATAAAATAATAGAAAGAAATTAGAACTAGTATTAACAATTGAAACAATTCAAGCTTCATTTTATTACTTTACTAGCGGCCCGCCCCGGCTTCGCACGGGAAGATGAGGACCGACAATGAAGAAATTCGTTTGTTTGTTTGAATTGAATAGGCTCCGAAACTACTGGACCGATTTGAAAAATTCTTTCACCATTAGAATCCTAGATAATAAAACAAAAAAAAGTAATAATAATATCTAAAGTCATCATCATCAGCCTATATTAGTCCACTGCTGGACATAGGCCTCCCTTAATGAGCGCCGCCATAGCGCCATGTCTTCAGCTTGCCGCATCAAACATCGGCCAGCAGTCTTTCACTAATCGTCATCCCACCTAGACACTACGCTTGCCGAGTTGCGGTCTCCACTCAAGAACACGTTTATTCCAGTGGTTGTCAGTTCTTCTCGAGATATGGCCAGCGCTTACCTATATATATACAAAAAAAAAAAATCGGCCCCGACATAAGAGTTGTTATAAGTTTGACGTGTGGATCTGTGTGTGTATCTGTGGGTTGTTGCGGCATCGTAGCTCCCAAACGGATGATTTTGATTCTTTATTTTGTCAAAAGTAGACTTGATCGAGTGTTCTAAACATGGAATGTCTGCCAAGACTGTGTTCACATTTATGTTATTTTTTGTTAAATACCTATATCTACCCGTGCGAAGTCGGGGCGGGCTGCTCGTTATTCTATAAAGACCCACACGCACGGCACTTATTGTAAAGATATTCTAAGTAAATAACGTACATACGATTTGATGCTAATTGAAAGTGAAATTCATAAAAATACTAACACGAAATCAAGTCCCTATAAATATTAATAGGCGATTGACTTGAGTCATCATCGACGAGTAAATCACATACGAGTATGTTCGTAACTTCTTTCTACACCTGCGAAGTAGGTAGGTATTGATCTGTCTGCTGTTCCTACTTAACATGGCTTCTACATAAATCGCATTAAAACAGTGCAGCGGTGTTTATTATGACTTATGATAAAGACGACTGAGGATTACTAGCTTCTTGTTTGGTATTTAGGTCTCGCCCATTGTCACTCGATAATACTTACTCAGTCCTTAGTGTACTTAGTTATGGAAAAATATAGTCGAAGTAGGTAGATTTAAATTAAGTTGGTATGCCTCCCAAGCTTGAACTACCTGGTGATTTCCTGCTCCGCTATTTAACATGTTTCCTGTTGTAATCAGAGCCCTGAGTTATGTCGAGAATTCGAGACGTTCCATTTTTGAATGGGATTTGGTACAGCGCCTCTCAATTTCCTTCGAATATTCGAAAATTTAGGCCTTCATACTATTGAAAAACCGAACTCAAGGCTTAGGTCACCTTTTTATAAATGTATCTTAAAATCCCGCGCGGCCTATTTAAAACATTCGACTAAAGTACATTTTAAACTTTGAAATATTAAACGAGCCAATCGGCGAATAAGAAAAATCACAAAGTTTTTCGCCAACAAGAAACGAATTGCTTCACAAAATCGTCGAAAGCTCTGAGAGATAAAATATGATTTGCAATCTGCGATACGATAATTAGCGTCCCCTATGTCGTGCCCGTGTGCCAGTCCCGAGAATATCGGAAGGGTGAGAGATGCGCGCGTGGGATGCGCCGCGCAGCGTCCGCCCGCTCGCTCTCTGTGGCGCCGCCATCATCGCCGAGCTGACGTGTGTCGTGTGCCCAGAGCTGAGTGTCTGCCGCCGCCGGGAGCACTCCTTAGATGTAGGGGCTCGTGCCGTACTTGCGTGCTGATGGGCTGGCGTAGATGAACGGTGGAGGGCCCGCGCGCGCCGCGTGACAAGCCGCCGTGGCGGTGCTACGGACCCATGCTCACCCACAGTCGCTCCGACGGAGATTTCCCTGTGTACACTAGAGGTGAGCGTGTCCATTTGTTGTTTCCAGTTACATCTATTCTGCACCTTTTGATATTCCGTTATTGACCCCACATATAATTCGGTGTAGATTCGATAACATATTAAATGCCCATGCCTCCTTTATCTTTCGTTTGTCCTCGCACATGATCCATCTAAATGTTTGTGGCATGATTCGTTTTCTTTAAAACCACCTATTTCATTCAAGAAATGTTTTTTCTATGGTACAAAAATTACAACTAGTGTATTGTTTGCACGACAATGTGGCCGATGTGTATCTAATAGTGGCGTCGGAATGTCGGATTGAGCAACCAAGAGATTTATAAATCAATATCCTTGGACGCCTGTATTTACAGATAGGTACCTACGCTATGATGTGCCCAACTTGTTCTCTATCTTTCATTTACACACGTTGATTTTATTTTTGTCACGTTCTTCTGTTGTATTCGTTAACATCTAAGGTTAACATAAGCAACGTAGAAGGCATTCCTCGTTACACTTCATTGAGTGTCCTTACCAAAAATCTTTTATATTCAGATAGCAGCAACAGCAAGCGTTGGTACCTTCACATTATATTTTGGGAAAATGCTTTTATATCGTAATTTTATTTCAGGCTTCACTGCATGTATTATACGCTACGCAGGTCGCCAGCATGAAAATTATGGTTCGCTAAGTTTCTAGGGCATTATACACCTATTTATACATAAAAGCTACACGCCTAATCTCACCGGGCCCTCTACGTCCATCCATTAGGCCATTGAAGTGCACTGTGACCATTCGAGCAGATAGTTTTTTACACCACTCGTTCGACATTGAAACAATATAGCTAGACAAGGCCTTTTTGTTATAATTCTTCTGTTATTTCCCATCGATTTTGAGTTTTACTATTATTGTTACGACTTAACTTGAAACGGTCTCGGTAGTTTTTATTTGAATCCGTACCTAACAGATTTGTTTTTGTACCCACTAAAGAACTTATGGAAAATAAGTTTTGTTTGTGGAATTTCAGATGGTTGATGGTATGAAGTTTGACTGAAAACGATTATTGCTTAACATTAGTCCTGTAAACATTATAGCGTTCGATGAGAACATGTAGGTACCTACCTACCAATATAAATACCGTGATAAGTACAACGCACTATCATTTTCTACTATCTTATCTGCATGGTTGAAATATCTCAGTTTTAATTCTCGTTCCGATCAACTTACACTCAAATATATTTAAATAGTATGGAGTGCGGACAAGTGCCTGAGTGTATGTGACATTTAAGCGTTTATTATGGATAGAAAGACTAGGCGAAGACCGATTGATGATGATACGAGAAGTGACTCAGGAGATATAGAATCCGAAGAATACGATCGTAAGTTTACGTTTACGAATTGTAGAGCAAAATTGACGCTCAGACGACGCTCAAAATGAGCCTCGTTGATTTGATTATGCTCTAAAATTCGTCGAAATAGAATTTACATTTAGATTGGACGTATCGTTCGGTTATGCTCGTTAGATAAACATAGTTAAACGAAGCATCCAAATTATGTTTGCTCAAATACTTAATTAGTTGCCTTTTGATTCTTGTAGTAAAATTCCCATCACCTATGATAATAATATTTTATCAATGTGTACAACACCGTTACTCAATACACAATGATAAACATGTGCGTGTGCAAATAAAACCATTGTTATGTGCTGTTATTTCATAAAAGCCTATCTCAGATTTAAGCTTGTCTTTAGAACAACTTCCACTACAGAAATGGCACAGGTATTTTTAAATTTCCATTTCAAAGTTTGAATATCCTGTAGCTCTATGTTTTACACATAAAGTGCAGGAATATTGCGATTCTCATGCTATGAATAAAGTTGCATACGTATGACTTGTCTAGCCGAGCTAGTTTCCCCCTGGGCCGGTAAATAGTCATTGAAATACAGTGCACTATACACACACCTGCTTTTATTCATAGCTGCCGGGAAGCGAGCGGGGCTCGCTCATGAACTCATGATAATGTGTTGGAATACATATATGTGTAATTATGTCCCTTCGTGTTTTAGCCGTTTATCGTTGGTTTTACGAAAGTTGGGTCATCCTGCTAACTTTAAAATTGCACTGTTTTACACGATGCTTAAGCACTTAACGAGTCTTAGCCAGTTGGCTCGATATGTTAATATGTAAAATTTTAAAAGTTTTCTACTTATAAACATTTAAATAAGATCTTGTCTTCATTTAATTTAAAACGCTTTCGTGTTCTTACCTACACAGTTATAGGTATAGAATTGGCGATCTGTGTAACTTAGAGCTTATAGCAGTAGCTATAACAGACAAGTTTGAGACCGATGAAGGTAACGAGATGAAGGTAATCCAGTCTTTTATATTAAATATAAAACATTGAACTTGAATCCGTCAGTTATCTTACGTACTACTCGTGTTCTCTACGTGCGTATTAATATGGACTGTAATTGAGAATAATCATCGAATAGTACTAGCGTTTGCTCGCTCGGTGACTCATGTTTCTTCATTCATCAATTGCGACTCGAATGGATAATAAAATTGAAAATCGTAGGCATGGAAGACATGATCTGTGAATTCATAATTTATCATTGGCCAGACATTTGTTTACTCAACATTGAATGAATTTCGTACCAAAAAAGCAACGATGTGATTGTCTAATGTGGTCTCTCTACTCTACTAACTACATTTTCATTATATGTGCAGTCTATCTAGTCGGTCTGAACTTCCGAGACACACTGGGGCGGTTTCTCCCTTATATTATTCAAAGGGCGAGTGAAGTCGCTGCTCGCTGCACTCGAAATAATTATCAAAACAAAAGAGTGGTGGGCCGTTCCCGTCCAGCAGGTCTATAGCATCAGTAGATTGTTTCTGCGTTGATGAGAGTGAGCGCTCTGGCTTGCCAAGTCGCCAGTCGTCTTGCCACGGTGCGGTGGTTCGGGGGCGAGGCGAGTCTCGGGTGCATTACAACATGCAGGGACAGAGTCAGGCAGGCGAGCCCCCACCCTGCCCCGCGTCACTGTCTCGGCCCGCGCGCCAGTTTGCCGTTGAGCGTCCCTCGCGGCGCAGGCACCTCGCTATGAAAGCGTGAGTGACTTTGTTGATGCCGGTATTACGCGCGTGCCTTTCTTTTGTGCCGTTGATAGTGTGAACAGTGTTGTTTTTTTATATCAAAATGTGGTGTGTACGATATGGAGACTCGTAGTTGACATGTCTCTGAGCGCGCCCGTGCAGGCGGTGCGCGGGACCAGAACCAACAGCCTCGACGCTCTCGACTTCCAGGAGCGCAGGCAGTTGATCGCCAGCTCCTTGTCTCTCACAGACTTCTTGCACGTAGGTGCGAAGGAAGTGGCTGCAGTAGCCGGTCAGTCTGCTTTTCCATTCTGCCTTTCATAGAATACATCAACTGCATTCCTAACAATAGCTTTGCGAAATCTTAGTTTCGTGCAACCAATGGTTGAAGTTTATAAATTCCACACATAGAACGCTCGCTGTTAACATTCCTTGGTACGGCTAATGATGTTTGATTGGCACTCACTTTCGCCGTGAATCTTTACAATGTTACAGAAATACTCATATTCCACTGGTACACGTATTTTTTTTACTGTACTACCCCACAGGTAAAAGCTGACCATTAATTTAGTACGACCCTAGAAAAGCGCTGTAACCATCACGCGACATCCAGGAGTGGTTTTGAAACGGTTACGTACGATATTTTTATGATAATAATCTTGTTCAACAAGGTATCATGAACCTCTGTCCTTCGGGCATACTAAAGTCAAGGTTACGGAACCAATAGTCGGGATATTTATGGCAGATCAAAACATAAGTTTTAATCATAGGTACTAATAATAATACACCCAGATGGCCTATATAATGTGACAAGAGCATAACAGCAATTGAACATTTCACGGTCGCTCATCGTTGCCAATTTAAATATCAAAAGCAAGTTACCAAGAATGGTCGTCCGGATGGCTCTTTAGTCGACTGGCCCCGGAAACAAGGAATTAACCTTAGCTTCACTTGGAAATCTTGATGACAGCCTTCTTTGTAAGGGGTAAGTAAGGTCAAAATATAAGCGAACGTAGCTGACTTTACTCCGTTCTTAAAACAGGGTCTGGTGATTGATACCTGACTCTACATAGTACTTGAAATTTGGTGTAACATGTTTCAGCACTTTTGTACATAGGTAATTGTAAAGGTACCTACTATTCGGGCTAATTAGTCGCAATCATTAAGATCTTTAGAATCTAGACTAGACCTATCATCATATCACTTTAATATTTTGATCATCATTATGTTCCAAAAACTATTCTTAAACAGACCCTTTTTATAGTTGACCCATATAAATCTCCATAAATTTGTCACATGGTTCAGACAGCGTATAACACGTACAGCTAATGGATTAGTTTAGTGAAAACCACGCAACGAGGGAAAGTTTTCTTTGTTTGTAATAATGTAAAGAGATCAAATCAGTGATATTTATCTCCGGAACGTTATTCACGGTTTGGTGATGTCACATTGCCGTTTTCACCGACGTCGTCATAGTCTACAAATGTAACGGTGCTGCTTTCATTCATTTTGTTGATTTGTGGGATGTTGAGTTTCATTTCAAATAAAATTTATCTACATAGGCATAGATACAATTATCATTGTAAGTAATAAAACTTCATAATACCTATCTGAGGAACGTATCCGCTGCGCTGCTTCGTTGCCCTTCATTGTAGAGCGATATTGTAGTAGCTGTGTAAGCGTATGTTATAGATGCTTGCTTATTAATACACCATTATTGGTGTCAGTTCACATTCGTCAGTCTATTTTGGTGGTGGCTTCTTTAATCAAAAGGTCGGTGTCGGCGGCCGACATCGTATCTTGCATTTGATACTTCACAAATAAAATTACGACGTGACAACGCTGACATCTTGCTTGCTCTCATGTACACATAAATTATCATCTACAGATACAAGTGCGTCAGCTACTTGTTATTGAAGCGTTAACTAATGTTTCTTTGTTAGCGCATGTGACACCCGAGGAGAATAATAATATACGCAAGTCGCAACGCCCTTAGTGGTCGAGAAATCATCCTTAAAATATGCTTAATACTCATCGCTGTTAGAACTATCTTCTTTGCTCCATTCCCATTTTATTCGTACATCGTACAGCTTCAAAGTCACCAATCACCATCTTATCTCAGCGCAGGTAATGTTAGTTTAATAAATGCCGATATAATACAAATAGAACGAGCAAACATCAGCCTAGAAATTTAAAAGGTCACAGGTTCTGTGAGGTAAAAGGACCTCAAGTCATAGACCAAGGTGAGGTGTGTCTGAGGACGCCCGTGTGCCGTGTTTCGTAGTGGGCGCAACCGCGCAACATGACAATACTATGACTCATGGGCTCATGGCACTAATAATTACTCATTTTACTAATCGTACCTTAGACACGCTAAGATGTGATGTATGTACTTATGATAGAGTATAACGTGGAAACGACGCAAAAACTTCTCCTCCTACGTTGAATTAGAAGTGTTGTCGAGATAATTCTCCCATAATCCAATGGCAATCAAATATGGTAAAACCTAGATTTCTTTCTGTTGTGTTGTTTTATTAATATTGTATTTACATCTACAGCCTAGCCTATGTGTGTGTAGTGCTGGACACGGGCCTCCCTGATAAGCACCATACGTTGGATAAGGACTATTTATGACGCTAGTTCAATTATTTTACAGTATTTTTAGTTAATTTAGTAACGTATAAGTTATTTACTGCTAGGAGTCGTTTTGCGACCATTGTAATTGTTAGATTTGCTATGAACCCGCTAAATCATGTATGCTAAATGAAACTTCGAATTAATTGTCGTTTAGGAGTTTTATTGACATGTAAGAGATTTATTAATAAAATCAAAAAGAAAATAGATAAATCCCTACATTTTATTTAAAACATGACTTAAATTGCTTTATCAGACATATTATTGTTTTACTAGTAATATACAATAGAACAGGGCTAAAACGAACACATTTGACATGCGATCCTGTTTGTCAGGATAAAACGATTAAGGCGGTACCCCGACGCACAGTAGCACCGCCACATACTGAAAATGGTGTAACGAAGATTCCTCTTGGTGTCCACCACGTGGACATTGTCTTTTTACGAGTCTCTGCCTATACTATACAAAATAAAACTGTTACAGATGTATTTAAAAAAAAACTTATGATTGCTATCATAAGTTTTTTGAAATATCAGATTTGTGAGGTATCAGTTTGTGATACGTCACAAACTGCCCAATGTTTTTTTTGAAAATTCCTTTGTACGTAATAATTGTTACGTAACAATAAATTAAAATAGGTGGCAGCGGCACTAGTGTGAGTCGGGTAACCGCCTTAATGCTATTGTATCGGCTGTGGTCGGCTATTGTAGTAGTAAGCATCTAAGCATATAAAAATATAATCGTTGTAGCACCAATGATGATTGATTTCAAGCCGTCTGTCTCGTTAGTTGCTTATTTGTTTTGTTTTTATAAACTTTTACCTTCATTCGCTGCCCACATAATTGTATTGTAAGTTTACTAACGATTGCTTTTCCCTCTCATAGTAAGCCTTGGATATTTTGTTTGTGGCGCATAAAAAGTACTTTGCGCTTTCCTTATCAGCTCGTTAGTGAACCAAATTCTTGGATGAGTAGGTAATTCTAATTACGATACGCTCGAACTCGACTGTTTACATAGGAGTAGGAGGATACATGTCATCACGTGATTTTAACACCGGAACCTCGTAATATGAGAACAAAAATGCTCGTTAAGTTTTAAAATACCAATGTCGTTGTTTAAACCGATACGTTCTTAAGAAAACTAAAGCTATCTCGACTGCGACTGTGCACCGGTGACATCGCATGCATATAAATTGGGTTGTGCGCAGTTTGTTAAGCATGTCCTGCGAGCCCCAGCCTTTCTTGTGATCGTTCTATCCTCTTTCATCATCAGATTAATTGGCATCTGCGGTTGTGCTTCTCAATAAGTAGAAACTTTACTTTCTTGTAGTGGCCTGTTGCTTGCGCTTATAATATATGTCTATAGTAGGCAGGTACCTAGGTACCAATAATTCAATGTCTTGATATACAGTGCGTCCCACGGATATGCCACATGGAGGGAAAGTACCTTGAATATTGTAGATGAAACATTTTACTAAAAGAAGACATTATTTGAATTTAAAATATACGACAAATACACAAATATACGACTAAGTAAGGGCTAAAGAATACTACCTAGCAGGGATGAGCATTTCTCTTTTGTGGTGTGTGGTGTATGTAGTTCCCGTTGGCATTGTATTGCGATAGGTACGGACAGTTCTCAACAATAGACTCTCGACATAATGGGGCCATTGATTGTGTGGATGTATCTATCATTCGTTCGTTTCGTGTGACTATACTATTTGTACCAATCGTGTCGTGATGGCGGTAACATTTTCGTATTGACGTGAGAATGTCTCTTTAGATTATTTTCTTCTGTTTTGCACAACAAGTAAAGTTACGTACGACTTGTTATTGATATGAGTGTATATACAACGTAAATAAATGGGCGGTTTGTAAATAAATGGTTGTTTTCCTTTGCAGCAAAGAAACAGAATGGCAGTGCAGTGCGCACGAATAGCCTGGGTTCAGGCGCGCGCACGCCACCTGCCGAAAGGACCAAGTCGAAGTTTTCTGCGTTCGGCAGATTATTCAAACCGTGGAAATGGAAACGGAAAAAGAAATCTGAGAAGTTTGAGGCCGCTTCTAGAAGTAAGTTATTTAGCTTAGGTATCTAAAGCTTTTAAATTTAGTCAAATTATGACTAAGAACCCTGTTTGTGTTGGAATAATCAGCTTTCTCTATGACTTCACCAAACAGGATAGTTTTTATAGTAAAATATAGCACCAGCAAATCTATCAATTGGCAGACAAATAGCAATTTTAAGATCCTTTGATGGACCATCAAAAGTCGCACAACGTTTTATGGAGCATTAAACATGAGTATAAAACCGATTTGACTGCACGATGACCCTTTGAAGCCCAATGACAATGAACGCAAAAAACCAGGTAGTTATCCGTTGTCCCAAAAAGGAAGCCACAAAACGTTACCTGTACAGCGCGTATCGAATGCGATACTGATTTCTAAATGAAAGTTATCTTATATATTTTACATTGTTCACAGCATTAGAGAGGAAGATATCCGTCCGAGCAAATAGAGATGAACTGGTGCAAAAAGGCATTCTTCTTCCTGAGAGTCCGATTACGCCAGTACCTGAATCAAGTTAGTATCGATCTTATTAATCTGGCAATAAGTCTCAAGATGCTAAGTCTAAAGAAAGAAGTAAACCTGCGAATTAGAAAAGCCTGGCTACAGGCTTTACCTGGAGTAATAGCGTCGCTGTCTCGCAATCATTCAAAGAGAATAGGTAGGTACCTAAATCTTGGTAAACACGAAATTTTTTATCGAAATGAACTACGGCGGTACTTAAGTACGAGTATGTAGTTATGGCATGTTTTCGTATACAGCCTACGCCAAGGTCCACGTTTTACCTAGTCGCAAGCAAACTGGGTCAGGCCTAGAATTATGACATTGAATAAAAACAAGGAAACCCCGTGTATGAGTCATGCCATGCCCGTAGAGCCAGAAATCGAAGACAAGTGACATCCGTTACGGTAGATTACGGCCCGCTTGCGAGTCATGCTTCAGTTATTCTGATTCTATCGATAGACAGTTGCGAGCTTCGCCATTCCGTTACTATTATAACCCACTCTCGTAATTCGTTACGTGTATAACTGCCACTAAAATAGCCTACCATATCATTAAATTCAAGCCTAGGAAATCAGATGCTGTAGATTACGCAACGGATGTGAATATGCCATAATATTATGCATATACCTACAGCACTATCGTATGTTTTATACATATTCATGGTCATAATCCGTGTGGTACCGGCTCAGAATTTGTACCACCCCAACTCTTCCCGCGGGTGTTTAAGAGCCGACTAAGTGATATCCATCGGGGGGCGCGCGTCAGCGCCTCTTGCAGAACAAGTCTACCACCTTACTGCGATCCCCAACCCGCATGCCCAGTATGGGGGTTATGCGCGTTACCCGCATGAGATAAAATCCAGTAAGGCGCTCAAAAAGGAGAGGCCTGCGTCCAACATTGGACCAATATAGGCTGTTGAGGTGAGGCTTTCAGGATGGTCATAAAGACTTTAGCCTAAATGAAGTAAAGTAAGTTAATATATACATATTATATATTTGGTCAGAGCATAAAGACTAAAAAAATTGTAGCAATAAACGTTAGCTTAAGGAAAACCCTATCAAAATCGATCACAATTCAGCATATTGTGCTATACTGTAAAGCAGATCATGATCAAAGCAGTATTATAGTTCATCTCTTTGATGTAATGGCGGTGAAGTCTAAGTCATGTCATAAATTTAATCGACTTGCGAAAAGCAAACGTTGTAATGTTTATTGCAAGCTGAAGTGGCAGTGGGCCGGCCATATCTCGCGAAGAACCGATAATCGTTGGCGTAAACGTGTTCTTGAGTGGAGACCGCGACTCGGCAAACGTAGTGTAGGACGCCCTCCGACCAGGTGGAATGACGATTTGCGAAAGGACTGCTGGCAGATGCTGGATGCGGCAAGCTGAAGACAGGGCGCTATGGCGTTCGATGATGAAATAATTTTCCTTATAGTAAAGTAATTCGTACTAATATTTTATTGCGAGAGTCGCTGACAACCTTCGAAAGACTGTAGGCAGATGCTGGAAGTGGCAAGCTGAAAACAGGCCGCTATGGCGTTTATTAGGGAAGGCCTATGTCCAGCTGTGGACTAATATAGGCTGATGATGATGATGATGAGAGTTGCTGCATAGAGAATAGTTGTATTGTATTGTCCCTCTGTCTGTCTGTTACGTTTTCACGCCTAAACGGTTGAACAAAACTTGGCAAAGGCATTGGCTACTTTTCGTAGTATCGTAGGGAGAAACTAGTCCTATATAAAACAAGTGGCGTAGGAAAGATTATAATATATTTATCAAAAACATTATGCCCACATTATGTTCTTGATATGAAGAATTGTTGTATATATGTCACCGTAGGATAGTAAAACCCGTAAAATTATAAAAATCCTAGGCACTTTATAATTTTCCGGAAAATTATCAATTGGGCCGCGTCACTTACAATGTAACGCATTTAAACACGTCAAATTATGATTTTCCGAAATCTAACCGTAACATAATAAACTAGTAAGTGACGGAACGCAGGACGCCCGCTGATTGGCTGATGGGCGCTTGCCTGCACCGCCATCTTTTGCTGTCATTCATTAGACGCCCGAATAGTAACAACAAAGTTTTCATGGTGTGCTTTTCAACATTTCAGTGTTTTTAAATAGTTTGTTCATGAGTAAAATTGGAGTTGCTTAGTTGTAGACTTTGTGGAACAGTGGTTAATAGTTTTCAAACTGTTCGTAAACGAACACAAACATGAGCATCGGCCACATCGACCAATCACAGGGCAGTTTATTATTTTACGAGTGAAGTGATCGCCATAGATTTCGTAAAATAGTAAAACAAGGCTGTGATTGGTTCACAGGTTTGTTTGTTTATTATCTTACGGATAAGCTTCGGAAAATTATAAATTTACGTATTTCAATGCGTTAAATTGTAAGTGCATCAGTCCTGTTGATTATTTTCCGGAAAATTATAAAGTGACTAGGATTTTTATAATTTTACGGGGCTTACTATTTGACGGTGACATATACATATATCGACTACGAGTATCTCGGTTTCTGTGGTTTTCCTCATACAATGCGTGTTTAGTATACATAACCTATGCATAGATGAATCTTTTCCTGGTTCAGTTCGGTTTCAGGCAGGTAAAAAGATAAGTGAATTTCACAAATAATCTAAAACTCTGACGACCTAATTCTATGATGGTTCAAACTGTTCAAAGTAACATTAGAACAGATACGCCGATATCCATCAAACACCTCGAACATTACGAATTATTAAAATTCTTACAAAAAATTGCATTAAAGTTGGTGCATTTTTTTGGGATATATACGGGAACATTGGTTTTTCCGTCGGGGTTAATAATTAAGAGGAATACAGAATAGGCGGGCGGACGGAACCCATTTGTGCATTCAATCGTTCTAGTCTAGAGTAGCTGTTATAATACCTACCTAAAATCATAATGAAACTATAGACTCTATTAGGTACTAATAGCATAGAGGCTAGTTACTATAGTATGAGAGGCTCTGTCCAGTGCTCGTTGTATTACCATTGCATTCAGATTAGTGTTCTAATTGGATCTATGACGAAGCGCTGCGGTGGTATATAAAATATGTCGCCGCCGTCGTCGCAGTTCAATTAATTACCTATTATTGTTTAACGATCAATCATCAACAATATGGCTAAACGTTATAGCCATTAGAGATGGGCCGAACATGGGTTTCACCGAATACGAACATTCGGCCGAATGTTCGGTAAAACTTTTACCGAACCGAATATTCGGTACATTTGATTCCGTTCCGTCGCACAAATGCAAGTCTAAACTTGTTTACGCCAAGCGCGCGGATTGCCGCCAGACCCTCCTTCTCTAACACAATAAAGACTGACCGAAATAAATATATCTTGTTTATTTTCCTTCAATTTAGGCCTGTTTAATAT
The DNA here is from genome assembly GCA_947086465.1 of Eupithecia exiguata. Lineage (NCBI taxonomy): Eukaryota > Metazoa > Arthropoda > Insecta > Lepidoptera > Geometridae > Eupithecia > Eupithecia exiguata. The sequence continues at coordinate 6,867,262 of OX352230.1, read as the reverse complement.
ATTATTATAAAGAGTTAACACAGAAGCGTAATCCCGAAACAGCTAGATACCTATAGTTATTATGGATTCCTAGCCTACCCTGCAAGGGATCCGGCGTGAAGATATTGATTGAAGTTATTATCTTTTTTACCAACCTACTTTAATTGAAAATAAAGCTTCAGTGACGACAAAATCAGAAAGCTACACTCTAAAATACTTACTTCATTACACTGTACGCTCAAATCATGATAATACACGGGTCTTAACAGTAAAATCACTTTGCCGAACATTAGGTGATTCAGCCGAATATTCGGCCGAATATGAATATTCGGTAAAGCTGCCGAATGTGCCGAATACCGAATATAAAACGAATATTCGGCCCATCTCTAATAGCCATCTCGTCGAGTGAAATTAATAAGGTTTCCAAAAAAAAACAGCGTTCGTTTTGCAATCGGCCTAGCCAGCCATTCTACAAGCGGGTTGATTCCACGATCCGGCGGCGACGTATAGATAATAGAAATATGTATGAACTTATTTATTGTTCTTGTGATAATTCTCTCGTAATCATCAGTTTATATCAGTCCACTGCTGGACATAGACCTGAAGCTCATTAGGGGAATGAGCGCGAAAGCGCACTGTCTTCAGCTTGCTGCATCCAGCACCTACCTGCAGTCTTTCGCAGGTCGTCATCCCACCTTGTCGGAGGGCGTCCTACACTACGTTTAATCTCATACGTTTATACTCTCGTAATAGTACCTACAGTTAAAACAATATAGTTTGTGTACTGTACATCGTTATCTACATTGAGCACTGTATTTGTTTTTGTAATCATAAATTAATTAGGTAATTTGACAGGTAGGTACATTACGTTGTAACTCGAAGTTTTTACGCGAAACTTTAGGAGCAACATGTATTTTTCGAGTTTTAACAAGAGAGATCGTCTTGTAAGATTGTAATCAGTGTGAAATTGGGTTTTGCATCGTGCTCGAGAAACAATGCTGGTCTTATATGGATGGGATGTTGAACGCAAAAAATCGATTACGCACCGTTGTTTTTTTATGTCGAGCGACGAACGATGCCTCACGGTATTATGATTGATACAAGTATATCGATGTGTTGACATTGTCGAAGAATAAGGTTCCATAATTGTGATATTACGTATCAAGGTGTCATGTGCTTTGGTGTTATGTTATCAATTATTGTAGGCCTGGTAGATGGACCTTACTCTACCTCCAATAATACTATTGCACACACTAAATCAACCATAATAATTGTAATAGATTGAACAAGAAAAGGTATGGCAAAGACGACCTTAAAATCCTTAGAGATCTCTCCCAGCAAACCCTATAGTCGGTGAAAGATTTAGGGAGACAAGGTTTTAAAATTGGGGAATGTACAAAAGTGTGGAAAATAAGAATTCATCTTCATCCTTAGCCGTTTTGGATCTACTGTTGATAGGTAGGTAAACCAGGTAAAAGGTAGATTTTGTATTTTATTTGTTTAATTATAAAAAAATCCTCAAAACGCAATTCCCTCAGTCCTGCCTGAGTGCTCTCCCTTTCATTGGTCCACGCATTGTTAATTATAGCGTAACTTAGAATATGTGATAATAAAAGCTCTTCTTCGTACAGATGAGGAGCTATCTCCATCATACGACGAAGCGCGGGGCGAGCAAACCCGCGACCCTCAACAAGACCGACACGCCGGCCTCGTCAACATGCGTGCAGCGCTACAAGCGCAGTTAGCGCAGCAGTTGGCGCAGCAGCAGCTAGCGCAGCAGCAGGCGGCGTTGGCGACTGCCATCGCGGCCGCCGCTGCGCATCACCATCACCAGAACAATAATGTCATTGGTAGGTGTAGTGCTAAGTCCCAGCCTTAGGAGCTCGATTTCTTAATCGCCGGTAGTGACTTCGTCTGCCGCTATAGACAATCAAATGTCACATTTGATAAGCTATAATAAAGTATAGAATGATATCATTTCTAACTGAGAACTTACATAAAAACCAGAAGTAATTGAGCGCTGTGTAGTCGAACGATTCAAAAATCGAGCTCCATCCAGCCCTTACGTTTGTTCAGATAATCGACACAGGACCAAAACTAAACGCAAACCATATCTTCATATTTTTAATAAACAGATAATAAAATGATGGCAATTTGTTGAAGCGAGAGCTTAGCTTCGATTTTGTACTCAAACATTAGACTAATCAAGGCTCAGATCAGACACGGTGAAATCTCCGTGTATACAAACCCTATGGATAAGCCGCTGTCGGATCCTATTTACTTCGGGATCGTGGATGCGAATCATTGATTGGAACCTCACAGCTATTCCTCACGTGGTTCTGGCGTGTCTGAATTAGCTAGACTAAATGAGTTTTGTAATAAGAGTAAATTAGATATCACACAATGACGATCACCGGCCTTCTGAAGGCTTGGGAAACTGATACAGACCTCCTCCTCAACGGCCTTTAATGGTCCACTGCTAAACGCAGATCTCCCCCTGACAATCGCCTAATTGCTTTTTATCTAATGGGGGGTAATGCCCATAATCCCCAGAAAAAAAAACAGACAGACCCACCGAAAGAAAATTCTGATGCGTTTAAGAAGCAACCCCGATCATTCCAACGACTACAGTCTTACTTCAATCCAACAGGGCGTTATACCACTAAATTAATCGCTTCAACATAACAATAGATTATCGTATCACAATGGCACATTTTGGAATTTCTCCTTTGATGAAAAAAATGACACATGAAGGAACGCGTGTCAAAAGTATCAAGGTTGAAACCGTTCTATCAATCTCTCTGTGCAAGTAACACTGCACGCACTATCTAGAGTTTTTTTCGTCTATAGACAACTCTACGGCGATACCATTAGTCACCGTAAAGCAATTGATTATCAGAATTCGGCCACAGTAGACGTGGATGGACGTATTTCGATTGAATGAATGCAGAAAGACAAGTGTCATGTCACTGCTTCCTACAATAACACAGCTCGCGGTATTTCACACGGCTGGAGCACGGCATTATTCATCAGGACGTAGTTACATCATTACTGCATTTCGTCGTATTAAAGCAGCGTAATCATGTCTTCGAAACGACATGCACGCGAGGTCTTAGTCAACTGTCCACCGTGGCCGTCGTCGGTTCCTTAACATCGTTGTGTTACGCTACCACTAGAAGAATTATTTTGTCTGTCAATATCTAATCAACACCAATTATCTGACTGTAACTAAATTATTAATTCTTCTTATACTCGGTTCTTGAATCCGTGATATTTTGTTTGTAAACCAAGGGTTACAAAATCTACAAATATAGGTGGATAATATTTACGTATCAAACCTATTGTTTTAACGAGGGGGCGGCAACTCGTACTATCTTTTACTACAGAGGTACTAATATAAAATAAACTATGTATCAGATGCTATTGTGCAAGTGTTGTTTACTATTATAGAACGTTGTACACTTGTATTGTAATAGCAATGAAGTATTTTAAGGGTGGCTCTCATGGCTTAGATCCAAAAGTCGATAACTCCATTTTGCAGTTTTTTTGGTACAGATCATTTAGTGTTTTTTTTGTTTTTAAATATAAATTACTAATATAACCATTTCTTTGTTTTAAAGTTATAAAAGCTTACCTACACTATGTTATAGTATACTCAAAGTTATATAATATGACTAGCTTCTGCCCTGTTTTCAAGAAGCCTATGTTCGTCCCAGTGATATTGCTTACCTCTCTGCCAAATTTCATTAAAATCTGTTCGGCCGTATATGCGTGAGAAGGTAACAGACAGACAGAGTTACTTTCGCATTTGTAATTATAGATTTTAGGAATGAAGAAAACCCACTTAGGGACGTTTTAGAGAAATCAATCGAAAATAAAACCGGCCAAGTGCGAGTTGGACTCGCGCACGAAGGGTTCCGTAGTCAGTCTGTCAGTCAGTCAGTCAGTCCGTCTGTCAGTCAGTCTGTCAGTTATATGTCCATCGGTATATCCATTGTTTTTGGAGTTTTTGGGGTTCCATACCCAAAGGGTAAAAACGGGACCCTATTACTAAGACTCCGCTGTCAGTCTGTCACCAGGCTTTATCTCATGAACCGTGATAGTTAGACAGCGACAACAGAAATACATCATCTGAGAAAATTTCAACTGTCTAACTATCACGGTTCATGAGATACAGCCTGGTGACAGACGGACAGCGAAGTCTTAGTAATAGGGTCCCGTTTTTACCCTTTGGGTACGGAACCCTAAAAAGAAACATCAATTAGACCATCGATAGAGAAAAAATTAAAATTAATAACGTAACATGAAAACAGCACAAAATGGACTTAGTGACTTTTTGATCTTACGCCATCCAGTCTGTTACTAATTGTGTATTATTAACATGTAGTATGAACTCATGTTATTTACATATTCAATAATAAGAGTGCTAATACAATACCGTAAATTCCATTCATTAATGTAAATGAACTTACACGGTGAATAGTGCAATAATTACACTAATAAACCAGGGAAAAGTGTGAACGATCCCACTTCACTGAAGAGCATTAATATAATACTCAGGTCACAGAATAAATAATTAACTCAGGCCTTATCGGCGATTCATAAAGTATTCAACTGATTGATATTTTTAAAAGACAAATTGTCGACAGACGATGACTTTGTGAAAAATCAGGCAAATGTTTTAATTTATAGTGACTTACTTTTTTTCATTCTAATTTATATTATTTAGTATGAAAGCGTAGTTCCAAGGTCGCACGATAGAGGCGCTGCTGTACCGAATCCCATAGATTTTATTGAGACGTCACGATGACTTCTGGATACTATCGTTAATTCAGGAATTCAGGCCTCGATTTTCAAAAAGTTTAAAGTTTTTGAAAATCTTTTGTTTAAAAACTTTGTATTATGAAGAGGGAAAAGTAAGGTTCGGTTTATTTGTGGTGGACTTATTACTTATTGAAGACCGATGTGGCGCGGCGGGTGAAGGTCCGCTCGCGACGCAGTAGGTTGCGGGTTCTATTCCTGCTTTGGGGCGTGTTAGTACGAGATGTGTAATAAATAACCTGTATCTATGTAATTTATGAAAGAAAATTTATTTAAAGAAATTTACAATCAGAACAGAATACAATAATACTTACAACTAATATTTACACTTAAATCTATTTTCTAAAAATCTACGCCGTCACCAGAAGGTAAAGTGCCCAGAATGCTGGCAGCATTGCTACGTTGAATGGCAATGCTAATTCGTTGACCGAAATAAAAGCCAGCATTCCGATCATCTGTGGACTCCATTAGATAGATAGATAGATAGATAATGCTTTATTTCATTCAAATACTCATTACTTTCAGCGCTACGGGAAACATAAAAATTGGCTACATATAAACATACATACATACGTAATAAAACAGTGTTTTATTATAAGTTCTCGCGAAAATAACCTTAGAACATACATACGTGTCAGCCCTATAACCATCGTCCGTTGGTATAGTCTGGTAAAAATACATTTTTGCACACTATCTGCGTGTTTGACATCAAAAGCTTACAATTTTTGTATCAGCATAGCTTGATAATGATAAGTGTTATCAAAACGTCATTATTAAAAGATAATGGCCAGATGAGGTAACTGATTATTTAACAATGTATTACATGATGTTCTCCTAGTCGAATCTTCGGCCACGTCCCTAATTCCGATTTATGACATATTCGTCCCTAATGTTCGGCCGACCATTAAAAAGTCTTTGATCGTCCCGTTCGATAATATTTGTCCAGATTCATCCCTCATACCAAAATTATTGTAAGTAAAGTAAACGTCAAAAGTATATTTATCATCATAATCATCATCGGCCTATATTAGTCCATTGCTGGACATAATGAGCGCCATAGCGCCCTGTCTTCAGCTTGCCGAATCCAGCATCTGCCAGCAGTCTTTCGCGAATCGTCATCCCAACTGGTCGGAGGGCGGGACTACTTTTTTCGAAGTCTGCTAAAATTGTGTAGTGAACGAAGTGACCTGTCGCTGAGCTTATTTTGTAAGCCTTATTTTGTAACGAAATAAACGTAATTGATTTCTGTTTCATTTATGCCCCTAATCGAGAGGTATTCATAATGCTCTGTAATGCCTCGTTGACTTTCTAGTTAAATACAATATGATGTCTAATGTATAATTCTGATTAATTACAGTTTTTAATTTAACAGTACATACCTAATTATCTAGCTTGTTAACAGTAATCTTACGGTAGTATTCAGTAATTATGCCTGAGATGGTATTATGATTTCCTAAATAAAAAAAACTCTATTTTAATTGCTTTTTTGATTGAATTTTTTTGTTTGGTGTTCAGTTTCAGAGTTAAATAAATAAATAATGCTGGACAATTCACACAGCCCCAAGTTAAGCAGAGCTTGTGTTATGGGTACTCGATTATTGATATACTTAATATAATACAAAACATAGATAGATATTTTTTATTATACATTGAAAACAACCAGAACAGAACAGTTATCAAGATTAAAAGCTTATCTCCACACATATCATCATCAGCCTAAATTAGTCCACTGCTAGACATCTCTAATGAGCGCCATAGCGCCCTGTTTTTAAAGTGCCGCATCCAGCATCTCACAAAGACCACACATATCGCTTTTATTTTAATGATAGCATTTATCATTCAAAATTTGTGATTGAATCTAAGTATGCGTGTGTGTGTCTGTTGATTGTACTACATAGGATGGATTTTTTGGACGGGGCAGTAAGGAGAGGTACCTACTGTAACCGGTGGTTTAGCTACAGGAAAATGGTCTTTAGAGACTATCTGTAACTTTAAGAGAAATTTCCATGCCCAACATAGATAGAAGAAAAATACAGTTAACATAAAAATGGGCAAATCACGCTAAAACTTTTTTGTAGCCAATCGATCCTATTACTTATACTGATCAAAAACTTCCATGGAACAAACTGAGGTTAGAGTACTAAAAAAGTCAGAAAACGCAAAAAATATTGAGTGAGAGAGAATTGTTCAAATCTCATGTAAGTACAAACTTATTACCAGTGATCGGAAATTCGGGCGCTTATTTACCTAAAGTTGGTGTAAGACACAACATGGAGCAGTTAAAACCATCTTTCTCGGGAATACTTTCCAGTAAATTCCTGGGATTTCAGAATATTCTAAAATAATGATTTTTCACCGGAATCTTATTTATAGACGAAATATAAGACACTTTTATTCTGACGTGTTTTTCACTAAAGTCAATATTTCTGAAGAAAAAAACATTTTTAATTATATTTATGATTTTATGCCAAAATCCTTTTTCTACACGAAATTTAAAACACTTATTCATACGCATTTATAATTTGTTTGATAATTGCGTAAGAATAATAGAAACAAATATTATAAAAAAAATATAGGTATATAATTGTCTGTTTTGTGAGATGAACCCAAACTTGTTTTATTCCAAATGGGAATTTTGGAATTTTCTAGAATGTATTTTCACTGAAATCTTATTTATAGACGAATTATAAGACACCTTTTTTGAACGCGTTTTTTTACAAAAATCGATTTTCGCGTCAGAATAAAAGTGTCTTATATTTCGTCTTTAAATAAGGTTCCGGTGAAAAAATCATTATTTTAGAATGTTCTGAAATCCCGGGAATTTACGGGAAAGTATTCCCGAGAAAGATGGTTTTAACTGCTCCATGTTGTGTCTTACACCAACTTTAGGTAAATTAGCGACCGAATTTCCGATCACTGCTTATTACACATGTTTGGTTCCTATTTACGGATTGTCCATTTCCTTCCTTTAATAAATGATTCCGCGAATGTTATATTTTCCACCGTTACGATATCTACTACTAATTAGAAATGCGTCAGTGCTCTCTGGGATAAAATGACTCGGACTGGTTATCCTAGTCATATGCGTACTGGTTTATGAAACAACTTTCTGGATTTCATTTCAAATTATAAAGATCGTGCTTTTGAAGATCAGATCAAAAGTGGGTAATTAACTAATGAAGTATGGGGGATGTCGTTAAAGGCTAAAACATAAAAACATATTTATTTACAGCATAAACAATCATGATACAGCAAATCATTTATACATTCTACGTAAATTTAGTAACGTCCTAAAAATTTTTGATTTCGGCAGGAATCGAAAATTCAATCAGTACAGGTGCGCTCTAATTTATATTTTGTATCCTTAATGAATTCGTCCAACTACGATAGTTTTAATAAAAGTATACGTACCTTAGCCCTACTATAATTTATTATGATTATTATGCTATATGTTTTGCATTCGCTTATACCGAAGCGCGGGCGAGGCGTGACGCGTGGCAGGAATTAGTGGCATCCTGTCAGGACGGCGCCGATCGTTGACCCACTGGACGCTTAGACAAGTACCCATCGAAGAAGTCCATCGGAAATTACTAAGCACAGCTGTAGATGGATTAAAATATTGAGCTTGGTGTGCTGATCTTTATTAACAAAGAAATACTTATACAATTAAAGAAAAGAAACAAATGAAAACTAGTATTACAATCGAAACTAGCTGCAGGCTTTTGTAAACAATCTATAGGAAGCTCATTTGAACCATATCTTATCCATCCATATTAAAATGATGGAATTGAATTAAAGTTGTTGAAAAGCATTTTTCATTTTAAAGACGACGATGTGAATTAAATCGCGAGCGGTTCAGTATCTTAAAATTATTTATCTTAAAACCTTAATAAATTCGAGGTGGTATCTGTTTTTCTTTCTAATGAGAATTTATAAAGCCACATTTAACCCTATTAAGTCACCTTTAGCAATAAAATCAATCAATTAAATTAAATTTCTATGTATTTATTTAATTAGAACGTCCATATAAATACTATTTACACTACCTTATTAAAATTAAGAAATGTAACAAAAATACAAATGTCGCTTAAAAATAGCAATACAATCTGGAAGAAAAAAATTACAAATTTCAGACATAACATGATTTCAGAATCCTAAAAATCTACAATAAAATGTAGTAGCAAAAAATTCAAAATATAACGCAATAGCAAAAATTCTAGTCGATAAATAACTAAAATATTGTAGAATAAAATACAATAGAAAATGTGTAAATCTGTTTAAATCTAGGCCGATACCTTACTAAAACCTAACATTAACACCTGTCAGTCAGTACAGTACCTTGCTTTAGACTTCCTCCTTGTATATACTTTAACTCTGTCCCCGTTCCTCGTACATCCATGTTGCTTTGGCACATCAATGGTTGATGTCATAAAGACGAGTCCGGGGATCCTTGCCAGATTTGAACTAAAGTGATTATTTTGTTGATAAATCACGGATTTTTCTATGAATTATTTCATCATTCGTCTTTAAACTATTTTAATTTAGGTTATCGTGCAATATTCGAACTGAGACTGAACAAATGCTTAAGGAACAAGTTTTCTTTTAGACCATGTTAGACAAACTTTATGTTTTGATATAACAAAAACAGATTGAGAAAATTCCTTGATTTGTAACCTTCATTGAACAAAACTATTACAGAGGCATTAAAAAAGCTTATACTAGGCATCGCAAATTGCTCGATAGATTATTGAAATTTCCTTTGTTCAACGTAATAATAAGACAAAATAGATGGCGGCGCTAGTTTGACGCAAACCCTGAATGTATGTAAGTATGTTATGTATTGTGTACACACATTTTAAGCTCTGCTTAGCTAAATGCTAGATGCTGTGTGAATAGTCCAGCTTTATTATTATATTCAAGCTAAAATGATGGAATGGAATGTGTTGGTAGGTACCTCCTTTCTTTCATACCTCTCTCTCTACCCTGAATGATGACTTTAGAACCTTGCGATCCAACGAGCTTAGCTTCGTCATATTTTCGCGATCTACAAAGTTATTCGTGCTACGACTAAAAGGCTTGCTCAGCGCTTTCGAGCACGCAACGAACATACTTCACATCTCACTAGCAAGCTCCATTGAGAGTCTACTTACGACTTGATTGTCTTCATGCTACGTAAGGTTTTCTCGGATTTTCCTTTGTTGCTCGCCAGAATTTGCCTTGGAACTGAAAATGATGCTGTTTGCTCTCTTATTCATCTCTGAGTGTGCCGGCGAAGCCATGTCACGGTAATATTATCGCCATGTTGTGGTCACGCTCGCCGTTTTCCTTTGCAGTTTGGTTCCAATAAAATTGCTTGATTGTGGGGAAAGTATCTGCTAGCGTAGAAAAATCACCACATTTATTCCATTAAATTTTAAAAGTGCTCAACTGCTTAAACAAATTTTTATCAAAGATTTAGCTCGAAGGAGCGTGGTAAAGATTTTCGAAATCAAAAGCCTGCAGACCTTTGAAAAGATTTGGCTTTTGCAACTAATGTTTTAATGTGAGTCGTTAACCGTAATGCCGGTTAGGTTTGAAGTGGGTCTAACGAGTGGTCGGGTCGTGACTGTGAAGTCTAGGTGATGTTGCCGGTGGTTGGGGTCGCAGAGCGCGGGGGGCGGCATTGCGGCGCGCGCTTCAGTGTCGGTCCGCCCGCGCTCGCGCCCGCCGGCCCGCGACCTCCCTCTAAAGCTACCCTGCTGCCCTGCTACCCTTGCCTCGTCTAACCTAACCTTATTCGGTTACATTACCTGTCCACCAGCTTACCACCTGTCACTCTCATTACAACAGCGCATCTTATCTTCTCCCCCGACACTCATCGGTGCACAATTATGTTATGACTCTGAAACATTGGTTGTGATTGCTTATGTTGTTTGTTATAATGATTAATGTATCTACCGGTAAAATACTGAGTTACAAAAAGTGGGTTTGGATCATTGTGTTCCGAGAATCGATGCGGTTCGTAATGTCGGGCTGTAGAGGAAAATAGTCCTGCGAAAAATATAAAACGTGCTTTAATTGCAAGGATAATATTTAAATTCTAATTAGTTCAATTATTATTGCTAGGTTCTAACACGATTAGTTAATATCTCATCAGTTCTAGTTTCGTAACGCCTAGCATTCTAGAAGAATCGCAAGACCTTCATAAAATTTAATCGTTCTGTCATTACTTTCGGTTTAAAATTTTAGTCTTAGAACGAGTTACTGAAATCGATCATACTTTTTAAACATTTTATTGTTTATATTATTTGTATGGTTGGAGCGCGGTAGAGTTCGCGTGCGGTATCGACCCGGCGAGCGCCCGGCACGCGATCCCGGCCGGTGCACCGGCTACGTCCCACGGCACCCTTTCCCATGCTCCAAATGCAACTTGACATATTTTTTTTTAAATAATACCGTCTGATCTACTACAACCGAGTTAAGCTTTCCGACATTCCACTGTCCCATATTATTGCGGCTACCGGGCGTCGCGGCGCACTAGCGATTAGTATACGTGCGCGAAAGTTAATATATTTCACAATACGTAACAATTTAAGAATGACACCAATAAAATAAAGACTGCAATTAGCTCAAATGAATATTAGTTTTAAATTATATCGTATTGAAGTGCGGTAAGAGGGGTAGTGGTCGGAGTGTGACCACTGTCTTTGCTATGAGTGGGGTCGGGTTGGGTATGAGCGGGCGCGGGGTTGTGAGCGGTGGGTGAAGGCAGGCGCGGTGTCGCGAGCGCCGCAGCGCGGCAGGCGCGTGCCGCCGCCGCCGCCGCCGCCACGCGCGCCGCCGCTGCCCCAGCCGCCCCAGCGGCTGTCTATGATGGGCTACATCATGGGATGCGCTTGTATAAGAGGTGCGTAACTACCTATAGATAAAATACGTCTCATTACCGCCTTCTTCCCAAACAATAAAAGGCCTGTAAGAGAAAAGAACATCTTGGCACGAAAGTTGTATAGTATTTTTCGCGTTAAACTTAAAATACAAGTAGTAAAACCAACAGAAGAAATGAGAAACTGTGTTAGAATTGGATACATTACTCTGATTACTTCGAAGTTCAATCCATCAAAAACGCTCGGGATGTAGATGAGATGCATGCATCGCGAAATAAGGGAAGGGGGAGCTAGGTGAATAAAACTTTATGTTGCAGCCTACGACAGAATAATTTAAATAAGAGGGTAATATCTAATAAAAAAAATAATATTAAAAAAAAACTATTTCGGCGCTGTTATTGAGGGTATGTCGCGGGTTCAAGTCCTGCCAAATCTTTTTTTTTTGGAAATTATTTAATATCTATAAAATGTTTACAAAGTTAGACATAAAATAAACAGTTCCTCCTATATGATAAAAGAAAAGTACAATCAAATAATAGAAACAAATTAGAATTAGTAGTTGTAAATACAATTGAACGATATGAGCTAACTGCAGACCGTTGCACAGGTAGCTCAACTGATCCATATCAATACCAGGCGGAAGCGCCCCTAAGAAGCTGGCTGCATTGCCCTTCTGTATGGCAATAGTGATGCGGTGCGCCAGAAACCCAACCAGCTCGCGGGTCACGCGTCGCTTCGTCCAGACGCTCAGATAATAGTTCAGTTCCTCCTTATAATTTTTTAACATGATGATAAGATAATTTGTTAGTTATGAAAAAGAAGTCCTTTTTTCTCCGATGATAAGATAATTTATTTGTTATGAAAAAAAAGAAACACCGACTTCGAATCCACTAATTCGCAAAACTAAACTGTTTTTAAGTTTTGCGGGATAATAGTAATCCCTCGTGAGTAAAATTATTTATGTATTAACGGAGCACCTGAAATCGTGGCTTTACATCAGCTGAGCTGCAGCTGAATATATAATAAATAGATAAACAAATAAAATAAATAAGTTATTCTGGACGATTCACAAAGCATTATCTATCCCCCCAATTACTGTCATGTATAACCATTATGACTACACTAACTAATTTAATTAAATAATACATTATAAATACAAATGTCACATAAAAAGTAGCTAGGGACTAATGGATGAGGCTCGCACGCACCTGATCGATTGAGCTAGCGTAAAAAAGGGGAAGGCCTAGAGGCCTACCCAGCTGTGGCTGTAAACATGCTGTCATCAGCATTTTTATGATGACGATCAAAAATAATTCAACCAGTACCATATTTTTCACCAAATAAAAAGCAAATACGGTTTTGTGTTAACAATTACTAAATCAAACTACTGGTACCTAAGCGACTGCAACGTTTAAAGTATCATGGCTTTTATTTTGCAAAAAATAAAAGTAAAAATGTAAGATAATTGTCCCGGGCCGCCGCGCGCCCGCCCGTGGCTATAATATCGACAAAATGTCACTGCAGTGTGTTTTCTTCTTCAAGCTGTAATGTTAGTTACGTCGGGCCATTTCTTATCTCGCGGCAGAATGTGCTGGCGTAGTAAAAATGAAATGGGAATATTCCTCACGCTCGTGTTACAAATGCAGAGCAAGTTTTTAAAACATGATTTAATTGAGTTTTTTTTATTCGGTTACAAGTAGATAGACAATCAGTTGGTTTTAATCAAGGCTTGTCCAATGAAATGTGAGATTATTTTTTAACAATAGTAATTTTCTTGCTCGTTCCCGCTTATGCGAGGTTGGCGTAGCGTGTTTTCTTTTTTCATTCATCTCAATTAGCCGTCATCACAACACTCCTTTTTTAGTCATGTCATCTTTCTTCCCTTACTTCGTCATCTTTTATTTACGATGGCAAAACTGCACATAATTTAGGCGTGGATGTGAATTGATGTGAATTGGGTGACGTTAAAATCTTTTTTCTCCGTAATCTTTATCAAATAAGCTAAGAAAACAATACATAACAATCTTTGCGTTACAAAGCAGGTCTTCTTCTATGAAAAAAACATTTTGTGCAATTTGCCATCTTTTTTCATAGTTACTACCGTTTTTCTCCTTAACTATCAATCACAAGATTTTTTTCTTGCCATCAAATAAATAATTAAATAATGGAATACCAGGGGAACCTTTGCCTTATTATTGCAAATAAATGTCCTAATTCATAGATAATAAGCAAATACTTGATTTTAGTGCCTACGCCACTCTGCTCTTTCCCGCTCCTATGAACGAGAAATCCTATGTCTATTCTTTTCACAAAATGGTGTCATAGGTCGCCCACCGCAACGCAACACACTTAGTTGATTTAAAAATTGAAAATTATTCCACGTTTCCCTGCAAGACCGTAAAACGTTGTTACAACATGGCTAGCGGCCGATTGTTCTCCAGTCTCGACTGCCAAGTTAGCATTATCATATCGGACAAAAACGGGCCGAATCTTAATCAAGCCGGCGAAGCTTGTCTCTTGCTCGTCCTCAATGCACAATGGTAGCGCAAATTCGGTACCAGTTTTTGCTTGCCCTGTCTTCTGAATATCTCAAAATGAAAATACAATAAAACCGGTAAAGTGCGAGTCGGACTTGCACATTAATGGTTCCGTGTCATCCTGCGAGATCTAACATTCTGTACTTATATAAAATTGAGCAAAACAACTACTAAATCCCGCTCCTTGTATACTCATAGTCATATATTTATTCGCCGTAGGAACACAGGGCGCACTTGGTTACGTCTATTTACATTTTATATATATTATAGATATCTAATAAAAGAAAATATATAATACACCATCGCCTTAGGGTTAAAGAAACCGGTTATAATGTATAAATGTACTGTCTTCTAAATAAATATATTAAAGAATAAATATTTAATGGAACACAACATACTATTATAGGTACCTATGAGGACCCCTATAAATTTTTCAGTTCAGTTGCTTTGTTTTAATTCAAATATGTAGTCTCTTTTGGTTCTTTTGGCCCGCTCACTGACGGACACGGAGAGACTAACAGACAGCGGAGGCTTAGTAATAGAATCCCGTTAGCACCCTTTGGGTACGGAACCCTAAAAAGGAGCAAGTAAATGTTGTGGTAGTATGTGTTTTGATAAACTTTCTAACTAACCCAAAGTAATATCATTTGGCAGCAACGGCTACAACTTTTACACTCTGGCATCGGATCTTCCTTCTTGGCTAGCATTCGATAAATCTATAAAATAAAATTAATATGTTCCTTCTGAATGTTTTCAAGATGAATAAAGAAATAACATGCCAATCAGAATGTCTGTTTCAGACAGATCTTATTGTGTCTCTGCCAGAATAAGAGAGATCAAATTCGATTGGGTAAATAACATGACCGTCTTGGCTCGCAAGATGTTTTTAAAGTACCAAATGAATACTTGAAAATGTATCAAGAGGTACAGATACTGGCAGGTGTCAGTAACCTAAGTTTTAGCTTGTTTTAGTCCGAATTGTTTCAAGTTTGCTAGTCTCTGTGGCATTCAGCTGGTGTTATGCTGAAAGTAATTTTCATTTTATTTCACTTTGAGCAAATTTTATTTGAATTGTTGAGCCGCATAACTGTTCTTTTAATTAAAACGTTTTAGCTTGTAATATATGATTAATTCTACTTGTACCTTTTAATACGAACAAAAATACAGAACAATTTGACTGCTGTACCTACTCTGGTGATGATTTTTAGGAATCTAGCGCAATTTATTCGTTCACCTTATCTTATCAATGCAGTTACATCATACACCTACTATTTACACTATTGAACTAATGTTTAACTTTGTGGCGATAACAGTGAACTGTTTCACAATTCTAGTTTCCCTGTTACCGTCACCCCATGTTTGCGTAAAATTATAACATAGTTAAAACTTTACGTGCAATTTACGAGGTGATAATACAGTTAGCAACTGTTAACAATGTTATGAACGGTACGCTTTTGTTCTGAACGCGACATATTGAGATGACTTGCCCGTTTTCTAAGCAGCTGTACCACCATCATTCTGAACTTAGACGGTCGTATTCAGGTAGTTTAATAAAATTGACAACATCGAAGAGCTAAATATTCGATGGTGATTCATATCTATCGAGGATAGATAATAGGAAGCTTGTGTCTCGAACTAATACTGACCTAGGGTATACGTAAAGTATGTGTACCCTGTCATAAGATCGAATATAGCTATTTGGCACCAAATTCCATGAACGAATCAAATGAACGATGATGCATTTATATAAACGAAATTTGCGGTTCATCGCACTCTCGGAACACATTGAATGTTTTAATGTGTTTGGTTATAAGGTGGCACAAGTGCTAGATGAATGGCGATAAATTAAAAATTCAAAACAAAACTCGTCGGTGTGTGGGCGGGCGGGCGTCTTCTCGCGGAGGGCGGGCGGCGATCGAAGAGCGCGCGCGGTGCCGGGGCTGGGGGGCGGCGTAACGATCGCGCGGCCGGCCGCAGTCTTCCAGCCGGCAGCGCACCGCGAGCATGAGCGACGTCGGCACTCTCGCTGCCATGGACGCCTTCGCGGGCGGCGCCCGGCGGAGGCCCGCGCGCCTGCCGCCGCCGCCGCCCTTCGTGCCTCCACCGCCGCCGCAGCGCCACGACCACTACTACGTGCGCCGCAAGTCCCCCGTGCCCAGACATGGAGGAAACCTCACCCTCTTCACGCGCACCAATGGTACCACCGGCACCGCATCGTCCTCTCATTGCACCGGCACTATCATGCATCGACGCGCCAAGCATGCTCAACTCATCTCTCGCCCGCCCGCGTCGGCCCACCGCTTCCGACGTGGCACTCTTCAGTTCTGTTGCACGTGCATTTCTTAACTGTTAGTAACCCTCTTCTTAAGTTAAAATAATAAGGTATTGACAGCCGTATTTAGTCCATTAAAATAGTACTTTCATACATCGAAATTGCAACTGATGCTCTTGTTTGTAATCAACTCGTCTATCGCCGGCCACTCCGCTTGCGACACGCATTCACAATGTCAATGTCACTACTATAGCGCGTTGCACGTTCTTTAATAACTTCTAAAATGCTTTTAATATTTCACTTAGTATTCATTCGGTATTTTTAGCGTTTGTAGACACTTTATGCGGTTAATTGAATTCACATTTGTACATAATTTCAATGTAAAAGTGTTCTAATTTCTTAACGTGAGGCATAATAATGTCAGTAGGATACTAATTAATAATGATTAATAGGAAACTTTAGAGACATCGCCGTATTTTTACTAGATGATAAAAAATAAAACGAGTGCGAGTCGGACACGCGCGAAATGAAGATGCACGACGGGCTCCGAACCATCTATAAAAACACAAAAAATTCACGTTTGTTGTATGGGAGCCCCCTTAAATGTTTATTTTATTCTATTTTTTAGTGTTTATTGTTATAGCGGCAATAAAATTACATAATCTGTGAAAATTTTAACTGTAACTATCACGGTTCATGAGATAAAGCCTTGTGACAGACGGACAGCGGAGTCTTAGTAATCCCGTTGTACCCTTTGGGTACGGAACCCTAAAAACTCGTTTATTGCTTCTAAAGGAGCGGCCATTATGATTAGGGTAAAAATGAAATTCAGCAATTTTCAATTACAGCAAAGGCTTACTTTAGTCAAATAACACTAAATATTCATTGTTGGCTTACCCGAAGGTACGAAGGATAAAACGCCCACTCGCCCGACCGCCTTTCATAACTTTATAGTAAGGATTCTTGTGTGAATAACCTGAGTCCATACGAGTACTTGAAAAGGCTTTTGTAACTATGTAATTATATGTACGAATCTTCTAGCTACTATATACAGTAAGGCGATAAAAAAGAAACTATCACTGAAAACTTTCTTATAACGTAACGACGCTATACACCTTTCAAGCGTAGTTAAAAAATTAATTAAAGAGGTCATAATCAACGTGACAATTAAAATAATTGATTACGTGCAAATAGCTCGCATACTTATAGAGCTAGAAAATAGATTGAAGAAGTGAAAACCAGCCTGGCAATAGGAAGCACCGATTACGTGCAAATACCGCAGATACATGTAGAGCAACTATCCCATTATAGACTTACAGCTGATCTCTTGATCGAGCGGAATCCATGAGCTTCGAGAAAGGCGGATGTTTACCGCGCAACTGCTACATGTGGCGTTAACGAAGATGTCAATAAATAACAGAGTAGCGTGCGCGGCCTTGTTCAACTATTTGCGGCCTGCGCTTGCGCCGCCGGTCCGCCGCCACCAGTACCGATCGCCACCGCCATTTTAATTGCCCCACGAATGTCAATCACCACATTCCACTGCGACGTCCGTCTTCCTGTTACTGTGTACCCACTTTGTCAAGTTCATTTCTTGTTCACATTCTAGCTTGAATTGTTGCTTTAGCGTATAAAAATGCTGACTGTATGTTTTTAAAATCAGTAGAGATGTTTTTAAAATCGAATTCTTGACTATCTCAGTTCTTCGAGAGAAACATATTTTATAAAAAACTCTTATGCCACTCAGATTTCCTTTAGTTTCTTCGGTACACACGTTATTTCTGTAAAAAACATGACAATATTTTAGACGGCTCACATTCTTTTGCATTACACAAATTATGACATCAACTAAGCCCTAGCTGATCCGATTTCGGAAGCTAAAACAACACAATCTCTTTTGTGATTATGTGGGAACTGGCATAAAGGCAAAGCAATAATTCATAGAATACGAAAAGGCTTGGGGGCTTCGGCGGCGGCGCTTGCCAGCCGAGGATCGCCCTTGACCCACCGCTCGGTCTTTCCGGAAAACCACCCGATAACTAATGCTGGAACAAACCCACTCCAATTTGGTCACACTGAGATTTTATTATCCCGCTAAACCATGTTAAGTAAAAGGTCAGAATCACAACATGTTGCCGTCCCGTGTCCTTGCTATTGTGATTGAAAATAAATAAACCTCATAACGAGGGATCAAAGCATGTGTATGAAATGGTATTCGTATTATCCTAGTAAATAAACAATTTTCTACGTTTTTTTCCGTAGCGCTTTGTTGACGTAATAACAAAGATATTTCGTTATAATAAATAATTAACGTGCCCGATATATATAGGTGGTCTACGTAATTATTACACACTTGATACATATTTGCTGTGTAGTAGTCCCTAGGGAAGATACACCGAACCGAATGACGCCATCTATTCAATAAATATTACATTATTATCGTTAGTGTCATATTTATTTATAGGTTTATTTATATTTTTAAACTGACACCGGTAACCTAGAAATTCTACCAAGAATAGAAATGATTTTCCACTAGGTAAGTTGTTAAAATGTGAAAATTAATCGCGTCGCCGCCCGCCTACGTGGTCGTCAATGTCAGGACTGTTTCTCATCTTCGTCTCCCAAATTCCTTTAGCCAATATTCCGCGACCCAGTTGTCGTATAGTGTCGACTCCACTGATTATATTGTCCTCGTTACGAATTCAGGAATATTCGTCACCGAGGGATTCTATCTGATACTCGAGAAACACGCTCGAGAAAAACAAAGTTCAACAAATCTCTTGGAATCTGCTGAAAATACATGTGAAACACGAAAGTTACGTTTTCAATTAACATTAAATAAAACAGCATTTCTATTTTGGCAATTTGAGTAATTTGCTTAATCCGCAATGTGTAGGCGATGACTTTTCAACCGCTGGCCTCTTCGACTGAGCACACAAGTGATATACCTACCAACATGAAGCGTCAGAGCTTTTAATCTTTTGACGTTATTTTCAGCGTGGTAGGAACTTCTTACGGTACGGACGTTAAAACGACGATGTGACGTATCGAACACATGCCGTGTTTCGTGAAAGCTCATAGTTCGTACGCGTGTACTCTTGACATTGTACGTAGCTATTACTGGTACGTCTCTGAGCGAACGTTTCGCTGTTGGCTTCCTAATTACCTCATTCGTACTAATACTACGCAACTACAGCTATAAGGCGTGCTCTATACGATCGTGGTTTGGCAGTTACAACCAAATTTAGCATGTTAAATAAATTTTGCGCTCGAAATACTACAGAATTACGAATAATTTACATGTTGTTTACCAATCCTGCTTACCTACAAAACGGAACGTAGTAAATTATCATACAGGAATATGAATTCCCTTCTAAAACAAAATCTAAAACCGCAGCGTTTTGAGGCTACTTAAAATTTATCGTATTTTAATAACCCAATTATTGTGTGGCATGATTGTTTTTAATGGTCGTTTCCGCCCACCACGTCGAGAATCGAGAACATTAAAGGACGCCGTTAGCAGAGGTGAGTGCGAACACGTGTAACACCTTATGTAATGCTGCTGCGGTAGGGTGTCCTCGGGCTGGGCGGCTAGGCCAAGGGCGACGCATCGATCGCCTCTCCCGGCGACCTTCTCGATGACAGCTGATGCTCCGAGAACGCACTACGACTTACCACTTGAAAGATCGACGACCGATGTGGCGCGGCGGGTGAAGGTCCGCCTGTTTCACAGGAGGTTGTGGGTTCGATTCCTACCTTGGGAGAAATGTTTTTACGATCTGTATAAATATTTGTTCCGGGTGTTCTGGGTATTCTCTATGAACAATAAAATTTAAACAAATCCATGTATGTAATTGTATTATTTTAAGTATATCAGTCATGTAGTAGCCATAACACAAGCTCTGCTTAGCTTGGGGCGAGATGATGCTGTGTGGATGGTCCAGCATTATTTCAAAGTTGCTCACTATATATCGCCTTGTCATTTAGTTCCGCTTCATGAATTTTCGTTATTACGTTTTCACTTCGTTATGATTTTCTCGCTTAAATCGAACGGCCAAAAGAGAGAGCTTTTATCGCCTTTCTCGTTCACGATAATAAAATGAAACAATAAGCATTCATCGCCACCTTTTAGAAATCAGCATCTGTGTTAACTTTGCCAGTTTCAATTAAATTTATATATAATTTTCTCTTAAGTATTCTCGTGTCCTTGTATTCCCGCTCGTTATAACAAAGACCTTAGGTGGGACGGCCAAGGACAGATCCATTGATCGGTTCACCCGGTTCGACCTTCGCCATGATAGAAGATGAACAAGCCCGTTCTGTGGAATTCCCGTCTGTAAATGTGAGAAGTTGTAAAACAATTTTCTTTTATCTTGTAGTGGATTAATTCTTTGTTCTAATTTATTTCGCGCAATTCGTTCGCGTCTTTTCGTCGTCCGTCTGAATTATAAATTTCATTTCATAAATGTTCTTTTATAGGTACATACTCGTTTTCTTTATTTTTCTTAATACGCTTTTCAGTGTCGAAATTATAAGTGGCTATTCAAAGTATTCTGACTAACTAAACAATAATACTTCAGATATTGTTGAAAAATGTAATGTATCTAGCTAATATTTTCGGCACAAAAGGGTTTAAGTAGGTGTAATTTATTGAAGAGTTCTCGCCCACTCCCTTTCTTTCTTTCCACTATCGCCAAAAGGGATGAGGCTGTAAATTCAATATTTGTCATTGTTCGAGGACACTGACAAAATCCTGTGTTCATGATGTAACGGAGCCAAGACGTATAAAGCCACGGGCGTGCCCTAAAAATAAATGAAACTAAACCCCGGAACAAATTATTAACCCATTATAGGTATGTTACAAAGGTTAGCTAGTGAAATGGTTATTGTTAAAAGAAGCCACATTATTCCCGGTTATTGAAATTACTTTGGAGAAAAATAACGACATGCCCCGTTTCTCAGAAACATCCCCTTTGATATAATGTGGGTTGTGTAATATGTCCTTCTTGGTTATTTATATTTTTGTTACCTTAAGAATGTTATTCAGCCTAAAGTGACTACTTTGTCTGAGGTAAAAATATGTTTTCTTTTATTGTCTGGTTTTTCATTTATGATGTTTTGAAGTTTATTACTGATTTATGTAAGTCCTATGTGCCTTAATGTTTCGGTAGCTTTAAGTAGTTGTTTTTATACGTTCTTTTTAACTATAATGGAAATAAATATCCAATTTCGAACGGTTTTGCGACTGACGTACGTTTTTAACCCTTAATCGAGTAGGAGATCTTTTCTTTGAGAATTTCGTTTATGAAAATTAGTTAGAAATGAATGTTAGATTGTAGAAAGTCACACGTAGGTAATTCAAAAGGCAGTATATGTATGTAGCAATACATTTAGCTAACGTTGCCGTAGCGGGTCACGAAACTTCATGGCTGGAGCTGCTTGTGCCAGGTGCGCTAACTCTTACCTATTGCTTCATACACCCGGCTCTAATACCTTCTAACTGGATTGAAACATTTGTTTCACATTACTGTTTACTGTTTCGTGACTCTTTCAGTCTGTTACGTTACGTTATTTTTGTACAGAATATTTACTTCAGCCGAACTGCCATTGTAATTTCGTTAGTGGCCAATGCCACTATTCTGGATTGTTGTGTGGTTTTTCTGCGATAACATTGTAGAAATAAAACAGTTAAAACCTCAATAACCACAGTACGACCTTTAGTTTTGGCTGTCATATCACATAAACTTATCATACCTGCCAGCAAAATACAAGACCCGTCAAGTGCGAGTGTAACTGCGCGCCGGCAGTTTCGAACATTTGTCAATTATACAAATATACTATAGGTACTGGTTAGAAACTTTGCTATTTAATTCAGGTTGTAAATTTTTCGACTATTTTCAAAATATTTCAAAAAGTATGAAAACTACAGAAACTTCAAAAACTGTTTTGAAATGTATAAACTAGTACTTTTCATTTGATACCCCACTTGGGTAGACCCCGTATAAATTTTTTGATTTTTTTACTCATCACAAAGATACTGAACATTTTTGAACATGCATGCACGAAATGTATTATTATTTCAAATTTCAAGTTCATAGTTGCAATAGTTACTGAGATATTCAAGAAAGACGGACAGAGCGAGATCATAAGGGTTTCGAAACCGATCTCGAAACCCTAAAAATAATTGTATTTCGAATAAAGAATTGTAGTTCCTGTTAATATCAAAATCCAATGAAATCGCATTTGCATTCGGAAAACACACAGTTAAGCAAACATATTGCGTGAACCGATGACGAAAAATCGTAAATCATCATCAAAACTGGAACACAAAAAAACGTGTAAAAATAACATTAACGAGTATCAATTCAGCGCGATGTAGGCGTGTTTTCATGTATGTACAGTTATTATATCTCGTTGAGTTACGGAGATGCGTCAATAATACAATTCCATGGGGCCAAGGCCGTCGCCGACGCCGACGCGACGGGACGGTGAATGGAACAGCGTACTCGTCTATTGCCTATTATTAGAACCATCGTCATACCACCTTTACTATAGTTAATTTTGAATCTAGACAAACTAACTACCTATGTACGTACACTTCCCGCGAATAATGCCGCTCACTCCAATGCAAAATATTATGCTGCAATAATATTCTAATACCTACAACTATTGCAAACGATTAAACTATTCAAAACATTTTATAAGCCCGCGTTTATAAATAATCCTTCGACACTTAACACATAAACACAAAGGATATGAGCAAATTTTATATGCTTTCTCTCCTTTTCAGAACCAAAGAAAGACAAATTGGAAAATGGTGGGGAGATGATGAGGCCCGAGAGGCCGAATTCTCTTACGACAGGCAAGCACGGACGTCGGATATGCTACCAAGGAGACGTTGGTAAGTTGAAAAAATATACTAAAGTCATTTCAATCTTTTTTTAGATAAATCCACTGCATCGGCCTGCACAAATATAATTCATGGTCGATGAAGTAGGTATCTTTTTTAACTTTGCTCGGCATTGTCTTTCCAAACTTCAAATGAATCAGCTGTATTCCATAGAAAATAAAATGCTTATTCACTCAGCAGGCAATGCTGTGGCTTTCCTTATTTTTAACAGACTTCAAACCAGGAGGAGGTTCTGTTAGGATGTATCTATTTTTTATGTTTATTCGTCGATTTCCCGTCAATTATGGACTGATATTCAAAGTTATCACTATTTTATAGATAGAGAATGATCCCGAGATGGTGCCATAAAAAATATTCTTGAGGAATTAGTGTTTATCCCGTCAAGCTTAAAAACAACAATTATAGGTATAGTGATATCTTCGCAAGTTATTTATAGATTTTGATGATTCTTTTCGTTGTTGTATAAAGGCTAATTTTGAAGTGGTTCCATAAAAGTTTGATCCTTGAGGAACATAAAACTTATTTGAATTTAATTTTGATAATTATTTTCACAATCACTGGTAACAAATGGTTTCTATGGCAACGGTCTATGTCGCGTTCTATGTCGCCATTTCAAAATCGAAGTTTAACTACTTCATAATCATAACATAACCCATTTTCAGTATTCAGGATTTTTTGTCGATTCAAAGTTATTTAAAACACGCCAAACTATTTTACTATTGAAACTATCGTAGTTTGACGAATTCATTACTGATGTAAGCGGGCTAACTACGAACCTTATTTGTGTTGGAAGAACACCACACGTTAAGGGATGAAATGTTGGTGTTCTTCCAACGCAAATAAGGTTCATAATTAACCCGCTTACATCCGTAATGAATACGCCAAATTATGCTACTATATTTTCCGTTATCTTTCAAGCAATGAAAGAGTGTATTTTTTTCAATGTTTCTTGCAAAAGCCGTGTTAGACGCTTTGACCAGAAAATAACAATTGCCTTAAAAATAAAAAATACCAAAATAACTAAAAAATGTTATTTTCTAGTAGGCGGCTACGGTTCAGTTGGCGACGGCTGCGGCGGGGCGAGTGACGAGCAACTGATGCTGTCGGACCTACCGGAGCCGCCGATAGCAGTTTCCGATGTAAGTAAACATGAAAAGTTATTGTATTTTAACGAGGTAACAGTGTAGAACGCTCTGTGACCAGGTGGGGTGAGGAGTGGGGTGAGAGATGCAGATGCTGGATGTGGCAAGCTGGAGGCAGTGCCACTTTGGCACTCACTGCGGGAGACCTGTTTATCCAGCTGTGGTTATGGTCAGCATGCTGATGATGATGTTATTGAATTTTAATGAGGTTCGCCCAAACGGAGCTAACAGTGTAGGACGCTGCGCTCTGTGACCAGATGCGCCGATGATCTAAGAAAGACTGCAGGCAGACGCAGCAGGCTAGAGGCAGGGCGCTTCGTCATTACGGGAGATCTTTGTCCAGCTATTGACGAAAAAAAGAAAATAGAACATTTATTTTTGTAACATAAATTAACATGACTAGCATCCTAATGATTATGTTGGTGACATTCACTTTGTGAGGTGAAGCTGGTTTCAATTTACTGCGATGCGGCAAACTGAAGACAGGACGCTTTAGCGCTCATTAAGGGAGGAACTTTTTAGGCCTATGTCTAGCAGTTAGAACTAAGATAGCCTGATAATGATGTTGGTGAGGTTCGCCCCAAATCCTCACGTCTGTTTGTTCGTGATATTGTTGTGTACAAATCCTCTATTTAGTTAAATTTAAACCAGACACAGAGTGAACGTTTCTGCTAACACTTTGTGTTTTGTATTCTACATCCATTTGTATACCTGTCACGTACAATATGCGCTCCAATTCTAAAGAGTTTTCGTATTGCATTATTTAGATATGCTCTGAAACTAGAGGATAGTACAGAACAAAATAGATCTTGGATTTCAGTCGTGAATAATTTACGACCTTCATGGTAAAATGGTGCATAGCCGGCTGGTACCAGGAATGATCGCTCCTGTCGTGCGAAATTCTTGTATTATTCAAACATTTCGCGTTATATCTGGCTATATGTTTACGTAATAAACGGATCTATGTATTTATGCTTTAAATCTGGTATGCTGGTAACACTAAGCTTAGTTTGGGACTGTTAGGAGCTATTTGAATATCGTGTATTTTTTGTTTGCGGTCTTATGGGGTTAGGGTATGTACTCGTATTATGTACACCTGTTCCTACATACTGTTAACATCGTTTGTTCAATGTACTGTATATTTTTATTTGTGTAATTTAAGATAAGCTATTTTATTTTTAACAAGCGGTGACCGCGGCTTCGCCCACCTAGGTTTACTTTGTGCGGAACCCAAATTTTTGATAGTTTTTCTTTTATTCGGGACGGAGACAAATCCAACAGGTCAAAGATTACTAAAATCAGTCCAACCGTTATTGAGTTATAAATGGTCGAACTAACACGACCTATTTTATACTAGCTGTTACCCGTGGCTACGTACACGCTTTTCAAGTCGCCTATATCCGTCCCCGGGATACCATTTACCTACTGCCAAAGTTCATTAAGATCCGTTCGGCATGAAAAGGTAAGTATGTCTATGTCTACATCTTACCCGAGCATAAACTGACCTGCGACCGAGATTTCCTTCGATTGGGAAAAGGCTCTGGTACTTTACGGCCGCAGCAGAATTTAAGAACGACTCGGTGGTCCACCTCGTATGAATCGTTACGATCGAAGAGAAAAGAAGATAGGTACTTAAGTAAATAAGTCTGTATAAGTATGTTTTTGTCCAGATCGGGCCCATCCCGCCGCCGCCCATGTTCAGCTCTCCGAGCCCGCCGCGGCACCACACCGCCACGCCGCACCACTCGCACCAGCACGCGCTGTTACAGCATCCTCTCTCCGACTGTAAGTAATTCAATATTTTCTCGTTCAAGTTAAGAGATAAAGAAGATACTTATCTCGTACGGAAGCCTTCCAATTATGGCCAAACCCTGGTGCAAAAGTTAATTTGTGTTAGTATTAGTGGTTTGTTTAAACAATCTAAGAGGAAACTGTTCATAAATTAATCTAGGTTGCCAGCTAGATTGGGTGGGGGAGATAATTGTTTTTCGCCATCAATCAAATTCAAACCGGCAATGTTTTGATTGGCTCTGGTAGAACATTATAACGTATACACGTATAATTTATCAAAATCTAAACGGGAATAGGAACAATAGTTTATGGTGTTTTCCATAAACACGGTTGGGTCATGTGATCAAATGGAACGTGAATTATTTAACTTACTGTTCACTGCTATTTTCGTCGAGCAGGCCGTGCTTACTAATGCGAAGTATCGTGCCAAATCTACAAAACATTTAATTGGAGTGACTTACCAAAAATAACCTTTATGTCCTAAAGGAAATGTACGAAATAAAATGCGTGGGATAACTGGTTTAAGGATAATTTTAAGGGTAAACGTACCTACGTACAAACTTACGTTTTACAAAGTCGACCACTTGATAAGTTATTCAACAGGAAGAGAGAAATTCTCGCCATTATAGATAAAAAGCTAAGAACAAAAATTATTGCCATAGATGGCATAAATGAAGCTAATGCTTTTCCACCAGAGATGTGCTACGTTGCTACGTTTCCAGCCGACCAATAGGATCGCTCCATTATCGCGTCATTTTCATAGCTGACAAAAATGACGTGATAATAGAGCGATCCTATTGGTCGGCTGGAAACATAGCAACGTAGCACATCTCTGTTGGAAAAGCACCCTAAAGCATAAATAAGTAATCGACACTAAATTGTAATGTACTACCCTGTATTTCCCCAAAGAATGTATGGCACATTATGTTTAATTAGGTTGAGTACGATGGAGGACTTGTCGTCAAACATGTCACCTCACCTGGGGATTCCTTTTCTATTCTACCCTGGCTTTTATTCAATAGAAGTGAAGAGAGATTATAGTAGGTTTAAAGAAGACAATAGATAAGAAAGTAGTGGTTAAAAGGCTGTGAACAAAGAGGTTGCAACATTGAGATCAAAATAAGAAGAACTTTATTTCAGTTCAAAGGGGTTTGAAGTTAGGCCCTCAAGTTAACATCGGCCACCAAGTTGTTTCTTTTTTGTTTTATATTTGTACCTTTAAAGGACTTATATAAATTAAAAAAATCCTATAACATAATGTCCTAAGCGTCAGGTTTCTGAAATATTCTCAGATGAAAATAACTATTACTTTAATGATTTTTTTTATGTGAATATCTCTATCCAAATATACAACTTTAATTGTGCGCCGTGATTTTGAAGAACAAATCAGTGTGGTAGCCGAGGTCACCCCACACACAATTTTTTTACTGTATTCTTTCTCATCTCACTGTATTATTGCACAGTAAAAATTTTATAGCTAGCCTAAACTGTATTTCAAGAGCTTCTATTAATGTTTTCTTATTGTGTTCTTAATTTAATTGTATATAACCACAGCGGAAGACGAGGACGATCAAGACGACGAAGAAGATACAGTAACAGACACGAACAGGGTCGAAGAGATTCCACCTAAAGAACCGATCTTCGGGGCTATGCCTCTCAAGTCAGCGCTGAAGAAACGGCCGGCGCCGGCCGCCTCGCCGTCCGCTACGCCGCATGCGACGCCGCTCACGCAGAGGCAGGACCATCATCATGCTAGCTTCAAGTCAGTACCTATACGAATTATCTAGATCTTCCTATAGTTTCTAAATCTTCCATTATCCGTACTAATCTCACTAATATTATAAACGTGAAAGTTTAGATGGATGGATGGATGTTTGTTCCTTTATCACGCCAGATCGGCAAAACGGATCTGGATGAAATTTGGCTCAGAGATAGATTATAGTATGGAATAGGACATAGGCTACTTTTTATCCCGAAATTCCTACGGGAACGGGAACTACGCGGGTGAAACCGCGAGGCGCTGCTAGTATTAGATATTCGGAAGTAACTCTGTCTGTCTGTTTACCTTTTCACTCTTAAACGGCTGAACAGATCTTATTGAAATTTGGCAGGAAGGTAATTAGTATCCCGAGGATGGACATAGGATACTTGAAAAGCGCGGGTGAAGCCTCGAGCAGCAGCTAGTGCATACCTACATAACATGGTAGAATCCTATATAGCTAAAATAGCTTAAATACATTGGTAAATGGTTTTGTACTTGTAATCTTCGGATTTACCACTGCCACTGGGCGTAAATCAGGTAATAAGGAGCCATGTGAGATATAAGTGCAGATCGCAGTAACCCCGTCAAAATATATGTACCTGTACCTCAGAATATTTTTTTTGTTCCTTAAGTAGGGTTATCTTAGAACGTACTTAAGTTGTGCTAGGGCATCTAACAGGATTATATCAGGGGACTAATCACTATATCAGTATTATATCAACGGTCTAATATGCATTAGACAAATACGAGAGAATTTTCATTAGTTCAGACCATAGTAGAACTCCAGAATCTGTCAAGGTATTGTTGTTCTTGTGAATTTTGGAATATCACGGCATATAAAAGGGACTTATTTACAATAGGTACAGTGAGCGAGACATAAACCATAACTCTAGAATTAGTGTCTATTTTTCAGTATAATTAAAACAGAGAGATCGAATTTATAATTCCTACTTTACTTTCTACTTTGGTAGGCTTCATACTCTCTACACTCTTCCGACACCAGAATAAATTAAAAGGCTTTGTATTTTTTGCGCGGTGTAAAGTCCACACATTAATTATATAAGTAGGGTCTGTAAGGGACTTAATAGAGTCCGTTTATTTTATGTGCGAGTTTTTGAAGAGACCATTGTTTGATCAAAGAGAGGCTTCGCTCGGCCTGAGGGGCTAAAGGTGATTAATCGCCTGTTGCATAAAGCTTTTGACGCTAGGCTGTGAAAGGCGAAGACAATGTCTTGATCGGTTTCTCTGACGAGGAGGGAGGAGGAGGTAT
Organism: Eupithecia exiguata; assembly: GCA_947086465.1. Lineage (NCBI taxonomy): Eukaryota > Metazoa > Arthropoda > Insecta > Lepidoptera > Geometridae > Eupithecia > Eupithecia exiguata. Next base: position 6,837,915 of record OX352230.1, on the reverse strand, counting down.
GGAGTGAAGGGGTTATGTTTTTATTAATCTTTATTTTTTAGTACTTCGTGCTTGGTTACATTTTGGGTTTGTTGATTAACCTACCTAACCAGACTAAAAATGTTGGTGTCTCTTGCTTTATGATCAAAATAAGGACGTCGACGTGTTTGGGCTAGTTAGTTTTAAGTTTTGATGCCAATAAAATACCAGTTATTTAACACTTTCATGGCCCTTGACGAACTCGTTCATCCGGAGCTCCGTGTAGCAGACACTATAGACTGGGCAGTGAATGCGTTAAATATTTTATGTATCGATGGGGCTCTATTCTAAATTATAGGTTGTCATAATTTTAACATGACTGATAATTATAATTTCTGTAGAATACGACATTCCCCCTAGTCCAAAAAACTGATATGAAAAATTACTTGTATGATTAAAATTGGTTTATGGGCGTGATGAAAAATGTGATTGTTTATTTCCATCACGCGGCAGCAGGCGGCCGCCACCTAAGCCCAGGATCCGAATATGGTAACTGCTGAATGTTGTATCGATATCGACCATAATGGCCAGCAGACGGCCTGCTTCGCATCGTGCATTGCACGCTTCCTACCATCTGTTCTCTCTTACTGTCTCTCGCAGCGCCTTCAGGGATCATTGCTTAACAACGTTTATGTGCAAACTTATTTTACCTGTCACAAGTTCGTACCACAAGAAATAGCGATTTATGGAATCAACACACCAAAGCCGGCGGGCTGCTGACAAGTTGACGAAACACGGTCGGCTGCCTACAAAAAAATCATAAACTGAAATGTCGCACCAACGCACCGTGTTGTGTACCGAATTTGGTGTGTAGACTCCTTTAGCATTACATTTGGAAGATTACAGCCTATCTAAAATAGGATGTCAAATAGAATATACCTTCAGCGCGTTCGCGGTAGGTGTTGATAGCTCGCACCCACTCGGGTGCAGGTGACTGCTAAATTGCGTTTGTATGAAAACAGAGTTGAGCTTTGAACCCTTCATACCGCATAACAAAATCCGCCATGATCGTGATTGCTTCACAAATAAATCCACAAATAACCGTTTGTCGATGTGCATTACCTAGAATGGTTTTACCCGCCGATATGGTTTTGTCATCCTAAATGTTGTTATTTATGTTGCATGTCAGTGTACCAAATAGTGTTACCATGTTTAGAAATCGTTGTAGATATTCGTTATTAATATAAGATAATTTTATCACAGTTATTGTTAACGACAGATAATAAAATATGTGTTCATTTCAGTTGGGCAAAAGTTAATTTTATACTTTGTAATGTTTATTAAGAAAATTACAATGACCGAATAAAATAATTATAACTAATATTTACGCTTAAATCTAATAATAATAAATAATAAAATAAAATCATATAGTAATCTAATAATTTTTTAATTTTCTTAATAAATATTATCTGTTGTAGTATTGTTAAAAAATATTATATACTTATAAATATACATACTTGAATATTTATTAAAAATAAGTGCCAAAAATAAACTACATGTTACATTATCGAACAAACTGTTACATAGGTACCACTAACTACACTGAATATTATACGCCTGTCGTTTGTGCACAAACCTCGCAAATCATCACAGTTTTAACACAAAAAACCTATAGTTCAATGTCAATCTACACAACAACACAAAGTACTAAGGCCCATATTATGAAAGTTTGCTCAGTCATAGATGTATGCTTGAGTGCCGTGTATGCCGTAGAAAATCGTTACTCAGGCATAGATTGATGACTCAGCAAACTTTCATAGTACGGGCCTAAGAGTTAAATGCATCACCGCAAATTGAGACTTAGTAAATTTGTAAGAAAATTAGTAAATAATGCTGGACATCTTTAAACCATCATCTAGCCCCAAAGTAAACAGAGCTTGTGATGTGGTTACCAGATAGCTGATAGATATTCTACCTAAAACTTTTACTTAGAAAGATCTGTGAACTCTATTTCTTAGCAGCAATTTAGGACAGATATTTCGAACAGTTACTGACCTATTAATTTACCACAGCACCCGACCAGTCCGGATGGGTAACGCGCATGAAAACAAAGAGAACGCGCGTCCCTGGGAGGAGCACAGAGACGACTACTCCAACGAGTCAGCGGCCGCCAAGCTCGCGAGGAAAGAGAGCCTCAACATCAAGCTAGCGCTGCGGCCCGACCGGCAGGAGCTTATCAACAGGTAAATACACCTGCTATTTTAACACTTTTGTGGCCCATGACGCACATCCTCCATCTGCAGGTCCTTGATGCGGCGGCGCGCCCATCCGGGTCGCACCGCCGAGACTGGGCTGTAAATGCGTTAGTCGACGATATTTAATAATAATAATAATAATAAATATTTATTCACAAAAGATAGGTTTACAAAGTCGGTACTTATAGGCTATTTTAATGCTACTCCTAACGATTGTTGTTGTTTTTACAAACTTGTATGAAACCTATCGGGGTCAAAGATATTGACACCTCGCTCTAACTAAGTTTACAATAAACTTGTGTTTAGACACGAGGGCTCACACCTCCGGCGTTTTTTAAGTTCATTGGTACTCATACCTACAAGACCTAACTATGACTACTAATACCTATATTGCAAGGGTTATCAACAGTCTTGGATGCGAGCAGCTCAAGGCTGACATAAGTGGCACAGATTGAAAGATGCCTTTACCTAGCTGTAAGATACGGGCTAAATTGGTGATGAGGAGATTAGACATTTAGGGAGTTGGTTCAATCAACTTACCAATGTCACGAAACACGTCTCACGTTATCAGGCTATTCATGGTCTCCATAATATAAAAATAATTAAATTTTGGTCTATACTCGTTTATGTCATGAACCTTTGCGAATCATACAAACAATTCCTCGTTCTGAGAGAATCTATATTCCCTGTCTCTCGAAAAACTTAATGAAAAAAGTTATGTCTTACATTCTTTATTAGATGAAACCAAAGCTACTTTTAGGTTAATACACAGAAAAGGAACCCATCGGCTACAAGTTTTTCTCGCTCGCTTGTTTCGTGGCACCCTGGCACGAAACACGAAAGAGGGTTATTTTGGACCCGAGGGGATCAACTTAGTATGTTCTATCTATTTTCTTTACCACTTAAAAGAAATAGACCTTTTTTCTGCATACCTATTCGAATTCTTTAACGCGTATTCTTACATGTTATTGTTTATAATTCTAAAATTTAAATATATTTTTTGTAATAATTTCATGAAAAAACACTCGTTTTACTAAACAAGCAAAAAGTGAAATATTTTATAATCGACAATTGCAAGAATGCGTGTAAAAAAACGTTAAAAGTTAGAAAAAAACTTAATATAAAAAAAATATGTTGAACCCCATCGGGGTCCGGAATCACTTCCTTTCGGCTTAGTACACATGGTACGTGGCACCCTGTATTACGAAATTATCTATGAACCACTGCTCCCAAGCGTGAAAGTTCATGTCGTTATCCCGCATACTATATTAAACCCATGAGACCTTACCGCTCGGTCTGACATCATAGAGCTAGAGATACGGAGTCAATGTCGTGACCTACGTTCACCTGTGCGAAATGAGGGTTGTCACTCGTTACTTATCTTACGAAAATATTACGGATACAATTTTTACCTACCCATAATAGGGTTGTCCCGTAAGGACAGTTACTTCTTTCATTATTAGGGTTCCGTACCCAAAGGGTAAAAACGGGACCCTGTTACTAAGACTTCGCTGTCCGTCTGTCACCAGGCTGTATCTCATGAACCGTGAGGGACCTCCGTTTAAGGTTTATATACAGCAAACGTGATTTTTTTGCCGTTTTTATAGATAATGGTACGGAACCCGTCGTGCGCGAGTCGGACTCGCACTTAGCCAGTTTTATTTTTGTCATTAAAATTGAATGACATTGTATAAAATTGAATAAGAGTGACCTGCGTGACATTTGATTCATGCCAATGTTCTAGTGTTTTGCCATTATAGTTGAACGTGTAGGTGTTATGATACAATAGTAATAAAAGTTGCTGTATTCTATAATAATACTTATTTTAGTTTGTCGATATACTGCCTGGCGACAATGCACGCCCGGGAGCGTTATTTTAGTCACCATCAGCCGGCAGTCATTGTTATCAGCGCAGCGTACTCGACACCTTCCTGTTTCTATCGCTCTTGGCAATGGCACTTGTTTTAAAGAGGTCTTATTATTATCGTTTAACCGTCATGATTTACGTACATAATTTTTTATGTAACATCTGCAAATTACGAGGCTGTTGAATCGCTAAAGCTTTTTCCATCCCTGATTTATTAATTACAACCGGCCTATTTTACGGTAGCTGGCAGTCTGCCAATAGTACGCTATTAATTGGTTATTATGAAAACATTTTCGGCACGTAATCTTTGGCAAATTTTATATCGGTGGTGTTGGCAGGGTTGTCTGTTGTTTTATTGTTAGTGATCAGAACAACTTCGAGAAAGTAACGTCTGTGATTTACCCGCATCGTTTGTGAAAAACTAGATTGTGTGTGTGTGTGTGTGTGGTATACTTTAAATATAGTGACCCGTTGATTCAAAATCAAAAAGTGACAGCTTTTAAAATCACAAGATTTAATATGCCGATTGTAAAAGATCGCGGATACCATCTACCAAAATTTATAAGGCAGGAGCTTACCACGTGTTGTGTGCCATAAAATTAGCAATTAAATTAGAACCATTTACAAAATCGAAGTGTACGAACGACTTGATGAGATTGTGGAAGAAATGTGCCTGACCAAAAGTTTTTGTATTACATTATCACGTGAATTAAAACCATGTCAAACACCTCTTTTGTACCTGATTTTGTGGGAGATAGCAGGAAGAATTGTGCGACCAAAGCGTTATTTTTACAAAATCACGTGTTTAAGCTATCGACCTTAAACTAAATAGATGATATCGTAATATTAAAGTGCAATTATAAATTACGTGTAATCTTCCAGAAATATCCTGGTGGTCCAGAGCGAATGCGAGCGGCAAGAATCTTGGGAGGCAATAGGAGCGCGGCTGATTCGACGTCTTTCCATGCGGCCCACTGCTGAGGAGCTCGTTGAGAGGAATATTCTCAAAAGTAAGCCTATTGAAACTATACTTATTGATATGTGCAAAATTACCAGTTGGATAAAACAAGGGATATTAGGGATGGTGGTTTCCGAATAGCTTCATCATTTATTTTAGTTATGAGGTAATAAAATAATTAGGTTAGCTATTGAGTTGCTCGTTTACTTACGGGACTGCGATAGTCAAACGAATAGTACAGTCTCGAAATATAAAATTCCGTGCCCTAAGTAAATTACAATCAAATATATGTATATAAATGATTAATATATTATAATTAAATTAAAACTAGTATTTACAGCTGACACAATTGAGCTAACTGCAGACTGTTGCAAATAATCTACAGGTAGTTAAATGATCCTTATCAATACCAGTCGGAACCGTCCCCAAGACGCTGGCTGCATTGACCCGCTGTACCCTAAGTAATTTTGAGATATCACGGTTTAATTTTAATATCATCAATTGAATAATGAACGGAATGTGAGCGGATCTAATTCAGATTTTTCGACACCATTTGTCAGTAGGAATTCTAGCACATTTCAAAAAAAAATCATACCAATCTTAACAAGTTTTCTTTGTATTTGTATTCCGTACAATATTAACCGTAACTCTTTATTACTAGGTCAATCGCCGGCTGAAGAGAAAAAGCAAAAGGAGGAGAAAAAACGATACCTACTGCGCAAACTCAGTTTCCGGCCGACGGTCGACGAGCTCAAGGAAAAGAAGATCATCCGATTTAGTGATTACATTGAGGTTACACAGGTAAAGGAAACATTGCCATTGTTTTGGAAATTATCAGTTAGTCTTGAACATGGAGCGAGAAGTTGAAACTAAAGGTAGAGGCTGTCTGAGCCCACGCGACGAAATATAGGAAACGTCGGATGACGTGGCCTACGATAAGTGTCTTAATGAAATGCAAGATATTCGATTTATAGGGGTATTAGATTATATATTCCTTTAACTTGTTTATGTATAAATTTTTCTAATTATAATAATAATAATAATAGTCATTTATTTCAAATAATCAGAAATCCATTAAAAATAAAAATAATTAAATTAAATTTATTATATAAAAATTATTTTTATTATTAATTGAATTATAGCTTGTGAGGATTCCTTTTTATCTGGATTTTATTCGGTCATCTGTTTTCATAAGAAATCAAGTGTTTCAATCTCATAATGCGTCGCGTACGTTGCGTGGCTAAGTCTGATAACTAACAACTGTATCAGAAGGTATTTTAAGACCTTCAAAAAAAAAACTTTTTAAAATAAAAGTATGTTGTACTGTCGGCATTCAGCAACGTAGGTTCGACTGCGAGTATGTTTGTGAAATTAAATCTTTCTTGTTTGACCATGGTTATGGTACAAATAGCATGTGTGATTAACACTTTCCTTGTTACCGACGCACATGGTCGACTATCACCAGCAGCAGCTATAGCTATAGCAGTGAATGCGATACACTAATATATTGTTTATTAACAGGCGCACGACTACGACAGACGCGCGGACAAACCGTGGACGCGGCTGACTCCGCGCGACAAGGCGGCCATCCGGCGTGAGCTCAACGAATTCAAGAGCTCGGAGATGGCCGTGCACGAGGACAGCAAACATCTCACTAGGTAACATATTTACATTTAAACAAACGGTCAACGACAAAAGCATCAAAGACTCTGAATCCGACACGGATTCGACCGATTTTCTTGTTTATATTTCAACTAGATTCAGCCCGTGGCTTTTTCCCAGGATATAAGTAGCCTATGTCCGTGGGATACCGGGATACCTCCTTGCCAAATTTCATTAGGGATCCGCTTAGGCGTGAAAAGGTAACAGACAGAGTTACTTACGAATTTATAATGTTAAGTATGCCTTTAGCTCGAATCAGTGTCAGTTCCAGAGATTTCAGAGACTAAACCTGATTTCTTAATACTCCTGCTTAACTAGGTTAACCTTCTAGAAGCTATTTTAGGAATAGAGGCGAACGAGGCGGAACCAAGGTGTTGTTCTACATGGTAAGCCACCTTTGAAGGGTTGGTTGGACCCACGGCTTGTGTATCTAACAAATGAGGTTTGGCATGTCTAAGGGCGCAGGCACTCGTGCCCCATCTTAATGATTGGTGTCGAGCTCTTTCTTCTACTTTACAGTTCCTTGGTCTTTGGCGAGTATAGAAAAACTCAAAATCAATGTCCAAACAAATCCTTGGTGCCCCCTGGGTCGGTTGATAAACTTACAATTTTCAAACGGTTAAAATATTTTTCGATTGCCATTTCACACAAAAAAGAGAACTATGATCTGCAGTTATCCGCTAGACAGCAGTTAAAATTGAAAAGTTGTATTATTTGTTGTAGATTCCATAGACCATGACGGCTGTGCCTTATAGCCTGTGGCGAGGCAGCGAGGGCGCGCTGAGTGCCCAACACGGACACTCGAAACACTTCTGCAGGAATCCTGCGATCGAATCATATTGACTTCTTCCGACACCTCGGAGGATTTGTACGCAATAATACCCATAGACGCATCGGTAAAGTGTTGAATATTCTAAAGTTGCGTTACAACTGTTTTGATGTTACATTTTTTGTAAGCGAGTGCAATCTTGTTTTTAATCTTTTATTGTATCGTAGTTATTGCCGAGTACAATTAATATTATTACTATGGTATCGTTTATGTTAAGTTGATTATTCTAAGCTTACCTATACATTCTTTGAATTGACCTTCGAGAAAGGTTAGTGATACTGGTTATTGTGTTGTGGTGGATCGGAGAGAATGCGTTCTGGCGCGAGTAGCTTTACGAGTCTGTCATTCTGATATGTAAGACGTATCCATCAAGTTCATTTTGTGATTTTTCTTATATTACTAGCTTTTAGCTCTGTAGTCATTAAGCTAGATTCGATAAACGATTATTTATTTCACACGTTTGTATCGCATTTTATATCGTATGGTCACAATTTTAATTTGTAACAAATTAAAAATAATCATTTTTATGTTATTTTATTTTAAAATTTTGATGTTATATTGACATTCAATGTGGTTTTGTAAGAGTACATTATTAGACGTATACAAAGGTGAAAAAAAACTTAAGAAATTAATATAAATGGATTTGTTTATAATCTAATCCTTTAGAGCCTCGAGTTCATTTATCGATAGTATCGAGACGAGATCGTGACGTCTCATATTTGTATGAGATTTGCGTAGTTCCCTGTCCGCGCGATAGAGGCGCTGCAGCTGTGCCAAAACTATGGCGATACAACTATGGCAAAGTGAGACGTTACGATCACGTTTCGTTACTATCGTCAAATAGACTCATTGCTCAGATGAATTTCTATACCGTGTTTTTATTAATCAACCCTTTTTACTATTACATTTTTATTAAATTACGAGAATATTTCATTATTAGATAAGGAATTCGTATATCGATAAAAAATAGGTGTTATATTAGATCTGTAGTTGAATTCTGGCTATGACTTCTCTAAAATGTTGTCATAAGTCCTTCCTAATGCTGTGCAACTAAACAATAATTTAATAACGAACATGAAATAACCTCAATGTTTTTTTCCGTTGAACGAATTAAATCTAATTAGTTCGTTCAAGTCCGCCAATGCAATATTTTTAGCACGCTGTACTAATATACCACCTATTTTAAGATACGAAGACATTGTTATTTTTATCGTTATCTTTAACGCACGGTCTGAATTAGAACCGGCGAGTTTTATAGTAATATAATACTATGAATATTCCATTATAATTTATTACGTTCTAAAAACTGATTAATAAAAACCAAAATAGATATAATTTCCGTTTGTGATGAATAAAGACAACTGGTCCAGTATAGAGATTCCTAAGTACAGGGAAACACTCGGTGATTATAAACGCACGAATAGAACGCTGTTGTTATTTAATTAGCACAGATTAATACTATAAAATCGAGCTCAATTTAAAACGAGTTGGAATGTTAGGTTTTGCTATTCATCCTGTACGAAAAAACCTCGGCGGGATCAAATGTTTTTGATTGTCGCTCTAGCTAGACTAGGCATATCGTAAGATATTTCAATTTGAACGAACTAACCATTTAAGGACAAGGTTCATTCTATTGAATAAGCTGTAGAAGCCCTAGTTGTTATGCATTCTGAGATTACATGAAGTGAATTCGATGTGTGACGTTGTTATTTCGCATCGTTCACGTTTTCTATACGATCGTAGATATAGAAGAGCAATAATACAGCGGCGGCTTGATGAGCCGACTTGTGGAATAATTTCAATGTAGATTCTAAGAGCATTTTTTACATTTATGTATAGATAACTTCTTCTTAGTGTAAACTCATAGATAGGAAAGTTATAAATATTATTTGTAATCGCGAATTAATATTCAGTAGCGGTGCCATTTTGTGAGACGCGTATATGAGAGGCCGGTGATAGTACTGGCCTCGTTTGAGTGAACACATTTATTTTCAAACCACATGCTCGACAATGCCGAATTATAGGTCATGTAAACCCTACCGAAAGCAAGACATTAAATCCCTTGGTATTAGCCGGGTTATAATGTTGTACTGAATTTCATTATAACCCGCTGGTTAATAATATGATTTGACTTTTCATAATTCTTATTACTATATGCATAAAGTTTAATTTTGCTAAACACAATTTGTCCTAGGCCATGGCCTACTTGATTTGACAAAATAAATGAAGTTTGCCTCCGTGTGAACCCCGGTCCGGAGGAGCGCGGTGTTCGAAATTCGAATTTCGAATCTAGGACCACGGCTTGTGCTTTCGAATTTGGAACGTCGCGCGCCTTCATTTGTTCACGCGTGACGAACAAATCGAGTTCTTGTAGGTGCCTATAGAAGATTTAATTTCAAAAATAATATTGAAAATGTCGAGTGATGAAAGTGTTTTGACTCCTGAGTTTATCAAATTAGATGCCATAGGCATTGTCAACAATCTGCTGCCAGAGAAGTCAAAGGAAAACATTATTTATCTACTGAGCCTGTTTTTTTGTCTCGCATAAGGTGTGAAAAGTAGAGTATACACCTCGGGGATAAGACTGTTTTAGTCTTGGGCGGTTGAACCCCTCACTGCACTCAGGACTCAGTCTTAATTCCCTCGCTTCGCTCAGGAATTAACTTATAACTCCCTCGCTACGCTCAGGAGTTAAATTATGAGTCCTTCGTTACGTTCGGGATTCAATTCGCTCCCGTGACATAAAACAGTGCTTTATCCCCTTAGTGTATAATCTACTATTTAATGATATTGAAATAACAAAAATGAGATAATAATCAGAAACATAAGTAATTATGATATTGCGAACTTGCATCATTCATGGTATAATAGTTATTTTATAAAAAATACCACATTTACATTCTTATTGTAACCCATAATCCGATTGACGCGTGAATTATGAAAACACAAACGTATTAAGAGTTATTACAAATGGTTAATCATAAGACCATTCCATTATAGAGTAAAGTGAAAAGCCAAAATAACGACTTATTTTTCTAAAGTATTTTGTTAGATTTGCAAATAAATATAAGGTTAAAAGTAGTTGTTTATCGATATAATATTTAAGACATTCAGATTTCCAAAGATCTATGGCTCAACTAAATTCTTTGCACTGCAGTTGGACAGAGCAAGCTCTTAAAAATACGAAAAGCTTTTGTATTGCTGTTAGTAAAATAGTGCATACTAATTTATCGTGTTTTGGCAAGAGCCTGTCGACTAAATAAACGAGATTGAACAACAAATGTATCCAAAATCCTGACATCACAAATAGATTTGTAAATGCATTGTTAATTTATGAATAAAAATTGTGATACCATTCGTATTTAGTGTTTCGTATTATTTACTTGTAATTTCGTTGTTTGAATAATCTGAATATTTTATGCAAGCGGTGCTATTGTCGACATGATAGCATTATTATGTTAAAATCTTACTAAATTCTACAAACTTTTTCATTTAAACGCTTCGATTAAAACAGTATTGTCTACCTTTACTACATTTCCAATTTAGATAAATCTAACAAGCACCATGATTATGTAGATAAGTACATGCAAGGTGAGGTAGAAGCTCAATGTTCATTGTAATGTAATGTTCAATAACAACATTCTTCATAAGTTGTACCTATGGTTGGAAGGTACATCTTTTCAAAATTTACTTTTAAATGTAGCAAATAAACTCGTATATCGATAAACATATTGAAATCAAAACCCTACTTTACTTATTCTTATGTATATAATTGCGTATCGTGTAAATTGCGGAATCTCTTTATTTCCATCATACTCGTGTATTAACGCGCGCATATTATGTGCTATTTTACATTTATAATTGCTATTTCAGTAATCTGTATACTGTTGCTTTTATTTGATATCTTGTAAATTAATGACATGTTGTATAAGTATATATTAATAGCCATAAAATTACTTGTTTTATATAAAGTAAGTTTGTAAATATCATGATTATACATTAAGTTTTATACTTGATTGTTTTTGTTTCCTCTCCAATCACACAAACCGGCTTGCTTTAAATATTACGTAGGTACCTACCTATTGCATGCGCTCGATTATTCGCTAACGTAGAGATTTTTATAACCCATACTTATCTTTTTTTTGTAGTCAATAGACCTTGGTCACCTAATCGTAAGTGAAGATGTGGTTGAAGATTTATCACGAAGGTCTAGAAGACGCCTATCATATATTACCAGTTCACTAGCCGACACCTAGGTCTTTCTAAATCTGTTTACACATACCTAAGTCTATAATGAAGAATTCTGGTTTCTGGGGAAATACTAATGAAGGCTTTGACCCATGAGGCGGTACGGTGACGACTTTCGATGGTGCTTACCTAGAGTCGTGCGACTGGGCTGAGAGAAAGTTAACTGTTGTGCGTGCCCGTTACAAGACGAGACTCAGTGCGCGCCCGGCGACCGACCCGCGATGACCGTGCGCTAACGTCTTTACAATGTTTTGCTCGAATCCAGCGATCCGGCAAAAAGATAACAGAAAGCGACAGTGTTGAACTAAACCTTTGTGAAGTGAATCCTGCGAGTGTGAGCGGTCATAGTGCATGTGCAGATAAGTTCTAACAAAGGATTTTGTTATCAGGAAACATGAAGGAGAGCAAATCACGTCCCGTGAAAAATTCTTGGGAGTCAGAGGTGAGATCCTTTTACGTACGTTTTATTTTTAGTCCATTTGATAATGTTGGATAAGACGACACAGTATCATCGTTAATTACACTATCTACCTACTTATAAATTAAGTTTTTACTATAAAAAACCGCGAAGTGCGAGTCGGACTCGCGCACGATGGGTTCCGTACCATTATCTATAAAAACTGAAAAAAATCACGTTTTTGGTATGGGGGCCAAATGTTTAAGGGGCCCTTATATATTTTAGTTTACTTTAATTTAATTATTTATTTTGAAAGTGAATATAACTAAATATACTGTGAATATTTCAAGCGTCTACCTGTTGTCGTTATCAATATCGAGCGAAAACGAGCAAAAAAATTACGTTTGTTGTTGTTGTTGTAGCCCCCTAAAATATTTATTTTATTCTGTTTTTTAGTATTTGTAGCGGCAACAGAAATACATCAACTCTCTAATTATCACGGTTCATGTGATACAGCCCGGTGACAGACGGACAGCGGAGTCATAGTAATAGGGTCCCGTTTTACGTTTTGGGTACGGAACCCTAAAAACTTTCGTAGTTTGACGAATTCATTACGGATGTAACCGGGTTAGCTTCGAGCCTTATTTGTATTGGAATAACACCAACGTTTCATCCCTTTACGAGGGATTTCTTCAGGGTGAGTGCAGTTCGGGTCGCCAACAAATAAGTTTCTAGTAAACCCGCTTACCGTAATGAAACAAATTATGTTTATCGAACTATGCATTACCCATTATCTAAATTTTATTTAAACAATGTTGGACAATTCACACACCATTATCTAGCCCCAAGCTAAGCAGAGCTTGTGTTACGGGTACTAGATAACTGATAGATAATATAACACATAGATAGATATTTCTTTATACATAGAAAACGACCAGAACACCCTGAACAAGCAGATCGTACAAACATTTGTCACGAAGCGGGAATCAAACCCGCAACCTCCTGCGTCGCAGGCGGACGTTCGCCAACCGCGCCACAGAGGTCGTCAATTATCGAAGTAAAAGCCTTTATTATGAAAAATGTCGCTTATAAGTTTGAGATAATATCTTAACTCGTGAGACATTTGCTCATAATCACCACTTTCTCCTTATTACCATGAACGCCTTGATTAGGTACTTTTTGTTAAGCTACTGTGAGAAGAGAACTCGCAGAGCTTTATGCAGGTAAATATACCTCGATACCTTACCTTTCATTGTGACTGAATGAATATGAATTGTGAATAGAATTTTATTCAGTAAACCACTTTTTAATTACCTTTTAAACGAAATAGTTAGTACCTATAATGTCTGTGCGAAATGCTCATATCACGATTGTCAGTTATTCTAAGACCTGAGTTCACCAACAGATGGTTAAATTTAAAACAGTTGTTTTGACGTCAAAGTTATCCGATGAAGCTGCCTAACTGTTCGATTATCCGGATTATCTTTTGGTGAACCTAAACCTGATTACTAAACCGATCCTTTGTCAAAGCAATATGCTAATCTAGTAGTACCTACTACATGAAGAATAGGTAAAGTCTCTCTTTTATGGTCACAATTCCACCTAAGGTGTTCACTCAGCGGATCCGTTTTTACCGGACCGGTTTTAGACGGATCCTTCGCTACTGGAAACAATCGTTACTGGATCCGTAATACTGTCGTCGGGTGTGTATCTCGCTCCTACAACTACATACGTCATCACGGGAAAAAAACGAATCCTGTAAATCGGATGCTGTGTAAATGCGCTCTTAGTTTCGCAGGCTTCAATAAAAACCGGGTTCTTATATTAAATAAGGTAAATTAAGTATTATTACCTATTCAGAAAATCGTGATCCGGAAAATCCAACATATTGATATTTCATTGTCTGTAATTACCTTTGCGACTTGTTTGATAAAAATCGGTCCAGACAGCACTGATTGATATCGGTAATCGTGTCTTGGACTTGTTTGACCAGGAAGTTTTCTGTTTCACTGTCAAAATCGCACAGTCAATGCCTACCGGTCAAGTTTTGATTAGCAAATCCTACTAATATTAAAAAGCCGATAGGTAGTTTGTGATATGTTATTTTTTTTTATCTACTATCACGAAACTACTGAACAGATCAATATGAAATATAGCCAAAACATTGATCAAATATCGGTATTGCTAGTTAATTGGATGAAGTCATTCAAGTTCTTTGGACAAATATTGGATGAGTGGAATGGGCACCTTAAATAGTATCCATTTAAACTCCAATTTAGACCCAGTTTCATAGTTAGTTAAAAATTGGTAGTACCTTGATTTATACACTAAACACCATACATTTATTTAAAGAAAATTACAATAGCAGAATACAATAATTACAACTAATATTTACACTTAAATCTATTTTCTAAAAATCTCAGCCGTCACCAGAAGGTAAAGTGCCCAGAATGCTGGCAGCATTGCCACGTTGAATGGCAATGCTAAACACCGGTTGTAGGTACTACCTATTTGTAGTACGTTCGTCACCCAAATGTAATAATTAGCCCTAAGTACTCATTTTAAGTGAAGTCAGTACAGTAAACCATTAAAGCTTAAAGCGTACAACAGAAAGTCCACTGAATTGAATTCATAAATTCAATCGAGTAAAGGATGTCGTATAACTTTCTCAGTCCTTCCAACATAAAAGCTTTTCTTTTGGCACTGTTTGGCACTAAAGACGCATGTTTGGTCAAATCACTAGATAGTATTGTGAGGCAGTGTGTCAGCTCTGATGGTGTCATATGTGATCCGGGTCGCAAGCGCTCTCGCGTCCATGTCGAGTGCCCAACTACAGTTAGCTGCTACTCTAACAAGCTACTTTGCCAAGTATAGGTACTTACATAAATAAGTAATACACATTATGTCAAGTCACTTCGTATAATAATGTAGAGGTTGAGTCTGTCGTATTCTTGTATCGAACAGTATTAAAGACAAAAAGCGCTGAATGAGGTAAAATCTTTCAAAAGCGCTTTTGCTAATTATTTGTCAACTAGTTTCTGCCTACAGCATCGCACGCGTTGTTTTATGAAAACGTTTAAAAGTTAATTCTATCCCATGGGAACTGATTTATGGGATAAAAAGTAAAATGTTTTATTCCAGGTCTTAAATCTATGCAAAATTGCATCCCAGCCCGTTCAGTAGTTTTGGCCTGAAGAAGTAGCAAACATTCATCTATCTATCCATCCAAACTTTCGCAATGATAATATTAGTCTGATGTTCAGTTTTGTCGTTGACTGTACCTATCACATCATTATTACCTATGGCACAACTTAAATTGCAATTACCTTTTGCGTCTTCCTTCTTCACACGTTTTCGATTAAGAATACGTTTGCAGCACGTCAAAGAAAGCAGGATAAGTACTTGGAGACATAGAATATATGTACTTAGGTACTACCTAACCACTCCTAGCAAAGTCATCTGTGGCCCAGCGGGCGAAGGTCCACCAGCGACGCAGGAGCTTGCGGTTTCGACTCCCGCCTCGGGTCACAAGTTTGTACGATCTATAGATATTTCTTCCGGGTGTTCTAAGTGTTTTCTGTGTTTGATAAAAATATATATTTTTATGTATTTAATGTATTAAGTAAGTTTATCAGTTAACTAGTACGTACCCATAACAAAAGCTTTGCTTATTTTGAGGATTATGCTGTGTGGATTGTCCAGCGTTATAAAAAAAAATTATGTACAAAATAAAATAACTTCCAATGAAAAAAAGCTTAAAAAAGTGAATACTTGTTTTCATACAGCACCCAGCAAGCAAGGTGAACAAATTCTATAGTTCATGACCTTCTAAAATATCGACTTAGTCACGAAGTCATCTCCGAGCTATGCAATCGTATTTACTTTGCTTTCAAATACTGTGAAATATGATTCGGTCTTACGAAATATCTACAATGAAATTGAAATGAGACTAAATGCACTTTGCAAGTAGCGGTTTCGGACTGAGAACTAGGTGAACTTTGTATAAAATGAATGCATGTTGATGTAGTTACAGAAGGTACCTAGGTGTTCATTTCAAAATGGTCGGTCAAGAACCGCGGCTGCTATTTTGTTACAGTCGTCATGTGATACGTTCTTAGGTACCTACGTACATAAACAAAGGTAGGTATTGTTATATACTGTAGGTAAGCATAGAAATATAAGATTTGAACTTGTTATAGGCACAAAAATTGACCCGGACACCCTTTCGGGATGTTCGCCCTTTCCAATTTTCTAGCGGGATGAGAGGTAAACAAGTACAGCTCTCAGAGGCGATATTCTGCTCCACACAATAAAATGTATACTTCATTAATTAAAATAAAATTTAAAAAAAACATTGTTTATTAAATTTCTGCTGGGTATAGGCCTCCAAACTCTTATACGCCACTTCACACGGTCAGGACCGTGATTTGATTCAGATTGGCGCTGGCGCCAATCTCATCCAGGTTCGCCCGCGGCTGCGGCGTTAGTAATATCGTTCGAAGTCGGGTTGTCGATGATGATGATGATCATATTTCAAAAAACAAGAAAAAATCCTGACCAAAAAATATTCAGAAAATTAGTGGTGGCTCTTATTTTGTTTTGAGTAGTACCACAAACACACAATTTCATACTTCTATGACTGTTACTACAAAACACAGAAGATCACTTATTCAAATGTAGGTGTAGTGTACATTGTTAAAAGCTCTACCTACTACTTGTTTTAGCCTACGCTGTGTGCCTACGTACATCATTATTAGAATACCTAAGTACTTATTTCTTCAAGTCCATACAAAAAAAGTAACGTGTAGGTGTTTCCCAACCGTAGGCTAATCAACATCGTCATCATCAGCCTAAATTAGTCCACTGCTGGACCTAGGCCCCCTTAGAGAGCGCCGTAGCGCCCTGTTTTCGGCTTGCCGCATCCAGCATCTGTCTGCAGTCTTTCTTCAGATTTTCATCCCACCTGATCAAAGGGCGTCCAATAAATAAGTTTAGTTAGTTTGTTTACTTATGCTAATGCCACACTACAAAGAGCTTCGCTTACTGCTAAGAGCCAAGCCAAGCGACTCGCTTGATGACTGATTCTAGCGAACAAAAGTATTGCATACCTCCCTTCTTTGCACGGGTATATTCTATCGCCTATGTTGATCAAGGATAATGTAGGAGTCTAACGGTGAAAGAATTTTTCAAAGCGGTCCCGTAGTTTCGGAGGCTATTCAATTCAAACAAACAAACAAATCTTTCCTCTTTATAATATTATAAGTGTAGACTATAGCAGTACCCAACCACACTGCTTGCACGCGCCTAGCTGACTAGGTGCCAGTGGAGGATCAGTCGCTGAGCGAGTCACTTGGCACTTACTTAGCAGTAAGCGAGGCTCTTTGTAGTTTGCCATTAGCCTTATGGTTTACTAAAACTACGCTGTTGTTTTATGTAGAACCTCAAGGGAAACTCGCGGTGTTCACCGGTTTCTTGCTATTAAAAACAAATCAGTGGTAACTTTAATAGATAAACATTTTATGAGTTACAAAAGCTTTCTCGTAATTAACTTTGTAAAGCACAGGTTTCTTGTCTAAGAAAACTATTTTGTTTAATAAGAAAAAGCCAAGGATTATTATAATTTGATTGTTTTGAACTTCAAATCCCGTTTTTAAGTTTTGTTGGACAAATACTAAAACCTCGGGATTTTTTTAGTGGGACCACCTCGGGATCTATATCTATACAAAAGGGAGAAGAATGTTCAAAATCTGTCTTAATTGAAAGAGAAATAGACGAACGAACATACTTACCTACCATAAAAACATACATACAGCCGAACATAGAACCTCCTCCTTTTTTCGCAGTCGGTTTAAAATAATTTCAATCGGTCGTCGGTTGAGCTACGAACTGCTACGAATTCGTAGCCCCATCCAAAAGACTTCAACGCGCTATTAGGAAGTAGGTTATTGTACTAAACGCAACAAACGCAAAATGAAGTAACTAGCGCGTAACACCGCGGTAATTAACTAAATATAGGTACCTATTTGCTTTTATCTCATACAAACTTGCAAAGGTTACGCAATACCCTCATTTATTTAACAAATTGACATGTTCATTTAACTTTCACGTTAACCTCTCTTTCACTTTAACATTTCCAACGGAAACTTTCCTTCGGAAGGTAGGTACTTTAATTACCTGATAAGTACTGAGCTATCGTGATTTATCAAGGATTTATTCGATTTTATTGCTAATCGGTATTTTTTCAAATATTGTCACGTAATGAGCGCTTGATAGATTTATGTCTTGATATAAATTCAAACGGTACACTTTCTATAATTCACACGAACAATAAAATTACTAACTGTACCTATGATCTATCACTGATGTATCACAAAAGTGAACTCACAAAGGAAGGTACGCATTTTATTTAGTATTTACTGAACTATGTAATTTCCACAAACGTTCAATTTAGCTACCGAAAGAAAATGAACGGTTACAACTGTTATTACCCGTAAATGAGCACGTAGCCAACGAAAGTGAGGGCGTCCGCATTGTAAGAGCTACCTACAGCTAGAGATCTTTATAGAAAACAGCGAAAAGTCTGCGCGCTTTGTTGCGCGAGCAAAAACGTGCGGCTTGCGATGTAGGTCGCGGAGACAAGTGTGCTGACGACGATGCGATTGCATTGCATGCATTTTGTCTTGCAATAAGCTTATAGAAATTATGAATATTTAACGAATAAATAAAAGCTTGTGATTTAGGAGACCTTTGTTTGAAAAAAACAATTTAGAGGTCTATCTTCATTATGCTATTAAAGTTTTTATTGACATAGGTAATTTACATAAATTTTGCAACTCGGTGACGTTTACCTACTACAAGATTTCAAACAACTTTTACATGGTTCTAAGGTTTTTTGTTTTAATGCTTACCCGCACTTTGGGTATTTCTAAGTAAGGGTTCGAGTCCCGTCGAAATCGAAAATTTTTGGGAACTTATTTCATTTTTTACATGGTTAACTATAACGACTCTTTACATTAGAAGTATGTTGTAGTAGTTGTCAACATGTTGCTACTTATACTTTAATAAATAGGAATCTACTATATCTATATGTGTAAATATTAGTTGTAATTATTATTGTAATGTGTTTAAATTGTAACACAAAAATGAATCTAGCCTATATTTATGACCTGTAAATATTATCTTCTTTTATTAGATTACGTCGAAGTTAAACTTATTTTGGCTTGAGTTGAAATGTTCGTGAAAACAGGCCTTGGTAGATAGCTAAGAACATAAGTACCAACTGTTACATACAAGAGGCGTATAAATTAAAAGCATGCCTAAAAGCCATGCCTCATCGATTACAGAGGTATATAAGTAATTATGTAGGTAGGTATGAGTGAACGTAGCGACACCAAAAGATTTTCCAAGACGACTTGACCTTGTTTGTAAGAGATTGGATAGATGGGTACCTTATTTGTTCAGCATGTTTTCTAAGATGCCGAGTTTGTTTTGAGGACAAGTTAGATGGTAGGCACGAACCCACTACTCTTAAATCGTACAATCGCATGTCTGGCCTTGCCATAGGAATAATGTAATTTATTATCTTTCATAGATGCTACATTAGCAAGCAATAAACGAATTATTTTGACCATAAACCACCTTCACGGAAATTTTAAGGTTATTATCGTATAGGACTTTCTATGTCTCAAGGTTAACGCTAACGGGGTCATCGGTCGTTTTTACCAATATGTTATACGGATCAGCGGAAGTCTTTCTGAGAAGTAGCCTCAAACATTGATTATACCACGAATGGTTACGAACGGGTTTCGAGAAGTTGTTCTACTAACTTATAACTATTATAAGGTTTTTATTATTGTTATCATAGGTACTCATAATAAATAAATGCAAAAAGCTTTAAAAGTCCTGTTGAAATTAAAATAGCCATTTACCATGATTTAGGTATCTATTTCACCGGGTAATAAGCTCATATTGAAATATCTTAGAAGTTTGGTTATATTTCCCACTATTGGCATTGTACGATTTACATATAAACCGCACATTTGCACTTTTGCAAGCGGTGCATTTTTACTCACTTATGCAAAAGCACTTCAGTACGCGTTCGACCGCTGTCCCGTGTATTCAATCATTATCATATCAATAAAATTAAGTAATCTATTAAGTCTATCAATTATCATCATTATATCAAATATCATCTAAAGGTGTAGGGCGGAAACCTTACATCTTTATGGTCCTTCGAGCCGTACAGGCATAGTACCTACCTATAGGTATATAATACGGAAATAAACTCAATAATTGTTAGGAAATAGAGACCAAGTCAGGCTTGAGCAGTGATCTGGAGATTGAAGCCACATAGTGTGGCAATTGGTTTTGCAAAGAAATGCTTGGCTCGTTTTTCTATTCAAAGACTAGTTCAAACTACTGCAGCGGAAGCAAACAAAGCACTAAAATACCAAGACAATCTAAGGCTAAAACCTAAAGCCTATGTAACTTAAATGTCGAGCATTGTACTCAAAGAGATAATGTTAATCTTTGTTGCGATGCCGGGTCGGTAATAGAGTTGAATAAAGCACGAATGCATTTATGAAAATAGCCCAAAGGTAGTGTTTCGAAGTTGAACTGGTAACCTTTCGTTCTGCACCTGACGCAACCGCGGCTTATGTACCAACAACCCCACAACACCTGTCCCTTTGTTTTTACACAATCACACTTTTGAAAGAAAAGGCATACACTTTTGTAGAGGTAAAATTCGTAATGAGAATGATGTAAGGAACTAAAAGTACTTGAGAGTAGACAATACCGGATTTTCATGGTAGAGGGATTCGACACACGTACGATTCATTATTTATGCATACCTAATATTTGTTAGAGTCCGATAGGTACCTTTAGCAAAATTCCAAACAAGCTACTACACCTTTGATCGGTATTTGGCACAAGCCCATTTTTTTTGCTTTGTGGCTAGCATTCCGCGAGATTGCAATGTCCACGGTCCAAAGTGTTACGGCGAATTGGCAACAAAACAAGCAGCAAGGCATGGCTTCAAACATTGTCAATGTTTATACCTTTTGTTTACCGTTGTAGAGACGTCAATTATCTCGTGGTAATCCCTAACTTTTTTGAAAATATTCAATACCCAATATTCATCAAGGATAATGTAAAATTCTAATGGTGAAAGAATTTTTCAAATTGGTCCAGTAGGTAGTTTCAGAGCCTATTCAATTCAAACCAACAAACAAATCTTTCCTCTTTATTAGTATAGATATTGTTTCACGCTAAATTTATTTTTTGCTAACTCTACTCAAAATTTCTTGAAGGGCGGTGGGCCTCAAATATTCCCTTATTTTATTACTTAAAAAATCTTGGAGACCAGTGGAATCAATGCATGAACTTTAAAATTTTGAGAACAATGGGTTTTGGAGTGCAGTGGAACTCCCTGAAAAAGAGACGGTTTACATGCTTTTATAGTATTTACAAACAATTTATGTGCAGAAATAATTTTGAACAAACACGACCTTGACAACAACATCAGGTCAAACTAACTATGAAACAACTGAATAAATAAATGGGTAAATGAAAACAATTCTATAGGTACCACCGTAGGTACTTTTAGTTTCAATTTTACACTTTTATTGAATTTTTTATAATTTTGTGCTGGCTGTGCCAGTAATATGGGGACCAAAAACTGATGACCTTATCCTGTGGTTAATTTAATCCGTCCATCAAAACAAACACATACCTACATACTTCTTTACTAAAGTAACCCTGATGTCTGTTTTACCTTTTCACAATGAGACGGCTGAACGAATCTCTGGCAAGGAAACAGATTGGAGGACATAGTCTACTTTAAACTCTAAATAAACACGTGCGATGCGCGGTCAGATAAATTAGAAGCTAGTAAGTATATAAAGTAACAACGCATTTATATTCCAGCTCGGCTACGGATGGGCACGCAACGGCAACCAGCGATGCGCCCGACACCGCGCGCCCGAGTCAACCATGTCTGTGAGCAGCGACATAAGGTTCACGCGGAAGAAGATGAGCCGAGGCTGTCGGAGCTGCTGCGCCGCCACTGCTGCTCTTCTGATACTGCTGCTGCTAGCCGCTGTCGCAGTCTACCTCGGCCGTAGGTATCGCTTCCTTGTTCTTTTATATTTTTTGGACACATCGTAAATATAGAGCAGAACAGATTTATGCCTTTGCGATGCGTCACGCGAACGTACCCGAACTGTATATGTACCTATGTACTTCAAACTTAGGTTAAAAGGAAACAAATTCGAAAATATTTTATAGTCAATAAAATACCTAAGTCAGATATAGGTATATAAAGAGATGATAGTCTGTACTCTATCGTGCTCAATGTGATTTTACTATTAAAAAAAAACAAAACTAAAACCTGACTTGGGGCTAGATAATGCTGGGTGAATTGCAGCATTATTTATTTATTTAAACTGCAATTAAATTTTTTCTGGTTAAATACTTATCCCTCGGCAGGGAATCATATTTTTATGGGACTACCTTGGGATTATTGTCCTACAATAGAAAGAGTTTCCCAAATCGGAAAATTTTAAAAACATAGTAGGGACCTACTTTTCAAAAAATACAGCCGAACATCGAACCGCCTCCTCTTTCGTTTTCGTCAGATCAAAATTCGTCGAAACATTACATACTTAGGTCTTTTGTTTTGTTTAATTTTAAAATTTAAGGCGTGGTTAAGTGGGCGTTAGTTAAAGGTCCTTCGGCTTTATGTTATGCGCCGCACCTACGAAGAAGAGGTCAACCATTGAACTATGAATGATTATGTACCTCTAGATAAATCAGCAACCAGCAACGTTCAGCCAATTAATGTAACAAGTACCCGAATCTGATTAACACCAGTTTAAGGTACCTATCAAAATATATTCGAGTGACAGGTGGGTGGCCTAGTGCTTATAACAAGTCCACGTTCACTTCCTAAAATTATTACCGGTTACCGGTCTACCCTTTTAAATCCTTAAACGAGCACGTTTCATAACTCTCGTCTAAAATTGAGCTATTCGCTTAGAATCTAAATTGGTATTGCAAAATTACAAGCAGAGCTCGTAGAATGAGTTTCAAAAGTTCACTTAGGCATAGACGCAGTAGGTACTTTGTTGCGGCAGGGCCTGAACTAACCGAAAACAAAAGTAAGATTGGTATCTAATTCTTTTTATTGTGTGTGGACTTTATTTATGGCAAACAACATCCAATTATAGGTACTTATACACATTTAAAACAATAGGCCAAGAACAATTGCAAAGATGGAATATCAGAAAGTGCTTATGTTTCTGCCTTTCTAATAGGTTTAGTTCTCTATTATTTGCTAGATAAGTCACGCTAAAAGTGGTTGAGTGTTTCTTTGTGGCTTTGCGCATGGAACTGTGAAGTTAAATGTTTTACAAACTATTTTGTAAATTCGCACGCCTGTGAGGCTATTGGAGATAATCCGCGAAAGATTGCAGCTTCTTTCACGAACTTCGTCAATCCTTAAACCATTGGAATTACTACGCATGCTAGATTATAATTAGTTTGCGTGGAAATTACGATTGTGTAGGTACATATTTTAGGATCGGTACACATAGAAGACCTCGCGCACACGTAAATTGGTAACGCAATAGTCAGTTTCATATTGCAAAAAAAAAGGTCTTATAGATAGCAAGTAGTTTTAAACCGACGACGCCCTGACAGGGTACGGCACTGTTCCTATAAATAATGTCATATTAAAGGAGGTTTCCACCACGCTACCCCATTCCCCTTCGACTCTACGGTGGTAAAATGTGGTAGTAAAGACCACGAAAAAGATAATATCAGATTATAATAGATTGGTACGTTTATCAAAATAATTACAAGTAAATATCAGGGTTCCTCGAAGAGACACTTTGCCCGTCACTAAGTAAAGGCCAGTGGGCGAGTGGCCTTGCAACGAACGTGTACCACAACAAGTGTACGATGCTTTTGTTATCGACAACAATCTAACATTGCAGAGTTTGATCTAGTTATGCAAATCTGGTTTCTGTGAGATAATTTCAAAACCGATTATGTGTTTCAATTTCAAGCTCGGATGTGTTACCTACTTTCTTAATTTTAAAAGCCTAGAGACGAAAATGTTTATTTCCTGTAGGTACATAGAGCTCGCTGTATACCCTTGATAATTTTAAAACAGAAAGGAGAAATATTGGTCTAAGACACCCTTAACTTTTCTGTAGTATTATTAAGTTATATTTTAAATATAATATTGTTTTTTCATTTTTATTACGTGTAACATTGATTGTTTTTATGTATAAGAATGTTTAACCAAGCTATTAGGTTTAGGTACATGATCCTAGACGTCACGTCCCAAACTTACGTACCTAGTAGGTACTGTGT
Source organism: Eupithecia exiguata (assembly GCA_947086465.1). Taxonomy (NCBI): domain Eukaryota; kingdom Metazoa; phylum Arthropoda; class Insecta; order Lepidoptera; family Geometridae; genus Eupithecia; species Eupithecia exiguata. The sequence goes on along the minus strand of OX352230.1, from coordinate 6,813,363 downwards.
AGATGTGAGAACATTATCAACAATTTATCAAAGCCATCTCTCAGTCTTGGTTGAACAACCAACTAAATAATCAATAAATTGTTGCAGATATGTACCTGTTCGGCGATCCATTAAATCGGCAGACGTTCAGAGGCTCGTTCGTAGTGTCCAGTTGGCAGGTGGAGGGTGTGCCACAGGGCAAGGAACTCGAACCCAAGGGCAATCGCACTAGGGAGAGCCGGTTACAGCGAACTCTATACAACTTATATCAGAACTCGGAACTAAAATCCTGTTTTATATCGGCTGATATATTGGCGTTGGATAGGTGAGTTTTTATACAAGCTTTGATTACCGTTAGTTTTTATAATCCGTCTTTTGCTACGCCGTTGTCGTGTAAAATAATTACGAAGAATATTTTTTGTAGCATTTATTTTGTCTAAAGGAGTGACGGGATAAATTAATACCTACATTGCATTAACAACTTTAACACAGTTAAACAATTGATTTGACACACCTATAAAAATTCAAAAGAATATATAACCTCCAGCCATTCTGCGAAAAGCATAAATACATGATATACAAAGCTCGCGAGCGCTTATGAGTTTCGAAACAGATGGGTGATTCATATACCTGAATGGACTTATCAGCCACGATACAACAACAGACCGATATTATCGGAGAAAGTGAACTTTCTCGCATCGCAGCCTGATGGGGCCAGCGCATGCTACATTTTACAGCGGTGCAACTTAAAGCTGCACAAATCACGAACGTTAGCTAGCTGTTACAACTATTCATGAACATGTAAATTGTGAATTGGTTACGCAATAAAACTGATTAAATATGACATGCGATGCACCGGCCCGTCCAGATTTTCTGGTTTTCGATGTGGCTAAGGGTCAAGTTCTTCAAATTGGTTTTTGAACATGATATACGCTTCACGGTTTATTACAAACGACTCCTCAGTATTCTGCTTCTAAAACCACCGTAGATAGGTAAGAGGTGATGCATTTTGAAATCCTAATTTATGTTTATTAGTTTACCAGTTAAAGTCCATTGGCTTACAAAACCTAATGGCCCAGTTTTTGCAAACCGGAACAACTTTCCAGTAGGTAAGTAGTTAAGTTATAAAACTGTCAAATGCCCTATTTAAGGGGCTTATTTACATAAGAAAGCTTCTAATAGATACGTGATCTGGTTAGTGTCATTCATATTGTACAGTATGCTATTCACGTTTGTAGGTAATCCACATTGAAGGTTGTTCTCGATGTTCGTAAATGGCCCTTTCCTTTTGTGATCTGAATCACAATTATTGAGAGAGCAATTCAAGCGAACATAATAGCACTTAGCCGCAAACATTCTAGCCAATTTACCACTGTAGAAGTAAATATAGTTTGACAAAATGATTCGATACTTTCGCAAGATTTCCATTAATAAGTGGACCATTGAATCCATAAAAGAATATTGTTGCTATAGAAGAGCTATTCATTTTAACTTATATGATACAGCAATATCTAACGGAAGACAACCACATAATAGCTATTAGGCGTTGTGTGTCCCAGATTTTTATTATGGGCTTACGTGATGGAAAAGCATTTACCTAGATTGGGCACCTATTACTTCCTACATGATAAAAAATAATTGAAATTTTACGCAAGTAATGGAAGTACTATCTACCTATCAACAACTCGTCTATTTTCAGTGTGGAAGAAGGCACGAGGGTTCATTTCGAAGTGATGTTCGAGCCGATATTCACAGCAGTCAGTACTGGAGAGGTCATCGATGTGCTGGCCCGCGAACTGTCGGAGCCAATGTTCTTTGTCGACGTCACCACGCTGCCTGAGACTCTGCATATCGAGGTAAAAATATTTATAGAGATATTTAAAAGCGATAACGACTAAGGATTGCATAAAATCTTGATTGGCAAGTTTGTTGCAGTGTTATGCATGAAAGCAACTTAGGTACATTCCAATTTGAAAGTTTTACGAAAGTGCAGTGCGCGAGATACAGGAAGCAAACAGGAAGTCATCACTAACTATAGGTCATTCAAATTGTATATTAGTGAGTACCTACTTGCAGGGTCAGAGGCCACTGAAATTTTCCGTTTTTCAGGAAAGTTCCATGATATCATCGATGGAGCTGCGAGAAGCTGATACAACATTATCAGAGCAGCCGACCACAGAAGCTATTGTACTGGAATCGATAGAGGAGACAAGAGAATGTTCTATAATAACTCTACCACTCTGTTCGCATCTACCGTACAATACCACAGCGTATCCTAACCTCGTGGGACATGTTTCTAAAGACGCGCTGCTGAGGGACTTAGTGGCGTTCAGAGAGCTTCTGGATGCTGAATGCTCTCATCTAGCACAGGTTTGTTGTTTTTATCAACTGACCAAGGCCAACTAAACTCGCTCGTGGCCATAAAGTTCGCCTCTCCCAAACAGTCAGATTCAAAGTTGATATCTAGGCAAAGTCCCCTGGTGGAACAGTCCTCATTAGAAGAAAACGCAGCATATTATTCATCTATGACTTAGGTATTGATGTGTTTTTCCTATTGTCTTATCCATCCTGCCCGTTGGATAAGTCAATAGTATCTATCCAACAGTTTTTAATTCCCTTATTTTTTGCATTCAAGGACTTCGTCTGCCAAATGCTGCAACCTCGCTGCGAGGATGATCACCTAGTCAGACCGTGCCGCGCGTACTGCCGCGCCTTCCACGCCGGCTGCGGAGCCAGGCTGCCCGAGAGGCTCAAGCCGCACTTCGACTGTGCGCGTTTCCCTGAATACTTTGGACCGGGATCTTGCACTTTGGAACCAGGTAAATTTTCAGTAAAACCGTATCAGCCCGACAATTAAACTTCTCTTACTCAACGCGATGCGATTGACACCTGTGTGGTAATTTAACACAACCTTCACAAGCACAAACATTGATTCTAAGGTTTTTATTTATTATAGTACTCTGGGTAATTTCTAAGAAATTAATAAATCCCAAAAATTTACGATCTCGACGGGATTCGAACCCGCACCTTCCCCTTCAGCGCAGGGTTGCTCTTTTTCCAACAAAGCTACGTGATCTTATCTAGTCGACCCGAAAATCTTTGGGAGTTCTTTCCGTCAAGATCGTAAATTTTTGGGATTTATTAATTTCTCACAAACATTGAGTTAGATTTGGACTTATCTCCTAACCAGCCCGAACCCAAATGTGGATTCACAAAAGGTACATAGGTATGTATAATCCTATGCGAGATGTCAGTCAGTGGAAGTTGCAGTTCTTCCACATAGTATCCTTCCAGCTTTTGTCCATCATAACGTGATAATATTTCCCAGACTGCACCAGCAACCTCCAACGGCTAGCCCTATCCCGTCGATCCTGCGACGGCGTGCCGGACTGCGCGGACGCACGCGACGAGCGTGAGTGTTCGCACTGCGCCGTGGGAAGTGCCGGGCTGCGCTGTGCGTTACACGCGCGCTGCTTGCCTGCCCATCTGCGTTGTGACGGCACGCCCGACTGTCCCGACGCTAGTGATGAAGCAGGTTGCTGTAAGTAATCCTTCAATCGAGTTTGTGTTCTGTATTTCTTTTAGACTAGAATAGCCTAGAGTGAAAGATATCTAAAGATTTAGAAAAGACCGATTATGCTCGAACTCGAAAAAAAAAGTAGCATAACCTAAAGGGTAAAAAAGCAAGTGTGTTTTCTTTCTTTCTCTACTTTGAAAATATTGAAGCTAAGAGAATAATTTAAGTACTTCTAAGTTTACCTACTAAAGCCCTATGCGCGAACAGCAACTGCAAATTTATATTTGAGTTAGTAAAAAGGTTAAATTAATTGTAACATTCCAGTATGGATATCGAGGTCCATTTCCTCCTGGCGGCGCGAGAACAGCGAGACGACACTGGGCGCAGTCCGGAGCCGAGCCGGCTACGCCGTGTGGTCAGAGCGGGGCCGCGATGGAAAAATCTGCGCGGCACCCTATGAGAACGACAAGCGAGCGCTGTCCAGTGTCGCAACATCGCTCTGCAGGGCAATGACTTTCAAGTGAGTTTTGTGTATATGTGGTTGTATTATGTGACCATCTCCAAAAACAGACTGTAATAAATTAATAATAATTAATAGAAAACGTAGGCTAATGAAAATTACCAGCAAAATTTAAAACGCAAAAAACAATTTGTAGTCTTTTATGTTGAGACGACGCTACGATTTGGCTACGCTGTAGATCTAGTGCTACGCATAAAGCTACGACACTGTAGACCCAGTGCTACGCGATAAGCTACGCCGTAGACTCACTGCTACGCAACAAGCTACGCCGTAGACTCTACTTCGCAACAATCTAACCCATAGACCTACTGCTACACATCGAGCTAGGAGCTACGTACGTACACTCATGCTCGTCGTAAAACGATAGTTTTAAGATCTTTATTCATGGCGTCCGGACTCAATATCTCACTAATATTATAAATGCGAAAGTTAGGATGTTTGTTACCTCTTCACGCCATAACGACTGAACCGATGATCGGGCTGAAATTATGTATACGTGTAGCTCTAAGCCTGGAATCAAACATAGGTTTTTTTATACCATAAAACAGTTACCATGGGATAGAAATAACCTTTAACCCCTACACTTGTTTCGACCCAAATCAGGGGTCGATTTTACGACTATGGTAGACCCTGAGCAGGGCTCATGCGAGTCTACCGTAATCGTAAAACCGAGCCCTGATCTGGCTCCAAATGAGTGTAGGAGTTAAACGTTTCTATAGAAATAACGCGAGCGAAGCCGCGGCCAGAAACTAGTAGGCTATATTGAGTCCGGACGCCATGCTATAAACGTACTATACATGGTAGGTACGTCTATCGTTCGACAACTTTATTTTTGTTTCCAGATCAGCAGTAACAGCAGAAGTGGTGCCAGACGCGGAAGAGTTTGACAAAGACAAAAACAACGAACCGCCTCAATACGTAGAAATAGTAGACCCATTCGCTTCGGAAATATCTTTCCTCAAGAGCAAATGTCCAGAAAAAAGAGTGATTAAAGTAGTCTGTGATAATTTAGGTGAGTTAACAATTTGTTAGTGTCTTGAGCCCAAAGACATTAGTCTTTGCTTGAGCCAGAACAAATGACATAAAAATGCGCGATTAATGCGCGTTTTGTAACGAATCTTAAGTGTACAGAAAAAGACAAAGTTTGAATTTTTTTTCAGCGTAGTTTCTGAGATCTTGCATACTATAAAAAAATACATTAATGATAGGTATAATATGGATGGATTTAATAGTAATAAGTCAGTTGTAATTGAAAATTTGACTTGTCTAAGAGCTTATTGTATAAGCAATAAGAAATAAACAACAGTTACTGATTTCTGAATCGGCCAATCTTACGAATAATATTGCCTTCCAGAATGCGGGTTACCCTCAGCGCGAGTAGCCAGCTCGAACAAGGGAGTGGAAGGCTTGCTGCGATCAGCGCAGCCCGGAGACTGGCCGTGGCACGCCGCGCTGCTGAGAACACACGTGCATGCCTGCGATGCCACTTTGATTCACCCGTCTTGGCTGATCACCACAGCTTCCTGTTTCCAGGTAATAAATCGCCAACACAATCCGGGTACCTAGAAACGTCAGGCCAGTGGCGAGCAGTATAAGTTTCAAATGATTTTAAACTTTATCTCCATAACTCAACTCGCGAATGAATGATCACCATGCTGAGTCAGGACCTTTTGAACGTAAACACACTCGCTCGCCTATTTGCGGAGTGGGCTACTTAGTACCTGCACCTACCGAATACGCGGAGGTACCCCTCTGACTATGAACTTTACTAACATAATAGGTGTCGTAAAACAAAGCATAAACGAGTCTACGAGTGATCGAAGTGATCGACTATTGGACCAGACGCAACTGCTCGCGGCGCCGCGTCGCTTTGGTGGAAGATCACCCATAAGCTATATAGTCTATACTTCTATAGACACTAGCTGATCAAAAGTTAAAGAAGCTTGTTTTTAAGATTCAAAGTCCCCGTTTTAAAAGTTCAAAAGAAAATGAAGGTTGCCCTAGCGTTTTCTACAAAGAAGCGACGCAGTACTTTAGCAAATTATAGGCCGAGACGTAAAATATTTAGGCTGTAAATATAATAATAAAAATGTTGGACAATTCACATAGCATAATCTATCCCCAAGCTAAGCCGAGCTTGTGATACGCTTTTGGTTTTCCTATAAATAACGATCCTGTTCGATTTTCGCCGCCGCCGTACCATCAGAATGAATATTATTGACAATGTTGTTAAAAAAAGCCTTTTCCTCCTTCCAGGGCCAACCAAAAGCAGAATGGACAGCAAAATTCGGTACAGTCCGCACCCATAGTACGACACCATGGCAGCAAGAAAGACGTATCGTTGGCATGGTTCGTTCCCCCGTCGAAGGAAGCATGCTAGCTTTAGTACGACTGGAAGAGCCCCTCGAAATGACAGACTTCGTCAGACCAATATGCTTGCCTGAAGAGAGCAGCACTAACAGCGTTTGCAACACGCTTGGCTGGACGAGAAACAGAGACCAGTTGCAAAGAGTCCATGTCGTATCCAGTCCTATGACTTCGTGTGAGAATGTTAGCATTGCTACTGTCAACGGAATATGTGCTGAGCCCTTGTATGACCAAGATGATTGTGATGTAAGTTAAAGCGCTTTTTTGCATTCCTTGTTTTTCTTCAAAGAGAAAAATATTTTCAAAAATTAAATTTAGACGCAAAGGCTCAATCAAGGTCTGCAATTAGAGGATTTGGTCCCGGGGTACCGGACGTTTATTTATTCCGAAAATTTCGGGATTACATTTGGCCCAACCCCGGGATTTTCGGGCAACAAAAATACATCATCTGTAAAACTTTAACTGTCTTACTATCACGGTTCATGACAGACGGACAGACGGATAGCGAAGTCTTAGTAATAGGGTCCCGTTTTTACACTTTGGGTACGGAACCCTAAAAAGGAATCATCAGTTTTTTTTTTTTTGTTGATATCTTACTTTCTTGCTGATAATTTTTTGAACAGTTCATTATGTTGGCGATAAAAAGATAACAAAATGGGATTACAACGGGATCACCTGAATTCAATCCCAAAATCCCGGAATTAGAAATAAGGCCCCAGCCTTATTTCCAATTACGGGATTTCGGGATTGACTATTGTAGTCTATTGTAGATATAGTTCAATTCCGGGATTGAATTCTCTACCTGCAATAGATCAACTCAATCGAGAATCCATACATCTTAATTTAGCAGTACTCACAATTATCATAATTTTTGCCCCTACAGGAAGAGGAGTACGCTGGAAGTTCAATGATGTGTTTCGATCAGGAGACAAAACACTGGTCTATAACTGGTGTGAGCGGTTGGAGAATCGCATGCACAAAGATCGGGTTAGGCCGACCTCGGATCTACGACTCCATCAGTTCTCATGTTGACTGGATTAGACGAACCATATCCAACTCAGCGAGGTGACCTACTGGTTAATCTTAAGAACAAAGACTGCATTTGATGTGTTTCATGAGGAGCTAGGTGACCCTAATTATGTTTTGATAAACTTTTTCATGATCTTTCTTTTTGTATATACCACTTAAGTTGACTATTATACTCAACATACTTGTCTGGCAAACTGTTATTTACTCAATTATTTCATCAAAGCCATTGTTACATACTGATTGTTGAATTTTGTAATTTTAATAAAGTTTTTTACTTGTAGCTGATAAAATAGTTTTAAGTTAATTGAATAAGATAATTTATTTACAAAATGAAAATTAAATTTGTAACCATTACCTTTTGTAAATATGTAGGTATAAGATGAGGACCAAATTGAATAATGTCATAATAAATAGTTAAGTCAATGTGTAAATGTTTTTTTAAAAGGAATGATAGGCACCTACTTAGAAGTTTATGTTTAGTTATCTAATATGTAAGAAAGTTCTGTTAATTTTTTAAAAGGGTTCCTTAAATAATACAAAAATACCTATAAAAATTATCTACACTTTATTACATAAACTATTTAAGAATACCTTCCTCCTTCAACTCATTTCTAATTTGAGCCTGAACATGGTCTGGCAGATTCTTCAGCTCTTTGTTAATGAAATCATTCAGATTTTGTAGAGGCTTGTAGTGTTGGTGGACGACTTGCGAGCCAGCTAGCATAGAGAGCATAGCTGCTGAACAAAATGTCAAATACTGACCCCAGGTTACTCCTGCCGGCATTATAGCGATGCTGCGTACTTTCTTATCTTGTCCTCAACAATATCGTGCGCTCGCCGTTTTTTGAAAGTGTTATAAAAGTTCACTTCACCGACTTTCCAATTGATCATCGAAAACTCAAGGCTGGCTCCAAGTACGAAGAAAATAGGTAGGAATCTATACATCCCAAGTGTCTTTTTCCCCGGCCATTTGTTTACTAGTTTTTGAATCCAGCCGATTTTCATACTTCAAATACTGTGTTTATGAGAATATTCTATATTTTATGCGAAGAATATCTATTTTTAAATCACGGGACACTAGAAGGGACATGAATAAGAATAAATAACCTCAAAAAAATTGACAGCAAAACAGCTGTGCTACCAGCTGATTATGACAGTGGCATCCGACATAGCATACCCTCAATGCCTCATACTCTAAGCTCTAAGCACGCCTGTGACAGCCTTAGTTCCAATCATTCCGTTATGGCGCTGCAGTCGTCAACAAAAAAAAAAAACAGCACGTCCCGGGTGGCGCCATTTTTTCCTTCAGCTGTCAAATCGCGCAAGTCGAGTTGTGGTCGAATTCGATTGTCGGTCGATTTCTTACGTAGTTATTATATAGTCTGTGGGTCGATTGTATACTCTTTGGTACCGAAAAAAAAATATGCGAGGAGAAAACAAAACTAACCGCGATCGGTTAGTTTTGATTTCAAAACTTACCGCGGTCGGTTAGTTTTGTTTGCTTGAGTTGAGATACCTACCCGATTGATACGCCAATTTGTCCTCTCTCGCCTCATTTAGTTGAGATGATAGTGCCTACGAATGTATGTACATTTATTTCGCCATGCCGCCGCTAAAGTGCTGTGTAGGGGGTTGCAATGCAACTAGTGAATCTCACCGCCTATTTAGTGTGCCAAAGGACGATAATTTAAGAAATTTGTGGATGTCTTTCCTTGTTCCGACTAATCCTTTCCTCATTGGACTTACGACAGAGCAGTTGTTGAGAAAACGAGTTTGTCAAAAACACTTCGACAAGGAACAATTCGATGAAGAAGGTCGAAGGATCCGCTTCTCGTATCCCTGCCTGTTTTCTTCGAAAGAAATAGCCCATGGATTACCTCTAAGTTCAGAAGGTATGTAGGTACATCCAATTACCCATACTCTTCCGTAGCTTCTGTGGACTAAACCAATTAAAATGTGTTCTTTCAGAATAGTATCATGTTCTGGATGAACATTATTATCACCAAAAAGATAATGATATTGATGATGTGGCTGAAGCTGAAACATTGATATTAATTCAAAAAGCAGGTAACTATATACATATAGTGCACAAGTACCTCAAACATAAAACCGGCCAAGTGCAAGTCGGACTCGCGCAAGGGTTCCATACCACTATATAACAATACTATAGAAATACATCATCTGTGAAAATTTCAACTATCTAACTACCACGGTTCATGAGATACAGTGAGAGAGGGACAGATAGACGGACAGCAGTGTTTTAGTGATAGGGTTCCTTTTTTACCCTTTGGGTACGGAACCCTCATAACTAAAGTTTGTAATAATAAATCATATGATATCACATAGTGTAAAAGAGAAAATTTCACACAAATTAGAGTGTATACCTTGCATAATTATGATTATATGCCTTATAATCTAATCAAAATATTAGAAAATTAGAGTCAAGAGAAAACGTATAGAAAAAATAAAGAATTTAAATAACTAAATGTTCATGTTTTATTTTACTCCAGAACCTACTGTAGTTTAGAAAATAATTGAATGAAAGAACCCTAATCGAATATACGAATAGAGAGGCACATCACTAGAAAATCGATTGATTTAATCGATGTGTGATGATCGTAATCGAGACGTTATCTATCACTAGTTGTCTACAGATGAGCCACAGAGTAAAACAATAAAATATGCGACACCAGCGCCAAAACGGAACATTGAGAACTGTTGAAAAATTTCACTGTCCTATCTGTACCTGCAAGCTGATTATACAACTAAGCAGTGCCACGTTAAGGCTAATATTAGCCTTAGTACGTTGTTATTAGCCTTAACGCGTTATTTTTTCTAATTCAACTTCTTTCTTTAGAATATTCATTTCACTCATACTTTCGGTGTCATGCATGAATGAATGAACAATCAAAGTGTCAATTGCCAAATTACTATACTGTCAAAGTACAAGTAGCATGAATTGTCAACTTCAATTAAATAGGGAGTTTCGTATTTTTTTTTTAATGAGGGGTTTTCGTTTCGTATTAAAAAAAAAAAAGCTAGTTCTAAATATCTCGATAGATGGCAGTGTGTCAACTGGCGATTAGGGTATGTCTATGTCAAATGAAGGGAAAACAAACTTTTTCTGAGTGTTGCCATTTACACATTTTTTTAATGCTAAAACTGGCAGATTTTGTGATCGGTTCACCTTCTAACATCAAACCGATGACGGGGACATAATTAAGTCCCGTCCCCGTCGGTTATGTTATGGTACGTAAAAATCGTAAAAAACGGGGACATAAGTCCCAATTAAAAATATTTTGGTTTTGAGCTTTATTTTGTTCAAATGAAGAACTCTTTTAATCAGATGTATTTTTGAATGACGATGACGAGAATGAGATGAGATGAGATGTATTATTACTGAATAACGAGTCACACAATCACAAAAAATCTCCGCCATCTTAGTACAACATGTCGTCCCAAACAGCTGCGCAAGGTCAGTAACCCGAGCCGGCGCGACGGCACTCGAGTTTCGTCTCAAGGCGTGAATGATTTGTTGTTTTTATAAAGTTTTGAAGTAAATGAAAAAATATGTAGGTAGGTACATATGTTGTTGGTAAACCTTTATTATATAAATAATACGTTATTTATGCCTAGTGATATTAGTTTTAAAGGTGATTACCGTTCCTATTTTCAGCTTGCAATATATCATTTTGCAGTTTTCCGGATATTTTACGAAACATCTTTTAGTCATATATTTCGGACAAAATTTAAGTTCGGTTTGGAGTTTTTTAATTTTGACTGTGACAACACTACATTCGTTTCCTATTTTTGAGAAACCAAAATAAATTCAAGATTTTCTTCAAGTTTTTAGTGGTTTCCCGTCCTTCGTCAGTTCTGGAATCGAATGTTCTTTCTCTGGCTGCGCCGCCGCCGCGCCGTCGGTTTTTGCTGTTGGTGAAGTTATATTCTACCCTTCGATCAAAAATATGGAGTTCGCGGCCTCCCCCGTAGATACCTAGAGCCTTACAAAAATGTCACTCAAAATTGGGTTCGTTTTGTTTTGACGCAGACAGTTTGCGCAGAGCCTGGCAAGTTTTTTCCATACGGAACAAGAGATTGGTGGAGTCGAATTCATTTTATTTTATTTTGTAAGTAGGTAGGTACCTTCCTGAGAATTATATACCTACCTACTCAGTTTATTTTCTATAAGGATTAATTAACAGAATTCAGGTAAAGATAACGAATCATTTATTGATGAAACTATAAATTGGTGTCTCAACAGTAGGTATTTATACAAAAGGGTCATTTCAGACATACAATAATTTAAACTTACAATACAATTTCAGGCAGGCACTCTAGATTAAAAAGAACTGGTTCCTGTCTGCGGCTTTGCACGAGTTTTTTTTACGGAAAAAAAATAAACGTTTTATAAATTCATACTTCTGGTAGGTAGGTAAGAACCTAGTCTTTCTTTTATTAGAGAGTCTACGCAAATGAAATTTTAGGGCGGGCCAACTAATTATTTTAAAAATCATCAACTAGTAATATTAAACTTATTTTTATGAAAAATATATTAATACGTACTATAAATGAAATAAAAAATTTAGAAGAAATAGCCTCTCCATTTATCAATTTAGAACAAAATTAATATTTTAACATAGGCAAACCAAACAACAATATTTTATGCTGATTTCACAAGTATATGACTCACATCTCAATATACGGGTAAAAAATATATATAAACTTACTGAAAATAAGAAATTCCATCCTTTTTCAGCACTTTGGACGAGTGATTCTTGCATTTTTTGTACCCATGCTTTTTGTCTGAACGCTAAAATGACACTAGTTGAAAAGCTTTCCTAACATGTCAAAATGTATCTCTTTTGCTACTGAAGGTTGTGGCGTGCGCATTGTGAATCTAAGGGGGGCCGGCAAAGCCGGACATTTTTGATCGATGATTCTACCCGATAAAGTTATCTTGCTGTGTTCGAGTTATTGTTAATAACTGGTTTTGTTTGTGCTGATATGATAAAGAGCCTGACTCTGAGCCTATGAAAAACTGATGGTAATGAATGTGTACAAGCAGACGTACAAGAATTGGCTTAAAGGTGAATATTGGTAGCGTGTGTCAACAAAACAGCCGAGCTCTTGGGAATATCGCAAAGAAGTGGTTATAAAAGAACACAAATCTACAGGAAGAATTTCTTCGCCCAAAAAAAGGTCGCAAAACCAATTTTAACAAAGTATTGACAATTTCACGTATTCTGCTATATGAAGAATCGTCCATTTGTTTTTTCGCTGAAATGAATTATCTGCTCTAACAAAGGTAAGAATTGAGTTAAGTATCTACCTCATTTCAAAGAGAAGTCTATTTAGTTATTAGTGTCTTTATTTAAAAAAAGTAAAAGGATAAAAAGCAGCCTATGTGTTATTCCGGACTATAATCTATCGCTATGCCAAATTTCATACAGATCTATTCATATGAGTAGAGAGTAACGTACATCCATCCATCAATCCAAACCTTTATCATTATAATATTAGTGGGATAAAAAGTACTTTGTGTTTGCGCTGCTGTAAGCCACTGCACATTAACATAATGTCAGGATTTGATTTAACGTTTTAGAGCTTCTCAAATTAGTGGTTAACCAAGCACACCTACTGCATCTGAAAAATGACTTGTATCACTCAGGCATTATAGCTTCCTGTGATCTGCATATAAAATATTTGCTATTTTGTTGCAGGCCATACAGTAATAAAAACAAGGGTGGATACCGAGGTCAAGTCATCGAAATAAGCTTTCTTGGAACGCTTAACAACAGGCTTGAATACTCCAACGGGAAAAGGACAATAATTGATATTCAGCTGTAATTATAGGCAACGAAGAAATAAAAAACAAGAAATGTATTTGTTTATATTTATTTCTGATGTCAAATAAATAATGCCTTTGTAGGACTAAGGTATTAGTAATTTAGGCAGTGAAAACTAATACCTATAATGTACATAGGTACATTATAGGTATTAATGATAGGTATGAATAAACTTTCTTTTAAAAGTACTTCTCTATTAAAAATAATGCACTTATTTGTTTGTTTTATTTACTCTCTGAAAGGCACAACCAAATGTTGCTTTGCTTTGTTGTTAGGTATAAGCATAGTGAAGGGTGGTGCGTGAGCCTAGTATTATTATGACTCTCAGAAAAGACCACCAGCAGCGCAGCGTGTAAAGCTCTGGACGCTTAACTAGCGTGTGAGATTGAGCCTTGTGAGATGAATGGATTTAGTAAAATAAATACCTATAGCTTTCTTCAAGAAAATTTCCTGCTCAAGCAAAGCCGAGGGCAAGAACGAATGATCCATAAAAATTCAAGGGTTTGCTTTTCATTCAATGGTCTTCGACATTTCGAATACGAAATGCGGATAAGAATCGAACTAAGGTTCTTTCTTCTGGCTTCAACGTCGAGTGAGACGTCACTCGAGTCTTGTGTTATTGCCTTGAGAGTCCTGCCGGCCTCTCAATAGCTGTTCGGTAGCCGATTGGCTACGATGGTCTTCTTGAGTTGGAGCGTGAGCGTCAATATGGAATTCCAGCAGTTCCCGAGGAAGTGGTCGCCAGGAGGGTTTTGCATCTGGCGGTCTTGCGTGAAGGGGGGCGAGTCCGTTGAGGTGAGCATGGCGGGAATTGTCCGCACGGTCGTTTGCTTCACTGTCTTGTCACTTTCATAGTGACATTTCTTTGTTTATTTGCAGCATTTGAAAAATCAAGTTTGTTTGCCAGTTTTTTCATTGTTTAGACATAAACAATGAAAAAACTGGCACGATGGTTGTGACAGAGAAACATTCATTCTATCTGATTTCTTCTCATGCTACAAGCATATTTTTATCTCTCTCTGGTGTGAATGAGTTGGGTATATGCTAGTGCATATACCCATCTCATTCACACCGGTAGAAGGTACTAGAGGTAGTCCTCTAGTACCTTGTTCTTTTAAGCGATCGTTCTTCATTCATTCAATGGTCTTCGACATTTCGAGTACGAAACGCGGATAAGAATCGAACTAAGTTTCGTTCTTCTGGCTTCAACGTCGAGTGAGACGTCACTCGCGACTTAAGCGATCGACCGATTATCATTTTGACGTTTTCTTTCATGTGACATTAACATACCATAGTGCCTTGTTCCTCTAAGTAGGAACCCAGTTGAAGCCCTGCCATCTATCGAGATACATGGAACTAATTTTTTTCTTTTTAAAAATGTAAAACGAAAACCTCTCAATTGAGGGGTTTTCGTTTCGTATTAAAAAAAAAAAAGCTAGTTCTAAATATCTCGATAGATGGCAGTGTGTCAACTGGCGATTAGGGTATGTCTATGTCAAATGAAGGGAAAACAAACTTTTTCTGAGTGTTGCATTTTTTTAATGCTAAAACTGGCAGATTTTGTGATCGGTTCACCTTCTAACATCAAACCGATGACGGGGACATAATTAAGTCCCGTCCCCGTCGGTTATGGTACGTAAAAATCGTAAAAAACGAGGACATAAGTCCCAATTAAAAATATTTTGGTTTTGAGCTTTATTTTGTTCAAATGAAGAACTCTTTTAATCAGATGTATTTTTGAATGACGATGACGAGAATGAGATGAGATGAGATGTATTATTACTGAATAACGAGTCACACAATCACAAAAAATCTCCGCCATCTTAGTACAACATGTCGTCCCAAACAGCTGCGCAAGGTCAGTAACCCGAGCCGGCGCGATGGGACTCGAGTTTCGTCTCAAGGCGTGAATGATTTGTTGTTTTTATAAAGTTTTGAAAAAAGAATCGAATAGATCTGTGAAGGTTATACCTAAAAATGTCGTGTTTACCTGTAAGTAGGTAAGTAACTTGCATATCAGAAAAGGACCTATTTCAGTTTTTAATACCTATGTAAATGAAAAAATATGTAGGTAGGTATGTTGTTGGTAAACCTTTATTATATAAATAAATGAAGGCGTCACAAACACACTATACATTTTATACGTTATTTATGCCTAGTGATATTAGTTTTAAAGGTGATTACTGTTCCTATTTTCAGCTTGCAATATATCATTTTGCAGTTTTCCGGATATTTTACGAAACATCTTTTAGTCATATATTTCGGACAAAATTTAAGTTCGGTTTGGAGTTTTTTAATTTTGACTGTGGCAACACTACATTCGTTTCCTATTTTTGAGAAACCAAAATAAATTCAAGATTTTCTTCAAGTTTTTAGTGGTTTCCCGTCCTTCGTCAGTTCTGGAATCGAATGTTCTTTCTCTGGCTGCGCCGCCGCCGCGCCGCCGGTTTTTGCTGTTGGTGAAGTTATATTCTACCCGATAAAGTTATCTTGCTGTGTTCGAGTTATTGTTAATAACTGGTTGTGTTTGTGCTGATATGATAAAGAGCCTGACTCTGAGCCTATGAAAAACTGATGGTAATGAATGTGTACAAGCAGACGTACAAGAATTGGCTTAAAGGTGAATATTGGTAGCGTGTGTCAACAAAACAGCCGAGCTCTTGGGAATATCGCAAAGAAGTGGTTATAAAAGAACACAAATCTACAGGAAGAATTTCTTCGCCCAAAAAAAGGTCGCAAAACCAATTTTAACAAAGTATTGACAATTTCACGTATTCTGCTATATGAAGAATCGTCCATTCGTTTTTTCGCTGAAATGAATTATCTGCTCTAACAAAGGTAAGAATTGAGTTAAGTATCTACCTCATTTCAAAGAGAAGTCTATTTAGTTATTAGTGTCTTTATTTAAAAAAAGTAAAAGGATAAAAAGCAGCCTATGTGTTATTCCGGACTATAATCTATCGCTATGCCAAATTTCATACAGAACTATTCATATGAGTAGAGAGTAACGTACATCCATCCATCAATCCAAACCTTCACCATTATAATATTAGTGGGATAAAAAGTACTTTGTGTTTGCGCTGCTGTAAGCCACTGCACATTAACATAATGTCAGGATTTGATTTAACGTTTTAGAGCTTCTCAAATTAGTGGTTAACCAAGCACACCTACTGCATCTGAAAAATGACTTGTATCACTCAGGCATTATAGCTTCCTGTGATCTGCATATAAAATATTTGCTATTTTGTTGCAGGCCATACAGTAATAAAAACAAGGGTGGATACCGAGGTCAAGTCATCGAAATAAGCTTTCTTGGAACGCTTAACAACAGGCTTGAATACTCCAACGGGAAAAGGACAATAATTGATATTCAGCTGTAATTATAGGCAACGAAGAAATAAAAAACAAGAAATGTATTTGTTTATATTTATTTCTGATGTCAAATAAATAATGCCTTTGTAGGACTAAGGTATTAGTAATTTAGGCAGTGAAAACTAATACCTATAATGTACCTTTGAATAAACCTTCTTTTAAAAGTACTTCTCTATTAAAAAAAATGCACTTATTTGTTTGTTTTATTTACTCTCTGAAAGGCACAACCAAATGTTGCTTTGCTTTGTTGTTAGGTACAAGCATAGTGAAGGGTGGTGCGTGAGCCTAGTATTATTATGACTCTCAGAAAAGACCACCAGCAGCGCAGCGTGTAAAGCTCTGGACGCTTAACTAGCTTGTGAGATTGAGCCTTGTGAGATGAATGGATTTAGTAAAATAAATACCTATAGCTTTCTTCAAGAAAATTTCCTGCTCAAGCAAAGCCGAGGGCAAGAACGAATGATCCATAAAAATTCATGGGTTTGCTTCACTGTCTTGTCACTTTCATAGTGACATTTCTTTGTTTATTTGCAGGATTTGAAAAATCAAGTTTGTTTGCCAGTTTTTTCATTGTTTAGACATAAACAATGAAAAAACTGGCACGATGGTTGTGACAGAGAAACATTAATTCTATCTGATTTCTTCTCATGCTACAAGCATATTTTTATCTCTCTCTGGTGTGAATGAGATGGGTATATGCTAGTGCATATACCCATCTCATTCTTCTAAGCGATCGACCGATTATCATTTTGACGTTTTCTTTCATGTGACATTAACATACCATAGTGCCTTGTTCCTCTAAGTAGGAACCCAGTTGAAGCCCTGCCATCTATCGAGATACATGGAACTATTTTTTTTCTTTTTAAAAATGTAAAACGAAAACCTCTCATTTAGGAATATGCGTAGATCGAGAATTTACCTAGATGAGTGGCATGCGTGGCCGCAAAAGGGACAGAGTAATACGACGACGTGGTGTTGCCATACAATTTTGTTACCCTGACTTTAAGTTCGTAATTTCATGTCTGGTAGGTGGTATTTAAGTATCATACATCACTCATTAAATTAGGTACCTACGTATGCGGGAGTAGGTAAACTTATAAATTTAATGAGCATAGAAATAAAACAACGTTCAGGTATCAATGTTAGGTTTCGTGTAAATTTATTGCCACCGCCACATAATACGAGCTAACGTGTAAGTAGACATCATTTCAAATACTAAGATAATGTCATTTTGAAAATAATATTATTGCTAGATAATCAATTCAAACACTTACCAAGCACAGACTAACAATAAAAATTGCACTTTGGAAATCACATTTCTTTTAAGTAATTAAATCTTACACATAAGGTATTGCTAAGATAAGACAACCATTATACGAAATTCAAAAGCACTTTTAAATTATACTTCAGGTAAAATGTGCAGAGAAAACCGAGCATTAATATGAAAATTATATATAGTACTATACTAATAGTAAGTTATATTAGTAACACCAAATCCCAATACCATTTAAATATTTTCGATTTAGTATTTTGATTAGTAGGTAGACTAAAACACAAAGTAGGTATAATTTTTCTATCCAAATCTCAAACAATCCTTCACCCATCATCGTAGCACTGATTCTTTTTATGTATTTATTTATTTTACTTACCAGTCTTGGAACAGCATAAGAGAACAGATACGTTCGCGTTTCTTTTTTGTTAACGATTTTCATGAAAATGTTTGAACAAATTAGGTACTAAATATTTTTGGGTTCCCAGTTTTTGCGACCCGTGGCTTCTATCCACAGCAAACGTAAATCATTGTTTTCGGGAAATCTGTAACAAACAAAAACATATTTTAAGAATGTATGTAGATGTAGGTATTCATGTCTCAATGCGCCACGACATTTGGGGAATTTTATTTTCGAGTGCAGGCAACCCTAAATTTTCGTAATGTTAGGTTATGTTTAATAGAATTATTTTAAAACATAGTTTTTGAGTCTTGTCTGTACGGAAATCTATGAAACTATAAATTTTGAACCTTTTTTGAAGTCAAACGAGCTTGTACTTACGATTGGAATGACAAACTCGGCACTTTTCGTTCACCGTCACTTTTACATCCAAAAACACTGCACCGCACCATCGTTGCTTCAGATTTATATCGCTGAGAGACGCAGGAATGCCCGCAGAGTCACTTTCCACATTTAATTAGCAGAAAGTATCATTAGGTCGAAAACAACAATACAATGAGATGTGCCCGGCATGTTTAAAAAACTGTTTTAAAAAACTGGCACACTGGATGAGACAGAGAAACTTTCATTCTATCTCATTTCTTCTCAGGCTACAAGCATATTTTTATCTCTCTCTTGTGTGAATGAAATGGGTATATGCAACACCTTTATTGCCTTACTTCACATGTTCCGTTCAAAATCTTACATCCAATCTTTTCAGATTTTATCGATTTTATTAGAAAATATTTTTTGTTTCCATTTTCAACTGAATTAATAAATGAGTTTTAAGCTTGCCTAGCCATAATTTACGTTATTTTAGTGTGATTCGAAAATTTAGAGCCCAAAAATAATGATTTGTTTTATCATTCAAGTCACGCATGACCAGTTTCGGAACGAATAGTTTTCAGCATAACCTAAAAATCATCATTCGTAATCGTAAACAAAACAACAATATCCCAATGTATTTTCTTTGCGATATCCAATTATTCGGTGAAGAAGCAGAAAACAATATAACGAAGACAATGTGTAAGACGCTGGCGCCAACAAACTTGGGATTCTGCGGGACTTCTATCAATGGATTGACACTTTATTGTTTGTGCGAGCTACCAAAGCATCATATTCATTTTCATGCGGAATCCTTGCAAGCAGGATAGTGGCTCCTCAAGGGTGTACAAGCATAACAACAGAAGTCAAAGTAAGTGCATCAATAAACTTAGTAATACTGGTAGAGTGATCGCAGAACTTAAGCTCTGTGAAGTTGACTTCAACGCACACATGTTTATGAGGTAAAAAACACTAAGGTGATGAACAGGGTGCGTAGCTAATCAATTCAATTTGTTTTATTCAATTATTTATTGCATAAAATAATATGATAAAATAATGGAATGTCACAATGTATTTTGCCCTATTTGGCTAACAAATACTTAATTTCCTGGCCACTACCAGTGGGTATCAAAAGCTAGTGGTTCCAAGGGAAGAGGATGGTCTTTTTACTCCTATTTGATTCAGAAAAAAATATTATCCGCCTTGTTTCAGATGTGACAGCGATTTGAAAATAATCAGAATATGCGAGGACAGCGAAATGGGAGGGACAGCTCATCATGGGCCATAACCTCAACAGCCTATAATGACCCACTGCTGGACTCAGGCCTCCTTCCGATAAGCATCTTACAGGCTTTATCTCAGCATGCGGGTTGGGGATCGCAGTTCGGTGGTAGATTTCTGCAAGAAGAGCTGCTTCCCGCCCCCCGGTGTTTGTCCCTTGGTCGCCTCCTACAACACCCACAGGAAGAGTTGGGGTGGTGCAAATTCTAGGTCGGAACCACACAGTCCAGAGAACAAAAATTAATGTGATAATTGTACAACAACCTCACAAACTTTACCGTATAGATTTATGTAAATTTTTTGCCATGTTACTATCGTGCACTGTTAGATTTTAATAAAGTTAAGATTTTGTAAATTTAGCATTATTACTGTAGTACCTGGTAAGCTCTTATCTATTTTGAAGAGCTAATCTCCCACAAAAAACTATTCTGAACATTATCTTTTACTGCTGAGTTCGAATATTTTATATTTAATCGATTTCGAATATTTTATATTACTTACCTATCAAAAAGTAATTTCCTCCATTCTCATAGACCTCTTTCATTTCTCTTTTGATGTTTGAGTTATTATAGATGTATTGGTCCACATAAGCCGGAGGCCTATGTGCCACTAGGACACGCTGAATTACCGGACTGATGTGCACATAATGAAACACTTAAATAATTGTAAAATCAGTAAATAAAGGCTTTATTATTATTTATATAATTATTATTATAGATGTACTGGTCATGGACCCGTCCTGGATATCTGGAAACCACACTGAGTATCCGGCAGTTAACATCAACAATCTACAATGAAAATGTATTGTTCATCGTGGATTAAAATTAAGAACATTATTTCATTGTAACGAAATAACATACCAACTGACAGTTTAGGGAGTATAATTATACCCTTTCTACTTTTATATTGTGCAGATTGGGGCTTTTCGGTGGAAACTATAGCCACATGTGTGCTGTCTATAGCCTCTAGCACATTATCTACCCCATATTTGGCAAGGAAACCATCAGAAATTTCCTTCCGTTGTTCCTCTGTGCCTGGAAACATAATCCACTTGGGCAGTAATCTGAAATCATAAGATGATCTGTAGACAGGCCTTTGGTACTAATAGATACCCATATAAAAAATATATATAAAATATCTATCTATATATGATATTATATAATGTATATCAGTTAACTAGTACCCTATCACAAGCTCTGCTTAGCTTGGGGCTAGATAATGTTGTGCGAATTGTTCAGCAATATTTATTTATTGTAAAAGGAATGTTATCTATCTTATCTGTAAATTACGGAATTTACAGAACCACTAATTCTATAAATAATATCACTAGATAATTTTACTATTATGAACCTAATCATCCTTGAGTTCTTTTTAGGGTTCCGTACCCAAAGGGTAAAAACGGGACCCTATTACTTAGGCTCCGCTGTCTTGTGTGTTTTTTGCCATTTTTCTAGATAATGGTACGGAACACTACGTGTGCGAGTTCGACTCGTACTTGACCGGTTTTATTTATGTTAGACACAAGTTAGTAAGTATTCGAATTACAGCATCAGCGAAATGCTTCAGCATTTTTGATATGGTTGACTGCGCTACACACAACCCCCCATTCTGGCCTGTTCCTCGCTGATAACTGCCATCAGCAATGAAACGAAGGCCAATTAGGACCTGTGAGGCATCATATTAAGGCAGATTTTAGTAAGTACCTACATACCTTGATATGTTTAGGAGTCTACACTCCTAAATACACACCCTTTACCTACCTAAAGTGGCAGTGATTTATTACCGAGTGGGACTTTAGAGACTACTAATATGTAAGAAAGTATTAGGGCAGGTAAATGTAGGTATTTTAGTATCTTTAGATAACTCACTTTAATATGAGGTCAATTTCGAGCTGCTCGGTAATGTACATTGCCATTGGTTTGTTTGCTCTAAAGAGAGAAACAAATTCAGCCTCTGGGAGCTCAAAAGGGTTGCTAGCGTCTCGCAGAGCTCTACGCTCCAACCGCCTTCGATTGCTTCTGGCCCCACGCCGCCGTCGCCACATTTCAATGAGGACGTAATCCATTTCTACTGTAAAACGAACAATAACAATTGGTAATCTTGAAGGATTTAGTACCTACCTAGCTACCCATGGATGTATGTGGGTAAAATAAGCCTTGAGGTGCCCTCGCACTGCAACGGAACTGCGCGACATGACGCGGCCAGATAATCTTTGCATGAAATCCTTTGAGACTGATCGCACTACGCGTCAGCGGAACTGTGCGAGTCACAAAAGTAACTGGCGATGAATAAGAAGGTACCTTAGGTACCTAACTTGTTCCCTATTGTTGATTTCACAAATAAGGTAATTTGTTCGTGAAATGTCTTACCTCAAGAATGCAAGACGAGAGAGAGAAATCTCAGTTCAAATTAAAATAAATGTCTCCTTAGTTGCAAAACTAGAAAAGTGCAACAAACAAATGAAATAGGTTTAGGTACTAACGCACTGTGCATGCAATTCTATGCAAAAGCAAAATGATAATTTTGAAACACAAGTAATCACGTGTTTATCTACATGCGGCCATATTTGTATGTGCGCTAGTTTTATCTGCCTCCACGTCGACCCTGATAAATTTTTGTACCAATTTCCAAGAATTTAAGCGCCCTAACGCGTTATACGGTAACTACACGCGGTACAGCGCTAACTAAGCACATTATCTGCATATTAGCACCTTTTTGACAGTAATCTAACATAAACAGTGTTATATTGGGGGTTCATTCAGATAATTCGCTGCATTTCCAATGAAATAAACGCCAAAAAAAAGAAGTTGATGTTGATATCGAACCGAAATAACAACGTAAACGTGCTAATAATAACCTTAACGTGGTAATTAAGGACTGCTTAGTTGCGATTAGCGCTACGTAATCAGCTTGCTGGTACATATATAGTGATCTGTGGCTCTAAGCTCAATACTCAATTTACTTGACACTGGCAGAAAAGAGTCCAACCCGACTCATATTGCCAATAAGGTGCCCATTCCACTCGTCCAATATCTTTGTACATTTGATCAAAGAATTTGGATGACTTCATCCAATTTACTAGTTGCACTCCAAATTACATCCAACACCGGTAATTGAATTTGAATACTAGTTTATGCCTGCGGCTTCGCATGCATTGTTTCTATGAAAACGTATAGGTACAGGTTAATTCTTTCCCATGAAAACTGAAAGTTTATGGTTTAAATTGTAGCCTGTGGTTTATTCCAGGTCAAGAGCTATGCAAATTTTCAGACCTATGTAGTGAGTACTTTTAGCGTGAAGCAGTAACAAACTTCATTCTATCCATTCAAGCTTTCGAATTTTTAATAATAGTGTTATTTTTTTTGAATACGGATACGGAGTGGTTCTTTCTTAGAGCAAACAGTAGAAAAACGTTCGCAACGCGATTCGTCATGGGAGCGAACGTCCTCAATAGAAAAAGTACCTACCTATTATCTTTACAAAGCGAATTGACTTTTACGAAAATTTAATAATGTTTCAAAATATTTTTTTCGATTTTGGTAGGATTCGAACCCACGCAAATAAATAGAATACAATACCATTTAAACAATAAACCCTGATTGTAAATCTATATAAATATAAATAGTGATTTGCATTCATGACATTTTTCTTTGATGGCGTTTTATTGAAGGACCTATTTGCTTCCTGGCCTATCTTGTAGTCGATTTCGTTTGTCGATTTCGTTTGACTGCATTTAGAACCAACCACTCCGTATTCTTTCATTTGAACTCAAGTACGCAAATAACAAAGGAATCTTGGACAAAGATATTGAATGAGTGGAATGGGTCCCTAACAAAGAATCTTATTCATCTCATCACTGTCCGTCAAGTCAAAAGTCAAGTGTCAAAACTCAAAACCAACGTGACTGATTGTAGGTAGTTTTTGTTACGAAAATTTGTTGAGAAAATAGAAAATAAAGTCGAATTGAACAGAACACGCAGAAAAGAAGAAAATTTCGTTTGGTGAATTTACTTTAATAGGTTCTACAAATCTGTGGGTGAATTATTATGACAAACATAAACTCTGTAGTTGTTTGTTGTTGCTATTTACAGATTACTTTTTTATGACGTTAATTGTTGTTCTTTGCAGTTCTTTGGTTGCTGTTCTTGTACCTATTGATTACTACAAAAGTTTCTTCAGCTTTGAAGTTGATGAAGAAAACAGAGTGAATTGTGTTTTATGAATAGAAAACCTTATGAATTTTACGATACCGTGCCACCGATAAAGTTAACAGAAGCACGGCGAATAAAACTACGAACCAAAGGATGGGGAATACTCACCGATTATTATCTGGATTCAGTTAAAATTAACAACAGAAATGGTGTTGCTTCTTCAGTGGCCACATTACGAGTTTTCGATAAATCTGGGCAGATAACCTGTGTTGTAAGAGGAGCTGCTAAAGTTGGATTATTGTTTACTTTAACAACAGAAGAATGGAAGGATATAGAAAAGTTGTGTTTTCCTGGACATCAGATTTTTTACCGTAACTTTAAAGATGGGATCAGTAAAAAATTCAATTATGAGCAAAAACTGTTTTATACATTTTGTGCAACCAACCAGAGCAATGAACCACTTGCCGCTACATTTATAAGATGTGTTAATACTAGAAACAGTTTCAAGAATGATGCATGTATCGAGATTGAGCATCTTCAAAAATGTGATGATCATCTGTTGGATTTGTACAAAAGCCACCTGAGAGAAATTGAACATAAAGCCACTGAATTATGACATTTCACTTTTCCAGTTACTACTTGCAAATATACCTTTTTTGTTACCAACTATGCCCATGATTTAATACTTATTTTATTCACTTCTGTGACCTAAACTATATTATTTAAGAGTAAATTAAGTTAAATTAAAATTTATTGTAACAAAATAACAATACACAGAAAACAGAACATAAAACCTACAGATTTTTATTCCCATTACTGATTTTTTCTTGTGAAGAATAATAGGTGAAGTTTTATTATTATTAATAGCAAGACTAGTGAGAGTCCCTCTGCAGTGCAAATGCCTTTTTGTAGCAACTTGAGAGCTTAACCTTTAAACATCTATTTTTTAATTTTCATTCATATTTGCTATAGTTACATAAAGATGCTTAGATATGCATAATGGATCCTGACTAGGATGCTATATAAGCTTAATAAACCCTAACAAATAGGCCTATGTTGTATTTACTACCACTGTCACCAGCTACTAAGATGTATTTAGATAGGTTACAGTAGGAACCTACGTAAGAAGACGTGGGTCGCGACCTACGTCTGGTTAGCAGGCCCCAGAGGTACCTTAAATCAGGAGTGGGCGTCGACATCGAGTAGGTATGGTTTTTGCCAGTAGAAGGCTATGACGAATTCACGATATTCAAATTTAGTTAGTGGGCTGATGCTGTATCACGTAAGCGAAGCCTAGCTGGCGGGCATAGGAGACCGGCAGTAGGCTTCGAGCCGGCGCGCAAGACAGACGTGTGTGCGCGTTTTAAAAAGCTTAGAGCTTCCGAGTGTAGCTGCAGCGATCGATTGGAGACTCACATCAGACATGGAGGTAGCAGATCAATGGAGACGGGAGTGGGCAGGGACTGCCGAATACGGGAAGGTAAGTTTTACAGTTATTACTTGTTTTATCTCTTTTTCATAACACAGACTATACTTAAGCTTACGAAACGAGCTTTAAGTTATTCATCGGATGACGTTTTTATGCATGGATCTACGATTTAATGTGGAAGCAAGCTTAACTGAAAAGTGTTTTATAAACATCGGGCACGTACTAAGTTTGGCTTAACTTAGTGGCATTTCAATCATGCGGTCATTGCCAAAAGGCTGAAGTGGTTATACCCTAATACGGAGTAAATACCCAGAGAGGCAAGGAGGTCGAGCTATTTTGTAAATTCATCCATTTTTAAACTAACTCTTGTGCATCTCTATTATAAGGTTTAATGTTGCCAGTGAAATTGCTTAAGCATAAACCCGTCTGAGCCAGTTTGGTATCTTTTTTTCATAAAGTTGGTTCTTATCTGGGAGAAACCGGGTGTGTGAAACTCGCAAATACTAACTGTAAGTCATCGCAAAACTAAGTAGGTAGACAGATAAGGACTTCTTTGTTTTGGCCAAAACTTTTGGGTTGGGAGACCCACCCACCGCTATGCAATGGTTTAATAACATACCTAGTTACAGTCAGACACGCACCAGTTACCTACTTATTATTAATACATATAATTTCTATTCAAGTATATTTTACTATTTACTATAATCGTAAGCCTCACAGGGTCTTGTGATCATAATGGTTTCGGCAGAATATCAGCGCCTAGGTAGGTACTTACTCCTGAGTGGAATGGTAAAGCATTTATGCTGAGCCGAGAACTTTTTGCTGCTGTCACACAGCACAGTCAGTCTTTTTGAAAAATATTTTGTGCAATTGTTTTTTTATCGATGTTGAACTGTTACTACTTTTCTTTTCAAACGATATTTTTATGTATGTTTTGCACTGCAGCAGCAAATAAATGAATGACTATGTTTAGTTTCTTAATTAAGTTCTGATCACAAAAGTATAAACAATTGGGTTTAACTTTTGTTAAGACTTTTAGGAGAGAGTAGGTACCTATTATTTTAAAAATCCGTACTTACCTACTTAACATACAGAACTTTCTTCAAAAAGATATCAGTGTTGCAATTCAGACAAGTGCATTTAAGCGCACCTAAGAACAAATTCAGTCTCCCACCTAGTATCTCATCCTATGGAAGTTTATTGAGCTATAAGGTAGGTAAGGTACCTAGTACCTACTTATGACATTAGAAGTGTTTATCTATGATATTTACCTGCCATATCGAACAACATAGAAAAGCCTGTAAAGCAGGATGAGGAAACGACTAGGTAGGTATTCGGCTCGCTTTTACTATACCTGATTATCCAATCCAATGGTGAAAGTGCACAACGCGAGGAAGCTGCTAAACAACCATTCATTGAACCATAATTTCCTTTTATTGTATTGAACATAAAAGTGTTTCCAACTGTGACTCTGACATAGTATGTACCTAATCTAACTATGTATATTGACGATCTCGAACTTTTAGTCTACACAAAAGACATCAACGCGCTCGGCTATTATTTTATGCAAAGCCACGAATCAATTTAAACCTATGTAGGTAGTAGTCACAGGCTGTTTTTTTTGTAATGGTTAATTCCGAAACTAATAATTAGGTAAACAAGTAGGTATTCCAAATTATTATAAATTTATTTCTGAATAGTTGACTTGGCTGGCTACATTATTCCTGAATGCTGAATGTTACCTACTAGATATTAATGGTCATGGTATTAATGGTTAATGGTCATTATGTGCTAAAGTTAGGTAAGTACCAAACCTACCTATCTACATGAGCGAAGCCGTAAGCACGGGCTAGTTATGTAGTTATACATTAGTTTACTTTTGCTTAAATATGCGATTTTTTAAGGAAAATAAGCAGTTGGTATTTATGAGCGAAACGTTGTTTATTCGGGTTCGTGAGCACACTGCCGGAAATCCTGAGCAAAGGCCGTGGCCCGCGAGGCTGCGCCAGCGCCATCCGCCGGCACCTTATTATTTGAGTAAGCAAACTCATCATTCATTACTGATGTCGTGTTGTACAAGCAATTTGTACCTACACAAAGGACTCTGATTTGAGCGACAAAATACCACTTATAAAGCTGTCATCACGAATCAGATAAGCCTTGAGTTTCTAAGGGAAAATGATGATCACTTTTGAATGCTGGTTTGAAGTTGCACACCGCACACTTAATAATCGGTACCTACCTATACTCTGGCCAAACTGAATTGAATTAAGTATTACAGGATAGTTTTGCATTGCACCCATAAAAACTACTAAAAATTACTTCCTGTTGTTTTCCGAATTTTCACTAAACATCTATTTGAGCTCTTTTATACAGTGCTGACAATTTATTTTTAAACTCTACGCCAAAACAAGTATTTAGAATTTTTGAGTCGCGAATTGTTTACAAACATTACTCCTGGCTTGAGTATAGGAAGGTTCTTTGTTTCAAGTTCAAAAGTTGCACAAAGTACAATTAACTAGAAGCGACACATGAGAATGTCCAGCGGTTCAGATGCAAATTACCTACCAAGAACCTGTTGACATTTCCATGTTTCCGTATGCACAATATTCATCGCATGATAATAGACGATCAAGACGGTATTTAGTCGGACCGGTTTCTCGGCCAAATCGAGATGATTCATATAAGAAACGATATCGAGGGTTTTCCTTAGGAGTTCTTGCGAATCACTCGAGTGACGCCCGCGCTAGTCACTGACCCCAGACTTTCCTCCAAGCGAGTAGCGTTACACGGAACAGACATTTTCCGTGATAACCGCATCCCATCGTTGTTCACACATTTTTAATTGGCACCAACAAGATGTGAACTGTTACGCACCTAGGAACAGCTGTGTACCCTAGCAGCTTCCATGTTTTTCTGCTAATGGCAGTTGTTAAGGAAATAAATTAATCTTGGGAACATTAACTTTTTACCTTTCATTTAGCTGAGCGAACGAATAGCTTTAGCCTTGCTTAGAAGGTAAAGTTTAATTTTATAATCTAACACGTATTACATTTTAATATTTCATGGTATTGAAAACTACATGGTCATTTAAATTATTAGTTGGATGGAAGCAATTAGGTAAATTAGGATGAAATCAACGATGCGTTATACCTACGTTAGTACTTTTATGAGAAATTTTAACTGGACTCCAAGTAAGATTAAACCTAGACCACCTAGTTACAGTTATCCGTTAGGTAGGTACTTAAACTGACATCAAACCTCACAACACAATCATAATAGTGAAAAGACAATATTTTCCCACGGAGAAAATTTATTGTGTGCTTTATGAAAGGCGAAACAGAATGGAACAGAATGTTATTCAACAACAAAAACATGATTTCTCTGAGCATCGCTTTCAATACTAATAAATAAACATCTTTTAATTGAATCTATTTGAGAGGTATTTTTTAAGATTCAGATAGTTTATTGTCACATTTGTCACACATCATACATAATAAAAAGAATACAAAATACTGTAACTTAAATTTAATGATGAGGCTATAACTCACTAAGACTAAGTAAAGTATATCTCTTATATCTCAGGTAAATACACAAAGGTAGGTACTTTTAGAATTGGAAAGTAATTTGTGTCTCTAGTTTGAGAGGTAACTGCGCAGTTTTTAAGTGTTGCTAGTTTTTAGGAAGTTGTTACCTAGTTACATACATTTCCGTAACACCAGAGCACACTAATCTACTTTATAACTGTTTCCTTCTGTGAATCCATGTGAACCTTTTGTCAACTCGACAATAATATTGTTGCTATTCTACAGTAGCACGAAAGCTCATTGTTCTGTCACACATGTCATAAAGCACAGTCTTGTGGGCTGCGCTTGCGACCTTACTTTTGGTTTTACTTTGTGTTCGATTATACCGGTGACGTCAGATTATCTTCAGACTGACTTAACTTGCCTTGATCCAATAATAAGGCAGTAAAAGGCTGGCAAGTTTTTAAACCAATGGGGAATTAGCATGTAAGCTTTTTTTACGAATAAATAAACGTTCATTGTAGTGTGGTTCGTTCGGACTATTATTTTCCATAAAAGGGAACTAATAATTGGTCATGATTACAAATAGTACGAACCAATTAGATATTTTTTTATGTTGCTGATGTCATAGATTGGTTTCCTAGTTCGCCTTATGGTTAGGCTTGTTTTTTGTTCAAAGAACGCGATGTCAATCAACCGATTTGCAGTTGCCGTGCTGTTCAAATATCTATCATCTTTCGATGGGCTTTAGGCTGTAAATTCTATACAAAAGCCCTTGCTGAATTGATTACGAGCTAGCCAAGAAACCACGATCAAGAGATTAGCCATTTTAAATTATAACGTCTATTTTAACAAGTTAGGCGTGCGCTAAAGTACCTAGGTCTTAATAATTTCATGGTCTTGTTGTTAAGAGTTCAATTTAGTTCTGTAAGTGCCATGTAAAGTTCCTTTTAAGAAGTTCCGTTATGTCTAAAGTGAACATTCCCATATTGAAATGATTTGTTGATCGATGCGCCAGATTCGCCTTTACAATACACCTACACGAGACTGCAAAAGTGAGTTCATTGAAAAGATCGCAATCGCAAGGCTTCGCCATTTCGTTTCGCCCCCGCTTTTGAGATTCCGTCTCATTAATCATGAGGTCTATTCTATTCTATTTGAGTATCAATATTTACGTACAAACTACTTAGGTACTTGTTTATTAGCGAAACGTTATTTTCAAGTCAATTAGGTTCTCTTGACTAGAAAAACCGTTAAACCGATAAAAGTGTTAGGTTAGTTATGTGTTAGTAAAGCAGTACCAACTAACGATTAACTTACTAATTTGTGCCTGCGTCTTCGCACGCGGCTGTTCCTCTGGAAACGTTTAAAGGTTATTTGTTTTCAATGGGAACCGATTTATGGGATAAAAAGTATGTTTGATTCCAGATTAAGAGCTACACCTATGAAAAAATTCAGCTCAATCTATTCAGCAGTTTCGGCGAAAGCAAAAAACATCTTAATCCATCCTTCCATCAAAATTTTCGCATTTAGTATATTACTGTGATTCATTGAACTTATATAAAATAATACAAGACAAAAACACTGTGTTATATGGATACTAAATATTCAGATAGGCAACAGGCATCGCAACACTAAAGTTGATCAACAACAATAGATTATGTCAGCTTGCCGCGAGGTCCGACCGGCAGCATAGCTTGCATTTTAACCACATTTCGACAACCTGGCCACGAGACAGTTATAACAGTTGAGGTCACATTATGCATATTTCATACTCTATTTACTCAGTAGAATGCTTAGTGGGAAGTTTACTGTTCAAGATTTAAGACAAACATTTATGATCTACTTAGGTACTCTTCGCGCTTTGCGGTGACATTACAAATTACACAATTAAACCGCTACTCTATTTGCGATGTTGAAATTATGCGACGATTTTTTAACTAAACATAACATGAAATTAGTCACCAAGTCGTTAAATGTCGCTTCGGGGACACAGCGGCACTACAAACTCGCCGTTTTCTTAAATTGGCTTCTATTTATTGTTGTCAATAATTTATTGGTATCTATAAATCGATCTTATTGATTGGAATCAGCTATCATGTGATCAAAATAAATTGAGAACAGTCATGGCATTGAACGCCCACTAATGTGATTGGTTATTTTATAAATTAGTCGAAAGCTACCTTGAGATCTAGTCCGATTCATTTCGGTGGAAAACTTTCATTCCTAGTAAAGCAGCCTCGGGCTAAATTTCTGAATGGATGATGGATGACACGTCGTGGCGTGGATATGTCCACGAAACATAGTGAAATCTGTCATACATACTAATAGTACGTTTCTTTAACAAGGCATGTTAGACGTAGGTATTGTATTAAGGCGGTACCCCGACGCACACTAGCGCCGCCGCCTATGTTATTTTATTATTACGAAAAGAAAATTAAATACTTAATAGATAAAAAAACATTGGTCAGTTTGTGATACTTATCACTGTAACAGTTTTATGTTTTCTAGTATAAGCAGAGGTGCGAAGTTGCTCTTGTGGCCACCAATTTCTGTTTAAAACTATTACAATGTAATAAAAAAAGCGTATGATATGTATCACAAACAAACTGCCCAACGGAATCTACACTAATATTTTAAACAGGTAACGTGTGAGTTTGTGAGGTTGCAGGGGGTAATCACTGTATCTAGTGAACCGATTTTGAAAATTCTTTTACTAATATAAAAATATTTATGAGTACCTAGTTATTTGTAGGTGTCATAGGCTATATTTCAACCCGAAAAATGGGATAAATGAAAAGCGCGGGCTAAGCCGCGGGTAGCAGCTAGTCATAAAATAAAATAGCTGGCGGCGCTAGTGTGAGTCGGGGTACCGCCATAACAGCTAATCGATTTATCTGATGGCGAGAACATGGCATTATAAATAGTTATTAATGTAAGATAACAGAGATTTGACCATGACCGAGCTCGAGCAAGGTTGATAACTCGTTGATAATGAACTTTCATAAAAACAGTAGACAACCAAATAATGTTGTGAAACGTAACGGTTTTAATGAATCACGTTCCGCTACCGTCATCGTGCGGGCTTTGTGGGAAATCAGAAGTTCTTGAACTCTGATTCAACAATTTTAATCATATTCAGCAAAAACCCAACCCTTCTTGCGTACCTTGTCGGTTAAAAATATTCGTACCTACATTTATCTGTCCGTCGTTTATAAAGCTAGAGCGATGATTGCTAGCTATGCATCAAAGTTAATAACAAAACGGGTTTTGAAATGAAGTTCGTGTATCGCCAATTCGCGACGGATATTTTAGACCCTCGCATGAACGGAGGAAGTCGAAGCGTAGGTATCTTTTTTTTGGGAATGTTCAGCGTCAAAGTCATATGTGTTTTTATCGCAAACTGTGATAAATACCCCTAATCGCCATAAAAATAAGGCCTCTCACGTTAAATTGATCGTAAATATTATTTTCTGTTATTTACAGGTGGTCGAAGGAGGGGTGACGCGACGGATAGCGCGGGCGATGGAGGTCCTCCACGCTAGCGGCCCGGGAGCTCGGATGAAGGTGATGCGAGCGGCGTACCACACCACCGCTGGACCGGGGGTACCAGCTTCGTCGTACATGGTCCATGCAACGAGACGGGTAAGAGCCTATTTCATCCGTACTCAAGTAGCCAAGTCGAGCCGACATACATAGTCAGTATCAAAAAATGAGTTTAAAACCAGTAGTTTTTGTATAGGAGTATTTAGTGTAGGTAGGCTAGTATATTTTTACACAAGGGACCAAACCACCCCATTACAGACGAGGTTGTTTATACTCCCGAGCGTAGCGAGCGAGGATGACACACTTATTGAGAAGTGAAAAATATTTTTTCATTTCAGGTATATTCTTCAGGCTTCAACTCCGGCTTTCTAGAGCCACCGACACTGCCATCGGAGCCCCAAGAAATATCCTCAACACCACTAGCCCTGTTACAAGACCCACACCCCGAGATAGAGGACTACAAAGTAACCGAACCAGACGATTTAGAGATTTCAGAACCTTCAAAATGGAGAAGTTCTACAGGGGGGTCGATTCGAATGCCCAGCGAAGAATCCTCTTCGACAGACAACGCAAGCATTATCGATGTTTCGAGAAGTCACAAGAGCGCATTCAGAAAATATTCCTGCGATTCTGAAAACAGTGACATTCTTAGCGGGAGAGCCAGTCGATTATCACCACTTTTAGATGCCCCTGCACTGAGCACACTCAAATTTAAATCTCTTCTAAACGGCAATAATGATTGGAACAACAGACGAAAAAGTTACAGCTTTGAAGACACGTCACCTCTTTCAGAAACAATACTACATAGCAATGATACTTTAGCAATGGAATCTTCGACGGACAGCGGCATTTGCAAATCAACAGAGCTTGTAAACGACAACACCGATGAAAATCTTCCTATAAGGTATTTCGGATCAAAAGAAAGAAGTGATTATTCGCGAGATAATACATTTGAAAATTGGCTTTCCAAAAACAAACAAAACAACCACTACAGAGGAACAAAATTCAAGACCTACCGTGACCATGAACATTTAAATGACGATCCGAAAGAAAACAACATCACAATGCAACCGACAGGAAAGGTCACAATTACACTACCGGTAACCCT
This sequence comes from Eupithecia exiguata, assembly GCA_947086465.1. NCBI lineage: Eukaryota > Metazoa > Arthropoda > Insecta > Lepidoptera > Geometridae > Eupithecia > Eupithecia exiguata. The sequence goes on along the minus strand of OX352230.1, from coordinate 6,779,655 downwards.
TGAAACTGAACAAGAATACGAAACGAGAAAAACCTACGAAGAACATCAACGTAAAATAAAAAAAGTTGAATTCTGTAAAACGGAACTACATTTTGCAGCTGAAACTGGAAGGGTAAACATCATCGCAACTGATGAAAAACCACCTCCATCAACCGATTTCAGAAAGAGAAGAAGTGCTTTTGTTCCAATGCGCGATATTACCGAGAAACCGATTACTCTTTTCGGAGAAAAGACGAATGAATACTTGGACGAAAGTAATTGTTCGAGCTTTACGGTGAGTGAGTTTAACGAAATCGATGAGAATACAGCAGCTACAAAAAGTATTCTCAAAAATAAGATACCGAAGCCCAAACCATATCTCTTGGGAGAGAACATGGCATTTGGGGTCGACGATGAACCCATAATTGATGATGGCGATGAAAATATAAATGTGCCGACAGCCGTGTCGCTGATTAACAAACAACTACAAGCAGAGAGGCAAAATGAAGACGAAATATCAAGCAGCTTTTCCCGTCAACATACTGTCGCGATGAAAACAAATGCATTCCGGACAATAAACAAAGGTAACCATAAAATTTTCGACACCAAATTTATGCACTAATAATGGAATCATAGCCATCGTTTATAAAATAGCTAAGCAAACCCTCAACTTCTTATTTTTCAGGTCCAACAGAAAATGCACAACTGAGAAAGCAGTATGAAATTGAAAGTGGAAAATCACAAAAAGTCGTCAGAATTCACGAAGAAAGAAATAAGTTCAGTGAAGCAAAGAGAACCCCAGCTATAACAAGATCCCCAACGCCGGCAAATCTTAAAACAAGAGATCTTAGAGATAGTGATCTTACATACTTCGGTGTTAATTATGCACCAAGCAATAATGACAAGCCTAAACAAGTACTGACCAAACCTCGAGAGGACAGCCAAGAAACAGAACTTCAAGAATTGTTTCAATCAGTAAAATTGATACAACAAGTTTCAAGCAGCGTATGTAACAGCGAATCTGAAGACGTACCGGAGTATCAAAATCTTCCGAACAAATCAAACTTCGTACCCAAACCTACCCCGCGAATACGGACTAAGTTTGGCGATAAACCGAATTATATAGATGAAATCGTTCTGAATCCTATCGTCGAACATGACACAAGTTCACGTGAGAATACTTATCGGAGATCCAAGTCTAAAAAGCAAGATGAACTAAGCCCTATGAAGAATCGTAGTCGGTCTGAACCACGCAAATCGTACATGTCTAGTTCTGCTGAAAGAACCCAGCAACATTTCGATCAATCAAGGTAAGGTCACAAAAGTAAATGATAACAATATCTTTTAACGTTAATTACAAATAATCACAAACTTAACCGTAACAACAATAAACTAACACCGCGGCTCAAATTATATAGACATCAAATATCAATTTATATTTTACAGAAAAACGAGGGACCCATCAACTGTAAATGAAAACCCAAAACCTGCAAAAGCACCAACTTACAGGGCAAGAGCCATATCAGACGACGACAATCCTATTTACGTTAATCTCAAAATAGAACAACAGGATACCTTAAGAAAACCAAAAGTAAAACCTCGTAATAATATCGGACAAAAAGTTCCTAAAAATAATGATTCCAGTAATGCAAATGCTCATCGCAAATTGGAAACTGTAAAGTCTAACAACAGCCAAAATACAGAATGTAAAACCTCACCGAAAAGACGTCCTGTCAACCAGGAGAGGAATACTGCATCAATAGAAAAGAAGAATTTAAACCGAGATATTGTAAAGAAACAACCAGAAAAAGTTGAAATATCTCATTACTCAAAGCAGAAATCACAGTCAAAAACCTCAAATGAACATTCTTATGACTCCGCCACTAATAAATCATCAGAAAGCAATAATTCTCACAAGAAAGTGCATTCTAACTCAGAAAAGAAAGAACATAGAAGCAGATCCTCACACAGACAAACGAAAGTATTGCCTGATGAAGTGACGTCAGAACTTGTCACTACTCTTCATAACACTAAAGATTCTGCCAATAAAAGCTCCAGAAATGATGTAAAAGCTAAGCGACACACATCAAAAGACAAGACCAGCAATAGAAATGATATTACAATAATACCCAAAGTTGATACGAACTCCAGTAAAGCGAGTTACAATAAAGACCCTGTAAGGCACAGCAGTAGTCGACGTGAATACGTCATAAACTACGACGACAAAAACGGAACGGTTTCCTCAGTACGCAAGGTCAGATCTGGGTCAGCTTCACCAAGAAGAAAGAAGACTACAAAAGAAGTAGCGACACAGAAATTTAATGAGAATCTGAAAAATAAGTCATCAGACAAAGCCGCTCTGCGTAAGTAGTGTGCATGCTCTAATACAATTCTAACAAAACCCAACAATCACATATATATAAATGAAAATCTTTCAGTGCAGATTAAAGATCATCAATGGATTTCGAACACTGTGAATGAAAATAGAAAACGGAAGAGAGCAATGAAATCTTGCCAAGTGTTATGATTACTAGTCTCAAAGACTTTGACTGGGCTTGGATAGTTCTCAGTGCAATGAAGCATATAAAAACATAATGATGATCTCACAATATCTACAATCTAATTATAAGAACTATTAATAAATAAATAACAGATTAATTTAACCTTTGTTTTATTTCATTACCTTATACTGTAACAAGCGGGTCTCTGTCTAGATTACTTACAATAACATCAACTTGATTTTCCAGTCTCTTTTGTAGTTCAGACTTGAACATTTTTAAAAAGCCTCTTTCAGAGTCAGAGTGGTTCGTAAGAATAACCGTTATTCCTTTTTGGGCCGCGTCTAGGATATCGTGGTGAAGCATTTCACCTGTAAACAATATGATTCTAGTAAATAAGACTTTCCGTGTTAAAACAAAGTCGAGTTTCAACAAATAAATCTTGCTTACCAGTCAAATAGAGATCCGCCTTAACTCCCTTCAAGACCGAAGCTCCTGAGCCAGCACAAAGTGCAACAGAGTCTACTTTGCTATGCAAAGACCGTTCGCTGCCCAAAGCCAGCCTAACATGTTGCAATCCTGTCAGCTTCTTCACTCGGTCCACGGCATCAGCAATAGTAAGGAATGCGGAGATCTCAGTTGGATTTGGCTTAATTCCGGTCAAGATTCTGAAAGTTATAGCTATGATAAGATTTTTTTATTTGGTTCACAAACGATCACTTATAATATACAATGCTAAACAAGAATCAAAATAAATGGCATTAAATATAATTTGAGGGCCGTCTTTTCAATCCTCAGTTAAGTCAATAGCTATCTAGCGTGTAAAATTATGTCTGTTTAACAGGCGAATAAATATTTTACAACTTATCAATCGACTTTTATGAAGAGAATCAGTGGTTTGTGCTAGCCAACTTCACACCATCTGTGTGCAAGCGAGGTGCACAGATACAGTACTCAACGTGTTAGACTAAACTAAACCAATCACCGGTTGGAGTGGAGTTTACAATCACCACATAGAATACCAAAGGTGAAGATTCCGTGATGGTACCACTAGTTTAATAAGCTTTGAGAAAACAGATAATTGCAGCGATTGCTTGGGATCCTGTTATGTTGAAGATACAGTTTGCCATTTACCTGCCTGCTCCAAAGTCAGGGTTTTCTCCCGGCGTGATGGGTCTCGCTTTCTCACAGGGAAAGGTGGACGCTAGCCAGTCGTTGACACCACCTTGCACGCAATCCCAGCTCGTGTGGGGAGAATACAGGGAAATACGGTTCTCCAATAGGAATGCAACAATGCGCTCCTTCCAAGCACTGAAAAATTTAGGTAATTATCTGTAAACTCGTGTTGGATCTACGACTTAGAAAGTAAAAGTCGCCGGCAGTTGCTGGTTGCGTTAAGCTATGGGGTGAGAAATCGCCGCCGTAAGCAAAGGAACGCCTACACCTCGATTCTCCAGAACTACAGCCAACAGTAGGATACCATTGACTGTGTAGGATGATGACTTCTAAACCCCCTCGCGCACTAGGCCATATTGCGGCACCAAGATTTCAAGAACTTAATTTCTTTAGGCTTACAAAATAAGCACTTAGACAAGTCCAATTTTATATGTAGGTATACTATAAATTCTCTTCCTATTCAGTCTTCCTTAAATCCAAGATTTAAACAACTAAATAATAATAATCTCACTAATATTATAAACGTGAAAGTTTAGATGGATGGATGGATGTTTGTTCCTTTATCACGCCAGAACGGCTGAACGGATCTGAATGAAATTTGGCACAGAGATAGATTATAGTCTGGAATAGGACATAGGCTACTTTTTATCCCGGAATTCCCACCGGAACGGGAACTACGCGGGTGAAACCGCGAGGCGCTGCTAGTACTTAATAAGTTAATAATAATAATAGTGCGAGTCGAACGCGCGCTCCGAGGGTTCCGTATAATTAAAGACCTTGTTTCTTGCCAAATATCATGATTTTAGGCCAACGACAAGTGAATTGCAGCTGGACAAGATCGTTTTTACCATAACCACGGAATATACTGGCTGCTATGATTGGCTGATCAAATATTTTCGGCCGCCGCCCGCAGTGCCTAGAGTGCGAGGGAACGAAGGCGCTAAGATTTTGCCATTTGTGGTGAAGTTTCATATTAATAGATGGCTTACATTTACAGCTAACTATCGAGCAGGCTCACCTTTTCACAATCGATTTCATTGGAGCAAAAATAGGAGGGTGGTATGAAATAATCATTTCACAGTTGTTGTTGTTCGCTTCTATAGCCACATCTTCCGTCAGGTCGTTTGTTAGTAAAATATTTGTTATTTTCCTGAAAGAAAAATAAAGAGTTTTGACTAATTATAATATCCTAATGCAAGAGCCCCTTAAATACATTATAAAAGTGAAAAATTGTGCCGTTGTTGTAAAGATTCGCAGGCCGAAGACAACGCCAAATCTACTGTAAAAATCTGAATCAGGAAAAACATCAACAGGCTACTTTTTATTCCAAAAAAACGCGTACCGCGTGCAGAAGCTGGTATTGCAGACTTTAACATCAATTAAATTTAGAGTATCTTTTGACAATTATTGCATACCTATTCATATAAATAATTAATGATAATTAGGGAATAGTGGTGATAATATAACTATCAAACTCGTATATCCCAATCACTGCCTAGCCTCAGTGGTGCGTGCGACCCACAGTTGGGATGCAGCGCACCCGGCCGCTGCTCCTTCGAGCATAGATGTGCGTCATGGACGCTGAAAGGATTTATTTAGGTACCTAATGATAATATTACAAAACAATATGCAAACCTTGGGGTGTAAGGCTCTACTAAGAGACCAGTGTTATCCCAGCTCTCAGCAAGTGCTTTAGGCGCAAAGTTTTCAAGTGCCGCAACTACTTTAGCCAATTCAACACCTTTCACTCCAGAAGCCATTTTCAAAGTAGTTGCTGAATAAAATCTTGCAAAACTTGCTTTGTTTCTATTAATAAGTCTGCCCAGTTGAAAAATCATTAGATGAGAACTGCAACAGATAGAAAAATATCCTTAAGTGAATCATTGTAAGTAGGAGTTATGTAAAATAAGTAAATAAAAATCATTCTTACCTATGTTAACATTTTTATATTATGAACTTGAGTTAACTTAAAACATGTCTTATAGAATTTAGTAAAAACAGATTCAGACTGAACATAATGCCATATATTCAAATATTACTTAAAACTAACCCACTATTAACAAGAAGCACCTATAAAATATTCAATTTTATTAATAAACATGTTGATCATTACATTACATATAAATATTACACATTTTTGTTCACAATTCATTTACTCAGCAAACTTCCATACTCTAATCTCTCCATCATCACTACATGAAAGCAACTCCTGGTTTCCATTTGGATTCCATGTCACACAGTTAACATCCTGTGTATGAGCATTCAACTTGGTACAAATAAGATCAAATGTTGGTGCATTTGGATCAGAGTCCTCAGCTTCTTTGAATATCCTTATTATGTCATCTCCACATGCTGTAGCGATCAGCCCAGTCTTGTGGCACCATGATATGTCATATATGCACCGAGTATGGTATCCGGATAATGTACAAACACATTTCCACACTGATTCATTATCTGTTATTATTACACCTTCCTGGTTGTTAGGTTTGTATTCCTTCCAAATCTTCACAGTTTGGTCATCACTGGTTGTAGCCAGTCTTTCGCCAGTTTTATCAAAAGCTAGACTCCATACAGTTGACTCATGGGATTGTAGAGTGGCAACACAGGTCCAGTCATTGTCAGCTGGATCTTCTTTGTACATTTTAACAGTGTTGTCATAGGATGCTGATGCCAGTATGTCTAGTGAAGGATGCCAAGCAACCTACAAACAGAATAATTTCATCATTATGCTGCCATGTTCTCCTATAAATAGTTGTAATATTATTAACATACTTTCTTGACATCTTGGTTGTGGGCGTTAAGTACAGCTTCACATTCATATTCATCATCTCCAGCCACTTCCCACACCCAGACTGACTTATCTCTGCCACAAGTAGCTAGCAGCTGTCCAGAGGGTGACCATGCAACACTTTTAACTTCATTCTCATGTCCTTCAAGTGTTGCATTGCATTCAAATTGACCTATCAAAAGTTATAGCAATGAATGACTTGTTCATAATAATTGTTCTAATGTGTTTAAGTTATTCAAGAGTTTTGAAAATACACACCACTTTTCTTATCCCAAATAGCTGTTGTAGCGTCAAAGCTGGCCGAAGCTAAAAAATTGCCACACGGAGACCAGGATACTGATCTAATGGTGCGCTGATGACCATCAACTAGTACTGTCTTTATCACCCAGTCTTGACCTTCTTTGTTCCATAGCTTGATTGTTTTATCTTCTCCACATGATGCAAACACCGTTCCCATCGGATGCCAGGCGACATTCCACACTATACCCTTATGCCCAGTTAGTGCTTGAGACAGTTCCAATCTTGACATTGTTTATTCCTGTGATGGCAATTTGCTAGAGATTTAAACGTGAAGACAGGCTCGCACAGTTAGAAGCAGAACTTTATCAAAAAATAAGTAATCCAAAAAAATCAAGATAACTTGAATGAACTTCATGTTAACTTGCTAATTGATTTTAGTTGGTAACAGTTTGTTACGTTAAATAAACAGGTTAAGTATTGGTATTAAATAATAAAAACCAACCTGTGAAGGGAACTTGATGAATAGGTAGGTAGGTCAACAGTTATTGATTTAAAGATTTCTGTCTGTCTCGCTATTGAATATGTACAGCAACAACAAATATTTTTTAACCAAATTTTTCCAGTTTTCATAAATAATAGATAGACCGAATTTAAATTTTGTTTTGTATGTCATTGTCAATGTCAACTATAAAAATGACATCTCAAAACTCTTGGACGAACAAAATCAACCGTTTGTCGCCTTGGTCATTACATTAGCTTAAGGGTGTTAGGTACCCATTCCACTCATCCAATATCTTTGTCCAATGTACATTTGATCAAGGAACTTGGATGAGTTTATCCAATTTACTAGCAACGCCGATATTTGATGAACGATTTGGATACTAGTTTCTGCCCGCGGCTTCGTATGCGTTGTTTCTGTGAAAACGTACACAGGGTAGTTCTTTCCCATGGAAATTGAAATTTTGTGGGTTATATTGTAGCCTATGGTTTATTTCAGGTCAAGAACTACGCCTATGGAAATTTTCAGCCTGATCTGGTGCGAAGTTTTGCCGTGAAGAAGTAATTATCTTTGTCCAAGGTCTTTGTCCAATATTTGATCAAATTTCTAGGACAGATGCCCATTCCACTCAACCAATAGGTGTCTTTGTCCAAGATTCCTAAGTAACTTGCGTAGTTGATTTCAAATGAAATTACATCACATCACACTAATATTAAAACAGCGAAAGTTTGGTTGGATAGAAGGAAGTTTGTTACTTCTTCACGCCAAAACTTTTCACCTCCTCGGACTGAAAATTTGCATAGGTTTAGCTCTTGACTTGAAATAAACCATAGGCTACAATTTACCATAAAATATCAGTTTCGATGGGAAAGAATTAACCTGTATAGGTATACGTTTTCAAAGAAACCAACCGCGCGTAGCCGCGGGCAGACACTAGTATCCAAATCTTTGATCAAATGTACACTGGACAAAGATATTAGATGAGTGAAATGGGCACCTTACATACACAATTTTGTACGACCCTTAATGTCCACCCCAATAATCAAAGCCTTGACACGGTATAACGAGGTGATCAATATCGGGGTATACATTGGTCTCCCTTTTATTTTAATTTCTCTGATCAGATAAAAAAATCAGAAGGAAATAAATTTGAATATTTTTTCGAGCTGGACACGTATTTTTGAGCTCCATATATTGCCCCTGCGGCATGGGTGTGTGTAGCCCTTAGAGTTAAATTCTCAATCTACGGTGTAGCCCTTGTGTAGCCGCTTTTGGTCTCACAGCTATTTTCACGGACTTGAACGCCCATTTCTATTCGTCAATGTCAACTGATGTCAACAAGATGTCAACAAATAAACAATTTATTTGAGGATTTTGAGGTTATGTTTTCTTCTGCTCTGTTCAGCTCTACGTCTCGTCGAGCAAAATTTTCTTCAAGTTTCAAAGGTTTCTTATTGTAGTCTCTTTCGGTTTCTCCTGATTGATTTTTACTAGTCTGCCCTTTAAATGCCCTTGGTACAAATCACTTCAAATCGTCTTCTTGTCGAAAATCATTGATTTTTACAGCACCTACAGGGCAAAGATATGGATAATTTGGACGATTACATGTTTGTTCCACCACATCTCAATGCGGAAGCTTACAGAAATGATACTACTGGCAATAGCATAGTATCCTATCTTGACTACATCAAGATTCATTCAGGTAAGTACAGATTCCTTTAGGTAAATACAACTCTTAACACTAGATAACCTCCTAAGCACTTTTGTCACTGACTACAGACACTTGAGATCAAAAAGTAATGTGGTATTGAATGCTTTCACAGATGGTACAGCACTTGTCGGTAGTTCAGAAATAACTGGACGGTATTGGGATGGTGGTGCAAGCGTTTTCAATAATGTAGCTGATGGCAAAGTTATTGATGCATATGAAAAGCGCTGTATCAATCTTAATAGTGGGACTGCTGATGGCTGCTTTATCAAAGATTCTAATAAGGTACCAAAGATCTAATTTCAATTTTAGTGCCAATAATTTGTTGAAATCGAACCAGTAGTTTCAGCGCTACGTGGGAACAAAGAAATTGGCTACATACATACAAACATATGGTGCTAACCTCATAACCCTCCCCTGTTGGTAGTCGGGTAAAAAGAAGAAGTATGACTTAATGTTTTTCTCATCTTCCTACAAACAAAGGCCTCTCTATCCATTCCACTTCACATCTCTTAGCATCTGATTTAAATAAGAAAGACACCCGGTTTTCCTCAAATAAAATGCTCCGATTACTCCCTAATTATGAACTTAAACTTCCAGGTATTAATTGTTGAAGACAGTGGTGCTGTGAGCATTTGGACCAAGCCTATGTGTAAGTCATGGCAAGACTGGATAGAGGACAAGTCTGTAGCAGAGCATGATGATGGAGCACTGGCAGTTGACTGCCTCAGTGAGGGACAGGAGTATGTCACTGTTGGAGCTGATGGAAATGCTAAGGTTTGTTGGTTATATGTTGATATCATTTTAACTAGTATCTGTGACTGTTACTGTTTTTCAATTAAAACATTATAAAAATGTCTTAAAAAAAATGAATTTTAATAAATTGATAAAATAAATTTAACTCCACTTATCTCTTTTTCCTCATTCACATAACTTGTAAGGTTTTGGGTATAGAGGGGGCGGCGGCGGCGGATACCTGATCAAAGTTATTTCTATTTTTCAGATTTGGGATATAGAAGAACTGATATGTATGAGAACCTACAAGGCCCACGTTAGACCCATTCATGCAGTTGCATCGAGACCCTTGTCGACCAGCATGTTCGCAACGGGTTCATATGACACACATGTCATGCTGTGGGACACATGCCTCAATACAGCAGCAGCAAGTAAGACTATCTATAACTAATTTGCACAGCGAGCCATGCAATAAGAAGTTGGAGTTGAACTAGTTTATGCCTTTGGCTTCACTCAAGTGATACCTTGATAAAATATAATCTAGCTAAACAATCTATCAATTATTGAATTTATAATGTGTTTTATAAAACACCTAACTTTACGAATTCTTAGGCCCGTATTATGAAAGCTTGCTCTGTCTTCACTCTATGATTGAGTAACGATTTTCTTTGGCAAAAGCGAGTTTTTTTGAGTAGGTATTTGGAAGATTTCTTAGGCCTAAAATATATCTTCTTGTAGCAACTCCCAAACTGCCTTGCGGAGCACCTTCCATAAAATGGACCCTGGTGATAAATAGCGGTGGGATTGTGTTTCCACTCGCTGAAATAATTCCTCCGAATGTGACAAGCTCACCACTTTCTGCCGAAACAAGTTGACCAATTTGTTTTTGAGTTTTCCCAGCCAAAACTTTGCGCGTACTCAGCATTGCAGAGATCCCGGACTCATCAAAATTAAAAATTCGATTATTTTTCGATCCTGTTTATGAATATAAAACCTTGCTCATTCTTCGATCTATGCTTCAGTGACGTAATTAGTTTTAATAGATAACTTGCTTGTTCACAGCTCTAGGAAAGAATGACTGTGCTGTGCGAGCACTACAATGGATAAATGAGTTTACAATCCTGTATGGAGATGATGCGGGAGTTCTTGGCTTATATGACGTTAGAAATGCTCAACAACAAAAGCAAACAATGATAAAATTAGCTGAATTCCCTGCCGGCATCCATAAACTTGCAGTTAATGCCAAGTAAGTTACTTAAGTTTTTTAAGAACAATTTTGTAGCATTTTCTAGCCAATTATAGCCAAATGAGTTGGCATTATAATGGTAGGCAAAGGCCTCCCTTTTTTCCATGAAATATATGACCATGACGGTCGCGGCGTACTATCAGGCGTGTGAATCGAACCCTTCAGCTTAGCCCGTGGATGTCGGAAGAGCCGACTAAAGGAAACTACCAGAGGAAGGGCAACAGTTTCCGTTTGTGTATTTAACACCCACACTGCAGTCACCAATTAAGTATCAAGGCCCGTAGCACACCTCCGCCGCGAAATCATAGCAGCGGTACTGCAAAGCGAGTTCCGCTGCGCAACATTACTACATTTTGTTTGCTTCTTGGTCAAGTCTTATGCTGTAATGTGAAAGTACAAGAATTAAATATATAAGAATTTGTCGCCGTTCGAGTAGCGGAATATAAATTGTCGACTGCCACCATGCTAAACCGACACGGTATTGCAGTGAAATGGCGGACCGAGCGCGGATATGTAGCTGGTGTCCGAGCAACCGGCGGAGTCACCCGGGAATGAGATAGAATCATGGCCAAATCTATGCGTTAGAAGAGGCAGTTTCGCTTCTGTTTCGCTTGTCGTACAACGGACAAGTTATGGCAAAACTACTGCGGTTCCGCTGCTATGACGTCGCGGCCGATGTGCTACGTGCCTTATGGCAAAATCCTCCTTGTGTAGGCACGCATGTTCAGTAGTACACTATTTGTGCTAACAAATAATAAAAAATAAATATGAAGAATTTATTTAATCTATTTTAACTTTGTTTACAGAGGCAACAAGGTAGCAGTGTGCTGTGATAATAGTATAGTATCCGTATGCGAAATCAAAGGATCAACTTGCCAAGAAACATATCACGATAGACACCGGCACGCCCACTTTGTACGAGGAATTGCATGGGACCCGGATAATCCAGATGTACTACACTCTGTTGGGTGGGACAGCGTTATACAATCTCACACCATTTTGTAGATCTGGTAACTTACGAAAACATTCTCTTCTAAGTTTATCTTGACCAACTGTGGGACTTTAATATAAGGTACACTTTACGATAAACAAAAAAAAGGTTTGTCTGATATTTGCCCGTCAGAGGGACTTAGATAATCATAGTATTTTTTTATTATCTGTAAGTAAGTGACAAATTTAACAAAATAAACAAAAATAAAAAGAACTGCATTTGTATGATTCGGTAACATGTTGTTTATTTATGAAATTCATACTTTTATTTCAGTTTTCAAATAGGGTATTACACTCATATTTAAATAGTGTCTCAATAAGGTTCTACTATAGTGTTTAATACCACAAAAAAAACAATCGTCAAGTGCCATAAAAAAACATTTAAAATGTACATTTTCAAGTTGCGCGTAACTTGGCGAAAAACGCTGGACTCTGTGAATGCCATATTGCTCTACGCTCATGACGTCAGTTGGATGCGAGACCTGAACAAATGACAGTTGATACTTTTTAGTTTGCCTACACACACACACACACATCCTACACAGCCTACTATTTCATGTTGTTAACAGATTATAAAAACTGAAAACTTTGAATTCCATTACACGCAGATAGATGTAGGTATCTACATTTTGAATTCGATCAATTCGTTTCTTACGTTTTTTTTAAAGATGAGCTGGGTACTATGAGTAGGTACGTAGGTACCATTCGAGTGATTAAGTTAAGTGATGGATCAAAGCCAAAAATACTCGATAAAATTTATTGCGGTGTACATAGATACAGCGTAGGTCTAAGCGAGACAGTTGGGAGAAGCTATTAGTAATTCCCCACAACTGCGCTCCGCTTGATTTTGATAAGTTATTGAAACAAAGCTATAAATCCTCAGTAATGTATTGAGTGTACAATAATACAGTGCGGGTGTGTATTGTCTAAGCGAGACAGTTGGAAGAAGACAGTATGAGTAATTAGGTAGCTAAAACTACAATTGATTTTGATAAGTTATTGAAACAAAGCTACAAATGCTCAGTAATGTATTGAGTGTACAATAATACAGTGCGGGTGTGTATTGTCTAAGCGAGTCAGTTGGGAGAAGGTGCGCGACGCTCTGGCGAAGCGCTGGGTGATGAGCCTCTACGGCCAGAGTTGGGGCTTTTGAGACGCACCATTGTGTCCAGGTGACGGAATCTGTAAGGACAACATAATTATGATTTATCAATAGGATGCTTTTTATTAATAACATGGAACTTGGCAAATTGTAGAAAGAATCAGAAATACCTATCCTATCCTAGGAAAGGGCATAAGCACGTTACATTAGGTTTCAAATAAATTTAACGTAGGCACCAAGAGAGCGGACTCACGGGCAGTATTTTATATCAAGGAGATAGATAGATAAACTGGAATTCTACGAGAATAAGTAGAGTCGCTTGCTTCACTCTAGCTTCTGAATAATCAGAGTGAAGACTATAGTGAAGTAAATAGTCAAATGCGAAATTAAAATTACCTTAGTGGCAGATCATTAGCGTCGTGATCAACGCTCTGAAAGAAGAATCCGAGGGGCCAGCTTATCCACGAAGATTGTTTCCTGTAAGTAGAGAATAGTTCTTAAGATTTATGATCATCTGTGATTAGATAATTTAGTTTGCTTTAGAACTGCAAATGTGAAAGGAACTCTTAGATTTTATCGGATAGAGTCACGTCACGTAGCAAGTTTAAGTGCGGCAGATCTGTGCCTGTGCCTACTTCAGACTTTGAGCCCGTGTGGAAGTGAAAGACATATTGTGGCAATATTCCAAGATACTTAGGAACGTAGTCGTTCTGTGCGTACTTCAGTCTACGTGCGACCTAAAGTAAAGCTTAATAGTAACAGATAGAGTCTAGTATACATACGGAGTCGGCGGCAGCAGTTGCAAATCTCCAGGGGTATCCGGTGTGGTAGGCACAGCGGCCGCGAGAGGCGACATGGGTGACGTCGCGACCGGCGGTGGCGTCTTGTTGATGGCTGGGTTGTAGATCTTGGGGTCGCTGACCATACGCACGAAGAAGGAACGCTTGTGCGCCAGTGCGGCGCGGTTGCGGCGGGCGCGCTCCTCGTTCACGTCGAGGTCCTGAGAAGTGATTTTTCTTATGAAGTTAAATTAAGTAAGTTATTAATAAGTTGTCATCGTCGTAATAAGTTCGATTTTGGCGGGACTTTTAATTTCTTGGAGATTACCCAGAGTGCAAGGGCATACAAAACCATAAGTATATTTACGTTTTCTACCTTAATCTCCCTACTCCCATAAAAATATATACCTACGCTGAGTGAACTGGATGCTGAACAACAAACGGTAGGTGGTATGTGACCGTAAGAGTGCGCCTAACACGTAGATTTATGGTAACGAACGTAAATGTTCAGATTAAAAAATACGTTAAGTAGAAAATCCTGTAGAAGTCGAGTAATCGAAAAAAAATTATGAAAATAAACTATAGTTTCTTTCATAATAAACATAAAAAAACGTTTTAGTTGAAATGCTTTAACTAAATTATCAATTTCAGCGACAATACCACATTATTTTTACGAATTACATAGCGACTAATGTTTTATTTGGGTAATCGTTTACTTTTTCTATTTAATGCATATATTTTGAATAATTAATAGATAATAAGCAAAAACTTGATTTTTGCACTGACGTTGCTCTGCTCTATCCCGCTCCTATGAACTGCGAAATCCAATGCTTATCCTTTTCGCGAAATGGTGTCATTTACGCGTATATTGCGCCTCTGGTTATAAATAATAGTAATGATTCTAGACATACCCTCTGCTTGTCCGGTCCTTCAATAAGTTCTGTGGCGAACTCCGTGATGATATCCCAAGCTACCTCTGTAACAATAACAAAATAAAATTAAGATTTATCTTCGAAAATACAAAAATGGGTACCGAACACCATCAAGCTACTGAATGCTGCAGGAAGGTATCTTTATTAAGTGAACCCATATTGGGAATAAGTTGTACCTAACACAGAATAAAAAAAGCTTAATTTTTAATCTGACGGGGGTTAGTTCCAAGAAGAATCTGCCCGTTATACAAAAAGCTTTGCAAAGTTGCCCGGAAAATTGGAGAATTCAGGAAACCTCAATGATTTTTAGTACTTTTGGAGTGGACAACGTCTATCGGGTCAGCTACCTGATATAGATAAATATCGATTCATACCAATATCTTCGCGCGTAGCATGCTGGTGTACCACGCAGAACCTGATGACGAAGTAGTCACGAACGGATGCCGGCACCATGTGCAGCTTGCCTGATGCGTTGATGTTTGTCAACAGCTTCTTATTAGTCTCATCAATCTGCTCCTTCGTCTCGCCGGGACCTTCGCGAAGGCGAAAACAAACTAGGCCCAACTGTGGAACAGTGAAATAGTGTTATTCAGTAGGTACCTACTTCCTTACAGAATAGACCCGTAGATCGTGATTTGTTTCGTTCCTTCACGAATCTATATTCAAATCCAGGGATAACAAATAAGTTAATTGTAAGTATTTCATTTTCAACTTATTCATTGACGATTCGATCTGATGTAGGTACACGACGATGCAAAGGAATTTTGTAGGTAGTCATTTTGAGGCTCGGCACTGAATACGTGCATAGTGCATGCATACCTATGTCCAGGACGTGCGAATCGTGTGAGGTGTAGGTAAGCTATCAGTAATAGGAACCAGATTTATATTTTGTCTTACCGTCACTTCGTTGCAGACTTCGAATCTATCGTCCTTCTTGACCAACTTTTCAAAATACTTCGCCAGCTCGCAATGTCTTCGCACATACTTCTGCAGGCCGCTAATTCCATAGCTCCTCAGCATGAACCATATTTTCAGCGACCGGAACCGTCGGCTCAACGGCACACCCCAATGCCTGTAATCTATTGCAGTGTGATCGTAGCAATGCTGGAGGTACAGCGGGTCCACCACTAGAGCTGACGTTAGAAGATACCGATTGGTGACCCATAGGAGAGAACAGTCGAAGCTAGTCAGCATCAGTTTATTAGGATTGGTGTTGAAGGAATCCGCGTATTCTACTCCAGCCAGTCGATGTTTGTGTTCAGGACAGAGGAAGGAACTGCCGGCGTAGGCGGCGTCCACGTGAAGCCAGACGTAAGGAAACTTGCGCACGACTTGCCCGATCTCGGGAAGGTTGTCGTAGGAACAGCAGGAGGTGGTACCCAGGGTTGTCGCTACGAAGAAAGGCACGCGGCCGGCTTCTTCGTCTTCTTCCATTGCCTGGATAGGAGATTTCAAAATACATACAAGTCCAGTAAAATTAATGAGATAAGAAAACCTTTTAGTAAAAATAAAAATACTCAAATAGAGTTGATGGTAAAATTAATCATATTACGAGAGCGGTTAGTTAGGTATTGGAATCAAAAAGTTTGGTTAATACCTAACAGATGAAAAACCAAAACTGTTCACCCCAATAACATTAAAGTAATATAAAATCTGTGCCAATATAACAACCGCTCAAAGTTTTGAAATCATAGTAATAGTTGATAAAATCACGTTAAAATAGAGCGCAGTTAAGAGGTCACTCAAGAGGGTCGTATCGCGAAATTTTAATATTCGCGGCATAGAAAATGGCACACAATGCGCCTCCATTACCGCTCGGCGCGCTACGTATTTCCGGCATTTGCGACGACTCCAGTCATTAAATGCGGGCTTTCCCGGGCCCAAGCAGCCTTCAATTAACGCCCGATTATCTACCTACCTACCCTATATCGTCCCATCGCAACCCGATCTCTAGTTAATATTGAAACAATGAGGAAAGGATGGTATCTTTCCTATTTTCAAAACAATCTAAAAATCCAATTTAACTGAATCAATAACAAGTAGCGGACATTTAAGACCCCCTTATAACAGTTTTATTTCTAGTTTTACCAAACACAGTTATTATGTTAATTTTATTTCGTTTGCATCTTGTAAGGTTTAGCCTTATTTGAAACATCCCTAGATTTATTTCAGAGTTGAATTACCTGATTACTGTAATGACATGGTTTTAATTTATTTTAAATTATCATGACAACAAATAATCTTAATCTAAGTATAATCAGCCTCGTAAAGATCTTACAAAATTCCTAATAGAGTCCACAGGTGATCGGAATGATGGCTTATAATTCGGTCAACGAATTAGCATTGCCATTCAACGTGGCAATACTGCCGGTATTTTGGGCACTCTGCTTTCTGGTAACGGCCTAGATTTTTATAAAATAGATAATATAGTAAATATTAGTTGTTATTATTTTATTCTGTTATTTTATTTATTAAAAAAAAAAATATCAGCCCCGTTGTCCGAGATTCGTAACAATTACAATAGTAGGGCAAAACGATAGACAGATAGTTTATAATGCTAGTTGAGCAGGATCCACCATTGTGAATAGGTACACCCTACATAAGGTAGGGTACCTATCAATTACAATACATAAACAACACAGAAAAACACCCAGATCAGGAAAAAAAGCATTTGCAGTGCAAAAAAAGTCGGAAAACGAATCTAATAGTACGCATGGGATGGGTACAGTCGGCAACGAATGTCACCGAATACAAACCAATTAAATTGTATGTAGGATATCGAATGAAACCTTAAAATATTGATGTTTTTTACATTCTCACAAACACACAAGCAATATTGGAGAGCATGCGCTCATGGTTGAACTATCATAATAGTAATTACTCTATCATTTTCTGTTCTCAACCCTAGAACAGTAACGTCCCTTTGGTTGGGTATGGGTAGCTATTACATCGATTTTTGATATCTACAGGCAAACTAAACGTAAGTTAATATAATCACCTCCGCCTCCATTCCGTCCTCGTGGGTAAAAATGTATTTCCTATGAATACGACATACCTCTTTCAAAGTTTCTCCTCGTAATGAAGCATGCTCGTCCGGTTGCAGAATACGTAGCTTGACAAAGCAGATCATCGCTGCCTTCTCAACGCAAGAATGCGCTTCTTTAGAGCAGTATGCGATCAGCTTAGAAAGGAGAAGACCTTCGTCCACGTTTGGAAACTGGTGCTTCAATCGTTTGATGCCGTTGGCTCGAGCGGCCAGCATTGAGACTAAAACACACTCGCTGGCCGATCCCTAAAACAATTGAATTAGCAGAGAATGCTCTAGACCAGTTCAGGATCTAGAGTCGTGTGTAAGGTAATGCTTACGTTAATGACACCGCCTCCCTTGCTGCCTTCTTCAAATGCTAAAAACGCCGGTGGGAGACCGATGGCTTTGCCTGTAAAATATTTTGTGAGGAAACTAAACTTTAAAATAAGCTTTCTACATTCGATAACTTACCCATCCAATCCAGCATAATAATTTCCAGTTCAGTTACAGCTGGACTGGCCGCCTGAAAACAAAGCGTACATTTGAAAAATCAAATATTCAATTAAGAATATTATCCTCAAAAGCTAAACTTTCATATTTCGTAGCGCTTCAAATTCGCTACGAGGCCTACGAGCTACGTTATAAGTGCTACGACAACGGAAGTCTTCCGTTATTAGCTTTCGAAAGATTCATTGTAGTTGACACTGAATTGAAAACTTTATTTGATTTTGAATAATAGGTACCTACTAGTAGGCCTTCAATCTATAGTACTTCAATATCGGTAGGCACCTAAAATCACTCCTAACGGAAATTTACGATGATTTATGTACCTAGTTTGGTTTTAGTTTTGATTTTCTTCCGTGATCAAGGCGTGCAAACCGTGCCCAAATGTTGAATTGTTATTTTGGTCCTGCTAACTACGATAGTTTCAAAATTTATATTCATCATCTTTTCTTCATAGATTGTGCCCACTTTATCACTTTATTAGACGACGACCCACCGTGATACATACATAATTAAGAGGCATTTACAGCTCGAATCAATACTGCTCGCATCGATTGGTGCATACCAAAAGGCCTTGAGACATGACATGATCAACCTAACTCAGCTTTGCTTACATGGCTTATTCTGGTTCCATCTAACCATCTAAATATAATATCTACCTATTGTAAACAAGGGAAACTTAAGACCCGCATATGTTGAGTATGACTTGAATATTAGTATGTAACTTGAACTTAGATAAACAAAACTTTGGACGTAACCCAGTGAGATATCATATCTGGATTTGAGGAGATGGCTGTTTGTTTGCGTTTTTGGATAAATATTTTATTTACACTACAAGTTTACAAATTAAAGAACTGGCTGATCGAACAATCTTCTACTGGCATTGTCGAATTTAGAATTAAGATAATCGTGTTACATATTTAATATTTAGTATTATTCCAGTGACATAATTATTAATGATTAATATTGATTTATAGATAAAACTATTTTAATTGAATGGTACCATCTTTATACCTACTTCATGTATTATTTGACGTAATGCGTTAGTACTATATAGTTATTCCGTGGTCATGCTATATTTTACCGTTTGGCAAAATGGCATAAAAAACTAAAATTTATCTTTGTCACACATATTTCGAAGAATTATGATAACTAGGTAATGACTCCCGAAATCAATGAATGGCCGCGTTCGAACAATCGGTCCGAAGTCGGTGATTCGTGCCACTAGGCCAACAAGGCTCTTAGTAATATGATATTACAATGATAAACATACTTTAATAACTTTGCAATCATGTTCGTATTCGATCAATCACCGAGACAAACGGAAGTCTGGTGCAAGGAGCGTTTTGACACATTTTTATATTTTGTTGATTATAGTATACTTGCAGTGCTCATTCGGCAACTGTTGTTCTGTTCTACTAAGAAAATAATGGATAAAACCTTTCCCTGCATGGACCGTAGTTAGGAGCCCTCGAAAATAGTAGGCTAGTAAGACAATTTTAAATAATGTGAAATATAAGAATGTTTGAACATCAGATCAAAACTTCTTTATTTCCATGAATACAAAAATGTACACTTAGAAAAGGTGAAATTCTTAAAAAACTGACACGGAAATAAAAGATAATATTTTAGATTTTTGTCGCTTCGGTACTTATTACTTTAGTCTAATGTAAAGAAGCGACGAAGAAACCTTTAGTCTGTTAGTTGTTATTTTTCGAGTTGGAGCAAAGCCTGTCCCAAGCTTTTTTTATCCTTAAAAAAATCTGATATTTTGTAGTAAGCCTTTTTGCACAGAAAGGAAAATTTGTTTGAATATATACCTACTACTAATAGATTTTGCAACTCACTAGGAGTTGTGTTTTGTTGTTAAGTTACCACTACTTTTTTGTAGAACTCGCCCACTTAGCTCAAGGTCTATGTAGGTTCTTTATGATGAATTTAAACTTGCAAAGGTTTGAACTTTAACTCTTGTAATAACTATTATAAAGATAGGTTATCCTACACTACCTTCTTTCTTCAGTCTTCTTTGGAATAAGTGAAAATGCAACTTACCCATGAAAAGCCAATGCATCCAATGCCTCCAGACAGCATATCCCCTAGAATCGACGGGTAAGCATTACCAGCAGGGAAGTACGCGTGGAACCTTGGATGCTGCCAGTGCGTCACCCCTGGCATGATCTTCTTCTCCACGTCATTCATCACATCCTCCCAAGCCTCGGGATATTGGGGCGCCTCCGTCGGCAGAGCAGCCCTAAGGTACCCCGGCTCTACCGAAGGAACGACCCGCCGCGAATTCAACGTATTCATATACGTGCAAATATAATCTACCATCTCTTTGCCTCGGACTCTGAACTCCTCGACATCCATGGTTATTTATAAAGTTAAAAGGGTTTTTGCATAAGTTTTTTGCAAAGTTGGTTATCTAAGTTGGATGGATGGTTCGATGTCAGCGGCGCAACGGTCTCCGTTTGACTCGACGGCCGCACCAGCACTCCTGCGGTCGGGTAGGCGGGAGGCGCGACGACGGAAGGCGCTCGCTCGAAGTCATGGTGGTTGTGCCTTATGTTGGAGGAGGAGCGATAAGCAGTGCGGTCGCGTGTTATTTTATATAAATAGACCTTTTTTGATTCTATGAAAAAGCTATAGTGTGTCGCATCTGCGTGTATTGAAGCTACGGCCGCACAGGTAGGGTATGCTTTAATGGTAGATGACGCGTGGTTTATTTAATTAAAGCGTATACAAAAATACGAAAATTAGGTGTTTTTGAACCCGTTTTCTGACGAAAATATTAATTGTGGAGCTTATCCTATGTAACACATATCTTGAAGGGTTTCTTGGAGGTCCCAAATGCTTGCCGTTAATTATAGTGTAGTGTAATAGTGTTAGTTATAGTGTGTATGTAGTTGCTTTGAACCCAATTTTTATCCTTGTCTCAAATTCGATTAGTACCAAATACAGTATGGTGATTCACATAATTCATACCTATTTCTTGGAGGTCCATTAGCTTATAAAAGCAGTCAAACTAACGATATTAAACGTAAAAACTTATTTGCACCTACAAAATCTGTGATACAAACCTGACCAGTTACAAGTTATCTAACCGCAGAGGATCATATTATTTGGTTGATTAGGGCACTACATGGTATGCTGAATTGAAAACAAGCACTCTTTGCTGCATATAGGCGCGCAGAAATGCCCAAGGTCATTTGCCTTACTATTCGCCTTAAAGAAAACCAGCAAGCCGCACATAGGGTCGAGTGTTCAACAATGAAACACCAAAAATTCTGAGTCTCATATTTCTCTCATTTTTATAGGTATGGATTCCATTTTTTACAGAAAGAGAGTCTTCTTCATTAGGTATAATATGGCATATAAAGTTTCATTAATAATTGGATACATATAGAATACGAGGTTTTTTTTTAAAAAATGGGATTTGTTTCATTGTGTCCACCTAGGTGTACACAATGAAACACCCTGTGTTCAACAATGAAACACCGTTTTTAAAACTGCTTTTATCATGACTTCGTTTTAATTTAGTGTGGTTATTGGAAGGAGTAAATATATAGAATGTTTAATTTAAATCACCTACACTATATTCAGACTTAGGAAGTTAACTTTAGGTTTATTTAGTCACTTAAAGATTAATCTGAAAATTATAAAAATCACAAATATAGGTATTGTTTCCTGTAACAGGCAATAACGACACTATAAAATTAACAGTTAGGTACCTACTCATAATAGAGTAACAGAACCATATAATATGGACCATGGTCGTAATATCCATATTACGACCATGGTCCATTTTTTAATTGTTTTTAAAACTCCGATTAACAGTTAGGTACCTACTCATAAGAGAGTAAAATAACCTTATATGGACCATGGTGGTAATACGAACCACCAAAATTTGGGAGTTTTATATATTAAACAAAGTAGTAAATACACAATAAAACGTTTCATTGTGTCCACCCTTGCGCTGTTTCATTGTTGGACACCTGGGATATTTTACAATAACCTCAAAAAATAACCTACCAAAATAGAACAATTTAATAAGTTATCTAGTCCACGTGAATCTTTGATACATGTACAAAACAACGTAATACTGAGGAAAACCGAATTGTCTATAGTATTTAACTGAAAAATCAAAGAAAACCAAAAAAAATACTTCGTTTTTTGCCATAAAATCGAAAATCGCTCCGTAGACACGTCCTTTCACAACCGGCGCGAACGCAAACTGGAGGGGTACGGGGTATGAACGAGGCCGTCAGGACTAGGCATACTGCACAATCTGACAATGTCGCATTTCCGAAATATAGGGATGTTTCATTGTGTACGCCTGTTTCACTGTTCAACACTCGACCTAAAAAATCATAATTGAGAAAATAACAAATGAAATAAGTCCCAAAAATTATCGGTTTTTAGAGATACCCAGAGTGCGGGTTAGCACTATAACAAAAAACCTTAGAGAAAATAACAGAAATCTATTTGGTAAAAGGTTAGGTATCGTAAGTAAAATTCAAAATTCAATTCATAATTTTGTAGTAAGAAGAGGAGAGGATAGACAAAAATACTTAAGAGTTCAAAATCCGAATATCGCCTCGCCACATCCAGGCGACTGGCTAAGCTAGACGCTTGCTTGTGGCCAGTCCCGTACATTTTCATACGTTAAATTTTTTACGTAAAAAATCGTATTTTTTTAGGGTAAACGTCATATTTACAAGTTATGCAATAAATTACATGGATACTTAATTTAGTTTTCTGACATTTTGTACATAGTGTAACCAAATATACCAATCAACTTAATGGCTATCCCTACCTTTTTGTTCCATTTTTCAAAATTGTAAGTTCGCGAAGCGAGTTTGGAATATTTTACCGCTCTTCTTATGTAATGGCGGCGCCGGCCTGCGTCCGCTCGGCCAATGATACGCCGCGCCGCCCGCCCGCCCTCGATGCCACTTCACTGTGTCAGCTGAACGCTTCCCAAGTTTACGACTTTTCACATGATTCTATTTTTGCTAATGTGACCGATAGGCCACTTTAGATCTGCGGAGAAACAAATGAAGAACTCTGGGTTGCACTTTTTTCTACTGAACTTAAACTTTGTTATTATTCTTAAGGCCTAATTTGGCTGAGCAAGATCCCAAATGAAAATGATACATTTAGTGGCATATTACATTGCATTCTGATCGATTTATTTTCTGATTGATTTTCATACAATTGAGCTACGATTGTAGAGAATTCGACGACTAATGTGGAGTGGCGGGCAAAGGCCACCTGCGATGCAGGAGGTTGCGGGATCGATTCTCGCCTTGGGACAAATGTTTGTACGATCTGCAGATATTTGTTCCGGGTGTTCTGGGTATTTGATATGTATAGTAAAAAATATTTATTTATGTAAGTCAAGGGTACTAGACAAGTCATGGGTACTAGAGCCATAACACAAGCTCTGCTTAGCTTGGGGCTAGATGATGCTGTGTGGATTGTCCAGCATTTTTATGATTATTACCTATTTATAATATATTATAATTTAATTATTTAGCAACATTGTTATCGTTTTAGGAGGTTTATCTGGAGTGTTAAGTGTTTGCCCTAGAAGGCTCAGGAACCATAAACGAATGATCCCGCATCCTGAATTTAAAATCTATCTCTGTATGTTTTTCACTTTAGATCTAGATAACTCGAATAAATAATTTAAATCTCTCGAAACTGGTGAAAGGGAACTCTTCTCTCTAGAGCCTCAAAGTGCGGCCACATGAATATTCAAGCCCATCTTCAGATACTTTCAACTGGGCCGCAGATTACGTGTAACCTCTACCTCTAAATTATACAAAAGGACTCCGTTTTCACGTTCACTTTTCACCCATTTAACTTTGTAATTGAATTGCTTTCAGCGATTTGCTGGAATCAACACAAAAATGTAGGTATGCTTAGACATTGAGTTGAATAAATTAGTAGGTACCTGGTAGGTATCTAATTCAATTTAACGCAGGCCGATTTGCATTTGCAAGAGAACTACACACTGCACATTTTTTACAGCCTACGTACATTCCTTTAGATTACGGTTCATGAGATAAAGCCCGATGACAGACAGACAGAGGAGGCTTAGTAGTCACATCACACTTCACATCACATCACACTAATACTATAAATGCGAAAGGTTGTATGTTTGGATGAATGTTTGTTACCTCTTCACGCCAAAACTTCTGAATGGATCGGACTGAAATGCAATTTATTGCATACATTTATCTATGAGGTCGTATAAACTTGCTTTTATGAATGCTGAGTGAAGGCCA
Organism: Eupithecia exiguata; assembly: GCA_947086465.1. Lineage (NCBI taxonomy): Eukaryota > Metazoa > Arthropoda > Insecta > Lepidoptera > Geometridae > Eupithecia > Eupithecia exiguata. Next base: position 6,755,161 of record OX352230.1, on the reverse strand, counting down.
TATTTGCCATAAACACAACGTACAAAAAATCTAATATGTTACTTAAGTAGGTAGGTAGTATTCATTAATACAAGTTTTTAAGGTTATTGTGTATAGTAGTTTTAAGGTAAATAAAATACACTATTCTATTCTTTTGTAATTCTACAAAAGCCTGGAATAAAACAAAGGCTACTTTTTATCCCATAAATCAGTTCCCATAGGATAAAAACAACCTTAAGCAACGCGTGTGAAGACGCGGGCACACACTAGTAAATAATAATAGGGACTCGTTTTCAGCCTTCAGGTACGGATCACTAAAAAGAAAGTTTAAACGACCTCATAGATACATTGCTGCCAGTACTAAAAACCATAATACCTAAATTTCGAACGAACTTAAGTCTGGCTGACTTAACGGTAAAAGAGAATATTATATTCCTGCTTATTTTCGTCCTTTTGTAAAGCAAGTCTTCACAACTTGAACTCATTGAAATTCAATATTTCCTTCTACTCGAATGAATAGGTATTAGGTATCCTACGAGCGGGGCAGGTTCAATAGGGCATCGTCACTGGCCGAGGCACGCCAACGAGTCGCCGACGACGCAACGTTCAAAGGAATGCACATTCTTCCTCACTTCGGAATACCAATGCCATATTATGTGTGATCTACATGGAGCTACGAATCAACATACAATGCATACAAGATCTATCAAAATTAAACATGTTTATTTCAACTCGCTTAGTGTGTAAAAAACGTTGGGTGTAGAAAAAATATGAAAAATATTTATATTATAGGAAAAAGATATCAATCATAAGCATAACTTAACGTTTTTTTGACAGATGTAGAAAGTGTCTTACGACTGCTACTCTGCGATTTAATCCTATAGACGTGATGTAAGTACCTATACCTAGGTAATTCACCCTCGAATAGGTACTCAAACGCATCTCAGATTTAAGCACGTCTCAAGTCGCGATTTTTTGATAATTTCAATGAATATCTGTCAAAAATTCATCACTTGAGACGTGCTTTTAACTGAGTTGCGTTTGAGTATTCGGGCATAGGTGTCATAATCATATTAAAATGTGTTGCTATATCTATAGATACTTCCTCCGCTACTCTACTCTCAGCTACTTATTAATCTTATAGACTTGATGTGAGTACCTATAATTAAGAGTCATAATCATATTAAAATGTCTTGCTATACCTATATTTCCTTCTCTACTCCTTGCCTTCTCTACTTTGCCTTTAAATAATGATTTCACTGAATCAAAAACAAACACATCCATTATAGTTTTCGTTATTCCACAGTAGAACCTATCTCCTATTGTACTCTACATCTATAATAACGCCCCCGTAGACATCTTATCCGGCGCTTACGAACGCAAGTCACGTACTTTTACGCGAATTATTCTGCTTCAAACTTAATTTAGTAATGGTATGTACGTAACAAAACTCGGCTTAACAAAATGGGAAGATTTGCATTCCTTTATTCCCCTATTTAACTTTGGCCTGTTTGCTTCGGTAAACTATTCCGTTAATTCAGGTGGGTGCAATTAACGTTAGATCAGAGCGACTCCTTTAAAAGAGGTGGAAAATTCGTATTACAGTATTTTAGCCTTTTCGAGTACCTATAAAAGTGCTACGGAGTGGCTACGGGAACGCTACGAAACTGCTATGGAGTGGCTACGAATAATCGTAGCGACTCCTCAGAAATGCTACAGAAGTGCTACGGATGGAGTGGCTAAGATATTATGCCTTCCACGGGAATCCTACGGAAATGCTACGTACTGGCTACAATTTATGCCTACTATGAGAATGCTACGAACGTGCTACGGAGTGGTTACGTTTATACGGGTATCCTACGGAAGTGCTACGGAGTGGCTACGATTTATGCCTACTTTGGGAATGCTACGATTATGCCTCCAGGAAAACTACGGAATTGTTACGGAGTGGCTACGATTTTATACCAACGAGAACGCTACGGAGTGTCTACGCAACTGTTTGTTACAAAGTGGGAAGTGATTACGACATGTCAATGTAAGCCGCTACGCAACTGCTTCGGAGTTCCTACGAAAAAGCTTCCGCTAGTTCGTAGTAGTCACGATAGACCTACCTAAGACAGACAGCGGCCATGGAGTGGCAACGGAGCGGAGCACTACAAGGCGTAGCAGGAACGATATGAGTATGACTACGGAAATGCCTACGTTGTGTGACTACGGACTTTAGATCATAGCATATAATTGCATACAGAGGCTGATTTTACATCAGAAATTGCAAATTATCTCTAGATGTGCATCCTGTATAAAATTAATAGATTCCTTCCTAGTATACCTACCTAAGTACCAAGGTATGAGACTGATCGTCGTCGGTAAAACAATTTCGCGGCTCCGTCGTAATCGAATGAGTCGCGATGAGGCCGAGGCGCTCCGCATTCCGAAATTATTGAAGACAAACTCAATAATGTTCCGTTTTATTTTATTTTGAAATTTACTGTAATAATATTGATATTTTTTTTGGTGTGCGAGCATTGCATTAATTGTAGTGTGAAATCTATTGATACCTAACTTATAACTTTATTAGGTACCTTCTGTTGGATTTATATTGATTAGCCATAGCATGTTCATAGTTTTAATAATTTTTGCTACTCTGTTTTTTAGCCGTGAAAACCTTAATTTAAGCTTTCTAGGATGTATTTTCTCCAAGAAATGAAATAAGTTCCCAAAAATTTTCGGTTTCGGCGGGACTCGAACCCGCGCCCCACCCTACGGGTGTGCTCTTACCAACTAACCCACAAAACCCTTAGTCGATTATATATTTTCTCCATTTTATTCTACTTAAATAATCTTCTGGTTTGCAATAAATAAAAATAAAAATGTAATATACAAATAAGTTAGTAGGACTAGGCACGAGAAGTTCTATTCTGTGTTATTAATGTCTAGAGATTCCAGACGGCTGGTATTCATTATTGAAACTGTGTAAGGGGTGTTAGGTATAGATCGGAACGACCTAAATTTTGTGAGCTTCAACCCGCAATAAAACATTTTGATTAAAACATTTAATTAACAGTTTTTTTGCAGACTCAGGAAACTTGATTTCTAACTTCAGCGAAATAGTGTTGTTAGCGACGGCCATAGATGAATATTTTCTAAAGATTTCAAGCGTCTACCTGTTGCCGTTATCAATATCAAGCAAAAACGAGCAAAAAAAATCACGGTTGTTGTATAGAAGAACCCTTAAATATTTATTTTATTCAATTTTTATTAGTATTTGTTGTTATAGCGGAAACAGAAATGCATCATCTGTTAAAATTTCAAAAATCACGTTTATTGGGGAGCCCCATTAAATATTTATTTTATTCTGTTTTTTAGTATTTGTGTTTAGTATCTGTGAAAATTTCAACTGTCTAACTATCACAGTTCATGAGATACAGTCTGGTGACAGACGGACAGACGGAATGCGGAGTTTTAGGAATAGGGTCTCGTTTTACCCTTTGTCTACGAAACCCTAAAGAGTGCACCCTATGAGAGAGGAATCCTATTTCATCGGGTGCCCTTTTTAAAAGAAATAGTGCCATATCCTTGATAGGATTACGAGATATGGCACTATTTCTCAAAGAGAAAACAATACTTACGTAATACTATTTCTTGTGTCAATAAATAATATCCTGAATTGTGTATTCAACCGGCTATAATTTGCCATTAGCGCCTGCGAGCACCACTAACGGAGCTAACATCCCCAACAGATTTTTATGTCAACTCGAAGCAGACGCTCAATAAATACCGAGGAAATAAAAGGTGAAGACGCAGTAGGAGAAAATGGACTCGTTGAAATCTAATTTCGCGTAACCATAACGGGCAGCACTCGAGAGAGATGAGCCATCGGCAGCAGGCGCTGGTTCATATCAATTCTTAATTGAATCGTGGTTTCTTCGCTCGAACGCTTCTGAAAAACTCGACTTAACCGACCATTCTTTTTAGCCGTGGGATTTATGAAATAAGGAAAAGTTGGCAGAAAAGTTTTTCGGATTTGTTTGCTTTTTAATAGGAACTCAATACAATTTATTTAGATTTCAAAAACAAACAAGGTAATTATGAAGCTTATCAGTAAGAATGCTAAGAGCATTTTTCCATACATAATCTAGTTTTAAGTAGACTCGAAACTAATCTTTTAGTTTGTATAGAAAAAAACATATTGCCTTAATTACGTAACATACCTAGTAGGTAGGTAAGTAAAGCAAGCACAACATTATGGACGTATTACGTCCTCTAGACCTATGAAGACTTAAACTAACACAAACTTATTACAGAAGGAAGACCCAATACCATTAAAATTACTTAGCTGATGCTAAGTAATTTGATGATTAAAATTACTTAGCTGATGCTAAGTAATTTTAATCATCAAAAGTATCAGCTCTACCAGTAGCCTCCTCAGTATCAGTACCATCTTCAAGGGTCGGCTGGATCAAGGAGTAAGGTCCTTCGTTACACTTTGGCCCGACGCAAGAGAAGTTATCGAATTCGCAATATTCGCCCATCACAGCCTGGAAATAAAGGTCAGGGAGTTAAACACGTCAAACGCTGAAGTCTCTTTGACCCCCGCGGTAATTATTTGAGCGTATTATAGACACACAATGACGACCTCTGTGTGGCGCGGTGGGCGAAGGTCCGCCTGCGACGCTGGAGGTTGCGGGTGCGATTCCCGCCTTGGGACAAAAATATCTATTATGTAAGTATTGTATTACGTATATCAGTTTTCTAGTACCCATAACACAAGCTCTGCTTAGCTTGGGGCTAGATAATGCTGTGTGAATTTTCCAGCATTTTTTTAAATATATAATGCACTGTTGTAATTAACTTCTGAAGTGCAGTACATAAGCAAAAACATACATTTAGTATCAGTAGTGCGTACATTTAATTACGGAAAAATATTTCGAGAGCACGATAGAATTTAACACGTTCATCAACCACGACGCACTTGTACACCTGGTGGTCTCCCAGGCGGGGCGGCGGCCTCCAGGCTGAAAGTCATTCACTAGCCAGCCTCGGAGGCGCGCCCCTGCGGGTCGCAGTGAATGCGTTAACTTCTATCTCCTTTATACGTACAAAAAAGAATGAGACAAGTACAAAATACCGTGAACATATGTCAAATCTGTCTGAACAATTCGAAAACTAAAATCGAGTGCGTACCTACATATGAAACAAAGAACCAGCGACGAGGTAACGTTCGGTAGAAGAGTTGATATTTAATTAATAATTGGCTAGTAAGGTTTTAAGAGAGGAAGCGGTTAGCACAGGACCGTGGTGGATGGCACAAACTTCGGGAGGCTATATCCACCAGTGGGTAAAATCCGGCCGCGGAAGATGATGATGAAGGCTTTAAGATTAAAGAGGCCTATAACCACCAGTGGGTGACATAAGGGGCTGCTATGATGATGATAGTGGGACACTTTCGGACAGAACCAATCGGGGCACATCCGTAAATGTATGAAGGTGCCCCACCGTTGATGTGTATATATATTTTATTGTAAATACCTACTTACATATTTAATATTCGTTAAGTTTACAGGAACATGGTGCGAATCTACCATACCCTGTTTTGCTGCGCGTTTTATAGATTACAAAAATCTATGCTGTTTCATTAACACAGGTACATACCCGGGTTGGATATTCAGGATCAGGCGTGTTGTTACAGACACAGTTTCCGCAGACACATTGCCCCCGATTGGAGCATTCGGGGCCCTCGCTGACCCCAGGAGGGTAACATTGCAAGTCCATCTTGCCGTTAGCGCAAGAACATTCGGCATTATCTTGGAAGCTCACTGAAAATGATGTTCAGTTCTTTTTAGGATTCCATACATAAAACGGGAAAAGGCCAGATGATGCCGTACTGTGTGATTGATTAGGAAAAAAAAGTAGGTAAATATTGTATTAAACATATGTATACCAACTTTGTTTTCTTAATACCTATTTATTTGGTTCTTGTACCTACCTACTAAAATATGAACCTATCGGTAAGTAAGTAGGTAGGTATTTAGGCAGGTAATTCTTGGATCTTGATAAAAAGATACCGAAGACTAGGTTGTAGGTACCTACTAAAACTTACACCCAAAGTCCACGTGATCAAGGGTTTCATTCTTGCAGAAGTGACTTGATAACTGTTTCGAGAAGCATTTCCTTTCCGTCTCGCACCACGAGCAGTGAGGTAGCTTTAAACAATTGAAGCACGAGTTTTTAACACCACACACCCATCGCTCGTCTAATGCAAACTTGCTCCGGCCTGCGACCGCCACTATTGCTAAACAAATAAATAAAAAACTTTGCAAAGACATGATCTCCCGTTACACTTTGCTACAAGAATACCGGTTGTCCTAAATATTAGGAGATAACTGTTTAGCCATGACTTATTAAAGCTGTGGGCTCGCATTTATTTATATCGCAGTAGATAACCTTTAGATCTGTGTGGCGCAAATAAACGTTCCCGTATGTGCCTACATACCTAGAAGTGAAGGTACTTTAGTTTATAAGTTTATTTTATACCCGCCTTTATAGTACCTAGGTACCTACTTAGGTAGTGTACCTTCAATTCAATTCAATTTATTGATTTGCAAGTAAGTTTACAGAGTTACACAAGTAAACACACATTTTTTTGTCGGGTAGGTAGGTACTTAGAGCTATGAAACTTCGCTTCGATCTAGACATCATCATCATCATAGGTACCTACCGAAGACACGGAATAGGAAATGGTAGTTATTAATATACAGACAGAGTGTAACAAAAATGAAGAACTGTTTACATCCCTTTTAAGGCGAATTGTAAGGGTAAAAGACGAAAACGACGTCTTTTTGGGCAATGTTTCTGACGAAAATATAGATCGTGAACGTTTGAAATTTATATATCCGATAACACATATCTTAAAGTATCTAGTGCCGGTTCCAAATGCTTGCCGGTAGTTATAGTTAGCACTCAGAACAAGGTTGAAGTAACAATATCTTCAGATTAATGAGCACACTTTTTGACGGTGTGTCTTATTCGTTTACTACCAAACTAAGTATAGTTATTTCTATAGCTCGTACGCTTCTATTGCCGGTCCATTTGTTTTCAAATGAAGTCAAAATAAGGAGTTTTAACGTAAAAACTATTTGCGCCTATTAAAACATCACTCTCCCACAAACGTTTGCTCGCAAAATATGATCAGGCAATGTTGTAGTACCAACAACTGACGAGGGAGGGCGCGGGCTCGCGGGCGACACGGGGCGCGCGGCGCGCGCTATGAGAAAACGCGACGTTGCAAGCTCTCTACCTACCGGTGCGGTGGCCGCGGCGGCCGTACATACCGCCGGCTCGCACTATGAGCGACGTTGCCAGATCTTGCTTTAGTACCAGTATGTGTATTGTATGATCGCGCGCGTGAGTCTCACTCAAGCAGTTTCTAAAAGTACATTTCATTTTCCAAAATTCTGTGTTGTTGTTTGTATCGAGTATTTATTCTGGAGTTGTGTTTTAGTCTATAAGTATATTATGGGAAATAAACCTGGACAGAAACGTCGAGTTCCATCGAAGTGGTTGCGAAAATGTAGATCACGGCATGCAAATGCTTTAAAAGCACAAGTTCGGCAAATGGGTGATGCTATTGAGTAAGTAACCTATCTTGTACTATGCTATACCTGTAATAAATACCTAATTGTTTAGTCTTCATAATCAAGTTGTCAGGCATAATCTAATATCGATGCATCGATGCATGGAGTAGAGTAGTGCCGTTACAGAGGCTTTTGTAAATTCCTTTTATTCCTTTACTACTTAGGTAGGTTGGTACCTAGCCAATACTGTGTAGTACCTAACTCTTGATTTTTACTCATTCAAATAACGATTTTCGCATCCCAATTAACCCTCATTTTTAGGGGTCCGCACCCAAAGGGTAAAACGTGACCCTATTACTAAGACTCCGCTGTCCGTCTGTCACCAGGCTGTATCTCATGAACCGTGATAGTTAGACAATTGAAATTTTCACAGACTCTGTCTTTCAGTATTTCTGTTGCCGCTATAAAAACAAATACTAAAAAACAGAATAAAATATATATTTAAGGGGGCTCCCATACAAAAATCGTAATTTTTTTGCTCGTTGTTATAGATAACAGTAACCAAGTGCGAGTCAGACTCGCGCACAAAGGGTTTCGCCTACTTCTACTTACTGTTTTTTTCGCGCAAAGCACTACTATGTCCCTTAGAGAATGTTTTTTCTTGCAGGCCAATAAATATATTTATTTCTTTATTTTTCAGTAAAAGAAGATAAAGGGTTCCGGTAAATTACTTCTTTCCAGATCAACTTACCACGTCATAAGTACCAACCTCTTACCTAGCGCTGAAAACAAAGATGAATAAAAATAAAAACGCCAAGTGCGACTCGCACTCGCGCAACGAGGGTTCCGTAACTAAACATCATATTAATTATATAAATAAAAGAACTTGATTCTTGCCCAATATCATGATTCTAGCCCTATAGGTTTTGGTCCATGGCGAGGCTTACCAAGGCTTACTACAAAATATCAGATAATTTAGAAGATAAAAAAGCTTGGGACGGGTTTTGCTTCAACTCGAAAAATAACAACTAACAGGCTAAAGGTTTCTTAGTCGCTTCTTTACTTTAGTCTTCATACCGAAGCGACAGAAATCAAAAGTACCACTTTATTTCCGTGTCAGCGTTTTAATTTAAGAAGTTGACCTTTTCTAAGTGTACATTTTTGTATTTATGGAAATAAAGAATTTTTGATTTTGAATTTCTGTGGTATTGTAGCTCCCAAACGTATGGAACGGTCTCAATTAAATCTGGTATAATAAAGTGGTACTTTTTTATTTTAAGAATTTTACCTTTTCTTGGTGTACATTTTTGTATTAATGGAAATAAAGAATTTTTGATTTTGATTCTTTTGTTGGTGGTTATAATTATGATAAATAAATAAATGATGTGAATTTTAACACGTTTCTGAAAAAAGAGGGTTGACAGACGGACAACAAAGTGATTCTATACGGGTTCCTTTTTTTCTTTTGAGTTACGGAGCCCTAAAAATGACAAGATAGTGATTTTATATTTTCATGCAGAGTGTATTCATCAATATTAATAAAAACTTAACTAGTATAGGCTGATGATGATGATGATGATAAATAAAAACTTAAAAAAAATTTGTTTCATAAAATTCGTTTTACTAAAATACTGTTACACCTATGCAGTTTACAGATAAAAACGTAGATATTTTGTTTAGTAATGTTTTAATCCTAAGCCTAACCATTCTCTACACATATAATATTTTGATACAATTACTCCTTTGAACTGTTTCTCTCAAGGATCTCTCTGTTCGCAATTACTCTATGATACGTACTACACTTGTGCGCGCCATCTAACGGCAGTGGAGCGTATTATTTGGATAGGGTATATCGACTAAGGTTCCAGGACCGCGCGCGCTCGGTTTTTTGAATCGAAAACATGCACTCCTTGCTGCATAGATGGCGCGGGGGTGTCCCGCTCGGCTGCCAAATGCGCAAGGTCATTTGCCTTACTATTCGTCTTAAAACAGAAAACTTCCTCGTCGCGGAGGCGGCGGTCAACGACCTGCGACATCATCGGAGTGGGAGACGCGTGATAGATGGTAGGTGGTACCACAAATGCATTTTTCCTCGGCTCTATGACATGAATAAAGAATAAAGCTCATGCATAGGTTATTATTACCTAGTGAAATAATCATTTTGTTTTTATTAATTTATTCGAAAACTAAGTCAAGAATTTTTTCAAATACCTACCTACTTTCCCTTGTTCTGTGATCAAAATTAAACCAACCCTAAAAGTTTGGTTTTTCATTTTTGTTACACCCTGTGTTAAATGTACCATTATGGAGTCAGAAACACTTTTTTGTGATATTTTATCGATGACATTCATCTGTTGATCACGACTGTAGGTTTTCATTATTAGCTTGTTCAAAGGATGTGCTCGTTACTTCGATAAAAGAAAAAAAGGTTTTTTTTACTTTACTTTTTTTACTTTTATCGAAGGCTCGTTAACTCCATCGCTAACTCTCTCTCACGCCACATTTCAATATCACAGACACTGTTTTTGTAGCATCCTACAGAAAGAAAGAAAAAAATCGAAGAAGAAAACGATGAAGAGTGAGGGGCTAGCAAGAAAATCATGTGGGAGACCACGGCACGACCACGGCGGCAGTGTGTAAACCTGTCGAAACGTCGGGAAAAATAGGTAAATAAACGCGATAAATACCCGTTAAATAGTATTAATAACTATTATGTGTTCAGATCGTGTAAGCTTAAAAATATTCATGTGGGAGAGTTCCTTAACCTGACAGAGTCGACAGTGAAAGAGTCACTAAAGCGGCTGCAAAATGGCTTATTTTTTAGTGTAGGTACCTAATAAAGTTTTTCCGATTATGATGGCAAACACCGCGAAACAGGCCTAGTCTAGTGCGGAGGCATTGATGTAGTAGGTACTAGTCACAACTCAAGTTTAAAACATGTAATCCTATAATCGTAACGGTATTTTTATAAGCTTTTTTGGAAAAAAACTTTTCGTAAGTATTTTTATTTGTATTGTACTATTTAAAAACACATCATCGTGCATCACGCCATGCCATCGACCTGCCATGCACGATACATGATTTCTCTTCTCTCCGGCATAAAAATCTAATTAAATTATAGTAATTTAGTCGAGTGCTAAGCAAGCACAGTGTTTAGTAGAGATAGAGAGGTGCGAGCATAGAGTTAGAGTAATCAAGTTTTACATTATTTTGGTCTATGGGTGCGAGTGCAAAGTAAACTCTTCGAGCAGAGCGAGCAGGATCACCTTATAGCCCAGCCACACGCTTCGTCTTGCCTGCGCAGTCCGCCAGAGTGCGCAGTCAACTGTAAAACTAACTAATAAAGACGGAACCGGAACAACAACACCATTTCTATGCTCATTCTTCTATGTACGTGGCCACACGTGTAAATGAGCATAAGCAAATTTATTGTGTAAAACAACATTGGCGGACCCACAGAAAAGACTTTTCTGTTCTGTGGCCGGACCGGACATGCTCCGTCTTGCCCGTCCAGTTTAATTTAATCTTCAGCAAGTCAACGATTGCAGAAACCGCGCGCAAGTTACCGTCGCGTCTCGTCGCGTGTCGTTGTCTTGCCTTGCCATCCATACGCATGCTCTTACTTACTTGTGAAAACTAGTTTTTGAAGGCATGCTCGCAGGTAGGTAGGTGTATGTCGTCGGAGCATGTGGTCGGGTTATTAGAAATAAATATCGAAAATAAGTCCCTTCTTCTTTCCACACGGATCACTGACCAACAAAACCGTAAATGAAAAAAAAGCATACCCCGACACGACGACTCTCGTCCCTGCCCCGACATTGCTAGTGGTGAAAAATGTAAAATGTAGGACTTGCGTGACGTTGGTAGACAGACAAATAGACAGGTTTTTTTTTTTTTTTTTTTTTTTTTTTAATCTATTGCGTTGCGTTACACTATATGGAATATGGACAGTGTTGCCAGATCTACTGATTTAGCAGTAGATCTACCTGCTTTTTGAACCGTCTACTGATCTACTGCTTTTTTGCTCAAATTTTGTGAAATCTACCTGCTTTTTCCGAGCATCAATAGCAAGTGACTTCATGTCTTTATTTTAGCTCACGTGACAAGTTACCAATGACACAAACTTCACAAAACTGAAACAGATGAATGAAACTGAAGAGTTCCATGTTCCTTCGTTTCTTCCTTCCAGCTTTCACTTTCTTTCTGTCTGTCTTGGTATGTCTGTTCATTGTTTTCGATTGATTGGTCGGTCCGTTTGTTCGTTCGATAAACTTTTGCAAAATGCAAACTGAGTGAGACGACGTGAGTGAGTTTATCCAGTTATTACTCTACTATGCACTAAATAATACATGTCCAAAACCACAAATCAAAGTTCAATCAGACTGAAAAGAACTGAGCAAAGCACAGCCGACAGGCCGCCTGGCCTCGCTTTCCACAAAGCTAAACAGTTTAGGAATGTGGGCAAAGAAAACGCTTCCTAAATTTCAAAAAAACGGGTTAGTAGCTTTGTTGTATGTTTTTTTTTGCATGAAAATACTCGCAAAACACAATACATAGGTACTAATTTATAACATACTAGCAGCGCCTCGCGGTTTCACCCGCGTAGTTCCCGTAGGAATTTCGGGATAAAAAGTAGCCTATGTCCTATTCCAGACTATAATCTATCTCTGTGCCAAATTTCATCCAGATCCGTTTTGCCGTTCTGGCGTGATAAAGGAACAAACATCCATCCATCTATCTATCCATCCATCTAAACTTTCACGTTTATAATATTAGTGAGATTAAAATCTACCTGCTTTTTTTCCCAATCTACTGCTTTTTTAACAAAATTTCTACTGCTTTTTTCAGATTCCATCTGGCAACACTGAATATGGATGGTATTGTTGATAATGTAGAGTAGAACCAGTGTTGCCAGATCTACTGATTTAGCAGTAGATCTACCTGCTTTTTGAACCGTCTACTGATCTACTGCTTTTTTGCTCAAATTTTGTGAAATCTACCTGCTTTTTCCGAGCATCAATAGCAAGTGACTCCATGTCTTTATTTTAGCTCACGTTACAAGTTACCAATGACACAAACTTCACAAAACTGAAACAGATGAATAAAACTGAAGAGTTCCGTGTTCCTTCGTTTCTTCCTTCCAACTTTCACTTTCTTTCTGTCTGTCTTGGTATGTCTGTTCATTGTTTTCGATTGATTGGTCGGTCCGTTCGTTCGTTCGATAAACTTTTGCAAAATGCAAACTGAGTGAGACTGTTTATCCAGTTATTAGGTACTCTACTATGCACTAAATAATAGGTATATTATGTCCAAAACCACAAATCAAAGTTCGATCAGACTGAAACGAACTGAGCAAAGCATAGCCGACAGGCTGCCTGGCCTCGCTTTCTACAAAGCTAAACAGTTTAAGAATGTGGGCAAAGAAAACGCTTCCTAAATTTCAAAAAAACGGGTTAGTAGCTTTGTATGTTTTTTTTTTGCATGAAAATACTCGCAAAACACAATACGTAGGTACTAATTTATAACATATTAAAATCTACCTGCTTTTTTTTCCAATCTACTGCTTTTTTAACAAAATTTCTACTGCTTTTTTCAAATTCCATCTGGCAACACTGAGTAGAACGTAGAACACAGATTTATAAATAAAGTACTATTTAAAGTTAAGTTTAAAGTAATGTAGTTAAAGGTCTACGAGAATTACGTACTTCCAGTATCGTACTTCGTTCGTGGTGTAGCAGCTGACAAAGTCACGGAAAAACAACATAACCCTTCTTGCAAAACTGCCAAAGATAGGAACACCTGCTTTAATTTATCTGACATGGCATTGGATGGAAAGAATCTGTATGTACGAAACGAAAAGATTACAGAATAGGTACCAAAGCGAATAAAACCACTACGTTACCGAATACCTACTACGAGAAACCAAAACAAAGCGTCTTGTCTGGGTCTGCCTGTACCCTGTGCCAGAAAGTACTTACTTAAAGCCTCAGACTAAGTAAGAAATCCCTGTACCTCACCCACCGCACCGCTAGTAAGGATCTAGTTATTTTCTTTGCTGAGCAGTGACCTGCGTAAGCAAATAAGCAGACTGCATTTGATGTCCCATCTCATCCCATTGTGAAATCTAAAACAAAATGGAAAATTATACGAAAGGTAAAAACATTGAAGAAATACTTGAAAGGGACCGTCTACCTTTCAAAGGTCTTCATGAAAACTTTCTTTGGATGCAGGTAAACAACTTTTAGTGTATAATTCATAATCATAATATTGCTATTGTTTGTGCACCTATTGCAAAATACTGTTGTACAAGCCTGATATCACAAAAATGTTAGTGTTTTGTTAGCAAAGCCAAAATAAATTAATCTCCTGGAATCGAACACATCTACTTATCAAAATTATTAAATAGCCATTACTCTTAATAATTCACCAAAGCTCTTTAGATTTTTAGTACCAAGCAAAACAGGGTATTTCAATAAAAAAAAACAAAAGTGATTAAGTAAGTGCATCTTTACCTATTCAACATTATTTTTGTACATCCTGTTGTACCACACCAAAAGTAAATACATTTTTCTATTCAACAGGTAAAGGGAGGCAGTAAATTGTCCAATCTCTTATCACATGCATCCAGTTTTCTTGAGAACAAAGAAGATACAGTTGTGGTATGGACAGGAGCTGGCGTAGGACTGGGAAAGGCTATCACTTGTGCGGAACTAACAAAAAGACAATTCAAAGTGCAGCACCAAGTTACTAAACTCACATATAAAACGTAAGACAGCTGCTGTGCTTTAAAAATAAGCGCTTCGATGAACTATCCTAAGAACAGAGATTGTGGTCAAATAAATGTCTACTTATGATAAAATAAGTAAAACCACCCACCTTGAGGAACTTTCTTTATTTCAGAGATGAAGAGTACTGGGAACCAAAGTTGGAGGGATTGGAGAAAATTGTGGTCAAGCGAAGAATACCAGTCATACATATTTTGTTATCTCTAGAAACAGAATTTGACACTGATCAAAACGGGTCAGTATATAAATTTAAACCTAATTTTTGTTTTTTTTTTGTATAAATTAATAACCCATTTTTTGTTCTAGATATCAGTCTCTTAATGGAAAGAAGTTTTGGCAAGACGATATTACTAACTCTGTGGCTAGGAGCAGTCAGAAAAGCAAAGGAAAAAGGTTCAATCAGTTCAAAGGCAATAAGAGGCCAGAAAGAAGTGTACCTAAACCCAAGTGAATGTGTTATTTGTGGTTACCTACTCTAGTACTCAGGCACACTAATATGATGTAAAAATAATAATAATAATAATAATACCTTTATTTCAGACCACAAAGAAAGAAACTTAATTAGGGCCCATACAATAAATACCTTATAGACTAACATATATAAAAACATTTAAAATTAACCGAGTCATCGACGCTCCGATGACGCACGCGCGGTGTCGTTTGACAGGCGTCCAATGAACTTCCTGAAAACGACACCTTTCGGCCAAAACCCACTGTCCATATACGTAGAGAGTCGATCCGTCGGCACTCTCACCATAAATGAACCGAAGTTCACGTTACGGCGAGACACCAATTTTTCAACTCTCGAGGAGATGCCGGTCTTCTGCCTCAGGTACTTCTCCACATCCTCAGTGGTCACGGAGTAGAAGACGCGCGACACGTAGAGTTGCGTGGTAGGTACTTCGGCACGTAGCGGGCACAGCTGCCCAGGTGCACTCGGTGCGGCGGTCCCACACTGGTTGTGACAAGTAGGTTTCCTCTTCTTCCTTTCAATAAGTACGAACCCTTCCTTGTCACATCGGCCCTTCTCAGGACCCAAAGGCAAAGTGCCACGATTAGGTTCGCGGCCACTTAGCTTCTTCCCCTTGCGAGGTTGTCGCACAGGTAGAGTCGCGGCGACGGCGGCGTATAATGTAAACAAACATTATGTCTACTCATTGTTTCATTTTCCACAACCTAAAATGACATGTCTGTCTGTGTTACAGGTGGTAGGGGGTTAAAACTACTTTAAAATAAGTGTGAATACACAAAATTTTATTATGTTCTAGAAGGAGATAGCTTCAGACATTTTTTGCATATTATACTAGGCACAGATCAGCTTTGTGAACAATAATTTAACAACAGTATTATTTTACACCTGATTATTTCCACTTTTAAGTAGATAAGACTTGAAACCTAAAATCATTCAATATTGCATTACTTTGCATGATATTCAACAAAATAGATACAACAGCAGTAATTACTAATTTGAATGAGATTCAAAGGGGACACAACACAGAAGAATGTTTTAACTTAATGAATGTTTCTCACATTAATCCAAGTCAAAATGTAATTTAGACTAAAATATTTTATAAAAACGTTTACTATAAATGCATATTTATTATTCCTTGTCACTATAGTAGTTTTCAGAGTTCTCTGTACATAGCTTGGAATAAGTACTTATACTTAATAAATAAATTGTGTGCAAAAACTAAAATAATACACATTCAGACATAAACTTTGAATAAGTTGAACTAAGATTATATTTGAGTCAATAAATAGCAGTTCATTATTGATGAAAACAAAGATCCCCAGATAATAAAGCTATGTTCAGGCTTCTGATTCTTCCACTGGTAAAGCAATTGGTATTTCATCATCTAATTTGGGCAGGATCAGTATCTCCTTTGATATAATGGCGTACTTTGTTACAAAGTATGTGAAGCGTTTACACAAGTGGGTCTCCTTCTCAAATGCATCGAATATTGAGCGATGGTGGAAGTAGGCATGAGAGAATATTCTGTACACTCTTCTGCAGACTGAGCCTAGTTTAGCAACAGAAGATTCCTTGATGCTTACCCTGAAATGAAAATATAAACAAATTTAATACAGCTACAATTTATTTAATATATTACAATTATTGTACAGCACTAGCTTCTGCCTGCGAATTCACACACAATCTTCTTGGATAAAAACAAAAAGTAGTGTAGTATGTCCTTCACTGTGTAACTTTCAATCTTCATTGCCAAATTGCATGAGGATCCATTTAGACGTAAAGGCTTGAAAAGCTAACACAGATAGTTACAGTTACTTTCAGAAATAGTAATAGGGATTTATTACTTTTTTTAACTGTTTGAAACACAATACTTAATTATTATCAGGTATATGTACCTGCTGGGAAAGTATTTATTGCTGTTGAGCAAACAAGCTGCTCCATCAAGAGTGTGTCTTGTGTAGTCAATAGCTGGACATTCCTTTGGTGTCTTGTGAGCAGCACACAGGAATATCCATTGTTCTGTAGCAGTCATTTGAGTGCATGTCTCAGGTTTACACTCGGCTTGTAATCTGACAGCCAGTCCATTTAGTTCCATACAGAATTGCCTGAAATAAAAAGATTAGGTTATTGGTGACAGAGTACTTTTGAACAAACACTTCCTAAAATGTAGGTACCCACCGTAGATGCTCGTACTTCCAAACACCTTCATCCTGGGCGTCAGGCATTTTCAATATTGCTTCGAGATTTGCAGGGTCACGACGAATTGTTTGTTGAATGAACTGTTGCACTGCCAGAGTGCTGTCCATTTCCTCGAAAGGTTCATCAGGCCAGCGACAGAAATCCTACAAAAACAAGAATCACAGTGCTTGATCGACCGACATGCCTACGTCTGATAATCCGGATATTCAGTGAAGTAGAGGTTACCTTAGCCTTAGAACCCGGTCGGTTGCGTCTTAATATGTCGAATTCTGCCATTTTTTTGTCAGTCAATTAATTATAATCAATATTCAGATTATTTTCGTTCTGAACAGAACAGTGCTACGCCTAAACTTATCAACAAATTGAAGACGCCATTTTTATTTTGAATTTGATAAAAATTACTTAATGCTTGACCACTTGCTTGACGAGATTTTGGGTGGTTTGACGAATGTGGAGCGAAGTTTACACTAGCTGCTAGCAGGAAAAGTCAATGAAAAAAGAGATCCCCTTCGGGGAAAAGTACATTAATGGCTCTTCTTTTCGTACGTTTATATATTACTGTTATAAATACAATACCCTGTTAAATATTCACTCACATTTTCTACACAAACTCAGGCCGCAGTGGATGGAAGACGAATGTGATATCTTTCTTCATTGGGAAGAAGTTACATTTCTTCTTCCCTCTAATAGCTCAGCCACACGCTTCGTCTTGCTTGTGCAGTTCAGTTTGTGCATTTCATGAATGCGTGGGTAGTGTTTGTTTTTGTCGGTTATAGCGAACAAATTAATTGGCACTGGTCTTATTTCGTGTGGTTTGCTTTGTGCGGTGTGGTTTGATTTGTTTAAAACTATTATTTCGTTACTTCATCTACCATATAATATCTAGATTTATACTTAGTATAATTATATTTTTTAATGTTGTAGACGTTTATAATATTTTTTAACAGTTTTGTTTTGTTCATTAACTTGCCATTAAGCCCATAAATAATAATATCAATTCAAAATCTTACATATTGCATCGAAAATAGAGAGCATATGATTAAAAAAAAAGTAACACCGTTCACGAGATATCGCATATCTCATCACGTATTAATTTGCCTGTTACTGCCGCAAGGCCAAGCTGTTACTTATAGAACTACTCGAATTTTAAGTAAGGTTACCTAATGAAAATGAAATAAAAATATAATTTATACAAAAATTGCATTTTAATGATAACATAAAAAAAATTTTTGGAAACGTCAAAAATATCAAAAGAAAATTATAAAAAACCTGTAGTTTTGATCTCCCAATCTTCAACGATTGGCGGCAGGATTTGAAGTTCAAAAAACAAAACTATCAAATTTTGAACCCACATACAAAGAGATAGGGGTAGGTATACTTAATTCTGACGCGCACTGTACATTTGATCAATGAACTTGGATGACTTCATCCAATTTACTAGCAACAATATTTGAACAATCAAGAAATTATACAAAGAATTAACCTGTATACCTACATTTTCCTAGAAACAAGGCGGGCCTGCTTGTTTCAAGGAAAATGTATATACCTAGGTTAATTCTTTCCCATAGAAACTGCAATTTTATGGGTTAAATTGTAGCCTATGGTTTATTTTAAGACAAAAGCTACACTGATTTTTTTTAGCCCGATCTGGTGCAGTCAACGCAAATAACAAACTTCTTTCTATCCATCGCATTTTTATTGGATGAGTGGAATGGGCATCCATCCAAAATTGATCAAATATTGGACAAAGATATTGGATATGTGGAATAGGAACCTTAGACGCTAGAGCTACCGGGAAAAGAGTAAAAAGGGGCTGGTGGCGGCGCAAGTCAGGTGCTCATGGTCACTATGCCTATAGTCACGATTTGGTCACGATCAATGAAAAAAGAGGTCCTCAATGGTCACGATGGACGGGTCGTCGCATCAATGAAAAAAGAGATCCCCTTCGGTATTAGGTCGCATAGATTCGAGTGGAATCTCAAAGGAATCTCGGTCTAAGCGATGGACGTTGGTTGGTTGGTTGACAGTGACTGACCGGTTCTAACACTTCTAAAGTACCTTCCTTACTTTACTGTCACGTACGTCACGCACGTCAATGAATGACATTGTGATGAAACCTTGATGAAACCTTAGGATGAAACAAACAAGTCAAATCCAACAAAAATATTATTTTTAGTTTTGTTTCAGTGGATTTTAAAGTCAATTACAGTTGTGACGAGCTCAATATGTACATAATAAGTCTACTGAGTACTATTTTAGGTATAATAACTGTATCTCAATGTGCAGGGGTCAATGATATGACTGAAAGTTCCTTTGGAAAAAACACAGAAGGTGTACTTGCAGCATTTGGAGATTTCAACTCTGATGAACTAACTGATGTCTTTGTTATTAGAAACTCTTCAAACGTAGAAGTGTATTTGGCTCACGAAAAAGAGCCTTTTCTGAGACCTTCAGTGTTTACCTGCAATTTCAGCAACATTGTCATAACCAGTGTAGTGCCTGGAGATTTTGATGGGGATGCTTACATGGACATCATGTTTACCACACAGAATTTTACATCTACTTTACAGGAAATCAGAATCATTTGGGGTGGTGAAGACACCTTAAATTGTTCAGATGCTCTTCCTATCAAAGCTATTGCTAACGGCCAGCCTCTAGCTATAGACTACAATCGGGATATGACCTTGGATTTGTTTGGTGTAAATAGTAAAGATGAAAGAGTTTTCTGGATTTTCAATAACTCTCGAACAGCACCTACAGAGAAAAGGATGGCTGATGAGATGCTCACTAAATTGAAATTACCTCACTCGCATTCCTTCCTTGATGTAAATGAGGATGATGCAGCTGACCTCCTGGTGACAACAACAACAGATGTAGAAGTCTGGTTGAGTGAGGAGTTGGAGGGCTTCAGATATAACAATAGCATTGAATTCTTGGTTGGACATACAGCTATCTATGGACAAGCTCTCTTTATCGATGTTGCACTGTCAGGGCAATTCTTTCTAGTGATTCCTGTTTGTTCTGATATTGAGTGTAAAAATAGCACCATACTTATCTATGATAACCACCAGTGGCATGATTTGCTAGTAGATTTCAATGATGGTAAAGGAAATTTGTGGCGGTTCATACCACCGAGGAATGAACTTTATCTTGATGCTATTACAATGAGAACAGGGGATTATAACATGGATGGATATCCTGACATATTGATGACTCTAGGATTGGTCAATGGTAATGGAACAAAAGCATTTCTTCTCCACAATACACCATGTAATTTGCCTGAATGTAAATTTCAAAGAACCTTTCATGTTCAGTGGGATATATTTGACTCAATTGAAACTGATGTGGTAATGGCCACTTTTTATGACTTCTACATGGATGGTGTTCTTGATATTATCTATGTTAAAAAGAATGTAACAACAGAAAAATACACTATGCATTCATATAAAAATGAGTTGGAGTATGACACAAACTTTATTAAAGTTATTGTTGTCACTGGTCTCACTAATGAAAAGTTACCTTTTATCAACAGAACTTTGTACAATAGAAAAGGAACTTTTGGTAAGAATTTAATCAAAGATGTGTAAGAATGTTTTATCACCATATTCGAAAAATCACTCAATTTACTTTTGCTTTCAGGGACAAATTTACCAGGACCTAAAATTGGCTACAACACATGGTCACAGGAAGGGACCTACCGAACTGGAGTTTGCGCACAGCTGTCTCAATCTGCATACTTTTCTCTTCAATTACCGTATTCAATATTTGGCCTGGACCGGACTCCTAATTTTGTGGATACCCTGCAAGTTGGTTTATCAGGTTTCTCCAAGAGCTGGACCCAAGTAATACCAAACTCTCAAATAGTGGTGATTCCTGCCCCGCCAAGTGACCCTT
Source organism: Eupithecia exiguata (assembly GCA_947086465.1). Classification (NCBI taxonomy): domain Eukaryota; kingdom Metazoa; phylum Arthropoda; class Insecta; order Lepidoptera; family Geometridae; genus Eupithecia; species Eupithecia exiguata. Next base: position 6,734,258 of record OX352230.1, on the reverse strand, counting down.
CTCAATGGAAAGCTCAGCTCTTTGTGACTCCTAGCAAAGTTATCTTGAAAAGTGTTTTTGTTCTGACTGCTATCATTGTTATAATTACTGGGTGTGTGTTGTACCTACATTGGAAAGAAAGGAATGATAGACAAGATATTATTGAAATTGATGATAACACCTATGTTAAAATTTAGATTTGTTTTGTTTGTTTAATTGTCCAAGAGTTAATAATGTATAAAGATGTATTATGTATGCTTAATTATTCTCAAAAATATACCTAAGTTTTTGTCATTTTTTTCCCTAGAAACCTAGTACTTTATTGGTGTGTGATATGATAAATCTCTAATTAATTTTTAACTAAAGTTTATTAGATTTTGATTTGATTCTATATTTTTAAGGTTACCTATGTATAATTTTTTAACATCTGTGATATTTTTGTAGATAGTAGAAAAAAATGAATGTATAGTATGTATGTAATAGGTATCATAAATAAGAATATACCTAAATGTTAATGTTATACCAAAATTGAAATTGGTAAAAACCAATTTTTTTACCCATTTTCAAGAATATAATTTGACACCGCATATCCGGTGTCAAATTATACATTGAGATGATCAAAATAAAACATTCTTGTTTTGTTTGAAGGCAAAACTTCAATCAATTTCAGATTTTGAATCTTAACATTATGCATAATAACAACTTACAATAATGATAGCTATATTTTATAATCAGTAGTAACAGTCTGATAAAATTTATTCACGCCAGGGCAGTTTATTATGAAGACCACTTTGTACTATGGAATTGACACAAGGCAAGCAAATTTAACTTGTTTTATCAAGCACTGCTACCTAATAATTCTTAGGCTAAGAATATAACATAATTATTAAACCTCAACATTATTAACTAAGAAATGTGTTTTAATGTTTGTTATGTTTATGCTTCTTGTCTTTTTTCTTATCCTTTTTCTTTTCCATTTTGTCAAGCTTCCTGAAAAACAAAAGGTATTTTAGTAATCGAAGGACACAGTAAAATTTGTGAAGTTATAGCATAAATATAGATAGAAAATTCTTTATTGCACACTTAACAAAGATATAAATATGTTCAGATAAAAAAAAACGATAAGTGACAATTGGCGGTCTTATTTCTACCAGACAACCGTGATACCTTATACTTACTTCAACAATTTTTTCTTTTGTTTCTTAGTCAGCTGACTGATGAGGTCCATTTCAGTGAGATTTGCAGGGTCATTGTCTTCAATATTGGATGGAGCGAGGGGCAAAGCGCCAGGTTTCATGACAAGGCCTGTGTCTCTCATGTGCTGCATAAGTGTGGGAATGTCTGGCTTTTCCTCTTCCTCTTCTGGAGCAGCTGCGGATGCTTGAAGGGAACGAGCCTCACTCATGGATAACGAGTACATAGCACATTCTTTATCTGTAATGAATGGCAACATTTTGTGAGGAAAAGTGATGGTATAAAATACAGACTGAAGTTAGGTTAGTTCAGATAATACATAAAAAATGGAAATATTTCTTCAGACTATAAAAAAATCTAAATATTTAAAAACTGTGAATCCATGTTCACTTGTTTTAGGTTTCATATCAGGACACTCATAAAATGTTACCTGTATTAATATGTCCCCATTTGTGACATTTTATGCACCTTACATTCCGGACCAAAATACCAAAGGGCTGGTCTCTGATCTCATTGTCACCCTTACAATAGCTCTCTCTCGGGGCATTGTATTTTCTTTGCCATTCGAATTTATACTCTGGTTCATTGTCTTCCCTTTCTCTTTCCTTTTTAACACCTGGTGGGGGCTCGTACATGAAATTCAAACTTTGTTTATCTTTGCTTTCTTTGCTCAGCATTGCTCTGAAAGTAATGTTGTGTTGCTTAAACTTGTGCGAGTGTGCAGGGAAATACTGGGAGTATCAGAGGCCAAAATGTGTAAGGTGGTACACCTAACTGTTAACTTACTTATTTTCATGAAGTTCTTGCTCTTTTTCATATTGAACTCGTAGCTCCTCTTGTTTTTTCTTGTAAGCATCTGTTTTCTGTTCAGCCATCCATACCTAAAAATGTATGCATGATGCATTATTAGTTTGTATCATTCATCATCTTTATCAAAAGATGGAATGGTTACTTACCCTCTTCAAATTATCTCTTGAAGCGGGATGAAAGAACTTTTTACACATGTAATTGTTGAAGCCTTTACCCATTGTTACGAATTTCTAATCAAAAGTTCTTAATCACAGCAAATAGACAATTCCGAGTGTCAGAGCTAGTCAGGCAGGGTCTTGCCCGTCCAGTCTGGGTTCTGATTCCAGTTATTTTAATAGCAGAAAATAAAAAATGCAGATTGAAGACGTAGTTAGTATTATTTTGTTTATTCTTTGATTGAATTTGAAGAGAACAAAAACAAAATGGTTGGATGGTACCATAGAGTTAATTATGTACTTACTTCTTAGAGTATAGGTATACTCTAAGACTTACTTACTATGTTAAATATAGTACTTACTATCTCTATGGATGGAACTTTTATCATTTATTGGGTTGGCTTGATCGAATCGAACAGAAGGGTTGTTCATAGTGGTATCATGTATGCATGAGTATGTGTATGACCCGGGGTATGACAGAATTGACAAAATATATGACAGATGCAAGCGGCGCCTTAAATAAAAGAAGATGAAGATGACAGATGACGCAGATGACAGGTAGCACAGCCAGCACGCACACACACACACATCCAGTCAGTGGTTTGCAAGTGGTTCTGGTTATCGTGAGAACGAAAGAAAAGTAGAATTTTATTCGTAGACTTGTAAAAATAATTCTTGATTGAGCTCGAAAAGAACCCGCGTGAGTGCTGTGCAGTGCAAGCTCGTTCGTTTCTACACTTGTCTTGAACAAAATCATTCGTGTAGCTTTTCCTTCTTGGATATTATTTGTCTGCTTTGTTTGCCAAGTGAAGATGAAACGAAATGGGATTTTGTGCTAGTGAAAAGTGGTTTATTGTGTTTTGCGTAGTGAATTTAGTGACTATGTGCTACATTTGCGCTTTGTGAGTCTTCTTTGATTAATTCTATAACTATAGACCGTAGAACTTCGTAATCAATAAAAATAGTTAGTATAATCATGCTTTTCGATCAATGCAAAAACAACAGATAGAAGCATTTTGCTGCGGTATTGTGAATTTATTGCCGATTCGCACTCATCAACATAGCTTTGATAGTAAAATGAATGAGTAATTATAGCAAATACTCATTTGCAACTGCATAACTGTTCTATTCGTTCCATCAACATGGAATGGCTTGTTTAATTAATATTTATTTATTACCCAACCAGTACAGTACTTCTTGTGGTAAATCCAGCCAGATTCACAATCCTTACTTGTCATCATTGTGTTTCTTAGTTATGTCCACATTCATACTGTTTTATCATGTTGGTTGATGTATTTTTAGACTACAACCTATGTAGGTATACCTACATAATGTGCAGTGAGTATAGCTTGATTCCTTTATACATATTTTGTGGATCTAAACGGAGTGCTTAAAAAGTGTTGAATACTAATAAACAATGTTATAATACGATTCAAATAGAAAACATTTTGCTACACAACTCTATATTTATGGTGAGTATCTACTTAATTCACAAAAGACTGAATGTTTGTCGACCAAAACATACACAAATCTCCATAAAAAATGAGTATGGTGTCTTATCTCTGAAATTCAATGTGTTGTCAAATTTGAATGCAAAAGAAATCAAATCGACCAAGAAACCAAATAACTAAACCAGAGGAATAAACCATTTTTTATATGACAAATGTGGGCCGATTGCTCTTAATGTGACTCAGCAGGTTAATTCACAAATTATAGCCCCCCGCCTTCATCAAATTCATAATATTTACTAAGCACTATACAACAGTACAGTTTGTATTATATTAACAAAAATAGGCCATTCTACTGCAACACTTGACTAAAAGTTTTTTCTAAAAATAGCATATTAAAAAATACGGCCATAATTGTTCAAAATCATATTCATTTATTTTGCAGGAATGTGTATAAAAGGACTTATGATTAAAGCTTATTCTATATATTCTGTCTTGTCAAGGCATGCAAATTATTATAAATACTTACAAAATACAAGTTTAAGAACACCAAACAAACATTATTTTTAGGACATAAAGGTTAATCTTGGGGCTGTATCTCTTGAACTGTAATAGGAAGACAGTTGAAATTTTGACAGGGTGTGGATTACTATTGGCATTGTAACAACAAATACCTAATATGTTTTTATAAATTTAATAAATAAGGGTGCCGACATCCATATCACATTGAGTACCGATAGCTGAAGTTTAGGAATGTTGGGTGGCATCAGAAATTGGATGAATGACCGCATCATGGCTTTCTGCTTTTCTTTGCTCCAGTAAATAAATCTGTTCATTGGTTTTTTTTTGTGAAATAGTTTTGTATGATTGTACCTATGAAACCCTCCGTCACACTTGGCCAGTTTTATTGTTTGAAACTTAGAAACAGTAGTGAAAATAGGTTAATCTAAGGTACCTGATAATTTTCACTTTAATGTTGTTTAGCTTGTTTAAAAGCTTTTCAACAAATTGGCAAGGCCATGAAATACTTTTTGGAATAATTATGTACCTACTTTACCTTAGTATATTTTTATTTTACTAAAATAATAGGCTATTTTACTACTACTGGGAAATAATTCTAACCTATTGTCTGATAAAAATAATGCAAAGTTCAATGAATATTGCTTCAAAGCCAGTCGTATTAGTTATAAAAACGAATTTTAAAGTTTGAATAAAAAAATGCCGCGCCAAAACTATAATCTTTGTCATGGTTCCAGCGACATGACTCAATGACGTCACACCTCATACCACATTTAACAAGAAGAACAACACGCACTGTCTGTGATAGGTGTGACGTCACCAGCGATACATCCAAACGCAGAGCGTTTTCGGTCACGTGATCATATCTATATTAATAATTTCGTACCGGTCTACGATAGACTCGAACGAAATGCACATCAAACTGAAGAGCGTAAAAAATATAGTCGAACCGAGTCGACAACTTACAAGCGGAAGATTCGGATTATCGAGTTTTTTCAATATCGTGTATAATGAATAAATTGCTATATAATAATGGCGCTGCTAAGTAAACATGTCATCATTCGAATGACAGTAATTGTCAAAATTGAAATGGACCATCTCCGAAACTAGTAAGTCTAGCGTATGTAACGCTAGACTTTCAGCTGATAACTCAAACGAAAGGTAGGACGAAAAACTACATTTTCGTTGACAACTGTCAAAATTGAAATGGACTTCTGAAACTACATGCGCTGAACTTTAAACTAGTGGATCAAATGAAAGGTAGGACGAAACCTTACATTTTCGTTGACAGCTATCAAAATTGAAATTAACCTATCTCCGAAAGAATATACGCTATACTTTCAGTTCATGGCTCAAATGAAAGGTAGGACGGAAATCTACATTTTCAATGACAGCTGTCAAAATTGAAATGGACTTACTATCTCCGAAACGATTAAGAACATAAGAAAACCTGCATAACTACATAAGAAGCAATTTTGGTTTTAAACTTCTTTTGAACAATTCTTTCCTTTATTTTATGTTATTAGAAAATTGCAATTATTTCTTCTCAAAATAATTTTTGATCAAGCCAATTTGTTTAGAAAACAGGATTTTCTAATTTCATTTTCAAAAGTAGTAAGTACCTACTTAGTAAAACAAAAGTTGTTCAGTTTAATGGACTGAGTACTTACTAGAGAGGCAGAGAGACGATAATCACTACGTTATATTATAAGAGAGCTTAAAATGCACTTTTTTGTTTATTTTGAGTCTTTTTTTAATAGGTATTTCCCTAAGTAGAAACTTTTGCAGTTTTATTTTATCATTATTAGCCATAATTAATGTTTACGACTCAAATGGTGTACGAATTTATGTCTAGCCAAAATATTATTCGTTGAGAACCGATAACTACAGAAGGATCATCTACATTTTATAAAATAAAACGTCAAGTGCGAATCGGACTCGTGGGACGAGGGTTCCGTAACTAAACATTACATATACGACCTTATTTCTTGCCAATTATCATGATTCTAGCTCAATGGAAAGTAGGTTAGAAAAATTGGTGTTTATGGTTTCGTACACGAATAAATCTCATTGATTTGTAGTGTATGGATGGGCTTCTTCCTGTATCGAAGGGGACCTCTTTTATATATTTATTTCCAAATTTTATTTCATATTATATTTTTCTATAATATCCCGTATCATATCACGGATTTGAAGAATTCTGGATCATCATCATATCAGCCCATACACTTCATCAGCCCGTCCACTGCTGGACATAGACCTCCCCCATACGACGCCACAAAGTGCGGTCCTGAGCCGCCTCCATCCATCGACTCCCTGCCACCGCTACGATGTCGTCGGTCCATTCTCCGGTCCGCTCGAGAACCTTTACTCCCCAGCGGTTATCAGTTCTGCGAGCTATATGACCTGCCCACTGCCACTTCTTACTAAATCTGAGAGCTATGTCGGTGACTTTAGTTCTTCTACGGATTTCCGGATTGAATGAATTGAATTATGAAGAATTTAATGAATTCTGGATAATTCGTAATATTAATGTTATCACGATACTGCGATACGGCCTAATAAAATATCAGTGTTTTGAAGATATCGTGATAATATTGACCGTGTAACATGTCCCAATATTATCGCGTATCATATCGCGGATTTCAAAATTTCTGGATAATCTGTGATATTCTCACGATACTGCGATACGTCCTAATAAACTATCAATATTATCATGGTATCGTGATAATATTGAACGTGTGATATCTGCATACTATAAACTTTGCCCTTACTTAGGAACATCGAAAAGCTTGGCTGAGTGTAAGTATGCATAAAGTTGTTTGAGATTAGATAAATTTGGAGTACACAATCGATTGTGTGCCAATGGGGAGGTGGTGTGGTCGATTTTTATTATCTTATGGGTAGGTGCGGCCGGGAGTGGCCAGACCAAACATTGCCCCGGCAAGATCGATAGCCTTTCGGACTATTCCGTTTGCTACGGTTGCTAAACGTACAAGCTTACTTCACGTGGCCGTATGTATTCTATCTAAGGCAAATAGATGACGGTCTCGGTTTATGTAGGTGTGTACGAAACGAAAGTAACGATCGTCTATGATGTACCTACTAGCTCGGAGACCCGTTCTCTTGAAATCATCACACTAATATTATTAATACGATTTTTTTTTATGGATGGCTTGATGGATGGATAGATGCATGTATATTTGTTACTTCTTCACGCCAAAACTGATCGTGCTAAAATTTTGTCTAGATGTAGGTTAGCATCTAGTCTAAACCTTTCAAAAGTCAAAAACTCTTTATTTCTATCAAATCAATAAAACACTTAGATGTGGGTACAGGATTTTTTTTATCCCATAAATCAGTTCCCATATGGATATAAATTTATTTAATAGGTACGTTTCCACAGAAAGCGTGCGAGGCCGCGGACAGAAATTAGTTCTTAATAATAATTTTGAAACAGTATGGATAAATATATGTACTGCACGTCGGCGTTAAAGGTAAAGAACGAATAGGTATACCTAGTCCTTTTACTCGTAGAAATGTAAGCGCATTCTTAGGTAAATTGTAGTGGTTTTTACGCCGCTACCTAAATTCTTATTTGCAAGTTTGCATAATGTACAAATAGCAGGATTTGTTATCATGAATAAGTAGATTTATCAACCAGTTTCTATCTGTCCAATGTAACCAGGACCCACTGGTTCTGTTAAAAACAGTCTGTCTCGGATTGACTTACATTACAGTAACTAATCGGCTCATAAAAGCATAAGATTATTGTTAAAAAAACATAGGAAAAAAGGATTATATTTATACAGTTATTTGTTTTTAATTACAAACGACACCAGCAAAAAATCCTTCAAATAAATCTCTGTATCATAGGTATTACAAAGTTGTACTTAATACTGTACAATAATTATAGTTGTTTCGACGGTTCACGGCGAATGTTACACGCGAAATGTAATCTTTCACATTTAGGTACCTTTTTATTTAAGTTCTATTTATAGGCCGAGAGAGCGTTATCGCTGACGTTATCTCAAGGCGAGATGATGCCGCCGCATCGTTTCGCCTCTGACACAGCAGTGCATGCATGCCCTGAGCCTGCTTCGCAACTGGCCTGCCCAGTCTGCGAGGTGTCGGCGTGGTGCCCAGTCCACCGCCGGCCCTACAGGGCCATCTGCGGTTATTGACTCTAGAGGCAGATATCAATACGTATATTTGCAATCGCGCTATACCCTTTATGAATAATCAGCGATATCGAAGCAGCCGCACGCTAAACTAGACTTTATCCAATCTAGTAAATTATTGTTAAATCCATCTGGTTCTAAATACGGACAAACGTGGTCTTTGCATCCCACAGCGAGATGGTTTTGAAGTATTGGTTGAACTTGAATATTTTACAAGAATAAGAAGAATTAGCTTAAGTTAGCATCCTGAATAAGTGAAGCTGCATGTATGTTGTCAAAACAGCGGTAGGTCAATAATTGGTATAATCAGCTGCCGGCTGCGAGCCAATTATTTACTTGACAGCATGGAAGCAATTCCTACATTTGAGGGCGGAAAACGCTGCAGGAAGACTTCCCTTTATTGAGTTACAGAAATAGACGCGCTTATTGTCGCCATCGGTGCGCCTCTTACTCCCCTTTGATTGGACAACTTTAAAGGTTGACCATCGTTCATTACGACGAAACAAACAATTTAAAGCATACATTTGATAGGTGTCTCGGTATGACGTCTGTATTTCAAAGGTCGGATATCTTGGTTCTGCAAGGACAATTGGGTTCGTCAGATATGATCCAAACAATGGAGCTAGTTCTAATTAAGTTGCAATAATTGTAACCACACACGATAGCTTACGAGTCGTTGTTCAACACGTCACGTAGACAACGCGTTATCAATCGATCATTTTGGTATTAATATTGCAACAGGACAATGACTTCTGAAGGGTTTTATGAAAGCTTATCAGTCATATCTTTTGTGTTATATCCATGTCACCTTACGGCTTACTCAATATTCGGATAAAATACCTAGGCTAATCTCTACTTTTGTGTAACAGGTGTATGTCTTCTACAAGTTACCTTTTGTGTACGTATAAAGTTTTTTTTTGTCACGGGATCAGACAAGTTTTCTTGACCCAAGTTCTCCTACTAATAGAACGGACAAAACCAGTGCCTGAGGTATTGAGTGTATTTTTAACCCCCGTCCAAAAAGAGCGGTAGAAGTTATAAGTTTGCCATGAGTGTCTATGTGTCTGTCTGAGCCATAGTAGCTCCTAATGGAAAAATTACCTATATGTAATTTAGATTCCGTTATTTTTTATTCGAAAGGTGAAGTCACCTCTCGAGCAAGTGCTCGAGAGTCTTCTTAGCTATGTTTAAAGGAATTTGGCGCAGCCTTTGTTATAATGGTTCGAAGTAGAATATTCGTCAGGGGTTTTCGAATGCTTGTAAGTAAAATAACGTTTTACTTAAATTGCCCTCTCTTGGTTGCAGGTGATCATACCGCGGTGAGGGCGTCGGCATGTGGGTTGGCGCGCGAGTGTTTCTGCTCGTGGCGCTAGGCCTGGCCGGGCCTTCCTTCGCCAAGAAGAAGTTTAACATCACTGTCGGCTACCTGCCGTCGATCACGGGCGAGCTGCGGGATAGGCAAGGACTTACCATCTCTGGGGCGCTGTCTATTGCTCTCGAACAGGTAACTACTGTTCTTATTCTTACTATTTTGATGGTTCTTTCAAAGTCTTCAAAACTAGAGTGAATACGTTACTCACGGAAAAGCGTCAGCCATCTTAGGTTATACATAAATCCTCAGATTTCAGAATACTTTGTACTCTGAGGCTACATCTTCAAATACCCAAGTGACATGTTAACCAAATGCTTTACCATTAGCAATAAAAAATAAGGCTTCTGTAAGTATTCTTGATTTGCTGGGTTATCAAAACAGCTACTTAAAATAACGGTTTTGCTTACGTGAAGACTGATAGTAATAGTTGCATTGATGTTACGACTGGTCCTTCGCGAAGCAATTGCAAACTTGGTACCTACCAAGTTTGCGTAAATGTAATCCTTTGAAAATAAAAGTCGAAAACTCACTTTAATGTAAGGAAATCATAAATTATTTTTAATCGCGGTCAGGACAATATTGAATCCGCTACGTCGTCGTGTTTGCTGCGTATCTATCTGTTACTCGTACGCAATTTCTCGGGCTCTCCTTCGTTCATAGGGCCCTTGAAGATGATATTAAACGGCCGGCCGCTGACCGGTGTGCTGCAATTTAGTTGCGGGTCCTACTATATCTGGGGCACCCATAATTTATGAGACATTAGCTTCTGCGGGGCAGGCAAATACTCCGGACCATTGCACGCCCCAAGGAACGTAACATCTCCGTTGGTAAATATCATGTAAACGTATCCGGTGTTGGATAATGATGTGAAGGGTTCTTGAAATAAAATTTATGCAAGTGTTACTTTTTTTTAGACTTCTCTTCTAAATTTCCGTATTGGATTGTGACGTATTATACTTCAGATTCTGAATTTCGTCGCTGTTCAAGCTACTGAACAGAGGACATCCGTTTCAACAACTTCATTTACCGTAATTCGCGCGTCCGCTTGCTTCTAGCGTCTTATTGGGCAGGGAATATCTGGCCGAATCCACCTCGGCATTAGGTACGAGCTAATTTCAATGTTAAGCGCAAGGCAATAAAAATAGTTTTACACTCCTGCTAATCTTCCATTAGCTACATGAATCGTTCAAATAAATAATATTGAGGTTATTTATAGTCGAGAGATCGCAATCCGCCTCTGCTTATAACATCATTCGCCGTGAGCGGTAAACGAACTGGAATCATAGATTTAACATTCAATGGTAGGTACTCGGACATACAATGATAAATAACATATTGTTTGATCAGTATAAAATGTGATATTTACACTTCCGTAGTTATTTTTAGCTCGAGGACGAACAAACCGACTTAAACTTTTACAAAGTGCTGTGTTGATACTCAAATACTAGCAGAAGAATAACCCGTTCAAGGCAACAGATTTGGATGCGGGTCATGAATGATTGCTTTTAATTCAACTGTTCGACGAAACATGTAGGCGGTGGCGCGGCTCCTATTTTTAGTATTTTTACCGGTTACTTAGTGGACGCATCCTTCAGTTATCTGTATTTATTTTATTTATAAATAAACACCAGTAAAATGTTTATAACTTGTTTTTGTGATTCCATAATCAAGGAAACGCACGTCTTCTATTGTCAACACCACATTTTTATACAAAAAATATTTGCGCATTTAGCTTTCACAGTTTCACACTGTATTTTCAAACAAAAGAAAAACCGAAGCTTCAGTTTACTTTACAAAGACTACTCTACAGTCAACATAAAATGTTAAAGCGTACAGTTTCGACTCTTCTGTTGGCTCTACCAGCTGTTTTTCGCTAAAAGAGAGCTCAGGTCCGTACTACTTCAAAGCCTACTGGAATTCTTTCTATAAGGACCCGAGTGACAATGCAAACGCTATTGGTATCTCCGACTCTTGGTCAATTGGTTTTTGAAGACCTCACTGGAGGTTGCGGGTTCGATTCCCGCTTCGGGTCTACGGCCTACTGTTTGTACGATCTGCAGATCCGTATTCGTTCTAGAAGTTCTGGGTGTTTTCTTAGTCTATCTACTGTAGTGTAATGTATTAAATATATCAGTTATCTAGTACCCATAACACAAGCTCTGCTTAGCTTGGGGCTAGATGATGCTGTGTGGATTGTCCAGCACTATTTCTTCATTTTATAATGGTACCTTTCTTTCAGCTAAACAACAACAGCGCCAATAACACAAAAGACTTGCTTCCCGACGTCGAGATTCTTCTAGAATGGCACGACACGAAGTTCGACACTGTGACGGCAACAAGGCTGCTTACCAACATGAGCTGTTCCGGAGTCGTGGCCTTCTTCGGGCCCGAAGGAAAGTGCCATACAGAGGCTATTATCGCGCAGTCCAGGAACCTACCTATGATCTCTTATGTAAGAACTTCATTATCTTTTTACCATCAGCATCTGTTAGTCCACTGCTGATTTTATAGCTTACTAGTTTCTGCCGCGGCTTCGCACGCGCTGTTTCTATGTATGGATACTTTTAAATCTTTAAAGGTTATTTCTATCCCATGGGAATCCCTATGTTTTATTCCAGACCGATCCGTTCGGTAGTTTTGACTAAAAGAGGCAACAAACATCATCCATACAACCAAACTTTCGTTCATTGATATTAATATAAGTGTGATGTGATAATAGTGTGGTGTGATGGCCGAGGCTTCGCTAACATTATTTTTGAGACTTAAAGGCAAAGGTGCCTATGTGATTCCCCACTCGCCAGGATACAATATCTCCTTGCCAAAAAAAAGTGTTTCGTAGCAAAGCAAAGAACAAGCGTTCTTGGTTTGCTAGCAAAGAATTTCTTAGCGGAGACTAGCCGGTGCGCAGTAGTGCACAAGTGTGTGCGCAAACACAGGTGCACTCTCTATTCCCTCACTCTCATAAATAAACAGATACCCAGAGCTCTTTCGCATAAATAGACATTTCCAGGAAATATTCTCTTTATCATTATAGAGAACGAATGATACGATACAAAAAGTCTTTCCCAAGAATTTTTTTCATATTATCTATAAAAAGATTTTGCCTGGCTGGAGAGACGTAAAACTTGAGGAAAACCTGATTTTTTTCCCCGTTATCAACCGCTTTTTTGCTGAATACATTAGTTTGTAGTTCGCTGTATTTCATGAATAATTTCCTTTCAGAGATGTGCCGATTACCAAACATCAGCAATGTCGAATTTTGCAAGACTGGAGCCACCGGGCGCTCAGGTAAGTGAAATTGAAAAATCATTTATTCAGACATAACATCCATAATGTCGCAAAACTATATACCTACTAATTTATGTTTATTTATTACTAGCTGTTGCCCGCGACTTCCTATGTCCCCGGGATATCATTTACCTCCCTGCCAAATTTAATTGAGATCCGTTCAGGCGTTTAGGCGTGTAAAGGTAACAGACAGACAGACAGAGTTACTTCCGAATTTATATATATGTAATATACTAAATTTAATATACTTACATTATAAATTCGGAAACTATGGATCATTTACATAGTTCTAGATAGAGTGGCTGCCCTGAAATTTTGTCGTTGTAATTAAATGATGACCTTTTGCGTTTTGGACTGCACTATTATAATGCTTTTGGAACCTTTTCAGGCGACAAAATCTGTGATATCGCTGCTCCGTTACTACAGATGGAACAAGTTTTCGATTCTCTACGAAGAATCGTGGGTTACTGTTGCCTTGACTCTTGAGAACCATGCTAAGAAGAACAATATGACGGTCAACCATCAGAGACCCGTTATAGACGGCTTCAAGTGTTGCGAAGAGAAACTCACATGCTGCGCTCCTGGTTTCTGGTACCAGTTTATCCAGGATACGAAGAATAAGACTAGAAGTGAGTTACAGAAAATAGTTATAGCTACATTATTATGCATTCTTATCTCCAACGAAATGCATAGATTGCATAGGTTATATTATTGTTTATTTATATAATAGAGCTCTCGTCTGATTAGTTTAAGACGTGTAGGTGTGCATGATTTTTTTGTATTTTTTTCATGTAGTCATCTCGTCTCTTTAGAAAGAGACGAAATGCGAGATAGATCTCGCAGGGTTCTTTTCCTGTCACGCGTATTTGTGGCCGCGGCCGCGTGAGAATCTATTTTTCTTTTGTTTCACACGAAACCGTAATTTCATTATGTTTTTCCTATCACACGGGTGGCCCGTGCCTCGAACCCGAAACGCGGATTTGCTGAAGCAATTTTATAGGTTACGTGTGACCCGCACGCGGACCAGATCCGCGCACTAGCGGAACTCTGCATGACAGGAAAAGAACACTAAATAGTGTTTGGAAATATATTTATCGGACTTTAGCAAAGTTTTCCATTACACGATATAGTAGATACTATGACGTCATCACAGGTACAGTTCTTTGAAGCGCGTTTAGACGTCACAGCAGACGGGATCTAAGGAAGAACGACGTCACGCTTTACCTTGTTTTTAACTGAAAACGCTATTACTACAATGCTATGTGGCCTCTAGTCGAGGGGTATCTCTTAATTTGGGTTAAACCTTCTAACTACGTATAGTATACTAGTAGGTACCTACTTACTGTTTTTGTGTCGTGGTTTTAAGAGATAAAACATTATATTTATCATATCATCCCACACACGTCCACTGCTGGACATAGGCCTCTCCCAAACGACGACGCCACAAATAGCGGTCTTATGCCGCCTCCATCCAATAACTCTCTGCCACCACCTACAACGACAAAAAGTTATAATTATGGAAAATAAAAACTCTGAACTACGCAATAAGCATACCTAGTAGGTATATGCTTATTGCGTAGTTACGTACCTACGTAGGTATGTACCTACCTGTAGTCCAGTCAATGAATAATTATGGATGGCGCCCTATCTCCCAATTTGTTGCCGGCAACCAAATCACCTGCACTGGTTGCGCAACCATTAATAACGTCTCACTCACTCCACCACCAGTTTTTTTTTAAATATAATGCTGTACAATTCACACAGCATTATCTAGCCCCAAGCTAAGCAGAGCTTGTGTTATGGGTACTAGATAACTGATATACATAATATAATAGTTGGCGGTGGTGTCCGTTTTGAAGTTTCTCGCTTGGTAGTTCAAGACACCACGGTGCAGCGGTGGCGCGATCGGTGGCGCCACCGTGGTGTCCTAATGAGATGGAGCCCTAGATGTACATATGTAAAACAAATAAAGCCAGACTCTATAATATTGTCTCTATTTTGTTTCAGTTTACGTATTCCTAGGCTCGACAGCCGGTCTCATAGACATGATGACCGCTATGGAATCACTGCAGTTGTTCGCAAAGGGAGAGTACATGGTTATCTTCGTCGATATGATGACTTATATGCCCAAGGAAGCTTTGAAGTATTTGATAAGTAAGTATCATGTCTGAATTTTTGGATTATTTTGCAATATGTGGACGAAGTCACTGATTCGATTGAGACTTACGTTGTTGGATGTAACCACTCTTTTATGTTAAAAATCACACTTCACATTAAAACTATAAATGCGAAAGTTTGTATGGATGGATAGATAAACGGGTGGTTGGATGTATGTTTGTTACTTCTTCACCTCAAAACTATTGAACGGATTGCGATGAAATTTTGTATTGATGTACGTCTAGACCTAGAATGATACATTGGCTACTTTTTATCATATGAATCAGTTCCTATGGGATATAAATTACCATAAAACATTTTTATAGCAACCACGCGTGCGAATCCGCAGCCAGAAACTAGTTATGAATAAAGGGAGTAAACAATGTCGTTTTGATATGTCAATGCACTTGTTTCGATGAAAGATATTTGAGTTTGACACTCGAGTCATGCCACCGCTTGGATTTACATGTATATTTTAAGAACCTTACTATAGTATTAACTTGGCTGAAACTCATAGCTACGTATATTTTTTGATTTCCAGAAACAGAAGATCGAGTGTCCAAACCGATGTGTCCTAAAACGACAGAGTTCAAGAAGCGGGCCCAGTCTCTGTTAGTGGTGGTATCTTCCGAACCCTCGCGCGAATACGGGGACTTTACCAATAAAGTCAGAAAGTACAATTCTTTGCCGCCGTTCAACTTCTCAGACGTTTTCGCTAAGCAATTCAATAAGGTTCGTATAGTAATAAGTAATTGACAAAAAATTACGAAATCGAACAGTATAAGGTCCGTCAAATACCTCACTGAATCACAAACTCGCAGTTTCTCTTCAAATGTTTAAAATCAGGATTTTAAGCCAATCTAGAATTTACACACACTTTATAAATATTATAAATATATATTTAATTAATATTAAAAGCTTAATAATAATGTAATGTTCAGTTGCTTATGCCCATATGATAGAAGTCAATACTTTATAAAGCGGACTGTAGCCTTCCGCATATCCGAACCGAGCGCAATAGCGTGCGTCGTTTCGGACAATTGGGTAGTCAAATACTCCGAATAGAAGAAGCAATTTGTACAGCAAAAATAACGAAACGAAACACACATATTTTTTCTTAAACTTCAAACAATGTGCCCTACAACGCTGCTTTCTGTAACATAGTTTTTGTAACTAAAACAGAAGGCGGAGCCAGAACTGCCCAGAACTTTGTAATTTTTTGGTGTTTTCCGAAATAAACATTTACATATTCACGTAAATGCGTCTTTGTAGAATCAAAATACGCCTCCAGTTCCGTTCCAATGTGCAGTAAACGAAAAAGAGCGTCCAGAAGTTTTCTTTCACTTCAAAAAACTATTATATTTTCAGTTTGTATCGATTTACGCGGCGTACCTATACGACTCAGTGATCCTATACGCCACGGCGCTCCATGAGATTATAAAGGAGGAAACCCGCAAGGAAGAACTAACGCAGCTGAAGGTCATCAGCATCGCCACTAACGGCTCTCGGATTATAGAGAAGATGATTAAAAGTTCGCCCTATAGAAGTAAGTGAGGTTTTGATCCGATTGTTGGAGGTCAAATCATCGGTGTCTGTTCAATGAAGTTGCAAGATAAGTGAACAAATCCGAACAAAAAAAAATCTGCTTTGGAATCTCATAATAATGATGATGATCTCAAATGATTAAATTCAAAAAAATGTGTAGAAATATATTAAATTTCATTCTTTGAACTACTTACTGTATGCAATTTTCTCTATTCGAGCCTAAACGAAAACTTGCCATTTAAAAGGGCAGCTAAGGGTTAAATTGTATACATAGAATGTCATCAAGTCATCAATAACGAATTCCATTTTTTTATAGTTAATAGACGTTGTTCGTTTGACCACAATCTCACCTGATGGCCGATAT
Organism: Eupithecia exiguata; assembly: GCA_947086465.1. Lineage (NCBI taxonomy): Eukaryota > Metazoa > Arthropoda > Insecta > Lepidoptera > Geometridae > Eupithecia > Eupithecia exiguata. Next base: position 6,717,246 of record OX352230.1, on the reverse strand, counting down.
ATATATTGTATATTTACAGGTATATCAGGCATGTCAATTCGCCTGGATGAGCGGGCAGATTCTGAAGGCAACTTCTCCTTATTGGCGTTCAAACAAACGAAGACTAGCGACGCTGGTGGTGAAATTAACTGCAGCTACAGCATGATACCGGTTGGACACTTTCAGCAGAGTTCGAGAGAGTTTCCGGTATGTAATGTTGTTGAGTAGCTTCTGCCCTTGATTTCGTACGTTTTTCCTGATTGAAAAGTGGGTTATGATTTTATACTGGTCTAGAACACGTCTGTGCAAAATTCTTTGATTGTAGTTAAGCTGTGAAGGAGTTACCAAACATTCAAACTTTCGCAGTTGTAATTTATGTATGTTGAAACTTGATACCTATAGATAAATAATAAATAAATAATAAATAAATAATGCTGGATAATTCACACAGCATTATCTAGCCCCAAGCTAAGCAGAGCTTGTGTTATGGGTACTAGATAACTGATATACATAATATAATACAATACATAGATAGATATTTTTTATTATACATAGAAAACGACCAGAACACCCTGAACAAATGTCTGCAGATCGTACACACATTTGTCCCGAGGCGGGAATCGAACCCGCAACCTCCTGCGTCGCAGGCAGACCTTCGCCCACCGCGCCACATCGGTCGTCATAGACTATAATGTTCTTAACTATCTTTGATAGAAAGAAATAATGTCTTTTAAAATTTGCTTTCAATCCGTTATTCATAGAAGTATTTAGACAAGAATATTTATAGCTTATGTACTAAGCCTGCTCTTCAAAATATCTGCAATGCGCATCATAAAATGTTACGTACGCGTCATAAAATGTGACATAAACCAGAGTTGCGTTTAAAAGAACTTTATAGGTACTTACATCTTCATTCAAAACAATGCGTAATAACATTAAAACACAATTAATACCTTAATACGCGGTTCTAGTATACTAGATATTTTTTTGTAAACAAAGGAGTTACAGAACCAAAGTAAAATTTTAAGGCGAATAGTAAGGCAAATGACCTTGGGCATGTCCGCGCGCCCATATGCAGCAATGAGTGCTTGTTTTCGATTCAGCATACCATGTAGTGCCCTAATCAACCAAATAATACGATCCTCTGCGGTTAGGTGACGAGTAACCGGTCAGGTTTGTATCACAGATTTTGTAGGCAAAAATACGTTTTTACGTTTAATATCGTTATTTTGACTGCTTTTCGACGATAATGGACCGCCACGAAATAGGTATGAACTATGTGAATCACTATACTAAATTTGGTACTGATCGAATTTGAGACACCGATAAAAAGTGAGTTCGAAGCAACTAAACACACACTATAACTAACACTATAACAACTAAACTATATTTAACGGCAAACATTTGGGACCGCCAAGCACTTCTTCAAGATATGTGTTACAGGATATATAAATTTCAAAGCTCCACAATCAATATTTTTGTCAGAAAACGGGTTCAAAAACACCTAATTTTCGTGTTTTTGCCTTCATATTCGCCTTAAGTATTATACAAACTTGTGGTTTATTTTTCGCTTCTTCCACTTGTGGACAAAAAATTGAAGCGAACAAAATCAATAACATTTTTTTTCTTATTTGATTGAAAATTGACTTCTGACTTTTGAAAGAAATATTTCTCCAATTTATTTATACGACAATAAAATATTTTATCATCGGAACAAATTGCAGAAGTTTAAAACCAATTTTGATTTTGAAAGATCATTTTATTCATTTCTCTTCCGTTTTACAACTCTTTCGTATTTTAACTTTTTCGCTGCGCATTTTCAATTATACGTTGCTGATGTTTTTAGCGATTATTTTCTTGTTACCTTATGGTTTTCTGTTATTGTTAAATTTTTATCCATAAATGCCTTTGTTTACATAAAATATCTTCGATTGTAGAACCGAGTGCCTATAGAATAGAACTTTATACATCTTCATTCAAAACAATGCACAATAACATTAAAACACAATTAACACCTACGGTTTAATCTGACGGAAAACCGCTCCATGGCTATTTTTAGAAGCGATAAAATAACAGGATGATTGCAGAGTTGTTATGCGCTAAAAATAGAAACGCATAGTTTTGTTGTATAATATCAACTACGTACTAACTAAGTACATATATCTATAGGTACCTTAGTAACTTCACACAACTAATTGCTTCACAATGATTTACTGTGAAATGATTTGTTATCCAAGATACCTCTGTTTACCGCATCCATTTAATACATTTTTAATATTATTTTCCGACGTTTCTATCGCGTTACAGCGATCGTGGTCACGGGATAACTTCTATAGTAGTAACGAATGCTTTTTAATTGTGACTAACAAGTGAAACAGGCTTATACTTGGTCAGACTTAGGCTGGTTTTAGCTAGTAAATATAAGCTACGTATTATACAGGGAAAACGCGTACGAAGCCCCGGGCAGAAGCTGGTTTATAGGATGTTTTTTAAATTAGTGCACAATATTGAAGAAGGTTGTTCACCTGCTACCACAGATCAATATTCAGTGACCTTCTTCAGTATTGTGCACTAATTTAAATTCGAGTGATTTGCATTCATAATAATAAGAAAACACACTATATTATGAATGCAAATCAATGTCCGTCTGTACTGTACCTTTTCACAATAAAACGGCTAATTATTTGCCCTAAATTAATTATATTAATTATATTATTAATTAGTGGCTTAGTTATTGAGTTGTGTAGTAGATTTACTTACTATGGCGCACCAACCCAAATTGGGTCTTGGCCTCCGACACAATAGATTGCCACCGGCTTCTGTCCTGCGCAGCTTCCACCGGTTGGCCGACGACCAGTCGGTCGACCCAGATACAGGTGGAAAGACGAAGTGGAGATGGACCTTCACTAACTTTAAATCTTCGTACCGGACTGGATGGTAGTAGATTAAAGTTAAATAAAATTATTTTCTTTCTTTCTTAACTGTGTTTTATTTTTCAGGAGTATAAATTGAATCCGCGTCTCCCAATCGACTGGCCCGACAGCGTCAAACCAGAAGACGAGCCCTCCTGTGGATTCAACAACGAGAAATGTCCCAAAGACGACTCTCAGATCACTTCATTAGTAGTCGCAGGGACGCTGGCGGTCACGCTGTTCTGTGCGCTGGTGGTCACAGTCAGCATCTACCGGAAGTGGAAGATCGAGCAGGAGATAGAAGGGTTGCTTTGGAAGATAAACCCGTGTGAGATTGCGGGCTATCTGGGCAGTGGGCTTATTTGCTCGCCTAGTAAGGTGAGTTTTGTATTTTGTTGTTTTCCTGTTTGTTGTTGTAATTGCCGCCAAAAGTAGATTTGGTTCTTGTCATATTTCTATCCATTTCTATCCATTCAATGGTTGTCTGGAAGCAAGAGAAGAAATCACTTCTAATTGACAAGACCGCCCATTGTTCTTTTGCGTGTTATGTTAAAATCTGTGTTTCTTTTAATTTTGAAATACACAACAAAAAGATGGATGTAGGTATTGTATTGTATTTCTATGATGCCTTATTGATTATTTGGTTATTCTTACCCCATATGTCCATCCAGCAGGCTTATCATGAATAGAACAAAAGTTTGTTAAGACAAGTTTAGAAATATCATTTTTGTATATTCTATACTATCTCATAGACAAGTTGAAATTTCTAGAACTCTATTTGATGGGTCATTTTGCCAATGTGCAGCAACTGGTGGATTAGCTAATCTATTTTCATCTAAATCTCATAATTTATTTATTTCATTACAGTTAAGTTTAGCCAGTGGTATATCATGCGAGAGCAAATGTTGTACGCAAATATTCACAACCACTGCGCAGTACAAAGGAAATGTTGTCAGAATAAAGGAACTGAAATTCTCCAAAAAGAAGGTAACTCACAAAAACTTCATATATTCTCTGCCTGGGCTGCCGGTCCATTGATGCGGGGAGCGGCGATTGATGCAATATTAACCAATGGAATTGCATGAAATCTCGGGTCTGTTTCAGTGGACCAATGAAATTGGTTAAGGTGGTACGCGGGTTGTCGCGAGTTTTTTGTGGTTTTTAATGTTTTCTGCGTTCCACAAGCAATAAAACTAGCGAAAAAGTAATTTGCTGCAAATCGTAAACTATATTCTAGAAACTTATGATTAAACCAACTTCGATTCAGTGGAATTTTTGGGAAAATACATAATTTTGTGCAAAAAATTTACTTTTACCCGAACGCTCCCAAAATACAAATTACTTTTTCGCTAGTTTTATTGCTTGTAGAACGCAGAAAAAAATTAAAACCACAAAAAAAATATTTTGCGCCATCCCGCGACGAACAACCTTAAAATCTCCGCTCCATTGCCTCGCTTCCCGTCAACACTGGACAAAGCAGCCTTAGTGTAAATTTTCTATAAAATGTTTATAAAAATGTGCTTCACTTGAATTCACACACACACACTGAAACTTTGTTGTATGTTTTAGGATATTTCAAGAGATGTAATGAAAGAGATGCGACTCCTAAGAGAGCTACGTCACGATAACTTGAACTCCTTCATCGGGGCTGTGATAGAGCCAATGAGGGTACTTCTGATTACAGACTACTGTGCCAAAGGAAGCTTATATGTAAGTTATTTAAGTTAACGTATATCACTATTTGGTTTTTCTTGAACATACATAAAGCTGTCTTGTATACAAGTGGCTTTTTGAGATGGAAGTGGATGACCGAAGCCGAAACCATGAGAGTAAGAAAAAAGTTGTGAACGGAGGAGTCCTCGATTTATGAGAAAATAAAAACTGCGTACTTAGTTTTTATACTGAATTTTATATATATTTGAAGAAATTCATAACGAATAAATGTTTTATCGACAATTAACCCCACTAAAATACAGGCTTAGTATTGTATCCTGGCAAGTAGCCTAGTTGTTAGAAATGATTGTATAAAATTTTCACATTATCTACTTGGTAGGTGAGAATACAACCTAAAATAGTAAAATGCATTGCAATGCATTTTCAATAATGCATTTGTAAAGATTTATCCTTATCAGTAACAGAATCTGCTGGTGCCAAAATACAGTAATTTTTTTTTACAAATCGAGGTCATAACTCTTTTCATGACTTTTCTCTAACTCTCATGGTTTCGTTTTTGGTCATCCACTCCTATCTCAAAACGTCGCCACTCCCGCCCCGTTGTCTCGCTCAGATCGAATTCGAACTGAGCAGGGGGCCTATTTTAATTCTCCAAAACGAAATAACGTGTTTCGTTTCGGCCAATGAGTAGTAAATAGTATCAATTAGCACAAAAAAAACGGAACGAAACAATCGTTATCGTATTTATTTAGATTTGGCTTCAGGATAGCATGTCACTGACACCATTCTGCCATACGCCAAAGGAGTTATTAAATTTAAGGTTATCAGTAACGAAGTGGTAATATTTTTCTACATTTTTATTTCAGGATATAATTGAAAATGAAGATATCAAATTGGATAGAATGTTTATATCTTCGCTGATACATGATCTCTTAAAGGTATTGCAGTGATTACTTATTTATATCTTTCGTTTATTTTTTACAGACTTTACTTTATTGTTATTTATTTTATTTCAGGCTATGATGTTTATTCACACCTCACCGTTAATATTTCACGGAAATCTGAAGTCATCGAATTGTGTTGTGACATCCAGATGGATGCTACAGGTTGGTTCAGTTATATTATTTCTAAACTTGCTTCTGTTCAGTTATATGTTAATCCAGGGCGAGAACTACATCTCTGCAAAATTTCAGCCGTTCTGTAGATTAAGTGTGAGTGAGGAAGTTACAGACATCCAAACTTTGTCACATTCAACAGACTCCAGTGCGGTGTATTCTTCCACTTTGATTTTATTTTAAAATGTTTAATAAGAACAATGCCCGCGTCTCACATTTGCAGTTTTCGGATGAAAAGTAGCTTTGTTCCAGCTTTTATTTTATTTCAGATTTATTCGTGATATTATAAAAATTTTGCCACTCGTTGGCTGCATTTTATTACAAATTAAATAGGAATGTTAATAATAATAATAATTATGGACAATACACAGCATTAATTTAGCCCCACGCTAAGCAGAGCTTGTATTATGGGTAGTCAGATAGTAATTTTATTTGTAAAATCATATTTACAAGCCAAATATCTAATTACAATTTTTGGCACTTACAAGTTAAATAAAACAATCATACTAAAATAATAATAAATGGTCAATGTACCTACCTAATATAAAAAAAATTATGCAATTAAATTCAGAGTAATATATTAATTAATACAAAAGGTACTAGATAACTGACATACATAAAAAAATACAATACCTACATAGATAGATATTTTTTATTATACATACGAAACGACCAGAACAACCTGAACAAATATTTACAGATCGTACATACATTTGTCCCAATAAACCTCTTAGAAGTAACACGATATCCATGTAGTATCTTTCGCCTATCAATTTGAGTGATACGTAGTTTACTTACAGGAGTCAAACTGTAAATGCGTCTCATTCCGTCTTTTACGCTCACTCGTCTAAAGTCTCAGTATGATTTTGCCGTGATTTCCATTTTCATTTGAGTGTTCCCTTATTGTGCTTTATGATTGGATAAACCACGCGTCAAATCCATTTCGTGGTCTAAAACTAAACTTGATGTTTCAGGTTACCGACTTCGGTCTCCATGAGTTACGATATTGCGCGGAAAATGATTTGATAGGAGAGCATCAATATTTTAGAGGTATATTATTGTTTATTCATATTTTATCTTATTGGAATAAAGAAACAATATTTCGATAGTACTAATACTTTGAATGCCGTTGGCGCACTGCCAGCCCTCGCATGCTCACACGCCGCGCCGCCGCCGCTCGACCTCAGGGTTCCTATTGCTGAAACGTGGCAGTGAAAGAGTTAATTTGCATCTTTAACTGCCACGTAATCTAAGAAGATCAACCATGCATCTGACATTACCGGTCTATATACGAAGTTTTAAGAACAATTTGTTTTTAGTAATTTTTTGTTGCCAGGCTTATTGTGGAAATCGCCGGAGCTACTGCGCGAGTTAGACAACCCTAACGGGACCGTCGGTGGCACTCAGAAGGGGGATGTGTACGCATTCGGAATTATACTTTATGAGATTATCGCCAGGAGAGGCCCATTCGGGGTCACAGCTATGGAACCCAAAGGTAAGGGACTCAATAAAGCTATGCTATTATGTCTTAGCATATAAAACTATTGGTTAGCTTTATTTTGAGATTGAATTGAGAATTCAAAATGAGGCAGGTTGCGAACTAATCAACTATACATAAACCTTTCACAAACATATGTTACGTTTTAATTCTTAGTTCAGTGTATCACATTAAAACATCCTATATTAAAAATCATTATATTCGGAAAGCATAAAAGATTCCGCAGTATCAAAATCAAATTAACTTTAATCATAAATAAATTATTGTTGTTGATTTGAAAACACAACATAAAATAACTGCTGATTTGCTATCCTTTCTTCAATAAACATTGTAAACTATTATTATCTGTATCTCAACTCCAAATAAAGATGCGCGACTGCGAATGATCTGACAAGTCGAATGATCTACAACTACTAATTTACTCATTCGACTTGAATATTAGTAACTATACTACTCTTCCAAGTCGAATGACAACTACTAATTAGTAATTACTAATGCCTCTACGAATTGATCATCCGAATTTGTTAGTCGATCCGTGATTTTGTGAGCCATGTTGCGCGCGGCGTTGCGATGTGGTTCCGCCGTGGCGTGCTAGATGGCGCTGATTGTGAGTTTTCGATTGATTTCATCCACCCGATCCTATACAATAGTACCTATAAAATAATATTTTGCGTAAAACGAAACGTAACTCCAAAAACAAGGGGTTTCGTTCTTTTTTTTTTTATTCTATCAAGCTATTCATATTGTTTAAATAAGATTGCTTCATGTTCGTTTTTTTTTATTAAAACTCCTGATATTACATCCACCTTTTTATTTTTAAACTTACTAACTTGTACTCTTAGAACTTTTACCTGTGAAGCATCGTGTGGCGGCGACGTAGAAACCCGGAGTGTGCCGGAGTCGAATGAAATGTTGGTATGATACTATCTCTCTCTAACTAAGGCCGCTCCCGCCCCAGCTTGACTATCCACGTCAAATAACCGACGACTGCCGAGTCGCTCCGACTCGGCAGTCGTCGACTCAGTCAGTCGGACTCAATTCGTTAGTGTTCGAATCGGAGTCGACTCGGCAGTCGTATACCGACTGACTAAGTCGACGACTGCCGAGTCGGAGTCGATGACTGCCGAGTCGGACCGACTCGGCGCAGTCGTGCAGTCGTCGACTCAATTCGTTATTCGACGACTGCCGAGTCGAATAAACTCCGATTCGAATGGTTCGAATGATTTGTGAAGTCGAATAATTCGACTGAAATCATTCACAGTCGCGCATCTTTAACTCCAAACATGTGTATTTTAGTTCATGTTATTGCGATTTGCTGATATACTTTGCAGCAAAATGACAAATAGATCATATATTGTAAGAGCTTAGTTAAGGTGCTGTAACACCGACCCGAAGCGGAGCGGAAACATGCAGCAATCAATCAATCATGTTGATTGAAAAACGTCTTTTGCTCGTTGCCGCGAAATTGAGCAAGGCGCGCGGGCAGCTCAGAACCTGTGGCGATTGAAAGGGAGGCCTAAGTCAAGTAGTTAACATCCATTGGATGATGATGAGTCCTTATCGTCAAAGTTTGAATCTCCTTCCAGATATAATTGACCGCCTAAAGCGACCAAAACTAGACGGCGAAGACTACTTCCGCCCCGATACCAGTATCATCGAGGCAGCTCCCGAAGACGCCTTCATAGTGTCGTGCATGCGGGACTGCTGGGCCGAGGATCCCAATGCTAGGCCCGATTTCCCGACCATACGGAGCCGGCTGAAGAAACTCAAGTCGGGGAAGTAAGTCACATTTCATTTACATAATATTCAAGACATCAAGGCAGCTCCCCAGGACGCCTTCTTAGTGTCGTACATGCGGGACTGCTGGGCCGAGGATCCCAACTGAATCTGATTTGTGAACTTGTAAAAAAATTATACGAACCAGAAATAGCGTGGGGAAGCAGAGTGGAATTCATACAAAAGCGGGGAGCTTCGCATCAATAGACAGACATAGTCCGCAACCTCGCTCTGAATTACTCCCTCGCTCCGCTCCACTGCCTCGCTCCGCGTCAATGGACAGGCAGCCTTAAGCGTGCAAATTAAAATGTAAAATTCTATGTAGTAGTTCTATGTAGTTATAATATAGGTATATAGAATGCGTCAGGCTGGAAATAAAGTTTCATCAACTTTTAGTAATCGTTAAGTGATTTTGTATCACTTAATAATTTCTGTTTCAAAACGAATTATCGGTTATAATTGTTCTTTCATAATTTAAGTGTGATTTGATAAGATTAACAGAACACAACTTGTGAGTTAAAGTAAAGTGCAATGTTAAACCACATAGTACTGTATTGCATAGTAAAAGTTTAAGTTTAACACTTGTTATATTGTCGCCAGGTCTAGGAACATAATGGACCAAATGATGGATATGATGGAGAAATACGCCAACAATTTAGAAGAACTAGTCAACGAGAGAACGAGGCTGCTCATCGAGGAGAAACAGAAGACCGAGGATCTTCTACATAGGATGTTACCAAAGTATGTATCGACTCTATTCTTTTACCTATTCAGTTCAATTAAGCAGTAACGAGAAATAGTGACCAGTGTAACGGAATCTCGCCGTAAATCCTAGGTAAATGTTCTATAGTTAATATAGTTCCAGATATTGATGTGGATTATAAATGTTTTGATGAGGCGTTTTCCAAAAAAGTAAAAATACCTTACCATTGAACTCAACAGATGGCGCTGATCTTTCGCGAAATGTCATGTCCAAATAGACACGCGATGTATTCCGAAATACAATTGCAGCGGTGATAGCGATTACGAAATATTTTGCGTTCACGATATTCACGATATTGACAGATGAGTGCTATCAATAATTTGGAACGGTCGTGAACGCGCTCACGACGTGAGTGGCGGTGTCAATGTCATTACATATAACTTATTCTGATACGCTAAAATCGATATCATCACGCTCACACGCGTTCCGTATAACCGTGCAATGAGCGCGACAACGAACGCGCCGATTGATGTCTATCAGTTATCAATAAAGCCAAATATCACTTTTGACAGGCGCTCACAGTGGTTTCGGTTTGCGGCAAGGCCGGTGATATCGCAAAATGGCGCATTTATTGACGTCATCTATGACGTTACATCGGTCATTGTTGTCGCGCTCACAGTAAAACGGAGGGAACGTTGGGAGCGCGATAATACCGATTTTAGCGTAATTCGGAACACGCCTTTCCAAAGTCATAGGCGGGCCCTCTTTTCAGTGTGGTCTATTCGACCAGTATTTTTTTTAAGAAAACGCCTCCACTTTTTAAAGTATGTGTTTATTACCGTCGGCACAGGCAAGTCAAGCTTTGGTGGTCTAGTTACTTGCATGTACATGTTATAAATAACCTGTGTACATTTCACTTACCGCTTACTTATAAAAGTCTGGCAACTTGAAGCAATGGCTGAGCAGTGTTTTTTATTATGTTGACTTGTGCCAACGGAAGAAAACAAACGACGCTATGACAGGAGTACGTACACTCACCGAGACACCCCGAGACAAACCGAGCAGGCAGATGACAATATGTATACATGGTTTTGACGACCTCCGTAGCGCTGCTGGCGAAGGTCGGTCTGCGACGCAGGTGGTTGCGGGTTCGATTCCCGCCTGCGGACAAAAGTTTCTACGATCTAGGGTGTTCTGGGCGTTTTCTATGTATGTACTGATAAAAAAACACAAGTACTATTAAGTATATCACTTATCTCGTACCCATAACTCAAGATCTGCTAAGATTGGGGCTAGATTGAATCGTCCAGCATTATTTATTAGGATTATGTATTATATTTTTTATGGTGCCTCTCCTTAAGCGGTCGAGCCTCCGAGACATCCCACAAGACATTTCGACAATTGTATTCTGCGACCATCAGTTATTGCTTTAAGTTAAGAGAGGTTTATAAGTAAGACGGTTTGTCTTAAGCAGCCCGCTTAATACCTATCTATTGTTGTACTAATTCAAGGTTTTCTGTAAGATTGGTGTAAGCACAAAGACGCAATTACAACAAGCTGTTTGACATACCTGGACGACGCGGTAATGTGCGCACTGCTTTACATTCGGTCCAAGTCTTTGTTACCCTATAGGTTAAGCGAATGCATCTTTTGACCTAGCCATTAAGATTGAATGACCGATTTAGCGAAACTGGCCTCTCCAATGAAACTGGCCTCTCCAGTGAAACTGGCCTCTCCAGTGAAACTGGCCGCTCTCTAGTGGTAAGATAATTTTATCCCCAACGCTTCTGACATACGCACGACATAAAATAATAGAATGCAACTATAACTGAAAACATAATTAAACGATGGTAGAAGTGATTTTTACGATTCGTAAAAATAGGTTATTTTATATCACGTTTTCACCTGGACATAGGCATAATCAAGAATGGGTTCACAAGTTATATTTCTTTCTGAAATTCTTTGAATTATGTAAGGGAAGTAGGTTTCCTATTGGCTGGAATGGAAAAGCGATTCATTCTTCATAAAACCGTGACTAATGAAATGTGTGCCCTCTAAAACCTAGCCATGCTGTTTCATTACTAAACCCCTCAGTACAGTACCATCGACATGGACTTGGTGTAAAACAGTCGTACATTCTCTTAAACTCAATGTATTCACTTTGTTGTACTTGTGTTCTTTTCCAGATAACGAGAATGAATCCATTATATCGTGAAAAATGTATTGAGGTAATTAACTCCCTATTGGTGATTGTAGTTACTGATTTGCCTTACACTGCAGGTGCGGGCTTATAGCTTATTCTGTGAGAATTTTCGATTGTTGACATCAACACCTTACTTAAAAAGCCTCTGCCACACAGAGCAGGCTGCAGTGGTGGCCGGTTGTTACGCTTACAAATTGCACTAGCCGCCACCAGCAGCTGCGTCTGTCTGGAAGAAGTTTAAAACTCTCCTTAAGGCCTCGTTTACGGAGCCGCGGCGTCGCGCGTTGCGTTGGGGGGCGCGGCCCGCACTGAATTAAAAAAAAAAAAAAACAAACAAACATATGGCATTGTAGAGTGCGAGTGAGAGGAGAGACGCCACGCCAAACGCGACGCGCGACGCCCCGCTTCTTCGCAAGTGAAGCGTTAGAGTCTATCCGCTTTCGACTTAATCCAATTGTTAAGCAGTGTTTTGTCTTTTTTGACTGTGCAAACACAATAGAGGCTACTAAATTCGTTCTGCCGCCGACCAGTCAACTAAACAATCGGCTGCCTACAATATTCATGCACAGAAATGTTGCACCAAGCGCCGGGCTCTGTCGCTGTCTTTGGCGTGTTGACTCCATAAGAAAACTAACGAATCTTAGCAGTTGCCTAAAGATAGGAGAGGGATAAATAAGGGGTTGAATCTCGAATGAAGTTCACTTGTGCGGCATTCGAGAGGTGGTATCAACAATCTAGGTTTTCACAGAATACCTACGCCTTGGCTGCAGTGGCATTGCACTGTGGTTTGATTCTCACTTGTTTCATTAACAGAGTTTGAGTAGATTAGTTAAACTTTGGTCTCATGATCACCACTCAATACCTGCGCTGTGTACTGTCACGTAGACTGCCTGGGCGGAGAAGCGGTCATTTATTCTGTAATCAGTGTTATCACGCTGCGGTGTGAAAATCAAATGACCACTTCTCCGCACAGACAGTCGACATGACAGTTCGAAGCGTATTGCGTAATGATCAAGCAAGAGACCAAAGCTTCAGCTTGCTTGGGGTGTGGTGATTGCGGTCTCGTTCTGCCATTGTCGGTGATGGTGTAGGTACGTTTCATGCCCTTTTACACGACAATGTCCGTACAAGGTGATGTTACTTTGGGAAGCAATTTCTTCTCAAAATTTGTTGGAAGCTAGTCGACTGATGTAATCTTTCATGGCTTGGACATTGTGTAAATATAAATCGGCCTTCGCTTCGCAAATTACTGGAGTTTCTCTAATGAATTTGGAATATCAATGGCATGGTAGGTACTACTTTTGACAAAATATTTTCATCTCTTAGGTGATGGTGAAACTAACGTATTCTTCACTTTATCTTAATTATATTTACAGGTTTTGCTGAATGAGCATGGATTTAGTGTCTTTCTGACGTAGAGGTGATTTTAGCTTATAATAAAAAATATAATATCATTTTCAATAGACACGAGTGATGTATTTATAGGTAGAAAACACAAACTGTAGTTTATTGCATCCACACTAGAATTGACGAATGAAGATGCATGAATTTTAGTAGATAGTAGTTAAATTATAATTAACTCATTTCTCTGATTTTATTGACCCTTTGGGATGCCCAAAGTTACTAGTGTCTGCATAACACACAAGTAAGTTTTTTTTTATTTTCTTTACTCCACCAACATAAAATTTGTGATACAACACCGTGTTATTGTGTTGTCTACGTCATCTAGCATTTAGGCACTTGATAAGTAATTTATTATTTACTACGTAGGTAGAACATAGTTTTCAATCGAAAGCATCGTCTTTTTAGCGTCTACTTACTTTATTTATTCGAAAACATCTCTATATATTTTTGTGCAAACTTTTAATAAGCCTTCGGGTCAGCTCACACCAAGACCATCCCGCACCCCGCACTTTTATTCGAAATATAACTTTATTTACTTCGCAAAAAGGTAAAAATTTTGTTGACAATACGAAAACTCCCTGCGGCGCCGCGCTTGCGCCAATTTGTATCTTTGTGCATATTGAATAAAGTTGTATTTTGAATAAAAGTGCGGGGTGCGACGCGTCTCGGTGTGAGCTGACCCTTAGTTACTCACTACTTTTCTTTCACCTTAAATTAGTTAGCTACTAGATTTACCCTCATTTTTCTCTCCAAAATTACACTCAAACAACAAAATATAACAATCCGATCGTCTGTTATGCAACACCTAACGTGGTAGCACATAAATAAACAATAAAAAGCGCTAATAATTGTAATTTTTCATTGTCCCAGGTCAGTCGCACGCCGTCTCACAACGGGCGAAGGAGTCGAACCGGAGTCATTTGATTCTGTGACTATTTACTTCAGCGATATAGTCGGGTTTACCGCGATGTCGGCCGAAAGCACGCCGCTACAGGTCGTCAACTTTCTGAACGACTTGTACACGGTCTTCGACAGGATTATACGAGGCTATGATGTTTATAAGGTGGAGACGATTGGAGATGCCTATATGGTGGTAAGTTCAATGACTGTACCTACCTTTATAAATAAAGCTAAAAATTCTTTAGTAACGTAGTTACGATAGAACATACCGTACAAAGTCTGATTGTTATGATTAAAATACAAATGGAAATAATATTAAGTGACGGGGTTTTTATCCAAGAATATGCACTCTTCACTCTTACAAACGGATATGGATAGCCATACTAATACAATAAATTCGAAAGTAATATCTGTCTGACTGTGAACTTTTTACGACTAAACGGCTGAACGGACCCTAATGAAATTTGGCAAAGAAATATAGGCTTCTTCTTTCTTTGGAAAAACGCGTGCGAAGCTGCAAGCGGAAGCAAGTTAGTATCAAAAACTTTAAGACTGTATAACTTCAGGACTTAGACTTCTGAAAAGTGTAAGAAACAAAAAAGTTGTTGTGATTTTTTCAGGTATCAGGACTCCCAATCAGAAACAACGACAGGCACGTCGGAGAGATTGCGTCGATGGCGTTAGAGTTATTGAATGCAGTGAAGAGCCACAAAATATCTCATAGACCCAACGAAACACTCAAACTTAGAATAGGAATACACACTGGTAAGAAATTATACTGCATAGTCCCAGGCCCAGGCACATGGCAAAAACATAGTGAGGCTTATTTGCCCAGCAATGGCTCGACATGGGCTGTAATGCCCCACTGTTGGACGAAGATCTCCCGCCCAGCGTGATTAGTACTCTAGAAAAATGTCTAGAGTACACATAAATGACATCGAATGCGTTAAATATTGGAAATTCACTGTCTTAAATTTATAATTTACGCATATATTTCTGTATTTTAGCGTAGACCAGAGTCTGTTGTTCAGTGTTCATGCCACCAAAGTTGTTGATAAAATAGTCCACAGTATCTTACAACTAAAATTATGTACATGAACTCATAATAAAACACTGTTTTTACCGGATTGATCGCGTATATTTTATATTTGTTTATAACCTGACGTTTCGGAGGCTTTTCAGCTTCCATGGTCACAGGCAGACTGAGGTGACATTTGTCTTTACAAGTAATTTGAATTTTACATATCTACCGTCAATTATACAAATTTAATTATAACGTTCAGTATGTACGCAGTAATCACTAACAGTGTCTTGATGGGTTGTAGCTATGGATTGCTGGGTGTGGGACCTGACTCGATGTAGGACTGGATCCCAAGCGGCAGGTACTCTCCAACCATCTTCTCTATTGAAATTATTCGGATGTTTTTGAATTTCAATTGCTTCTCGGAGCATTCTAGGAATGAAACGGTTTTCTCTAGCTAGTATTTGAGCTTTGTCGAAGCGAAGAAAATGACCGGCGTCCAGTGAATGTTCATAGACTACAGACTTTGACGGCCGTTTGTGTTTGACGTCAGCTATGTGCTCTTTTAATCGAGTGGCTATACTTCTTTTTGTTTGCCCTATGTAACATGAGCCACATTCACAGTCAATTTTATAAACACCAGCATCTTCAAAGGGGACTTTACACTTGACTGGTCTTAGAAATTGTTGAATCTTCTTGTGCGGCTTGAAATAAGATTTAATCGAAGCTCGTTTTAGGATTCCTTCAATTTTGTCTGTGATTCCCTTGATGTAAGGAAGGATAGCTGGGGCTCGCTCAACTGTGTGTGGCTTTGGGCGGCTTCTGTGAGGATGGCGTGGAGTTTGAAGTTTATTACTCCGGAGAACTTCATGGATGTGCTTCAGCTCTCCTGCTAGATGGTGCTCGTCACAGATGCCGTGGGCTCTCTGCAATAAAGATTTACCAACAGTAGCTAACTGACATGGGTGGTGATGAGAATCACCATTGAGGTACCTATCTGTATGGGTTGGTTTTCTATAAACTGAATGTCCAAGTGATTTATCCAGGTTTTTTATTATTAAAGTGTCTAAGAAAGCTAATTTATTGTTTTTCTCAATTTCTATTGTAAATTTTATTTATAAAATAAAATGTTATAAACAAATATAAAATATACGCGATCAATCCGGTAAAAACAGTGTTTTATTATGTACATGAACACAAAAACACTTTTTTTTTTGTAAGGCTTAATGTTCTTTGAAATAATAATCGAACCATTTAAGTTATAAAAGAACATTTCACAACTTCTAATCGTCAAATTTAAACGAATACGCTGCTAATTGACCGATCATCTGGAGAATACCACCGAAGTTCATACAATTTGATCAAACTACATACATATAAACATTAATATAACTTAGTTCATCGCAATTCCAGGCGCCGTAGTAGCCGGCGTTGTCGGTCTCACCATGCCGCGATACTGTCTCTTCGGCGACACGGTCAACACAGCGTCCCGCATGGAGAGCAACGGTGAACCCCTGAAGATACACATATCGCCGAGCTGCAAGCAAGCGCTCGACAAACTCGGGGGCTATGTGGTGGAGCCGAGGGGCATGATATCGATCAAAGGGAAGGGACACGTGAGTTGATCTTTAACAGAATACATATTACAACGTACCACGACAAATATAAATTTACAAAATCCTGAGCTCAACTGTTCCCGTTTATGTCAATACCATCTTTTCCCACTTTCTGACACTGTGGACACCTTTTGCGTTTTCATATATATATACATTTTCCTATATGCAACGCAGGTGCAAACATTCTGGCTGCTGAGTGCGACAGAGAAGGCTATACAGAAGAGGGCGGTGGAAGGCGAGGAGCGGCCGCTATTCCGTCGGCCGCGACGAAGCCCAAGGCTCGCTGATTCAAGACATCCATCACTTTCAGGTGTGACTCAAAGGTTTTTCCTGTTAGCTAAGTATAATGACACCGAGTGAGATAGGTTGACGAGCGTAGCGAGCATGCACACTCTTAGCATGTGTCTTTAATTCGTCGGTAATTTCAAAATTTTCAATGGGTAGTTTGTGATATCTGTTATAAACTTTTTTTTCAGGTGGCGTCCGACAACGCATAGCGAGCACTGAAGCGGGCATGCGCGGCTCTCGCTGCTCCCTGCCGTCGCCCTGCGCGGCGTCGACGCCGCCTTCTCAGCGACGCATGCGCACCGACAACACGCGACCTAGGTAACTATACTTCATTGGCTGGTTTACACTTTGTCACAGTGTAAGTGATAAGTGATTAGTAAAATCAGCGTGTAACGGAAGTGATTTGTAAACTCAGCTTGTGAGTGGAGACCGCGACTCGGCAAACGTAGTGTAGGACGCCCTCCGACCAGGTGGGATGACGATTTGCGAAAGACTGCTGGCAGATGCTGGATGCGGCAAGCTGAAGACAGGGCGCTATGGCGCTCATTAGGGGAGGCCTATATCCAGCTGTGGACTGATATAGGCTGATGATGATGATGATGAGGTATCGTAGTAAATCTGTTTCTGAATTTTTATAGAGGATAAGCTCATACCTAAATAATAAAAATCATACATAAACACGTACTCTTAGAGAAAACCAGAGCTTTATTGTTAGAAAGAATACAATTTTAATGATTGCTTAGGTCGCCGATGGCAAACGAAGCGAACAGCATTACTGCCCCTTCAAATATAGAGGCACCGCGTTCGCGACCGCCCTTATTGTAAGTGCTCGATAGTAACTGTTACTAATCGATGGTGTTTGTGGAAACATGCTTATTGTGGTGTTTATATTCATAAAACATTAATTAACATTAATGTCCGAACCGAATATTCGGCCACGGGGCTGCGGCCAGCAGAAAAGCCACGTACACAGGACATTGGCCATCAACTCATCAACATGTTTTATGCTTGCGTGTCGTTGTCAAGAACCATTTTTGTATGGCAGGCAGTTTATTTGAGCTCCGTGTTTGTCCGGCTTCAAGCAGATAGTTCAATCAACCAATTGAGGATTAGTTGAGCTACCTGTCGATTATTTGCAACAGTGTGCAGTTAACTCAGTTGTTTCAATTTGTAAATACTATTTCTAATTTGTTTCTATTATTTGACCAGTTGTATTGTATTTATAATATCTCTAACCATCATAATAATCCAAATTTAAAGCACGGTACATACATCAAATAATGGGGACATTAACATATTTTTAAAAGTAGTATTTAATAAATATCGGTTGCACTGGTTGGTTGCACCATCATCTAACTATGATCAGCATTGTCCATATTTTAATAAATAATCCTGGACAACACACAGCATTAGCTAACCCCAAGCTAAGCAGACTTGTGTTTGGGTGCTAGATAACTGATAAACATAATACAATACAATATATAGATATTTTTAGGGTTCCGTACCCAAAGGGTAAAACGGGACCCTATTACTAAGACTTCGCTGTCCGTCTGTCACCAGGCTGTATATCATGAAAATAGGATAGACAGTTGATCACAGATGATGTAGTTCTGTTGCCGCTATAACAACAAATACTATGACACAGAAAAAATAAATATTTAAGGGGGCTCCCATACAACAAACGTGATTTTTTTGCCGTTTTTATAGATAATGGTACGGAACCCTTCGTGCGCGAGTCCGGCTCGCACTTGGCCGGTTTTATTTATTATACATAGAAAACGACCAGAATACCCGGAACAATATCTGCAGATCGTACAAACATTTGTCCCGAGGCGGGAATCGAACCCTGTATGAATATAAATAGATACATTTTATTTCCAGACACGCCCTAAGCTCGATCGCATCATCAACGGCCTGCGAGGGCGAATGCGACTCTCTCGGCTCGATGGCGGGCGCGGCAGGCTTGGCCCTGCGAGGTGCGCGTTCATTAGACGCACTCGCAGCCCCGCGCCTCAGACGGGGTCACACCACGCGGTCTCTCGACGCTGACCAACCGGTCTCCACCGTTTGCGGTGACCCTGTATTCAACGGAACGATCGTAGGCATCTTCACCGATGACCTACCAAGACGCCAGGAAACCAGTCCTCTCCTCCGCAAAAGCAGCCTATACAACAAGCTCGATAGACCGCGCCGCAAGGTTCATGACGCGTCGTATATAGAATTCTACAAACGCTGGCGTAGCTTGGAGAATGTGGCGGATAATAAAGGGGACAGGAAGCTTCCGCGTTTCGCTATTCGGTCGTGGCTCCTTGGGTTCTTTGGAGGAGCTCCTCGCGGGTCTAGCGCCTCCTTACGTCGCGCTCCGCCCTTGCTAGACCGTGAGTCCGCTGTCTGAAGATCTAAAATTATTTTATTTGCATTGTGATTGAATTTTCCGGCACAGGAGATTGAATACGGCATTTTTAGGATAAAGTTGCAAAGAATTTCATAAGGTATAGACATAATAACGAATTTGGATGAATCTGACGTCTATAGGCGTCGTAGTCAAATAGGAATCGCCGCATTACGTCTGCTGTGTCGAGAAGTTAGAGTGGTCTGTCACGCTCGAAAAACAAATCGGGTTTCAACTGTTTTCTAAGTTAGGTTAGGTAGGTACAAGTAATAAGAAAGTTTTGCGCACATTGTAAGCACGCTAAAAGCAATTTTGAATTTATTGTACATTTAGATTCCATTAACATATTGTTGGTACTAAAATTAACTCTTAATGCCAATAGAATCCAAAACAACCATTGATTCGTAGTTTGTTTTAGCGTGTGTTCGTAGCCAATGGCTCACAATGTGCGTGAAACATCTTTTCTGCTATATAAATTACTTGTACAACCTAAAAAATAGTAAAAAACCGTATTTTTTTTTACGCGTTCAACCACCTTTATTTGGGCGCGAATCTCTAAACCCTATACAAACATACTTTCCGATTCATTTGGAAACTACGTCCCCGATTTTGATGAAATGTTCATACATAATTGGTTAAGAATATACCTATGTATATGTTTGCACCATTTAAGTTTTCAAAAAATAAAACCATCACTAAATGAGCAAAAGTAATTTTCGATTGAAAATGCATTGAAATTAATTTTCGCTCTCATTTAATGATGATTAAGTATTTTGAAAAACTAAAACGGTACAAACATAACCATTTCTTATCCGATTATGTATGCAAAATTTCATTGCAATAAAGGTTGTAGTTTTAAAAGGAATAGGAAAGTACGTATGTATTGGAGCTTAGAGGTTCGCAACCAGCTTAAGAGAGCTGTATAAACAAAGTCCGTGCAACATTTTTGGATATCAATGCGTCAGTTATGTGCTAAACCAAAAATGTTGACACTTCAATGTTATCTTCGTAGAGTAGCACTGTATATTAATTACCCTATTATATGTATGTATATGGACCGCTGCTGTAAATAATATGTGTAAGTAAAACGATGTTACCGTCAATTGTGAAATAAGAGTTTAATGTTATTAAATAATTTCTATTGAACGATTGTCTCTTAATAATACTGACGTAGATCACATTAACTTCTACTTAATTAAATAAGAAACAGGAAAAACAATAGGCTTCCTGTTTCCTTTACAAAATTATCTAGTGTTGCATAATTTACTGTATGTGCACATTGGTCCGGTTAATCCGGTTCGAAGGACCAACGTTTTTCGAAAGATGGATGAACTTTTAGGACGCATTCACGCAGCGGATCCGTTTTTACAGGACAGTTTTTTATGGACCCTGTGCTACTGGAAACATAGTAAACTGGATCCGGAATATTGTCGCGTGTGTGAACTCGCTCCTACAACTACATACGCCATCATGGAAAAAATTAATTCTGTATACAGCACACATGCGCCCGTACGAGCCAGATTCAACCGGCCCCAGATGAAATAATGGACTTTATCAATAATTATATTTAGCATTTGGAATGAAATTCATTCTATACAGCAAAATGTGCACATTACCTAATAGTAGAGCTCATTGACTAGGGAACATAATGTATGCATCAGCGGGTAGATAAAATACCGGGCCATCTTGAAACCATCAGGGTATTCGACGCATTAGGACGATTCTCATTTTCCTCGGTAGTTCTTCTTAATTCCGCCAGGTGGCATGTAAACGTATTGCACTTACGCAAACGTTAGCATACGCGCGATCCGCTTGCACACTGCATTCATCACGTGCATAATGACAGCTGTCATATCATATGTCATTTACTACCGCGTCGCTTCGTCATTTTCTCAATAATAGGAGTTCTACTATGCATCAGCAAGTAGTGGTATTCCCGCCCCATCATCAGACGAACAGCCATTGATAACTAGTTTGATATCGCACGGAGGCGCTTCTATAAGCGGCGCGCAAGACGCAGCGGCTGGAGGAAGCGCTAGACATTCTCTATGCTCTATGATAGGACCTTCTGTATGCTCTATGATCGGACAGGACACGCTGGTGTATTCATGGCGGAGGTTCGGCGCTTCTAGGTGGTCGCTGCGCTGCGTGGGTGCTAGGCGACCTTCGCCTAATACCTGTGGGAGAAATTTTAAATTCATTGTATCGAAAAAACTAAAAACCGACTTCAAATTCCTTAATATACATCCTTTGGGTTTTTTTATGGTATCATTCCCCATACAATAAATCCAAGTCGGTACATAATTGAAGGAGAAATTGACAAACATACATAAAAAATTCATAGAACCGAAGTTAGAACCTCCAAATTCATGTTTCGTTTCGTGGCGTCGTCGGTTAAAAAGAATTTTACTCGCTATAACTTTATCATATCGTTACTGCTACACCATCTGGCCCCTCCAGAGTGTGCTATCCTTTGCTCCGATGGTAAAGAGGTGTTTGTTCAGTGGACAGTGTCCAGTGAGACTCCACTAAGACGCGTAGGTCCATTCTGGTCAGGTTCAGTAGGCGCTTAGTTAGCCTTGGTGATGCAGCCGGAAGCGCTGTTCCTGCCTGGCAGCATTGTTAAGGGGAGGACGGTGTCCAGCAGTGGATATGTTGGATTTCAACTGAAACGATGAGATTGTTTCCAAATTAAAACACTTAAAAAAAACTTTAAAACTCACCTCCATAAGATACTCGTCACTTCTATGATGCAGCACGTTATCCGTATGAGATTCTAAATGGTTCCCCGAGGCGAAGCGTAGTTTTTTAGGGGACTCCAGACTGCAACACCTGTGGAGGCCCCCGACTTGGTTCTTCCAGTTCTTGGTTTTGAGGGAGCTGCGTTGGCCTCGCTTCTCGTTGCTGGGCTGGTCGTCTCTCTGGGCCCGTCGGCGGGCGCGCGCTGCGGAGGCAGCGGGTTCTTCGCCGCGGAGCCAATATGTCATCTGAAAAGTTCAAGTACATATTCAAGTAGGTATTTATTTTTCAATGAGAATAATATCTGATATTCCGAAAACAACGCGTGCAAAGCCGCAAAGAGAAACAAGTTAGTCATAGTAGTCTTTTAAAGGAACCAGGAAAAGGACAAGTGAGACTTATCCCAAACAATTCACACGCGCAATTTCTGTTTTTTTGAGAATCTGTCTGTATGAGAACAAACCAACGGATCTACCTTATCACCACACTGGGTCATGGTATTTTGATGGAGCAATTTTCAATTTTTTTTTTCACGCGTGCTCTTAATTGAGTTTTTTTTACCAGACACATTAAGGAAACATTTTATAATATTTACTACCCAAATTTGTCCCCATGGTTTGTTTTGCCAGAGTGATCGCAAAACAAATTGAGCTCTGTGATCTTAGCAAAAGCAGCAAAAGTGCGCAATTTTAACCCGAATAAAAAAGACTAACAAAAATATAGGTACCTAGGTACTTAATAGCGCAAAAATGGAAATTGAAATTAAAATAAATTGGGTCAAAATATTCAATAAAAAGCAAGACAGGAACTATTATCCTAGCTTAGACATATTTTAGATAATATTAAGAACTAGAAGTGAGGACTGCCAACGCGTGGAAACGCTACTGGTCTTTCAGGGAAATCATGAAAAACAAAGAAGTGAAAGTGTATTTCAAGAGAAAGCTATACAATACCTGTATCCTCCCAGTCCTAACATACGGGTGCCAGACCTGGGCCCTAACTGCTCATATCAAAAAACTAGAAGTCTGTCAATCGTCTATGGAGCGAAGCATGCTGGGCAAAAATAAGATACATAAAGTTAGAAACCAAACACTTCGGAGGCGAACTAAAATAGAAGACGTCACACTCAAGGTAAAGAAACTGAAATGGAAGTGGACCGGACATACAGCAAGGGGGAAAGATAAATGGAGTAAAACACTAATGGACTGGTTTCCAAAATATAATAAAAGAAATAGAGGGAGACAATTCAAAAGGTGGGAGGATGAGTTAAAAACAATAGCAGGAAATACATGGATAAGGTTGGCGAGAGATAGAACAAAGTGGAAGGGGCTAGAGGAGGCCTTTGCCAAAAGAGAAGAACCAGAACCAGAAGAATTATTGATGTCGTAACAATAGAATAAGTAATAGTATTTAAAAAACAAATTGTAAAATTTTTCTGAATAAAGGCTTGAAATGAAATGAAATGAAGATAATATTCACCTGATCCCGCTTTCCCTTCATAGAAACGATCCCTCTTTCTTCCAATACGTAGCCGCCTAACTTGTCTAGGAGAAGCTTGCACGTAGAACTGCAGTGGATTTTTAGCGCTGAAAAACAAACAGTTGAATTTCAACTCTATTCTTATAAATCGACGGACAATTATTCTTTGATCATTACTTCAGGTGTGTAGCTAGATAATTAATAATAAAACTTACGAGCTCCCGTAGATTCAAATCGACTGGCAGTGTTGACGGTATCACCGAAAAGGCAATATCGAGGCATTTTCAGTCCAACTACTCCTGCGCAAACTGGACCTGCATAAATATAGGCATTTATCATTGCGAATCTAATCCCTACTCAGGTGAGTAATAAATAAATAAATAAATAATGCTGGACAATTCACACAGCTTAATAAAAATAAAGTAATAACTCTAAGGTTTCAGTATCTATGGTATGTCTTATTTATTACGGGCCTCATAAGAAGACTCAAGGTCACAAATAGAATAGATAGAGTTATGCACGGATAGAGTCCGTAGAAGAACCAAGGTAAAGGACTGCAGGGGTGGGCTCGATTCTCAAGTGGCAGTGGGCAGGAAACATAGCTCACAGAACCAAGAAAGAGAGAGAGAAAGCTCCAGTGGCGACCACGCACCGGGAGACACAATGTGGGATAGGAAGTTGGGAGGCCATAAGGTTGGCCTTCGACGACCTATTTGAAAGTAGCTGGAAATTGCTACATTTGGACAGTACGCAGAGCCGGTCATGATGGCTTTTTGTGGAGGCAGTACTGCTATGTCCAGCGAGTCAGGGATTATTTGGTCAGCTAAATAATTCTTCCATTATCTTAGGATAACGATGATGGATGATGGGATAACGATGATGGATGATGAATGTTACCTGAGTGAATGCCAACTCGTAGCAACAGTCGATGCTCGGGTCTGTGCCGCACTCTGAAAGCTCTCGTGGCCGCTAGGAGAGCCAACGCCATTGAAGCCACTTCGCCTGCGTGTATGATGCCATTGCGGATTGGTAGTCCCGATACCTGAAGAAAAATACATATCTATGCAGGTTCTATTTGTAGACATAAATCGTGTCGGTCGTTTTGTACATTATTTGCTGAGCTAATTTCATCAGTGATTTTCCTCGGCTTCTTCACTAGGCTGGGCCTGTATCGAGGAAGCCAGACTAGGTAGGTACAATATTCGTATTTTTACAGAAATTTGATGCTTGGCTTACCTACTTACTCACAGACAGACAGACAGTTAAAACGAATAAATTAAAACAAAAAGAAGCAAATTGGGACGTAACTTACCACCATGTAAGCATCGCCGATGGTTTCCACTTTGTACACGTCGAAACTTTCCAATATCGAGTCGAAGCACGTGTAGAGATCATTCAAAAAGTCTACCACCTAAAACAAAAAATAAATAAAATTTGTTATCCACTACTTACCACAGAAATGCCAGGCCGTCTCAGACTTAAAAATACTGAGATACCGCTTAACGCGTGAGATTGATAAACTCAGTATTTCAACATCTTTCAACGCTACTGTTTGACTAGAGTCTGACCAAACGGTAGCTCCAGCCGCCTAAAGTATTCATTTTCTCTGTTTGATATTCCTCTTATATTATTTATATACTCAAGCCTTAGAGGACGATTAAATCAGTAAGACCAGGCTGCGTAGGCTGCACCTGCTCCAGACTACCGCTAGAGCGCAGTTAAAGACACACACATAGAGAGGCCTTTGCCCAGTGGGTCGATGCTGATGACGATTGTTTACCTGTAGCGGTGTGCTCTCAGCCGACATAGCAGTGAAGCCGACGATATCGCTGAAGTAGATTGTAACGGAGTCGTAACTCTCTGGCATTACTCGCCGGCCGCGCTTCAGTTGGTCGGCCACAGGGGCTGGTAGCATTTCTTCTAGTAAAGCCTCTGAAAAACAAATGCTCGTTATTTTTGCCTTACCTCTAAAGGGTATAATACTGACCGACATACATAACATGCCCGGGCGTAATGTACCATTTGCAGCGGGCATGATATGTATGTTACGCCTTGTGCTAAAATCCGTCTCGTTGCTCGTAACGAGCGCTTTTTTTCCCCGTACCGACTGCACGAACTCTCGTTGTGTAACACGTAACATTACGCCCCGTGTCTTGGTTACGCGCAACGCAAAGTACCTACTATGGTACCTACCTTCGCATTCTACCATGGAGGAAGAATCACCCTTCACAGAAACATCCAACAATAAATAATAATAATAACAATCACCAAGAAGGCGCTTTCAGTTCCATTTTCAAAAAACATTCAAAAGAAATGTATGTAAATGGAATACCAAAACATCGACTCTTTCTGTAAGAGGAAGAATGTATTGTACCTTCTGGCTGATCATTTCAGACAAATATATAATAAAAAAAAAAACTTTAAATCCCCAGGGCGTAAACTCGAGTTCCGTGCCCGCTAAGCTACCTACAGGTACCTACACTAATAATGACTCACTTTTTGAGCGAGAGGTGAAAAAATATAAATATCTTAACCAGTCTTTTTCTTCTCTTCCTGTAGTTGGTCCGTCCGCTCGTCCACGAGAACTTCCAGATTGTTCGCGTATTTCTCCATCATCGCTATCATATTGTCGAAGATATTTGGTTTCCTGGAACACAAGTTAAAAATAATTTAAAAATTTTGAAGCACAACTCGTTCCCACCTTGTTCACATTTATGTGCTTTGGGTTTTTTTTCTTTCGCAAAAAGAGCGGGCAAGACTGCAAAACCTAGCTAACTAGAGGAACTCGACGAACGAGTATATTGATGCTCATAATAAAATGGTAGATCCTATGATACCTACGAGTACCTACCTAATTCATAAAAATAGCTGTAAGCAAATTTAAATTCTTAGTAGCTTTCTAATGGTTGCCTGGTTAATACAAACTATTGTCTGTCTGTTTGTACTTACATTCCTTTCCGCAGCGGACGCAGTCTCGTCCGTATCGACTTGAAATCCGGCCTTAAGACTTCATCTTCGGCCCAGCATTCGCAGCAACATTCGCGCACACAGTCGAAACGACCGGCTAATGGTTCTAAAGGCGGCCTGAAAGTAATGATAAAAATTTAAGAGAGTTTATAAAAAATTATGAGTTTTTTTTAAAATTGCTATGAGCGTAAGAGCTTTCGTCGAGCCATTTACGCTATTTAGACTGGAGGCATATATAGTTATGCCTCCAATTGTGGGTACCTACTATAGACCTTCTTATTTGGTCTGAGGACTGAACAGTGTGAATTCGGGTTGTTAATATGATGATGAAAAGTCACTGAGAAGAACTGGATTACTGAGCGGCGTCGGATTCAAACAGTTCGTTTTTGAATGTATCGTACAGAAACGAGCTTCTTCAAGTGTGCAGTTCATATAGCATCAACGTTCCTACAGCACTACTACAAACCTACCAACGTGATACAATGTGACTACGACACATTCGACTACCTAAGTCTGGATTCGTCTCAACATCGCTGCAGCGTCGTCGGCACTGAACAGTCCTCTTAGAGTGTGCAGTTCATTTTTATTCGATTTGATATAATGTAACTACGACACATAC
This sequence comes from Eupithecia exiguata, assembly GCA_947086465.1. Lineage (NCBI taxonomy): Eukaryota > Metazoa > Arthropoda > Insecta > Lepidoptera > Geometridae > Eupithecia > Eupithecia exiguata. Next base: position 6,689,961 of record OX352230.1, on the reverse strand, counting down.
CTACGAGTACCTGTAAGGAACTGGGTCTGAGTTTGCCAGTCATTTCAACAGGGTCAACGCAGGCGGAGCATCGGCACCAAACCATTTTCGAGTGTGCTATTATATAGCAACCGCTTTGAGTGTGATACAATATGACTACGACACATACCTACCTATAAGGCGCCGGGTCTGGATCCGCCAGTCGTCGCAACAGCGTCGGCGCAAGTGGAGCGTCGGCACCAAACGGTCCTCTTCGAGTGTGCAGTTCATATAGCACTAGTGCGAATGCGTATACGTCAGATTCTGGGGAGCCGCGTCTCCATTCGACGGAGGAAGATAGACCTTCCTTGCCCCAGCCGCATGAGCGAAGCAGCTCGGGTGAGAGGTATACGAGATCTGAAAAATAAAACAACTTAAAAATTTGTAACCTGCCTGCACTGGAAGGAAACCTTTAAAGATTTTTCTAAGTCAATCGAAGGCAATATTGAATTATCAGTAATATCTGAAAATAATCGGGAAATATGTATTTATCAGAATTTCTATTACACTTGTTTGTCAGGAAGACCTAAGAGCTGAATACCGGTGCCAGAAAATGGGCTTCCTGAAAAAGTGTAAGTTGTTTGTTGAAGTCCAGCAGGGAAATAAGCTCCCCGGAAATGTCTAACTGTAAATAGATCTTCCAAGATCTATATCTAATTTTGGAGGTAATACTCACTTTCAACATGAGTCCTAAACGCAGTAGCCTCCGACGGTGGTAGCTCCCCTCTCCTGAACTCTTTCAGTCCGAAGTCAGCCAATTTGACGACCCATCGTGCGTCGACCAGACAGTTTGACGGACGAAGCGCGCCGTGGAATTGTAGCGGAGACTCGTGGATGAAAATCATGCCCTAAGTAGACATTCACATGTCAATATTCATTCCTTTTCTATTATTTCTTATGGTGATCAAATATGGTAGGTATGTTAAATTTTCATGATGATGTCCTATACGTAATCAGTGATATTGTTCGTACGACCACAGATGATCGTGAAGTGACCTGTCTTTGGACCCAGTTCAATGCCGAGTGTAGGTATTTTTTCCCTAAGCCTTGTTTCGCATAAGCTAAGCCAAAATATGGTCGTCGAGGTAAAAATATTTTTTTCTTTCCAATCTAATTAGGTTCTTCTTTCAGGCCTTGAGCACCTACCACTGTGTATAATAATAGGCCTCCTCCATTCGCCCAGTTCGGTTCTGTACCACCACTTCAATTTATTTATTGAGGGAAAAAATCACAAATTAACAGATTAAAGTGGTCTTAAGTCTAGTGTTTTACAGCGCGTGAAGAAATTAAGGATCGTTAAACATACAATGCATTTAAAAAAGGAAAAAAGTAAAAATGCGATCGTAAAAAATAAAGTTACACGGTAAAATGTAAGTAGGTGCCTAATTAATGTAAAATGAAATCAAAAAGCTTCAGCCGTCCTTACTGCTAAATAAATTGACGTCATCATTTTAGTACCAATTCAAAATGGAACTTGGAATTTAAGAAATTTGTTATGCAAATAATAATACAAGTCAAAAGTTCCGAAAACGTGCTATTCAAAGCCAGTTCAAACTTCAATGAAACATCCAAAGTAATGCAAAATTGAAATTAATTGCAAATTGTTGAAAAACTTATTTCGTCCGAGACAAAACTCAGAAAGCATTTATAAACGTCTGAATGAGTTTTCGATTAAAATTTAATTTTATAATCGCGTTTTGGTAACGGCTATTCGAAATTGATGAAATTCTAAAAGTTGGATAAATAATAATTAGCTTTCGATAGTTTCAAGAAATCGAAAATTTTTGGGAACTTTTTTTTTCGATCACTTGACGATGAACCGATCTTTCAGTGAGGCAATGTCCAGCACTGTATGTTTTCTGGCTGACATAATGATGATGATGCTACAGAAAATTGTGAATGAGATGCGCTGAGATGCTGATTAAAGTTTCACGGCGCAGTCACATGTAGATAGAGCTTTGACAAGATAACCAATTAAATTGTCTAAAAGGTAAAGTCATCGCGATCCTTGACTACCTAGTTGGCATGTACATGCTTCCGTATCACACAAAACAAAGCCGACAACGAACTTAATTATTTTTTAAGGACAAAAATTGGGTACCTATCAGAACCCCTAAGTAGGAAAACGACCGTTCAGTACAATTGACTAACATGCTTAATACCATCTACATTTGTGATGACTTGTCAAGTCGTGGACAAATAGTATCACTTACCCGAATAATATCACCAACCAAAGATGCGATGAACATATTGTCCAATTTGATGTCATCGTTTTCGAGGATATCCTGAAACAACACAATATATTTGAGACTCTGATACGTCGCTCTATTGACTTCGCGGCTTTATTAAGAACTAGTGAATATCCGGGACTTCGTTCGTTAGGGAATTCTCTCAAAACCTATTTTGATTTTTTAAACACAAAAACGGTGATATAATCCAATCATACAAAATATTTCCAACTTAAACCTATTAAAGTGGATTCATTACGTTAAAATACCAAGTTATTTCGCTCATATACGATTAAATATCCATCTATTGTAGTGTGTATGTAAAAGATCGAAGCTATCTACTCTGAAGGAATAACGAATGCGTCCGACAAGAACAGAACCATTGTATATATGTAGGTATCTGCTATCAATAAGACGACGTTGGCCGTCTTCCAATATTTACCTTGAGGCTGCCTCTAGTGCAATATTCTGATAGAGCGCAGACATTGGGCGGCTCTATGCAGGCGCCTACAAAGCCGTTCACGTTGTCGTGCTGTAAATCCCGCATCTGTGGGCAAACAGCAAACATGGGTAAGCGTCAACAATGTCTGTAAGCAAGTTCTAAGCTTGCGAAATTACGAGTACCTACAGTAGATAACTAGCAGTAATTTTCTTAGTGTAGTATTAGTAATGTAGTAGTCGTATTTAGGTTCAGCCTCCACCAAAGCGGAAATGTGCTGAGGTGTGCGGAGATATCCGAAGCGGAGACGAAAACAGGCGTTTTTAAGCTAGGGTGTATCCATAGAAGCTGAACGGAGATGCGCACTGGCTAGGCTGGAGCGGAACTGAGCTGCGTGCGGCGAGTGTCGGATGTTTGAACATTTCTTCTCGTCTCTGTTGCGTGACGTCGCCAGCTTACGAGGCACAGCTCCCACCTCTGCTTCGTGCCATACAAATATGTATGATACAATGTCAGCTCGGTTGTATATGTCCGTAGGATAGTAAAACCCGTAAAATTACAAAAATCCTAGACGCTTTATAATTTTCCGGAAAATAATCAATTGGGCCGTGTCACTTACAATGTAACGCATTTAAACACGTCAAATTATGATTATTTTCCGGAAAATTATAAAGTGACTAGGATTTTTATAATTTTACGGGGCTTACTATTTGACGGTGACATATCCACTGACGCTGAGACGTGATGTTTCAGTATTGACGATTTATTGGTTGTTTAAAATTTCTTCTCCTCTCGTCTTCGCTCTGGTGGACTCCGGCCCTTAGGCAAACGATTTATTACACGTAGACCTGCCCTAAAATTACCAACGATGAATATTGTTTCACGTTGTTTTCACGGAATATAACGCCACATTTTTTCTTAAAATTGCTAGTTTGGAACGCTTTTTAACAGACTTCTAAAAAAAGAGGAGGTTCTATGTTAGTCTGTAGCTATGCATGATTTTTATGTCGGTTGATTTTTCTTTCATTTCTGTACAGATTTGGAGTTGTATAGAGGATGATTTCGAGGTGGTCCCATAAAAAATAATCCCTCGGATTTTTTTAATGTATTTATCCCGCAATTTAAAACCTGAGGAAGGAAGGGATTCGAATTCGATTCGGATTCGAGGGATTCGTTTGTTTTAGTATTTTTCAGGTTTTTTTAACGTTGACATCTTGATTGTTTTGAATTTAGTAGGTAGTTCCTGTTCAGTTTTTATTGTCGCCGAATGTACGTAAAGTGTCGGTTATTTTTTTTCTGGGAAAGCGTTCTAAGACCACACCTTCACTTACAACTTAAGTGAGATAATAATATAATAATAAATAATGCTGGACAATCCACACAGCATCATCTAGCCCCAAGCTAAGCAGAGCTTGAGTTATAGGTACAAGATGACTGATATACTTAATTTACAAAAGGTGAGAAAAAACTCCACCAATAAAAAAGTCGTATTAATCTTAGGCATATAATGAGCGGTTTTCGTTTTGCATTTTTAAAAAGAAAAAAATTAGTTCCATGTATCTCGATAGATGGAAGGGCTTCAACTGGTTACTATGGTATGTTAAATGTCAAATGAAAGAAAACGTCAAAATGATAATCGGTCGATCGCTTAGAGGAACAAGGCACTAGAGGTAGTGGATATACCCATCTCATTCACACAAGAGAGATATAAAAATATGCTTGTAGCCTGAAAAGAAATTAATAAGTTTTCTAGGTTACTTTGAATAGAGTCAGCTGTGTTACTAGTTAAGTAAATCAACTTATTTGAATGAAAAAAATATTTCAAGAAATCAGATAGAATGAATGTTTCTCTGTCTCAACCATCGTGCCGTTTTCCCTTCATTTGACATAGACATACAATACAATACAATACAATACACTTTATTGCACACCAAAAAAATACAAAAGAAAAGAAAGAATACAGGAGAAAAATAAATAACAGAGTTGCACAATGGGCGGCCTTATCGCTAAGAGCGATCTCTTCCAGACAACCGACATACCCTAGTCACCAGTTCACGCACTGCCATCTATCGAGTTTTTTAATGCAAATCGAAAACCCCTCATTCTGCGAGCAATATTTAAAGCACACGTAGGGTTAGCGTGAAGGCACCCCGCTCTCAACTAATTGGAAATTCTTTCACACGCCGATGTAGGATCGCTTCTCTTGCTCCACGGGAGCATATTGTTTATTGACTTTGTGGGTAAAAACAAATATTTGTCAGCATCAGATTAATTCGACCTTGATACAGACCTTACGATTACCTACGCAAGTTTGAAAAGTTTGAAAACTTCCAACAAGAACAAATCTAAAGACTACTTCTATGGCGCAGCGTCGGGCGAAGGTTTGCCTGCGACGCAGGAGGTTGCGGATTCGATTCCCGCCTCAAGACAAATGTTTATACGATCTGCAGATCGGGTTCTGAATATACAGTTCCGGGTAATAAAATACAGTTCCGGGTGTTCCAGGTCAAGTGCGAGTCTACTCGCACGCGGAGGGTTCCGTACCATCGTACATAGCTATAGGTATCGCGTAATAGGTAGACAATTGAAATTTTGACAAGGCCGCGATTTTACTATTGCTAAATTAACAACAAATAATTAAAAAATAAGATTAAGGGGTCCAATATCCATACCAAGTTGAGTACCGAGTACTCACTGATTGCCCGGGGGGAATTGTTCGCGCCTCGCGATCTTTTATAGGCATAGGCATATTTAATGTTTTGAAAGTTTAATTAATGCACAAAAGTGGAAAGGAACTCGGATCGGGAGTGTACGTAGGTGCTGTGTATGTAGCTTTATTTCAAACAAATCGGTACAGCTGTTCAAATATTATTTGATCTATACCGATTTTTTAAAAATAATATGCAGCTTTTCAATGTTATTATGGGTCCGAGTTGGTACATAACATATTCGTCAATGCGGCGACGAGAGCGGATTACCTATTTAAAAAAAATATGTGTTCGTTTCATATCGCGATCCTAATCCTTGTCGACCGATGATGTGGCGCGACGGTAGGTCTGCCTGGGACGCATTAGGTTGGGGGTTCGATTCCCGCTTTTGGAGAAAGTTTTGCATGATCTGCAAATATTTGTTCCGGGTATTCTGGGTATTTTCTATGTACTTATAATAAAAAATATATATCTATTGTAGGTACCTACTATAGATATTTTTTATTATTATTCTAGTCATCTAGTACCCATAACACAAGCTCTGCTTAGCTTGCGGCTAGATGATGCTGAGTGAATTGTCCAGCATTATTAATATTTATGATCAGGTTTGACCTACACGACAGTTTAGGTACCTACATTAGATTACCTACCGGAGCTCTGTGTAGCGGTTGAATGAGCGGCGGCAGCGGAGACTCAGCTGTGAATGCGTTAAACTATTTCTTTATTTTCAAAACTATCGCACTGTCCTAGACAGTTACTTCCTCTCTTAAAATAATGCCTATATCATTACTAACACTTACCTGAGGAAAACAAACAGGAACATTCGTTTAAATAAGTGGAGCATAGAGCTTACGGGTATGACGGAGGCACAGACTGGGACAAATCTCTTCATTCTTCCACATTTGACGGCATACAGTCGAGGGAAATAGCTGTGTTTACCTTTGTAATATATGATCAGGCAATTTAGAGGGAATATTGTACCGTCAAGTCATGTTTATAGCTAACACAATTTACTTAACCGGCTTGATTTATCAGCTAAACTAAATGGGTGTTGTGGTTTTGCTCTTCTGCAATCGAAATATTCACACAGTTTGTCGCTCTAAACAACTAACTTTGAAACTTTACTATTGTAAGTACTAGTTTTAATTTAATTCTATTATTTGATTGTAATTTTCTTTGTTGTTACTGATTTTGAACATACAACTAGCGAAGCTTTCGTGCTTCATTGAACGATTAAACATTTTCGTCCCACGGAATTTTTTTTAACAACTTAGGTAAATAAAATTACAATTAAATAACAATTAACAACTAGTATTTACACTTAAGTATATACATTTCCTAAAAATCTAAGCCGTTACTAGAAGGCAGAGTGCCCAGAATGCTGGCAGCATCGCCACGTTGAATGGAAGTCAGCATTCCGATCCTATGGACTCTTAATGAGAAGGTTTTTCGTCCTATCAAATATATTTAATTTGGCTTGGTATAAATTATCAAAACAACATATTCTTGGCCTTCTTCACAGCATAGTTTTGCATCAAACTATTCATAAGCAATTTCGTGAAATTCCGTAGAAAATTGTCTCAAATTTAATCCAACAATCTCGCACTCTCAAATAGCTTCAAAATCATAAAATAACTTCATACGTTCGTCAAAGTATGATTGCAACTGCAAACAACGTATGAGATCCAGACATCCCCGAGAGCGCTGCAAAGCAAACGTTCTCAAGAATAAAGCAAATACTTACAGTAGTTTGTTCAGGTGCGAATAAGTGCTAACTTACTGCTGTTGCGAGCTGCAACTTCAAATAACAGAATCTAAAGCACCCTAGAGCTTTCACACTTTCCAAACCGATATATGTTTAAACTTGTAGGTAGATAATGAAAATCTTTGTAGTAGAATTAAGGAAACCGAAAGATGTCCTTGTAGCATCGTTTGATGTCTACAATACAGAATAATTCTTTATTTATAACGCAGCAGGTCGTACAAACATTTGTCCCAACCCTCCTGCGTCAAAGAAACAATCCCAAAGTGGGAAACCACTTTTGCGCATAAACTGAGCTTTCAAAGTGTCAAAGATATCAAAGCCTAAAAATACCGCTTGGCGCGAACAATACACCCCTGGGCAATCAGTGAGTAAATCCAAGTTGTAATATTTCGTTTGTTCTACGCTAATGTTCTTTTCCTTCAGTCTCTCGGTTTATCCGAGTAAACGTTCCGTTATTACATCTGCAAACACGCTCAAGGAACGGAAGTGGATTTGTTTGGGATTTGCTTGAGTGATAGATTTGTTTCTTGCCGAGAAAATTCATAAAACGTTGATAAAAATCAGGGGCTCTGATAATATGAAAAAACTTTTTTGAAGTGGTTGTTAGGCTGCCTTCTTTTGTCCGTACTAGGTAATTAAATTAAAAAAATAATTAAATGGATTCTTCTGAAAATAAAAACTCTCGTTTTTGTCAAACGGAAATTCGGCGACCTTAGTAATAAGTATAATTAATTTAAGGATTCCTGATATTAAATGAGAATCTTATCCCGTAGGTAACCATTAATTTTAAGGTTTTAATAACTTTTACAGAGTGCCATAATAATGCACATAAAAATGTAAAAGAAAAAAAAACCATTCACTGCCCCAAGCTCCAGCTACACGCCGGAAAAAATATTTGTGTCGTGGGCACTCAGAGCTTTTTAAATTTACAATAATATAACAATTGAGAATCATAACATCATAACACAACGCAGGCTCGCACTTGTTTTAAAATATGGAGTGGAGGTCTTCATTTTGAATGTGAGCGTGTTAACTTCGAACCTTGTTTGTGTTGGAAGAACACCAACGTTTCATCCCTAAAGCTTGTCGCACACCTGGAGAGCATCTCAGTAGCAGTGAGCATTGAAATATGGGCTTTAACTTGTAACATTAAGATGTACAAATTTTATATTGAAGCCATCAGATAACAGACAGCCAGCGGACCATTCGTTAAAAGCTTGTGGGAAGCAATTTTGTCACTGTAAAATGTATCTAAAGGTAAAGGATTTAAGTCCATTTTTAGACAGTTTTTAAGTGGGTATAGGAGTTGTAGAAACTTACGATTTTGAGTTCCTTCTTGATTTCCCTGTTGATATCGATATGATGACGCCTCACTCGTTTCACAGCGAGCAGCCTTCCCCTATAGAAGGCGACCTCAGTGAATATTGCCGAGTATCTGAAGTCCAGGTCAGGATTCGAGCTGAGAGAGACCTGGGTAGAAATAATAAAACATAATATTAAACATTTAGCAGGACATCAATTATTTGACGGGAACTCCTGAGAACCTGTACGCGAGTGAGACACGGGGAGTCGTCATGTAACATTCGGTGCAAACTTATACGGGTTTAATGAGTGTTAAATGGTTAATCCTGTAAAATGTTTATATTTTTCCTAACCTATGTTGACCCATAGCTGGGCAAAGGTCTCCCCCAAACTTTTCTATGAGTCGCGTTCGTTGGCCAGGTCTCACCAATCTACCCGGTATGCGTCGAAATCGTCTCGCCAGCGTTTCCTAGACCTGCCTTGGCGTCGTCGCCCTTCCTCAGGCACAAAAAAATAAAAAATAAAAGGGGTTTGAAGATTTTTGAATAAAGGGTGGCCTAACATAGGATACGACACTGTTTTTTTTTTCAAAATCGCGTCACAAAATGTTCGGATAGAGGACTTAGACAATTATTAAAGTCCCGCCGAAACCGATAATTTTTGGGACTTATTTCATTTCTTAGAAATAATAAATGGCCTATATTTTTTTCATCTGTTTTAAAAAAACTATTATGAACTATGTGATTTTTATATAAGAATATTGAATATTTCAGAAACTTGACGCTTTAGGACATCTTTTTAATACCAAAATAACCTACAAACATTATATATTATACTTGCTACATAGGTACAATATGAACATAAAAATAAAGTTGTCTTATTTTTATTACGATAGATAATGCTGACGAAGCAGTTTTTAGGGTTCCGTACCACAAAAGGAAAAAAGGAATCCTTATAGGATCACTTTGTTGTCCATCTGTCAACCCTCTTTTCTCAGAAATGCGTGGAGGTATCGAGTTGAAATTTACATCATATACTCAGGTTCGCAACCTCATGGAGCCGCAATATAAATCAAACTTCTAAGTCGACGCAATCAAAAGTTATCAAAATAAACGGCTGTGTTTATGCACAATTTTTTTGAATTTTCCAAGGGAACCACGTGCACACAAACCTATATGGTAGTTTCCGCTGACCTAGAACCATGGAATTTGGCAAGAAGCAAGGTTTCATAGCACAAGTTAAGGGAAAAAGATGGACCAAATCCTATAGAGTCCCGTTGAGCTAGAATCATGATATTTGGTAAGAAATAAGGTCTTATAATTATGTAATTAATATAATGTTTAGTTACGGAACCCTCACCTCGTTGCGCGAGCCCGACTCACACTTGACGTTTTTTTAAAGATATTGAGTGATTTGGCACGTCTGATGTCTAGGGGGCTGAATTTGAGATTTAACTCTAGCGGGAAAAGAGACGAAGGAAGCTCATTGTACTCTCTGGGCGTGCTATTATGAAAGTAGAGCAGAATTTGTTAAGAAATGAAATAAGTTCCCAAAAATGTTCGGTTTCGGTGGGACTCGAACCCGCGTCCCACACTCAGTACAGGTGAGCTCTAACCAACTAAGCCACGAAACCCTAGTCGGTTCAACCGAAAATCTTTGGGACCTCTGACAGACTATAGCGCCGGTAACCGAAAATTAATTTTATTAATTAATTATTTCATTTCTTAGAAATACCCAAAGTGTGGGTAAGCACTATAACAAAAAAACCTCAGAATTTTTTAGTTCAACAACGCGACCTGTTCGGGTAGTATTTTTCGGCGCATCTGCTGGTTCGATAGTAAAAGAGAGGAAGTGCACTTCAGTTTCAGGGGCCTATTTAAGTCTATTTATGTTTTAATACGCCAATATCTGACGTGAGGTACACTGTATGTACTGTAAGCTAAAAGGACAATCTCTGCATCGTGTTTCGACTCAAAAGTCCAACGCTGCTCGGATTCTCTTGTTGGTGTTTAATTAAACGTTGGAGATTAACAGTAAATGACTATGTTACTCTTTGAGTTACATGAGAACTGAAATTACCGCCGGGACTATAAAGGTGCAGTGCACTGTCATCATTAACACTCCGAATTCTCCCTCTGTAGTAAAGGGTGGTTTCCTTTGGTGCGAAGTTTGAATTATCGTTCTTTTGTTTTATTTGAAACTAGCTGGCCCGTCAAACTTCGTTCTGTCTTATAATCAGAGATGGCGTTACATACGAAAAATGTATTAGAAAACGAGAAGATTAATATAAAATACATATACTTAATAATAATAAAATACATATAAATATATTTTCACTATACATAGAAAACAACCAGAACACCCGGAACATATATCTGCAGATCGTACAAACATTTAATTTTGTCCCGAGGCGGAAATCGAACCTCCTGTGTCGCAGGCGGACTTTCGCCCACAGCGCCACAGGGGTTGTCGTGATAGAAAAATAAATGTACCTGGCTGGAGCGCACTCCTCCAGTGCTTCCGTTCTTCTCTGTGGTGGTGACGGCGACGTTGTTGGTGGTATTGTTGGTGGTATTCGTAACAGCCCCCGCGCTGCTATCTTGCTGGAAAAAATTAGCTCTGACCAATTTGCTTGGAATTCACTAACATACCCTACCCCACACCACACAAGAGATCATTTAATTTTAAAAAACTAAAACCGACTACAACCGCTACTACAACCTACATGTTGGATTTCATGGAATTTAACATTAGTTTATTTAAGGCCCGTATTATGAAAGCTTGCTCAGTCATAGATCTATACTTGAGTGACGTTCATGCCATAGAAAGGGTTACTCAAGACCATTAGATCGATGACTGAGCAAGCTTTCATATTACGGGCCGAGTACACAAGAGAACCGGTTTCCATAATGTCAAAAAAAAATCGATCAGCCTGAAAAATATCGCTTTTAGTTCGAAATAATATGGCGTAGACTCTGCACAGGTCAGTATGATACACTATCATAACCTTTATTCTTCCGCGAAACGTCCCTGCATGTATAGAGTTATAATAAGGTAAGTAGGATGTATGGATAATAAGGTAAGTAGGATTTATAAATATACGCTATAGCGTATATTTATAAATTTTATTACGCAATATGATTGCATAAACAATGGCAATCCTAAAAAGCTAGACAGACAGTATGATTTAATAATAGGCGAACATTGAAACAAGTGCTTCGAATAAAACCTTAATGGTTTCATGCAAACAAAAACATAAATAGACAGCAAACGCCCTTCATTAGCAACCTAATTGGCGAGATATCTGAAAGCTTTTGCAAAGTAAAAATAGAAAATTATGTAGCGTCTAACACAGATAAACTCTATATTTTAACTAACACGAAGTACAAAACAAAATAAAATACCTAAATAAGCACTAGGCTAGACTAAGGCAATTCTCACACGACGGGATTCGCAAACTATCACTTTATAGTGTACCCCCCTCTATCCTATGCAGCCATAGAATTAATCTGCGATTCCACATACCGATGTGTTTCTAAGGTTTCAGATCAACACATAAGGTAGTTAGGTGGTTGGACGCCGGTTGGCGAGATATTCATTTGTTTGTGGATTTTGATTTTTTCTACTTTCTTCAAGCAATAAAACAAGCGGTGAAGTAAAATCATTTTCTATGAACTCATGATAAAATTAACTTTGATTCATTTGTATTTTGGGAGCATTTGGAAAAATGTTGATTTTTGTCTAACAAAATCTCTTATTTTCCCAAATGCTCCAAAAAAACCAGTGAATAGAAGTTGGTTTTAACATGTTTATATGCTAGTTTTATTGCTTGTGGAACGCAGAAAAAATTCAAAACCACAAAAAATTTAAAACTCACGCCAACCCGCGTCGAAACACCTCAACTCTTATCAGTTGATTATCTAAGCTCAATAACTAACAAAGCGCTGTCCACTTGAAAATATAAGCTTGAGCCTGAAAGTGGAGCTTTGGAAATTATTTTAACTAACATCTTCATTGCCCATGACGCACATGGAGGTCTTACTCCTATGGCAGCTGCGGTATCACTGTGCGGCGCGCCCCTCCGTTCGCATCGCAGTGACTCGGCATTGAATGCAGTAATTGGACTATTTGAACTTCAGTAGAATTATAAGAGAAAAAAAGTCTAACCATAGATCGTGTATCTCCCGTGTGATACCCCTTAATATACAAAGTAAACCAAGCAACCATGCAAACAACAACATAAATCGTTTACCTACTCAGTTTGTTGGCTTGCTGCTCCTCATCAGGGAGGTGAAGGTCCCTGAAGTCAATCTTCCAGAGGAGAGAGTCCAGCTCTTGTTCGTAACGCCAACCTCGGTATAATGCTAGTGCGGCCAGTACGAGGAGGACCAGCGTACCGCCTGAAGCACCTAGCGCCCATGCTCCTATGTGACCTAGAGGAAATTTTGACAATGAGATACCTACGTGGTACATAGCAAAGATGTCTAGTGTATGGTACATTTTTAAAAGCGATCGTGTTTTTCATACTATTATCCACGCTGACGTCACAAACCTAGGCCTCCAGTATACGAAAAACAAAAGAGAAAAAAATTGTTTTTTAGAGAAATCCGCAGAGTAAACTAATACTGTCAAATGACAAGGTTTCAAAAAGCATTTTTACTGTATGTTGAAGCCTTATTTAAATAAATAAATAAATAAAACTCATTTGACTCGTAATATTAAAATGAGTTTTATCGCAAAGCGAAAGGTGAAAAGAGAGGCGTTTTCCCGAGAGTCGGACACTATAGTTGAAAAATAAAGAGAGAAGTTAAGTTGTCTCCTAAATTTTCACTAAATTCCGGAAACATTACGCGGTCCGATAATCTGGACACAAGGTCCTACTTCACTACCCAATTCAGTGTTAGAAATTCTAGACACGTTTATCACAAACTTTCGTACTAAAGCCGACGGCCAGTACTTAACTTTATTTCACTCCAAACCATAATTAAATCAAAAAGTTTAAAAGTTTTAGTAAGCCAAAAGGTGCTTCATTAGGTCCACGTCGGGATTTAACTTAGAACTTCTTAATCCTGAACTTTAATACCAGATTGTAGGAAAAAGTACACACAAGTCAATGCTTTCTAAATAAAAGCGCAACGGAAAAGCTGCAGTTAGAATGGTTTTAACATCGCTTTACGTTCCAAGATCTTTTTGCCTTTGAGCTTGGCTGGTTTAAGCCGAAAGGAAATTATGAAGTTTGTCCAAGTACTCGGAAAGTTTATCTTATGTTCTAAGACATGGCAAGCTTTTAAGTTATTAATCGTAAGCTTTTTCTTACTTCACGATCACGACGGAATCTAAGGCCCGTATTATGAAAGATGGCTCAGTCATCGATTTATGCTTGAGCAACGTTTATGCCATAGAATGGTTATATGGTTATGGTGGAAGTATTCTTGTATCCGCATTTGGACTCCATTTGGTCCATTATGCGTTGTTTCTGTTAGTTGTGCTGTAATTCCCTCGCATTCCAGGATTACGTGGGCAGCTGATTCGTCGTCACTGAGGTACCCTCTGTAGAGAGGGCTGTCCGTCGCTCCGATGGTGAATAAGTGTTTGTTTAGTGGGCAGTGTCCTGTCAGTGTTCCCACCAGGATACGCAGGTCCGATCTGTTTAGATTCAATAGGCGTTTAGATAGCTTCGGTGATGTTGATGGAAGCGCCGCTCTGGCTTGTCTGCATTCTAGCAGGCGTGTCCATCGTCCGTTGTGCAATTCTCTACTTCTGTGCCTAATCCATGTCTGGAATAGTGAGAATGGCAGGGGTAGGAAAGGCGATGGACCTTCTGTGATTGTTTCCGATCCCTCTGTGCCAGTTCATCAGCGGCATTATTACCTAGAGATCCGCTATGTCCTTTAATCCATTGAAGGATTATCCTGTTCTTGATGGATATCCCTTCTAATGCTGAGTGACATCCGTACACGAGCTTGGAGTTGCAGCTGTTCCCTTCCAGAGCCCTGATTATGCCATAGAAAAGCCTTACTCAAGCATAGATCGATGACTGTGCAAGCTTTCGTAATACGGGCTTAAGTACACGCAGTAGAATATTGTTTTTCTATTTCATTCCATTTTATGCGATTCATATTTTTAACAAGATCCGGTTTTCCTTTGACGGGAACGTAAGAAGCTTTTCATAAAAAGTTAAAGTACATTCATTTTCTTGGATGCCAGATTCCAGTCTTTCAAAAGCGGGGAACAAGAAACTATGTCAATGGTGGGGATTTACTAAATAAATTTGCATTTTGTATAGAGTTATAACAAACTAAGTGAGTCTATTGGATCAAGGGGCTATTCGGTTTAGGGTGACTCAATGTCGGATATTAGCTTTGGTCCCTTTTCCGGTTCAGTTTACTGACATTGTTAACTTTGAGGAAAATACCTTATCCTGCGAACACCTTTTTCAGAAGGCATCAGTACCCTCGACCGGATAAAAAATTCCGTAGGTTTGTTAAGGCTAGATGTTAGTAAATAAATACACAACAAAGTTTTCAACAATACGTGTTCTTAAAACATTACAGACCCTGTCGTTTCCATTATCGTCTGGAACTGTTAGGCACTCAGCTTAATCTTGTCGCCAGGCGTTTAGGTACAAGTATGTAGCACTATTTAGTGTTCTGTGGTGCTAGCCGCCAGTCTAAAGCCTTTCTCGTGTTGGGAAAGCGAAGCATTGTTTTGTGTGGGCAGTAATGCGCCCAGCGGGTCGCGTGCGACCGATGGCTGCCACATCGCTTGTCACAGACTCGTTAAGAGCAAGCTTTTACGACCCACCCTTCTTACTTGTACAATTCTTGCACTCAACTGCCTATTTACTTTTTTATAAGCGAACGGGTAAGGAAACGTAATCGTTCAGCCCACTTGCTGTTTTGTAACACATGTTGCGCATTAAGCGAAAAGCTTTTTGCACAATAAACATTTTATACGAAAGCCAATATTGATGAACAAAAGGGAATATTTTCGTCGACCTCAATACATTTGTAACATGTACTACAGGAAAATATTACACGACATTTTCCTGGGAGGTTGAGATAATTATGTTGAGTGCTTTGGTTGAAATCTGTCAAGAAATGGTGGTCAATTTTGTAAAGTAATATTAGGTAATAGTTTTTATCCGCTTCTTCGCTCGCTTTGTTTTTATGGATACTATTAAAGATGATTTTTATATGTTAGATTCCAGGATTAAAATTATCTGTATGCAAGCACCCTGATCTGTTTAATAATTTTGGCGTGAAGAGGTTACAAACATTCATACATCGCTACATCCAAACTTTCGAATTTAGGTATAATAAATGTGATGAGGGAGAGAGAGGAGGTACATTGGTGTGATACTTACTGACACATTTCTCCCCCCGGAAGCCGCAAGGTGGCTCGGACAGCGGCGGCGCTCCCCCCGGCCACTTCAGCTCCCGCAGAAACCTCACTTCCTGTTGAGAACAGATAGCTTGAATGTATGACATGTTGCAAACAAGACACTGAGTGGTTTGACGAAGGTATGACATTGGGAAGATAAAACTCTGGGCACTTTAATCCAATACCGCTACCACCCAGCACAAAAATGTGCATTCAATTAAGGGCTTGAACTCGTTAACTTTAGATACATTTCAGAGTAATAAAATGGTTTTCCACAAGCTTCAAACGGATGGTCCGCGAGCTGTCTATCATCTGATGCCGTCAATATAAAAAATACATTTAAATGTTATAAAAATGAATAAATAATGCTGGACCATTCACACACCATTATCTAGCCCCAAGCTAAGCAGAGCTTGTGTTATGGGTACTAGATAACTGATATACATAAGTCAATACATACATAGATAGATATTTTAACGACCAGAACACCTTGAACAAATGTCTGCAGATCATACACACATTTGTCCCGAGACGGAAATCGAACCCGCAACCTCCTGCGTCGCAGGCATATAATATGCCATATTTGAACGCACATTATGCTGTGCTGCAGCGGAGCTTTCCAGGTGTGACAATATTTTTTGAGGAGGGTCGTATTAGCGATCTTTATAACACTATTAGTTATGTTGTAAAAACGTGGCCTATCGCCTGATCGGCTATTCGCAAATGAAATATGATTTTATTAAGCTGTTCTGAAGTTAATCGTCCTAGCATAAGAGTGCAAGGTGGAGATCATTATTCGACCATTGACGACCGATGTGGCACGGCCGGCGAAGGTCCACCTGCGATGCAGGAGGTTACGGGTTCTATTCCCACCTTGAGACAAATTTTGTTTGTACGTTCTACAAATCTGGGTATTTTCTATGGTATGATAAAAAAAAACTATTTAAGTAATGTATTCTATTCATTTTTATCTCTGGTATCATGTCCCTGTTTTATTTTACAAACAATGTAAAATATCCTAGCCATTAGTTGCAAGAAGTTTGTCGTGGCGTGTAATGCAATTTATCACTTAAAAGAATTGCTGCGAGCTAAAGCGATAATTCACATGAGGTTGTTGTAGACAAGCGTTTACTTAGTTTATTACATCGCATCGTACAAAACTCTCTTGACTTCAAGGTACGTACTTTATGACTTAGGAGCAAATAATAGAAGCTGTAACGAACACCGATAATCCTTTTTTAGCAATATTCGTGTATTATGGGCTTTACTTTCATCTTTCAGTTACAATATCTGATTTTCTTTTTGTTACGACTTAAAAAGGGACGAATCTTATTCGTGTTGGGAGAACACCCATCCCGGGTTTTTCCAATACAAGGTTTGTAGTTAATCCGCTTACATCCATTATTCATTCGTCAAACTACTATAGTTTTTTACTATTATAGTAAAATAGGATAGATACAAGTCATAGGAGATTCGATAAATAATCACTATTGTGTAAAATGAGTGGGCTGGCCATATCGCGAGAAGAACCGACAACCGCTGGGGTAAACGTGTTCTTGAGTGGAGACCGCGACTCGGTAAACGTAGTGTAGGACGCCCTCCGACCAGGTGGGATGACGATTTGCGAAAGACTGCTGGCAGATGCTGGATGCGTCAAACTGAAGACAGGGCGCTATGGCTCTCATTAGGAGAGGCCTATGTCCAGCAGTGGACTAATATAGGCTGATGATGATGTGTAAAATGATAGTTCTATCGATTTCGTGGTCTCAGGGTTGTCCAAATCCGAATCGATTCCAGGTCAATTAAAAATATGGAATTCTTACACGATTCTGCAGAGGGCCGCAACCAAACCCACATGTGGTCCGCGGACCGTCCGTTGGAATGTATGTTAGGTTATAACTTCAAAAAGTTAGACTCTAACTTTTTGAAGTTATAACCCAACGTTAGAGAGAATCACCCTTACAAATTCCAGAACCCAAAACAAAATTGCGATCTCGAATTGCATATAACAGCATTATAAAGTCTATTAGAATTCTATTAGATCTAGGAATTTCAGCTACAGGACCTATAGTTTCAATGTAGCAGCGTAGCAAGCACTTGGCACCGATTCGCGTCTTCTTGGCCAAATGTGACGTAAACTCACAGTTAAACGCCATGCATTCTGTTCACGTCCAGATTGTGCGTAACTGCGTTCGCGATTCGGGCTATTCCTACAAATTTACGAGTAACGAGATGTATAGACATCTCGTAGCTATAGTGCTTTAATGCCGGTAGTTTATCTCACTGGATAGCAGAATTTATGGTGACAGTAATTTGCGTTGTACGACTGCAAATCTGCAATGAATCAATTGCTTCGGTCTTTATTCTGCAGATTTGGTGCCTGTATTTTTAGTAATTAGGGCTAATGTTTTAGTAAGGGCATTCCGTGGGAAATATTTCATAACATTTTTCTAAAACGAATCTAATTTATGATAAGAAACAAATCACAAAATGACCAATAACATATCAAAATATGACCAATATCTATGGTTGAAACTGTTTCGGGAAATATCAATTTGCTCCAATTATTTAGCAAGGTTTTTGCCGAAAAAGTGTTTTTAGGGTTTTTATTGTTATTATATTGAATCTAATAATTATTATGATTTTTTGTAAATTTTAGAGGAAAGATATGATATTTAAGTAGTCGTTTTAATGAATTTTTGTTCATTTGGTGTTTTCTGTTTTCTGTGAGGGTTAAAACCCTATTTTATTTTATTGTATATTATATAGGTCCTATAGGACCTATACCTACTTTCGCTTACTCTTTTTGAAAATGCTCTAGGGTAAGGTAAGATGAAAAATAAAGACGGCCCGACTTTGTTTTTACCCGAATACTTTAATACAGAAAACATGAAATTATAGGTACTAGAAATTGTTCAAATTTTCTAGCGTAGCGTTATATCGTCTAGGATAGATGTAATAAGATAGATGTACATCTTAGATTAAAGCTGAGCTAATTCAAAGTTTTCAATTATGATACGCTATCCATGCGCTTGTATTCCACTGAGCACGTCTAAACCCTTCCAATTACAATGTATGATGAAATGTTAGGAATTTAATTTAGATAACAAATTCAACTATCTGCCTGGGGCTCTTTAGGATAAAATACAATTTCTGTTCTACGCTTTTCAATTAAAACGTCAAAGCTGACATTATGGAGGAAAATATTGGATTCATTGTTGTTGTTATCAACAGGCAACACTCAAATAAGGAACAAAAGAGAATTTTGTTTGAACGCTTCGGTGTATTTTTGAAATGTTTTGTTGTTTCAATTGAAACAAAACACTGTCGATATCAATTACGATAGCAAAACATTTCATTAGGTGCTCAACAGTATCATTCCTTGTTTCCAATAATAATTATACTGGATCCATGTCATGTCCGATTCTGCCATAAACTCAAATAGCGTCTATTCAATTAACTTCCGATGTAACCATTTTTATATCCAACTGACTTTTACTAAACGGAGCAGAAACCAATTATGAACGTGTTTGGTTTTACTCAATTTATTTTAAGGGCCGCAGTCGGCAGTCACTTTATGCAAAGCTGCGAGAGTTTTAATTTTGAGAAGAATAAACTCAATTTTTCGGTTTACCGAACTGAATTGCGCGACTAAATCTCTTATTTGAAGCTCTGGACCAAATTTATTTCCGACAGTTTGTTCTAAGCTGAGCTTTTATGAAAATGGTTGGATGGATGTTGAAAATGGTCTGGTGCTCGTTAGTTCTTTAAAAAGACTGGAAAGGTACCTAATAATAATGTTATATTAAGTAAACAAGAATGAATCCGTGGGCTCCTGAAGTACATAGTTTTGAATTTCGTTTCAAGGACCAAATGGAATAGCCATAAAGGCAAAATTCATAGGGACCAATACAAAAGATAGGAACAGTGTTTCCGCTCGATTTGACCAGCTAATTGGGTACAATTTGCATCGAACATTTCAGGTAACTATCTGCTCTTCATTATAAGGTGATTGAGCAAGACAGGAATACGTTCTAGATATCTAGGATTAGAATACATTCTAGATTGGATTAGTCAACAAGGATCTAGATAATCAACGGATTGCAAGGAAACGGCACCTGCTCTACCATCCAAACAGAATGATTTATGGAAAAAACGAATTTCTGCCCGCGGTTTCGCAGGCTTTGTTTAAGGTTATTTCTAGCCCATGGGAACTGATTTATGGGATAAAAAGTAGGATGTTATATTCCAGGCTTAGAACTACCTGTATGCAATTCTCAATTTCAGCCCGATCTGCTTAGTAGTTTTGGCTTGAAGAGGAAACAAACATTCAAACTTTCGCTAGTATAATATTAGTGTGATGTGATATATGATGTGATATGATGTGATATATTATTGTTGTGATAACCTGATAAATAATTAATTTTTCACTTCTCTTGCTCGAAAAGTGTATCATAATAGTGTAGCTTAGCAGGCCTAAAACTCGAGTTTAATCCCTCGGGCTAAAAAGTAATTTTTCTTTTTAATTTTTGTCTAAAATCATCAGCCAGTACAAAGCATTCGTTCTCTTACATAAAAACTCGACTTCTTGGTGCTCCGTCAACCTTTTTTTTGAAAATAGAACCGTCTTGGTGATGTTTTATGAAGGTTGATTCTTCCCTTCACGGTAGAATGCGAACTCTTTCGTTGCGGGTTAAATAGAGATTTAAAAAAAAAGATGGTATTGGCGCTAAATCTCTAGAATTTTCTTCATTCCAAATCACAAACTTTTACGTTTAACTTCCTGACTTTTACTTCCAAATTGTGAACGTGAAAAATGTCATCAAGTGATAGTGAAGATGCTAATATGCAAATGGAAGAAAAGGGCAAAGAAATAATTATGAATCTGTTGCCGACAAAATCACGTGGAATATATTTAAAGAGTTACGAAAATTTTATGAAATGGAGAGATGAGAAACGTGTGGATTCTTTTACAGAAGGGGTTTTTCTCACTTATTTTGATGAATTATCGAAAAAATTCAAATCGTCGACTCTTTGGAGCACATATTCAATGTTAAGAATGACCTTACAAACGAGACACGACGTCGATATTAAAAAATATGTAAATTTAACGGCTTTACTGAAGAAATTGTCCACTGGATACAAGGCAAAAAAATCTAAAGTCTTGACGACACAAGAAATCGAAACATTTTTAAATAACGCTCCAAATAAACAATACTTGGCAACAAAGGTAACCTACTACTTATGTACTCAACTCAAACTAAATAAATAGATACCTACCTACATACCTAAATTATGTACCTAGGTTATTACGATTAATACTACACACTTATTTTTTTGTTCAACAGGTTGCTTTAATTTATGGAATCAGCGGTGCATGCAGAGGAATAGAGCTTGCCAATATAACGCTAGAAGACGTAGAAACGGATACAAACCTACAAGCTGTGAGTCTGCCGAACACGAAAACAAACAAAGAGCGTAAATTTGTCATCAGTGGAGAATACCTTAATATAGTTAAAGCCTATCAGGAGTTACGTCCCACTAATGTTTCAACGAGAAGATTTTTTCTAAATTATCAAAATGGTAAATGCACAAGGCAAGTCATAGGCAAAAATAAATTTGGTAACATGCCTAAAGATATTGCCACTTATCTAAATTTACCAAATCCGGAACTCTACACGGGCCATTGTTTCCGCAGAACATCCGCGACTCTGTTGGCGGACTCTGGTGCGAATATAACGACATTAAAACGGCACGGTGGATGGAGGTCCGATCAAGTGGCTGAAGGTTATATAGAGGACTCTATACAAAACAAGTATCACGTCACGCAGCGGATTACGGAAGGAATCAATATTCTACCAAACATTACAGAACCCCAAGCATCTACATCGCGGGATTGGATGAATATGTCAACTCAGCTGAAGCCGCACTCAGATCTTAATAATGCACGAAACTCAAGCATGAGTCGAGTCTCTCCAACTTTTACTCCACAACAATCAACTCAAAATATTACACACACATCCCAATCACAGAGAACCGAAATAAAATTGCCCGGGAAAAACATATCACTAAACATTCAAAATTGCTCTAACTGCACATTTAATTTTTAATAAAATTTCTGAAAATTGTCTAATTTTGAATTGTTTTATTTTCTCGCAATCGAAGTGAAAAGTAGAGTGTTTTACTCGGGCCAAAACCACCCATTATAACTCGGTCTTGTCATCCTCCCTCGCTACGCTCGAGAGTATAACAACCTCGTATATAATGGGATGGTTTAGTCCCTTGTAAAACAATCTACTATATTACTTCGAAGGAATATTTACACTGGTTTTTTAGTGAATGAAAAAATATCAAATAATGATATTAGGGCTTGGTCAATATCATTAGAAATAAATAAGGCCGTGGCGGTTGCGACGCAAGAATCGACCCCTCCAACTCAACCCGTGGATGTCGTAAGAGGCGACTAAGGGAAATTACCATAAGAAGGGCAGCAGGTTTTATCAGTGTATTTTTTGCATGAAAAAAATACGATACGAAAACTGGATTTGTAGTGGAGTTCATCTCTACCACAAATCCAGTTTCCGTACTGATTATGGCGAAGGCAAGTATACGATTCATACCCAACACTGTTGCCGTATGTATATGTATTACGTATGAATTAATAAATAGTAGGGACAGAACCCTAAATACAGTTGGTGTTGACCTAAGTTAGTATTACGATATATTCTCTGCCTAAAAAAAGTCAAAAGTCAATAGCTTTATTTCTTTAGGCTTACAAAAAAGCACTTAGACAAGTGAGACCTAAGGTCTCATTGCCTTTCTCACAGCCAAGTATAATGTCTGCCATATTTTTGTGTCATCTCCAGAGGGAAAAGCGGTAAATGTACCGCTAGGTCAGGAATCATTGCAGGTCTAGGTCTACTTTAACGGTAGACACCAACACCTCTAACGCGACATCGTCCGAGGGTCCGCGGTAGTGGCCTTGCTAAGTCCAGTAGACGGCCGCACCCGGGAACACTTTTCTCGAACCATCGCGAGGCACTTTTCAGCTATCGCTATCTTTGTTGCAATTTAATTCTAGGATCTTAAAATTATTTTAGGTACTCGAATCTTTGTCCTACTTTGTACTTTTATGGGCCAACTACATAGTCGAAGGTGATAAAATGGCTGACTTGGGTCTCCTGTCTGATTTATTTATTTTATTTTATTCGGAGAACAAACAGTTTTTTACACACTTTTAAAATAAACTTACATAATATCTAATTTGACCATTGATAGAAGCTCAAAGACTACTTGCTTGCTTAGAAAATTATGTGATCTCAATTTTTTTACGGCGGAATTTTGGACGAGACTTGGCATCATTTTAACATTAATAAATTAATATATTAATATTGCTGGACAATTCACACAGCATTAACTAGCCCCAAGCTAAGCAGAGCTTGTAACATTAATGCTTTTGTTCGGATAATACTTACTGGAGACAGTTTGTGTAACACAGCCAGCGGATAGAGTCCAGGTGGTTTGCTCGGATCCATTGAAAGCAGCGTGTAGTTACCTTCTGCGTCGCCGTTGTCGTCCATGTGTACCCAGTACCTGGACGAATAAAATATTGGTGAATTATGGTGAAATGGGTATACTGGGTCGTCCATTCTTAAAGGATCAAACGAAGTGGAGTGCTCGGGGATTACTAACTGCATCAAAAGGATGTGTGTTCTACTATTTTTTCCGATTTCGAAGTTAGAGCTTTTGTCCACGATTTTTGACAATATTCAAAAGAATCTTCCCGTAGAAAATAGATATTTAAAAATAATTTTCAACTGATTAGAGTGAAAGTTTTAGGCGGCCAGAGTGCATAAACCACCCTACCCACAGCGCCCACAATACCACTTTCTACGACAAATCTTCACTGTACAAGCAATATGGAATACTCTCGTCCTGGACATCAGACGTGCCAAATCACTCCTTATATCCTTAAAAAACTGCTTCATCAGCATTATCTATCTTTGTAAAATGCGTGCTGTCTTAGCATTTATTCCTGTACTGTTTTCAGTGTTTATGTGGTACACTATAGTATTATCTATCTAGGTACCGTCAAACTAAACAATATTTGTTCTACGGTAGGTACACGTCTTACACGTGTTACCTACACCTACACAAATGTCGTTAAAATTCTGAACTGCGAATCTCAACCTTATTTGGTTACAGACAAGTTCTGGGAAAAAGGAGACACCAAAATTGATTGTAAACGCTCAGAAAATGAATATTTTTGATTTGAACTTGTGGGCTGATTTAAGGGCTAATTTATGGGCTGATTTAAACATTCATCAAAGATTTCAATGACCATGAAAGCCAGCGTACCCGGCAACTTAAGATAGATTTCTGTAATAAATAGTCCGTCAATATGTCGTCGTCATATCACGTACGACACATGATATCCAATTAACACACCTGTGATTATTGGAAATTAGTCAAAGCTGACACCTTCGGAGTTGACTTGAATAACAACGTGTCTTGTAAATATCAATATCAAATGACGACATTATTCTGTAGTGTTCTGAACTAAAACTAGAGCAACAGGAAACGTTGGTACTTTAAGTTGTTGCTGTAACTTTTGAAGGAAACGGATGCATCGCCTCACATGATCACAACAATGTCTCGCCGCCGGCAAACCATAGAATAGAGTAAGAAAACAAAAGAGGCGATGTCGTTATAGTCTGGTAGGATAGAGGTTTAGTTCGAATTCGATCTAGGCGGGAAAGCATGAGATGACGTTATTCTTTTTTTCTTTTCTCAATCCCATTTTTAAGTTCGCATGTTTTACGTACGATAAGTTACAGAGTTTTACAGAGTATCATAAAAATAATACTGAACGGCTTGAGTTGAGGTATTGATGATCAAGTCTAATCCAAGTTTATATGTGTGCGACAACTCTTGATTTTCGTACTCCTGCTAAGTGACTTAATTTGACCCGTCAACCAGCTACCGTTCAATAACCACGCGGCCTTTTCTAGGATCTAAACTAGAGGAACTATAGAACTCATTCTATAACACTCCTATAGGTGCTGTTCTTCATGTGTTCGACGATGACTCTGCCGTCGCGCGGGTCTGCCCCCGTGCTGAGCGCCGCGGCCAGCGCTCTAGCGCACACTCACACTGAGTCATATAGTAATGCGGCCTCTACTGGGATCTAAGGGAACTAAAGAGTAAACTCACCCCATAACACTCCTATATGTGGTATTTTTCATGTGTTCGACGATGGCTCTGCCGTCGCGCGGGTCTTCCCCCGTGCTCAGCGCCGCGGCCAGTGCTCTAGCGTACACCCACACTGAATCGTGTAGCCATGCGGCCTCTACTGGGATCTGGGTGGAGAAAATTGCCTATATTATTGAAGTTTTGAATAGTATGAAACCAGAAACGTTAAATAGGTACCTACCTGCTTAACATTTTCTTGCACCTTTCTGGCCTATACGCAAGACTACCGCTTTGACATATCTTTTACTGCCAGAGCCTTGGTGATTGTACCTAGGCCATTTTAGTTACTTTCGCTATTTTCATATATATTATATTTTATTGGTTCCGTATTCATTGTGGCTAACAAAATTATCGCATTTTTACTAAGGTTAACTTTTATCCTTTTTAGTGCGAGCCTAAACACATCCGTAGCTGTAAACTCATGACATCAAATGTTATTATTATTATTCCCCGCAGGTAGACAACTAGGCAACTCACGACATGAGCAAGGTTATAAAATGTGTCACACAGATTTGGCGACTCTGACCGGAGAGTAGCGAACTGGCTACTCACGACGGTATCTTTAAAGTCAGGCTCCACGACGTGACTAGGATTTAAGAGGAGCTCATATATTTTCTAGTACGGGTCATAAAAACTTCACATAAAAACGTTTAATTTATTGAACAATATAGTTTTCGATTACAGGAACTGTTAGAACCGCGGGATACTCATTTACAAATTAATAGCTTTGATTTTGTAAAAAGCAGTAGGTAGAGGTACCCGAAAGTGCAATAAAATTGGTAGTAGCATTGAAGTACTATTGGTAGTTAGATACCTATTTGACAACAGTTTGCTTCGTCGTAGCTTAAATAATAGAATACAGAGAGCTTGTGTAAATCTTTGTATTTATTTTGCAGCTTAGGATGTAAAGGCAAAACTTAAATTCAAAGAAAGTTTCCTTCTCCAAAGTTGAGTAAGCTGAACTCACTCAAGTGTAAAACCAACTTATTCTAAAGCTTTCTTTCACAAATTTCGAAGTTGCTTTCAACAATAGTGCAAGCTTTACAAATAAGAGTCAAAATGAACTTTCTAGCACCGAGCGCTTACAGTAATTATTTTCGTGAATGCACATTGCGTATGCCACCGCGTCGCGCTCCGTAAATAAATCGTGCAAGCTCTGACATAATAATGCTGTACCTGCATTGCATTGCAACGAGACTTCATTAATTATTTTGTATAGTGCGTGGCGCCTCGGGTCGTGAACCTATCACGCAGTAAGTGATTCCTATAAGATAAAGATATAGCTACGATCTTCTCATTTATTTAACGGAAAAAAGACTTTGTACTCTTATAATCAAGACTAATATTATGGCATACGATGACATGAAAAATTTAACTCTAGAACGAGAAGTTTCTGAGATGTGGATTGTTTTTGTTTCTAGTTTTATTTATTTTTGACATTATGTGTCATTTCTGACCACAGCTTCTAATTATCAGCTTAAAATTTCATCTTCTGAGGGAAAGTCACTATTGAAAATGATAAATAAATAGATGATGCAGATAAATCACGACGCTCCGACTTTCGTGAATCGTTGGGAATGAGCACGTCTCTCGCGAGACGTTGGGAGTAACCCGTATCTACGCATGCTGTTGGCGTTTGACTTGCTTTAACTTTTGTTACACTTTAGTAACAACAATGCACTAGAACATAATGGATTTCTATGACAAAGAGTAACGAGTCCAAACATTGCATTATTTATCACTGACGGCACTCGAATTTTTAGGAAGAAACAAGTCACGTAAGTTCACAGAAGATAAATGGGCATCGTTCACCAAGTTATTTCTGCCTAGCAAATTTCCCTAAACGGCTGTGTAGGCATTCTAAGGAGACCACATTGAAATTCAAGCATTCTTCCAACACAACTCTTCACCATTCAGAAAGTAAACCTAATTTTACTGGCTACAATCGCTTTCATATACATATTCAACTTGAGCTTTATGAGTCAGGGCACAAAAGAAATCCCGTAGCAATTCCCTTGTCGGACCTAATTGGATTTTTGTCATCAGATTACCGCACCCTTGCTTCCCGTCGCTTTACGAGACCCATTCCTAGAGACTATTTAAGTGAATTACTTTCAGGATCTGCAAGATGGGACTTAATTGCATATAAAATATAGTTTTTAAATGCATCAGTCCTGAAGATCGTATTTGGGAGTTATCCAAAAAGACATTCGATTAAAACTTTTTATATTGTTTGGTAATTTAGGCCACCATAAAAATATAAAACTTAAACCTACTGCGTTATAAAGTTAGATCGAAAGTTTGAAACGAAACCCAAATTCAATATTGAATGTAGAAAATCTGTGTAATAATTATTTAAGGATTAAAATTAATAGCTCGCTAAACTTCAAAGTACGCGATAACGAAGCAAAATCTACGTGGCACATTTCTTTTAGGAATTATTTGAGGATTTTTAGGACAGACTGCATTGAGTGAAATGTCGAGTGCATAATGCTGCAGTTTCTATTTCTGGCCGCAGTTCTACGCGGGTGTCAGACGTGGGTTTCATTAGAGCTGCGATTAATTCAACGTGGAAAATTATCCTCTCGTTTAGAGTTGAAAATGTATTCGGTGACATAATTTTATTCTATTTACCCATTGGGTCAGAAGTGCTGAACGCTTAAAAGTGCTGAATGATTCAACGAAACTGATGCCTCCAAAATAACATTATTATTTTGGAGCGTATTATTCAATATAAACAGGCCAATGATGAACCATCATCTCATCAATGATCATGATCATCAACGATCATTCCTCATCGTTTTATAAAGGTACTGGCTGTTGCCCGCGGCTCGCACGCGCTTTTGAAGTCAATGACCGTCCGCGGGAAACCATTTACTTCCCTGCCAAATTTCATTAAGATCTGTTCAGCCGTTTTGGCGTGAAAGGTAACAGACGGAGTTACTTTAGAATTTATAATCTTGGTATGGATTCAACCCTTCGGCATTGTTTGTATTTATAGATTTCACATAAAATTTGAAGGTAAGATTGAATTGATGAAGGTTTATCTTTAAACAACTTTGCCCAATCTTGGAAGGCCCATAACGCCTCTACGCCCTCAACCTTGAAATGCCTTAAAAGGGTAAAATTGGTCGATATTTTCGAAATCCGAAATTCTAGTACCGAAAGCGGCATGTAATGTACCCATAAGATTATGTTGGGTACATTACATGCCTACGCAATAACGATATTTGTGTTAACAATTACCTCGATTCGCGTGTTATTTAGAAAGTGGACTAACAACTTTCAGTCACGACAAAACATTTAGAAAATGGGTAAAGCTTAGCAACTATGCAGGTAGTAGGTACCCTACCCATACTAGAGGTATACTATTAAAATTTAGCATAAGAAGTATTTTAGCCATTCTTCCTACAAAACGTGACCCAAGGAGTGATACTTAATATCTCGACAAAATGTAAAACTGCAGTGAAATAATGTCATAAAAAGAACCGCCACCCATTGTCCGTTTCGTTTAGTGTCATGTTGCAAAGAGCGCTTCTGATGACATCACATAAGCGGTAAGTTGAATCAGTAAGTCAACTTACAAGCGACATAGTTCTAACTAAACAAAATGTTCGATAAATAATCTAAAATAATGTAAAAACACTTTCTTTATCGGCATTCATACGTCTGTGGCTGTACATGCATCCCCCAAAACACAACAACTAGCGCCGCCACCTGTTTTATTTTATTATTTCGTTGAACAAAGGTGATTTCAAAGTTTCAATGAGCAGTTTGTGATACCTTTATAAGCTTTTTTTAATGCCTTTAAATAAACTTACCACTTTCCCTCCCCCAAACGCCAGCAACGGATTGGTAAAGTTGAAAGGGGGCATCTGTAGTCTCCTATTGACTTCCTTAGCAAAGACCGGGTAGGAGGGCGAAGGTGACGGTGCTACAGCCAAGTAAGACCTGAACGCTCTAAGAGTTCTGGCGGCTGGTTCTTTCCGTAGAGGACCGGCTAGGTACCTCACGGCTTCCTCTGGCTCGTACTTCTCTACATCCACTCCTATGGCTGCGTATTCACCTGTCGAACAATAAGGGGATGGTGTTGATGATTAGATAGGTGATGTCCGTGGCTTTGCTTGAATAATGTTTATTCTGTTTAGACCAGCCAGATGCGCAGGACATATTATGCATAAGTGTGAGCGCGAACACAGGTATTTCTATTCCCTCACTATCATTACCCGATGTGACGGTAGACCGACACGACCCAACCAACGAGCCAGCTTCCTGACTCCGGGCTGTTACTCTGAAATTTTATTACTAGTAAAATCGCAATAACTCAAATCTCAATCTCTCTTGCATGATATGAAAGCAAAGTCACGGCCGCGGACGCGTTTTAGATGAATCAAAATGAAAATCACCACGTCAAAGTTAAAAAATCAGTCAACAACTATTCCATTTATTAAGTTTCGCAACTTAACGACGAGATTAAAGATTTCTTAAGTCCCACTAAAACCTATTAAAACACAGACATTGAAAAAACAATGTAGTAGGTAAAACAAAATGTAGATCAAAACTTAAATGATCCGGGGTAAAGTCATATAAACTTTCTCCCATAAAATATGATCGATTCCCAAACAGCGCGTAGCCTTGCCGGATTAATTGCTAATAGTTTGGTTTGAGGTTTAGATCACATTTAGTTGGGTTGAAACGTGCCTGCGCGCCGCAACTCCAACTATGCCAATATCAAACAAACTTTAACATAGCTGTGGGTTTTACATTCATGCGGGATTTTCAGGAATAAAATTGCCTTTTGTTTAACTCAAGCAATTAAAAAACGAAATCGGCATAGATGTTGGTCATATTGATATTCCCTTTCGGCAAAAATATGTCTGTAGATAAGTAAATCAAAATTACGATTGTCGCAATTTCCATCCCTTTTGTGATGTTTTAAGATTTTTACAACATCTAGACACAACACACAGGTTTATTTAAAAAAAAAAGCTAGAGCACCTAATATATACCTATCTATTAAAGTATATTGTAAATATCTATACTAATAATATTATAAAGAGGAACTACTAGTTTGTTTGTTTGAATTTAATAGGCTCCGAAACTACAGGACCGATTTGTCAAATTCTTTCACAATTAGGCCCGTATTATGAAAGCTTCCCCAAGCATTACTTAAGCAGTCATTACGTGATCTCTACTCAAGCGTTAATTACTCAAGTAATGCTTAGTAACCGTTCATTAATATGTCTAAGCAGTTACTCGAAGGCGTGGACGGAGGAAATCCGCTCTTGACGGCTACTTGAGTGAGTGTAGATTTTGACATGAGCTCCCAAGCATTGTTTGAAAATTAGTATTCACTCAAAACTAGACATAAGCATCACTCAAGCAGAGCTCGATGACTGAGCATGCTTTCATAATACGGGCCTTAGAATCCTACATTTACCTGATGAACATAGGCTATATTTAATATACCAGTGCGGAGCCGGGGCGGACCGCTAGTATAAGATAAACATCATTTAAAAACTCTTGTACATATTTTGTGATAAACTCTAAGTATGCGGTTGGGATTTCTTTTGTTTTGAAGAATAAATCTTATTTTAGGAGACGTCGAACGAAAAACTAGTGATAGGAATCTTCATGAAAAATACAAGTTTCTTTTTACGATATTATTTATTATACGAATAAAAACTAAGATAAGGAATAAGAACTCATATTTCCAGAGCATAAAATAAATAAATCCTAAATCTTATTCACACGTACAAATAACGTCATAAGTAATTTATCAAGTTGAATATTTACACATTATTAGCTTCCCTACTTCAGTGCTCAGCAGATATTATGATTGATCTGTTATTCCATTAAACGAGTTTCAATACGGCGCTAGAATCACAATAACCTTTTGAAATAGGTTTGTGCTACGCTTCGTACGATCGAAGGTGCAACGTAATACCGAAACTCGAAATACCGGTGAACAGCATCCAGAAAGTAGGTAGGTACAGAAAAACATATAACGAAATACAGATATCACAATGAACCCGCATTGCAGAATAGGCTATATGCATAGATTTTTTTTATCGATTATTTATGTTTATTACCGAAAAGATAATATAACACCTACAATTTTTTAAATTTTAATTGGATAAAACGATAAACAACACTGCACTCAGTTTCATGTGATAAAAACACCGACCTTTTTTTGTGACGTCACCGTTAACTTTGTCAACTAAAGTGCCTATTTTCCTTCAATCAAAATAAAATTAGAATCCAATAAATGATAAAAACCATCATGTTAAAGTTTGTTGTTTGTGTGTTCTGTCAAAAAATTATTGTGTTTCTTTTTTTCTTTCAGAAACGATATCTCGCTAAAATCTTGATGACAATACGATAAACGGTGACGTCACGTTTAGATTAAATTTTGCGATTGAGTCTTAAAATACTTGCATAGTAAAATTTCAATAATAAAATAATAAAAATAAAATTCAATAATAAAACTTCACAACAAAAACCTCAAAAAATACAAAAATAAATATGCAGATCAATAGAGAATACCTACAAATAAAAATAATCAGCTTTATTGAAGTCGTATGTAATGTACGAAAATATCTAATATCAAAAACCCATTATAACATTAAAGAATACTTTGACATAACCCCTCCAAAATTTACATAAATATTGTTATGTAATAAAAAGTGCAATTTCATTAATTTTAAGTATATTCTATTAATAATTATTGTATGCCCGAAAGGACAAACTGTTGAAGAATTTATAATAGTTCGTAAGACCAACTATGTTACACAGTTTACAATACAATAAATGATTCTTATTCTTATGTACCCTGTTACCTAAACCACACAACATCGAAAATCTATAGACCACGGCCTCGATTGAACGCTATACCGAAAGAGTATGAAATCGAAGGTAGTTTTCAATAGATAAGTCCGATAAAGCTTACAACATTCCAACATTGGGGACGTTTGAGACCAAAGCTCAGCCGTAAGCTTCTTTTATACTTTAGTTCATTAGAAAAGGATTACATATTAGGTTGGAAAGCTTCGATGTTATTGAGGAAACCAATGTTATGTCCTGTCCGCTATTATCGTTTTTCCTGGCTACCATAATTTTGTTAGTCGATTTTATTTGCGCTCTACTCAACTCATTGTATGGATGTCGATATTATAAAGGGTTATTGGTAAATTAGTTACACTACGTGAACTGCAGGTTCTGCCCATTATTACGAAGATTTTACACTTTACATTGTGAAGACGCCAGGTCTTAACTCTTAAACTTGATATGAGTAATAGGTGGGGTACCTCGATTCAATAATCGTTCGTTAGAAAGGTTTTATTAGAACTTACAAACGGCTCTACCCAGAATTAATAGTGGTTATGGGAGTGGAAGATAGGTTTTTGTAACTCGTTGGGTTCCAGACAAAGCAGTTATTTCATTTTGTATCACAGGTGGTTCATGTTTTTTTTAAAGAATTTAGACCTGGCGTTTTCACGAACGTGTTCGTGATGATGGGCAGGACTTGCAGTTTACGTAGTGTTAGTAATTTACCAATAACCCTGTATCATCATACAGTATACGTTGGGTAGGGAAACATGAGACTCCATCAATGTGAAATATAATATTTCGTTGTATTTATACCGCTTCTCAAACATCGTATCCCATCCCAGAATCAATAATAATAATACATTCTCTAAGACTCTAAGTAACGAAACGTTGCGTTGCTTAGTCAGTAATCCGCTGTAAATTGAAACGCTCCATTTCACCCAGAATCACGTTTCAATTGTTAGAAACAGAGGCATCAATTTATATCTGTTAAAATGGAATGGTGTGAATGGCACTCAGAAGCACCTCGGATAATGGATGTTGTCGAGCCAACAAAGGAGAGATCTAGACAAATATATCAGGCAGCTTATGGAAATCATACACGCTTCTTTCTCCGGAAAGTGTAGAGATCAGGATGCATGATTAGTATGAGTGTGCAAAATAGGAATTAGATAAAAGTTTTCGTGAATGTTATCGCTTACACGTACAAAAAAGATATAACCCGTAAAATTTTCCTTTGTCAAATCTCACAAAACCATTCGAAAACTTTATTCGAGATCGTTTGAAACAAAAAAAAATAGATTCAGGCGTTACTTTGCGGAAATCCATTGCAAAATTTAAGGATGAAAATATTTAGTAACAATTCCGCGAAAAAACCTTCTCCGATAAGTTCTAACAAAATGTAGTCCGCGTTGTAGAAGAAAAACGACGCCAACTACAAAATGAAAAAATAACTATCTAAGCAAGACGTCAACCAGTTTCGTCTCTCCACGAGACATCTAGCCGGTAGAGGCGCTGCAAGGCGCCAAATGTATGAAAGGTAACGAAAAGTTTTTTGATATCGTAAACTAATGCACAACCCACATACTAAGGTCTCAGATGCACGAGTCTGCAGTAGCGAGGATTTTAGGGTAAGCGAATTCCATGTACATACGAATTTCAAATGTCTTTTTTCACGTTTTATTACGTTCCTTTAGGTTTCAGGACGTGAACGTTCCTTCCTGGTTTTTATAAAAAAATCTTGATTGAGAGAGAATCTTGATTTTTATGAAACAATCTTCAGAGCGCATAAAAGGTGAGTGGAGTCTACAAAATAGAAAGTGTCAAACGTCCATTTTCCGGCTTGCGAAGTCAGCCATTTCCTTTGAAGACAGCGAAATGATGAGGTCGTGTTACTTTGTCGGAGAAATTTGCGACTATAAAATACACTTCTCGTTTATTCTTCTGATTTTTCTTATTTGTGCTAAGAGTCTTATGGTTACACGAGTTGCTCATCTTTCCATACAAACGTGGAAAGGTAACTACTACACTGTTTAATGTTAACCATCCAAAACCAATACATCAATTTATCACGTCACTTTCCTATATTTGTTTGTATATATCCAAAGCCGTAAAAAAGTATACATTTCAAAAAACAAGCTTTCCAACTTCATAGTCAACACGTCAACACTTATACACTTACTAGTGGTTTATTTTTCGCTTCTTCCACTAGTGGACAAAAAATTGAAGCGAACAAAATCAATAACATTTTGTTTCTTATTTGATAATAATTACTATTATTAAGCTGTTTATCTATAAAATTTGACTTGTCTAAGTGCTTATTTTGTAAGCCTAAAGAAATAAAGTTATTGAATTTTGATTTTTTTTTGAATAGAAAATAAATATAATATTCGGAAAAAGAAAACCCTAAAAAAGAAAAAGAAAATAAAGCCCATTCTGACATAGCTTAGGTACTTATTCAAAAGGAGAAATAATTTATTTTCAAATAATACACTCAATAGTTTTTCTATTATATATAACCCTTGTGTTAAAAATTTGTTTACATTTTTTATGCGGTCGTTTTAGACAACATTGTGCATTTCATCCTAGCGCGCGGGTAGCGTAAAGGTGAGATAGCAATAGCATACACTTATGCCTCACCAACCGACGAGTTCGCGCCGTTCGCGTTGAGTTGACTAGTTTACCCATAACACATAAGGACTGTTTTCCGTTGATGTACTTACCGGAATCTAATAGCTGCATTGCATCCAGAGCCAGCATTAGTCCAATATGGTCGTGGTAGTATCCAACGGTCACGTAAACTGAAAAATAATTTAGCTGTAGCACACTATAAAGCTGGGTACTGACCGACGTAACGGCGTAATGTAAAGTGTAACACAACGCGCGTTCGTGCAGTCAGTTCGAGGAAACAAGGCGCTCGCAACGAGCGTAGCGGTTAATGGTCGCTGCGAATACACGGTACATTACACACGAGTCAGTATACTAATAATGCTTGAGTTACGCTTTTGCCATAGAAAATTGTTACTCAAGCATAGATCGATGACTGAACAAGCTTTTATAATGCGGGCCTAAGACACAATACTCACTTCTAGTATCCTTGTAAGTGTCTCTCACGATATCCAGAAAGGGATTCCGCGTAAAGTTCTCCCTTCTATTCTCGTAGTAAAAAGGCTGCCTGTACACTTGCACCGTGCGAACCGAAATCTGCTTATCCCGGGCAGCGGCTATGATGGCAAGAGCGAGACGGGAGAAGTCGTGGTTTGGTGCTTTGAGGTAGATGAAACAGACCTGTGAAGGAAGTTTTTTGTACTTGGTTTGAAGGGTGTGAGGTGTTCAGTTTGGAAATTTTGAAAGTTTTAATTTTTTTAAATAGATGGCGCTGTCAAAATCATATTTATTATTTTGTTTACTACTTAGGTTAGGACGATAACATTGAAGTACAGCTCTGTGATTACACAAAAACCACCCATCCTATATTGACATATGAAAGTCCTTTGGCCTTCGTAATTTGTAATTGTATGGATATGGACATTGAAATGGCTTTCAAATGTCAACTATAGGATATGTGGTTTTTGCGTAATATAATAGGCACTGATTTGTGTTAAGAGGCGTAATGTACTATTCGCAACGAGCATGAAACGTTCGCCGTGTGCTAAAATCCGTTTCATTGCTCTTTGCGAGCGCTTTCTTTTCCCTGTATGTACCTACTGGTTGCACGAACACTCGCTTTGTTACACGTTACATTACGCCCGGCTTAAGGTAAAAATAATGTATGCAAGCAAAATAAATGAATTATGAATCGAAAGCAGTTGAGTTAATCCGGACTCGTCCCACTTGATTCAGCCCAAAGTGGGACGAGTCTGGAAATTCAAATTTTATGCTAAAACATTCCGGACTCGTCCCATTTTGAGATATCTAACAGAAAAGTAGCAAAAGTACTGTCGTCCGCACACTTCTCGTGCAAGTGATCTATATTGCTAATGTTTCCAAAAGATTATTTCTATTTGGTTATGTATATTAACAATAAAACCGGCCAAGTGCGAGTCGGGCTCGCGCACGAAGGGTTCCGTATCATTATCTATGAAAACGGCAAAAAAATCACGTTTGTTGTATGGGAGCCCCCTTAAATATTTATCTTATTCTGTTTTTTAGTATTTGTTGTTATAGCGGCAACAGAAATACATCATCTGTGAAAATTTCAACTGTCTAACTATCACGGTTCATGAGATACAGCCTGGTGACTGATGGACAGACAGACAGACGGACAGAGAAGTCTTAGTAATAGGGTCCCGTTTTTACCCTTTGGGTACGGAACCCTAAAAAACACATTTTGTCAATGCAAAGTATATAGATGTGTGTATGGCACTAGGCATCATAAGTAAGGCCGTAAAATCAAAGGATCACAGTGCATTTTAGCACCAGACTCTAACTTCAATTGTCTGCATTTTATGACCAAGAACTAGTAAAAGTGCATGCAATAAAATATGGGATAACGACACCGTTTGACTTAAAATCTCCGTAACGATTGAATTGGAGCTTGAAGCGAAGTAGTGTGTATTTTTTTGCTATTTTTACGACAGCGGTAGAAGAAATCCTGTGGGTCGTCATTTTTGAAAAGAAGAGCCTTGTATGTCATAGATTATAATGTATTTTTTCCATAAAAATTACGGAGAAAAAAGGTTTTAATGTAACCCAAATTCGCCCAAATTACACATATCGCTGCCTTAAGGCTAGAGGTAAGTACGGTAATAAAATGGTAATAGCTAGGTGCCACTAGCCTAGTGCCAGCGCGAATTTCAAAACCCTCATCAAAATGCGTTCAGTTGTTCTCAACTTTGCATAAAAGCGTCCGCTAACCCGACTAGTTTTAAACTCCCAACAAAAAGTAAAGCAGTGTTGAAAGGGAAGTAAAATAAAATGGAAATGGGTATTGTTTACAGGAAATAGAAATTCCTGAGTTAGACGAAGCGTGTGGAGATGGTACGAAATGTAAGCAAAAGAATGGAGTGTGAGTCTGGACCAAAACTTTAGTGGAGAAAGTTTTTGCTTCGCTATCGGATTTTCGCTAAGTTCGGGGTTCAGAACAGCAAAATAAATAAATAATGCTGGAAAATTCACACAGCATTGTCTAGCCCCATGCTAAACAGAGCTAAAACATCAAGTTCAAGGCAGTGAGTGAATGAGTCTATTTTTCAGAAAAATATGAATACACAAAATCCCAAAAATACCTATCGGTATGGCTGATTCGAATCAATCGTATAGGTATTTTTGGAATTTTGTGCCTACGGCTGATTTTACTGAAAACGCCGTCTGGTTTGGAAAATCATCACACCTGCACAAGGTGGATGCAGATGGCGTTTTCAGTAAAATCAACAACAGGCCCGACTCTAGGGCACAACAAATGCAACAGTAATTGTATCAAACATCCAATAACAAGTTAATTTATGAGACCCAGTACATTATTGCTCCAGTAAAAACAAATAGTGTCAACTTACATGCATGAAATTGAAATTCCTGAGTACAGCGACGACTGAGCGCGATATGTCAATGTCCGAAGGGCGGGCTCGGGCGAACGTTGCGTACACTCGTTTGTTGGAACTGGCCACGTCGCGGCAATACTGTTGGATAGAAGAAGTTTCATGACAAAGGTATGAGTGTATGAATCCCTAAATATTGAAAATTGGGCGTTGCTTCAGACGCTTCACTAAATAGAAAAAAGAAAGAAAGAAAATTATTTATTAGACACAATACAAACATGGGTACAGAGATATACCTAATACTACAACCGGCCAAATGCGAGTCGGACTCGCGCATGAAGGGTTCCGTACCATTATCGATAAAAACAGCAAAAAAAAACATGTCTGTTGTATGGGAGCCCCCCTTAAATATCTTTTTTCTTTTAATTATTTATTTTTAAATAGAATTTTAACTAAATATTCTGTGAATTCTCTCAGCCTACTGTGAGTTCTCTCTCTCTTTCAAAACAGTTTTAGAAATTTCTGTAGGTTTCATACTTTTTGAA
Organism: Eupithecia exiguata; assembly: GCA_947086465.1. Lineage (NCBI taxonomy): Eukaryota > Metazoa > Arthropoda > Insecta > Lepidoptera > Geometridae > Eupithecia > Eupithecia exiguata. Next base: position 6,652,016 of record OX352230.1, on the reverse strand, counting down.
ATATTCTAAAAAAGTTGGAAAAGTTACAAGTCCGCTGACATCAGCGGAGTCCCTCAAACAGCGAAAATACACTACCGCAGCTACATAGCTGCGGCCCTTACTGATGTCCCTACAAGATGAGAAGGTGCTAGGGTGACAAACGTGGCATCCCAAACTAAAGGCCGACCCATCTTCCAAGGAATCAGAGTCAGACTGGTGTCCTCAGGGGACCCCATCAAACACTACATACCACGCATAAAACTCTTAAAATATACACACAATCCTTTAAACTCTACTACACACACACACACACACACACGCACATACACTCACTCGGTTGCCCAGACTTTTATGAGACTGGTGTCCTCAGGAGGCCTCATCATACACCACACACTATAATTATACCTACACTAACTTGTGGGGTCTCCTGCTGCACAGTTTATTACGACCCAGGTGTAACCAGGAGACCCCAATATCTAACACTCTGCTCACACAAGCACAAAGAAGGTGTCTGTAGCCCTCAAACCATCTAATACTAGTATTAGTTTCTTTTTGCTGTTCTTTTCTCATGTTCTAGTTACTAAGTAGGTATAATTTTTTATTTTCTTCGAATTTCCACAATTACGCACAAAGCATTGTAAAAATTTAAGTCTAATTTAACCAACTCTGTGGAGGGGGCACTGGTGACTAGTAACACAGGTTTTAAAACCTATCACTGGCACCAGTCTCTCACAAACAGGTACCTATTTGTACTCTCATCACTAGGTATAACACTTAAACGATAAGATGACCTTTTGTGAAGAGAAAATAAACGATTTATTATTATTATTATACTGTCAGGCCTTTTACCATCATCTCGCATTAGGCCACGTGGTTCGAAACCGTGGTCAAGTAATGTGAATAAATAGTCTGCAGTTATGGCAATCGCGAAGGAAGTCACGGGTACAGCTAGTTTCTACTAGAATCATTGTTATTTTGACTTGCCAACTATTTTCATCTTTCATTTGGAAGCGTTAAATAAAGATGAATTTAAAATTCATTAGAACGAAATAGAACCTTTAGATCTAGCTAAAGGTTCTATTTCGTTACTAAAAAAGTGTACTAGCAATTATTTTTCCTGCGAGTCTAATATAAGTCACTGCAGTTCCCCTATTCCCCTTTCTCAGTATTTATAAATTAGCGTAGAAGAATCCACTATCTCAGAAAGATTTATAGTAAACAAAGCAATTAAAGTACGAATCGCGCAAAAACTTCCCAGATACAAAGACATACAATAGACGATAATATCTTCAGGAAAAGAGGCTAAAAGTATAAAAACTGATAAGTTCCGACATTTCGGCAAAATATGGACATCGATAACGGCTATTATTTACTGTTGACAGGCGGCAATACATCACTGCACGGCGTGCTAATGTAATTGCTACTTGTACTTCCCGAACATATACAATGGCAACCATGTAACGCATTAGGCGTGAATCTCAATGACAATATCTATGGGGAGTTAATGGCCCGTTAAATGTGGAATTGCAGTGCCAAGTTTCCGATCTGGCACGTAGAGCCTTCTTTGACAATGATTGAGGCTGGTGTTCTTCGAAATTATCGGCCAAATGGTATTACACCTATTTTTAAAAAGTGTCTCTATCAGTTTATAAAATTGCGAAAGAACCACAAAAAGATATTAAAAAAAAATATTCAATCGTTAAGTGCCCTCAAAATGCATTAAGAATTTACATGTTCAAGTTGCGTGCGTAACTTGACGAAAACACTGGACAGAGTGGACCCCATATTGCTCTGTGGTTGTACAAATGCGCTGATGTTGCTGATGACAGTTGTCAATACTTTTCAGTTTGCCTACACAGCCGTATGGCATAACAATATTGCGCCTACTATTTCAAGGTGTTTAAAAACAGATTTAAAACAGCTGAAATCTTTAAAATGTTTTTTTTGTAATTTTTTTACTATAACGAACATTTTCCGACTGCTTTTTGCCTAAGCTATGTCAATAATATATTATTAGATCTTTCTCATAAAGAGTAAAATACCCTAATAACAACTTCGTCGATTAACTTTGACATAGGTACATAAATTGTATGAGAATTTCTGTCAAAGACATCAGTCAAAACGTGATTTTCCGACTTTTCGAAGATCACATTTCTTAGACCTTAAATATTGTAGATAGAATTTTGAAACACATTGTAGGGACGGGATGAAATCACTTTTATTAGATAGTTTGGCTTTCCAAAAGTTGAGTTTACAAGCTAACTAAGAACTTGATTCCTACTTCACAGGGTTGGGTGGCAATAAGGAACCTACTTTACTGATTAAAATAGGTTCCTAATCTAGGTATGTGCTTGGGTTCAAGTTTTATCGAAACCGAATCCTTTATTTTAATTTTTACTACTTCCTGCCCGCAGCTTCGCACGCGTTGTTTCTAAGCGTTTTAGGTGATTTCTTTCCCACGGGAACTGTTTTTTGTAATAAAAAATGTGTTTTATTCCATACCTAAAAATACATTATGCAAAATTTCAGCCAGATCTGTTCAGTAGTTTTGGCGTGAAGAGGTTACAAACATACAATAGCATTTATAATATTTTATAGTGAATGCTTGACGATCTCTGTGGCGCGGTGGGCGAAGGCCTGCCTGCGACACAGGAAGTTGCGGGTTCGATTCCCGCCTCGGGACAAATGTGTTTACGATCTGCAGATATTTGTTCAGGGTGTTCTGGTCGTTTTCTATGTATAATAAAAAATATCTATCTATGTAATGTATAATATGATGTATATCAGTTATCTAGTACCCATAGCACAAGCTCTGCTTTACTTGGGGCTCGATAATGCTGTGTGAATTGTCCAGTATTATTTATTTATTTATAGTGTGATTCTGTGTTTGCTCGACGTAAGTTTGTGCTAGATTATCAGCCGCGCACTGAAACATTAAGCGTGATGATTCACGTATTTTGGGTTAAGTGTAAACTTTCGTATACATGCTCGTAAACATTGTAAATTAGAGGCCACAGACGTACTCACTGTCCTCAAATACAAGACGAAAATGAATTCACGAAAGATTATATTCACTCTATTAATATTAGGTTTTGGAAAATGGAAAATGTGGTGCTTCCATGCTAGTTATAAAAGAGAATAGTCGAGACTTTTTAAATGGTATCAGGATAGGTGAAAGTAATTCTGTCTTTTATTCCGTTTGTGCAATAATTAAATTATTGCACAAACGGCTGAACGGATCTTCGTAAAATTTTGCAAGGCAGGCCATCAAGGCAGGCATCTTTGAAGGCCTGCCTCGGCGTCGTCGTCTAAGAACGGGCGACGACGCGTAGCCGCGGCAGGTCTAGGAGACGCCGGCGAGTCGATTTTTTTAAACGATTCTGACGCATTCCAAGCGAACCGAATGGTCTGTTGCGTGACGATGGTAAGAGGCCCGACGGTATGACTCTAGTCCCATGGGAGCTGGGGAGGCCGATTATCTGGGACGCTACATGCGTCGACACACTCGCACCTTCCCATCTTCCTAGGACTTCCGTGAGGGCTGGTGCGGCGGCAGATCTCAAGAGGCGCAAATATGCAGGTCTCGATAGAGCATACGCATTTGCTCCCCTTGGTGTCGAAACCCTAGGTCCGTCGGGTACCGAGGCACTCCGGGTTTTCAAAAAATTATCTGAGTGTCTGGTCGAAGCGACGCGTGACCCGAGAGCTGGTGAGTATCTGGCGCAGCGCATCAGTACTGCTATACAGCGGGGCAATGCAGCTAGCGTCTTGGGCACGCTTCTGACTGGTATTCATATGGACCAGTTGAGCTACTTGTAGATTGTTTGCAACAGTCTGCAGTTAGCTCAATTGTTTCAATTGTTAATACTAGTTTTAATTTAATTCTATTATTTGATTGTAATTTTCTTTGTTATTAAGTTTAATTTAACGTTAAAAAAAAAATGCATTACATAGTTTTTTTTACTATACATAGAAAACGACCAGAAAGCCCGGAACAAATATCTGCAGATCGTACAAATATTTGTCGAATCGAACCCACAGAGGTCGTCACAATGATTCAACAAATTCATTCCAATATTCCAATCAATATTTATGAAGCTAATGCTATGGGACGTGTCTGCTATTTCTGTATTGTGCGGACAATATCATAGTTAGCAGCCATAACTGCATTTAATCATAGTATTAACAGGTGCTTACACATAAATCTCTATTGTTATCCGAACAATAGATGCATGATATATTGCAAGGGTTGCAACATAGGTGCAACTAAGTAACAGGTATTATCATACAAAGTAGGCTTGATTGAATGTTTCATTCAAGATCTCAGCTACCCACGTTTCTTACTTGCCATTCTTTAGTCTACACTACAATAATATTATAAAGAGGAAAGATTTGTTTGTTTGAATTGAATATGCTCTGAAACTACTGAACTGATTCGAAAATTCTTTCACCATTAGAATCCTACATTATCTCTGATGAACATAGGCGATAGAATATACCCGTGCGAAGCCGGGGTGGACCGCTAGTGTGTAAATAAGTATAGTGATGTGAATATACCCATAGAGATATAGATAGTTTTCTAAAAGTTGACCCGTGTGTCTTTTGTTTTTTCATACAATAGGAATGATGACAGTAACTATAAATTATCAGAATTATTGAATATAATACTTATTATAATAAAATTTACTTGCAAAAAAACTTAGACGCGCGTAGTTACTTATCTGGAATTTCGTATTATAATATTAATGATTGTTTTGAAAAAACTAAAACTGACTTAGACTCCGAGCCGAACATAGATGGTCTTAATTTTTTCGAAGTCGGTAAAAAAAACGTTTCGCGACCATGTTAAAAAAAAGTGCTCAAAAGGTATTGGGCACAGTGAGTCATATTTCAAAGCTACCTCAAGCTTCTCAAAATTACTGCAAAACCGATAAATTTGTAGTTTTCTTTATTTTACGGACATGACTTACATAGCTGATCATAGGTAGATTGAAGGCTGCTGCCATACGACCCTCATGGACACACGTTTCCTGCGGTCCGATGAACGCCGACACGTTGGCAGCCCAGAGTGCCGCCACCTGCGGGATGTAAAACAATATAAGCCATTAAATTGAAAACAAAAACAAAATCAGCTCGAAAAAAATATATCTTAATAAATGATGTATATTTGAATATACATAGGTATGCCATTTGTTATAGCTTCTCTGGCCAACAAATTTGCAATTTCATTGCCTCGTAGTCCTACATGAGATGGTGTCCATTGAAGACGTTTCTACCTTGTGATAGTAAATTTAGGATAATACGCAATATTGTGTAGGCTGTCGATGTTCCTCGAAAAGTCGAGGTACACCTAGCCAAGTGTTAGAGCGAACTTTAAGAGTCTGTAAATATTACTATTGTATATTAGGATGATCCGTGGATTCTTTATACGACAAGGCTTTTGCAATAGCAGTAAGTTTCCCCTCCATTATACACAGTTTGCCATTTATCTGGAATTTAACTGAACAGTTAATATAGGAATCGTAGAATGCAGCGCCTAAATCAAAATTCTCTTTAGAACCGTCTGTACAAACGGTTTGTGTAGTGTGTGTACTGTGTAGACTCCTATGAAATCTGAATAAACGGCGCTTATAAAATCACAAAACACGTTTTTCAAGCTCGTTGGATTATGTATATTGCCTTTTCGTTTTGGTCATAAAATCTATTAAACATAATACTTTCATGTTTTATTACTTTAGAAACATCAATATTAAATTATTATTTGCCTATTAAATTAATCGAAGTGTTATTGCAATGGATTTCATCTCAAGCCAACATTTGCCTGCCAAAAATCGTCGACACAGGTATAACAGCTGTAGGCATAATTCGCTTTTCATTGAATGAATAGGTGTTGTTTTGATAAAACTAACTATATTACGCATCGCCTGGTTTTGAATATTCTCTATTTTAAAAAATACATTTAGCGCTATTGTCATAAAATACGCTACCGTAATCGATTCGGCTTCTAAAAATAGAAATATAAATCCACAACGTCTAATCCGTTAGAATTATTCGTAACAATTAGGTACGGACTGTCTTTTATAACCATTACTAAAAATAAAAATTATTTCGAGATTTAGATCGTTTTATATAGTTTGTACATAATATCCAAAGCCTTTTGGATCTAAACAGCTGCCTGATTTATATTATCCGAGGAAATAAAAACCACAAAAATCATCAGCGTACTGCGACACACATAATGAACATAGCTATAGGTAGTTTTCCACACGTTTATGGTTGAGATATTAAATCAGAAGGGTGACAGCGGGTCCCCTTGGGCTAAACCTCGCCTAGCTATTCTAGAAATGTTGTAGGTAATCAGTACCGTCACTATTTAGGTATCTTAATTTGAGAAATTCCCACAAACACCTACAAAAGTGAGCTCCCACACGAAGTTGGTCCAACGTACCCATTAAGCTGGTTATATCAACATTATTATACGCGTTATCTATGTCAATAAAACATCCTATGGTCATCAACTTTTGACAAAATCCAGTTTGATTGAATAGGTGATATAATCGAATCGAGATTGTCGTAACACGACCGCGCTTTTCTAAAACCTTAGTCTCCTCAGCAAAAAAGCATCGATTCTCGATATGCCACTCTATTGTTCTATTGATTATAGAGTGTAGCATCTTACACAGACACAACATTAATGAGATGGGTCTAGTAGAAGTGGCCGTAGTAACATCTCGTCCTGGTTTAGGTAGAGGTAAAATTATTTCATCTGTGGTATAGGCACGATAAGAATTTGGCGCCACTGCCGGAACAAAGTTGGAAAATAAACAATTATTGAAAATGAGGAGGGAAATTCCTACAAAATATACCTACCTGATACATGATATACTTCCGGAATTTAGACTGTTTTGTTACTTCAATCATCCAAATGGCGTCAGCTGCTTTCTTTTTGAGAGGTTATAAAGAATCCCAGGCTAACCATAATACAGAAATGAAATAAGTCCCAAAAATTATCGGTTGCGGCGGGATCCCGCCGAAACATAATATACGATAATTTTTGGGACTTATTTCATTTCTTAGAGATACCCAGAGACCCGCACTCTGGGTATCTCTAAGAAATGAAATATAGCACTATAACAAAAAACCTTAACCATAATACCTATACATAAATACGCCCGAAACATTCACGCACGCGGGTATATAACCATGACACGTGAAACTTTTAACTAGTTCCCAACTTGAGGCAAAAGGACAGAAATATGGCTCAAACTGAAAGTGGAAAAATCCTGCCCATATTTTTCATGTCCGAGTTTTATTTCACAGCAAAAAGTCGCAATAAAGTTCACATTTCATGAATCTTTACCATACATATTCATTTAACTGGTTATTTAGCAGTTAAAGTACACTGTAATTTGTAGTAACGAGCTGCAAACAAATTGTGGAAAAAACTCGTGTCTTGGTGATTCTGATGGTCTTTCCGATAAAAATGGCGTTTTAATCTTGTGTATCAAAGCCGATCAAACATTTGCTACACGAGTAATTTACTTCCGTAATTCCGAGACAAGTATTTGCATTGCCAGATCATGGGTGGTAAAGAATCGCTGAAAATTTCCAAATGTAAAATATGTCATTGAACAGCAAGCGATGCTTGGTAGTATCTCTATCGATTTTATATGGGCAGATAAATGAGATAGTAGTGGCACATACTTTGATTAATTAAATATTTTATATTAAAAAAAAACGACTTTATGTTCCTTTCGTACAAAACGCCAATTTTATGTATTTTTAATTCTTGTTTGTATATATATCAGCCAGTACAAGACTTTCGACCTCTTGCATAAAGACTCGACTTTTGACATTGAACATTAAGTTCATTTGAATTTATTTTTGAAAATGGAAATGGTAGAATGCGTAGGTGTAGGTAGTAACTAACGAAACGAAGACAAAAAACGTTGGTATCAATCAGCGCATCTCTGGAATGTTTGTTTACTGCAAATTTAACTGAAGATGAACTTAGGTATTTAATTGAAAATTATCATCAAGTGAAAATTACTTTAATAATATGCAAATGGGACAGAATGGAACTCGTACCTACTCGTAAATAACGCGATATTTCAAGTTTTCCATTTTGTAATCTGAGTGTAGCAAATAAAAATTATAAGAGGATAAAACCAACGAATTATGGTTTTCGAAACACAAATGCATGAGTAAATGTATAAATTTGAATTTGGAATTTCTTACCCAAGAGGAGTTATTGGAGATCAAACTGGCCAGTACGACAAAATGCCAATTTCATATGTGACGACCTATTACTTTAAATACTTTTCTGTACGGTTTTTGACTTGAACAATACATTTTTTCATCCATTTCGAGGGCGGTTCCAGTCACCGGAAGAAAAATAATAAAATTAAATCGGTCAATCATAGCTGTAAGTTTTCCTAAAATTCGTAAAATATAATAAAAATATCTCGCCTGACAGCCTTATAAAAGACAAGTGACATATAAATGACAAATATTTACGGACATGTTTGTGAGTGCTAAAAAGTTGTTATCTTTATTGCTTCGGTAATGGTCTAGCTCACCCAACTTGCTTTCTAATCAATAGTATATTTACAGCTTTTTAGTTTCCACTAAAGCCTTTTAGCACAGGTACCTACCTACACAATCCGGGACAGATGGCGCCACCGTCATGTTTACATAGTATCTACGTTAAATAAATTATTTAAAGTCTACGTATCCTAATAAATACCATTAGCAATCACATAAAGTTCGTTTAATAGTGTTTTCTAATAAAATTGACTCAAATCTGAAGGGAAAAGTGAACAAAAATGCAAAAGTGATTGAACTCTTGAAAGAGTCAAATCCGATGAATACTACTATAAATTAAATGAATTATTTCTGAAACACAGTGGTTTCGTGCCTTACCAAGACAATTTTGCAGTTAACCAGTGAGTTAACAACATATACCACTTTTGTTTACATTACCTAAAAAATGGTGGTGCTGTGACAAAACTATGACTTTTCGAGTTGAAAAGTTCGTTATTTTGTGCAGTGCAGAAATCAACTGCACAAAATAACGAACTTTTGAACTAAAAATTGACACTGATAGGCGAGCCGTAATTTTGACTGAATTTTCTAAAGTCAAACTGGTCTAGCGATCACACAGTACAGACTGCATGAAGACAAAACCGGGCTCGGTTTCACCTGGAACATCAAGTTTTGCATAATTATTTTTTCCCATCGGGAAAATACAACGACATCTAGTGAGAAGAGGCATAAATAATTAATAACCATGGACCCGCACCAGGACGACCATATTACTTTCAGACGAGCAAAAACACAGTTAGCGATTTCGACAAAATATGAACATTGAGACGCTAGATGTCACTGCCGGTAGCTTGCCAGATATATCTTGCGACATTAATAGTGGACAAGTACATATTCTTCTTACAAAAGTTGAAGAGTTACAAATTCAGCTGAACTGCGCCCACGCTGAACTAGAGCGATTATCTTTTGAAAATAGAAAATTATCAAAAAATTATCGAGAATTGACCAAAACTTAAATTTTATACAAAAAAATTGGGAAGAGACCCGCTAAGTTTATGTCGTCCAAATTATCTACGACTAAAAATACAAAGGTAGAGCCTAAGCCTAAATTACTACACTAAGTACACAAGGGAACCCAAACTTTGAAAAACAGCATAAAATACCGGAAAAAAAACACAGAGAAACACAAACATCCACGAAACCATGTACTCGTAGAACACAAAAATATGATTAAATGATAACTCTTTAATATATGAACCAAAGGTTGGTTCATATATTAAGACATAGCAAATGCTTTTTATAGATAAAATAGTACCAATTCAATCCTCCGGAAATAACGTAACCTCAAGACTAACTAGTCAAAGAGACTATGTACCCACGTCCTACTAATTTTTGAACAATAGTAGCCACGTTTTCGGGGCTCTACCGTAGTCTTAACAATTTTCAGGGCTCGCTCCGCTTGCTCCTATTTTTTCATACTCTTCTTAACTTATTTGTGACTACCCGAAAAAGTAACGAATATTTGAGATTCCAAAAATTTTATTTCATTGTAAGTCGTCTAAAAAAACCGTTCGCCGTGGTCCTACAATACTTATCACCTACTACAGCTCGCTCCGCTAGCAAAAGTTGATATTCTTTATCTGTTTATTTATTTTGTCATAGGTAGAGTACCTATGACAAACTAAGTCACTTTTCACCAATCATCCGAAGAATCCAAAAAAAATTAAAAATATCGCTGCTTGCTCAGCTCGCCGTTACTTATAATTCCTATTGATAGAATTTGAGGGTTCGGATAGTCAACCAACCCCCACGCTCCGCTGCCACTGTCTCTTGTTTTAAATAAATTAAAAAAAAACGATAACCTACAGAAATCTTTCAGAGTACTATTTAATTAACTGCTTTGAGGGCTTGACGAAAGTGTTTATACGTGTCATAAAACCTAATATTAACGCCCATTTTCTTACAGAGTGGTAAAAACTTAACGACACAATTTGCACCGAGGGATGGTGCGGTCATCAAATATCGAATTGATATTATTATTCCGAACGGTATTAAATTAATTAGGCACATTCCGTAAACGTTAGTATGTGCTTATTTATTGCAAAGCTGGTGTGAAATTTCAAGGCGTTAACCTGCTATGTAACAAAACCTTAAATTATAATTACATTATTATTATAATGACTATTGTTTAGCGAAGTATTTGCAATTCATCTCCTGTCTTATGCCCTTTGTTTTAAATTGAACAAAGGAAAGGGAGGTTGGTAGATATGTTTCGCTTTTAGGAAAATAAAGATAGGTACCTACCTATATCTTTCCTATTTATATCTACCTACATGATGGCCTTCTAGCCGAATTTCGGCCACGGCGGCGGCAGCCAGTCTTAACGAAGACCAGCCAGGTGCACAGGGCGTATTATAGTGCACAGGTGTGCGCACAAACACAGGCGCACTCTCATTTCCCTCACTCATACCCAGTGTATGTAAGTATTGTACTTTATAAATTCTTTATTTTTTAATAGGTCAAGAATTAACGGATGATGACGATGAAAATCCAAACAACGCAACGCGACAAAGTTTTAGCTGAACCTGAGCTGTAGATTTCGAATTTATGTACTAGAGGCATAAAAGCCATCTCTAATGAGGTGTTTGCACACAGAATCATTAGTAACGCTTATCATTGAGGACACTTGGACGAGTATAATGGCTCGAAGCAATTAGCAAACGACTTAGCTCTTTAGAATTATAAAGATGGGAGTTTCAATTCCTTTAAGCCTCTACTCTAAAGGTTAAGTCCGCTTTGCACTGAGTTTCCCGAACCCTGCTGATGTCCTCCTAGCCGCTAGCCGAATGTTTGGCCAAGGTGGTAACGTAAAATGGGCGAAACGACACTAGTCATTTTTGGTAGTGTCGTTTCGCCCATTAATGGGCGGAAATAATGGGCGAAACGACACTACTCGGGCCAGTCTCAACGGAGACTAGCCGGTGCGCAGGACATATTATAGTGCCCAAGTGTGTGCGCTAACACAGGTGCACTCTCTATTTCCTCACTCTCATGATCCGATGGGACGGCAGACCCAGCCAGGAACCCAGCATTTGAACCCAGGACCTCATTATCACCAGCGTTCAAATACGCGACCGCTAGACCAACGACGCAGAGTCTCGAAAAGGGCTATTAGGTATATTTTTAAAGTGGACCAAATATTTCCCAAATTTTAATTGAATGATTAGAAACCCTACTGAAATCAGGGCCCTGCTGGGTTTGGTTTAACGATAGCATCAATCTTTCTATGGGATTTGGTACAACACCTCTCTCTCTATCGTGCGGAAGTGGAACTATACGCAAATTCCATACAAAAATAAGGTAGACCTCTCAAAAATATCGTCAAACCGAGCTCAGCGCTCGGGTTAAGGTATGTTGTCGCAAACTGCAGTTAGTTGAGGTTTACTTTATTATGGATTACAAAAGGATATACAAAAGAACAGAACAACTCATAAATATTAAATAACATTTTTATTAACTAGCTGACCCGGCAAACTTCATTCCGCCTTACAATCATAGATGGCGTTACACACGAAAAATATATGAGAAAACGATTTTCTCTATATTTTTTCCCGAAGCTTGGACCAAATCCATAAATCAAAGATCATTAAAATCGGTCTAGCCGTTCTTGAGTTACTGGTGTACACACGACTTTGTTTTATACATATACTAGCATATGCTCGCGGTTTCTTGCGAGTTATTGTAATAAAAATAGTCTACATGTTATTCCAGGTTCAGATTTTTATGTGTGCAAAATTTCATTCCGATTCATTTAATAGTTTTGGCGTTGACTTTGGCCTAAAATATTTTTACAACGGCACAACTCACAAACTTTCGCCTTCATAGTATTAGTAGGTCAGTAGGTATACAGATTAATGAGCCTAGCTCTTGTCGGTGCTATTATGCAATTTCCTCCCCTTTTCTCTTTCTAATACAGTATCTTTTACTTCTTTACACAATAGTTACCTACACCTAACTACGAAGAAGGTAAGACGAAGTTTTAGTTTACCTATAAACCTTTGTGTAGCAACTTATAAGCGAGCGTACAGGAAACGCTTTAGTGGAAAGAGTCCTCAACATCAGTTCCAAAGACACGTTCTTGGTAATACTGATCCAGATTAACTTTCAAAAGCTTTCATTGAATCTTTTTAAGGAAGACGGGTAATAAACGTTTCATAAAATGGTTATGTTACGAGGTGTACATTTCGCTATAAAATTTTACAGGTTGAACCGAATATCTTGGCAATCTGATATTTGAATGGCCTCATAAGATTCAGATTATTAGTAAAGTTTCTTTCTTCGTTATCAGCTAATTTCAGCAGTCGAAATCCGAATATGGTTTATTCCTTCGCTAAGGTGTTGTGTTCACTACTTAACCGTTTTGAAGGTTTCAAGATCGGTTTCGAAACCCTTATATTCTCGCTCTGTCCGTCCTTCTTCTTTCTTAAATATCTCAGTAACTACTGTAGCTTTTAACTTGAAATTTGTTTTTATAAGCAATAAATAGGTAAATTAATAAATTATGCTGGACAATTCACACAGCATTATCTAGCCCCTAGCTAAGCAGAGCTTGTGTTATGGGTACTAGATAACTGATATACATAATAATACAATAGATAGATAGATATTTTTTATAAGCAATAGACCTTCGTTTGACCACAATCTCACCTGATGGAAGTGGCGATGTGGCTGACGATGTATCACGAAGGTCTAGAAGACGCCTATTCACGGCGTGAGTTAGGTGTGTGTGGAGGTGGGTGGACGGCAATAGGCTACTTGACTACTACTGAGAAATAATTGTAACGTATTGTCTGATAAAATTTTTGCAAAATGTAATTAATATTTCTTCAAGGCCAGTCGTATTAGTTATGAAAACTAATTTTAAAGTTTGAATAAAATAATGCCGCGCCAAAACGATAATCTCTGTCATGGCTACCGTGTTCCAAGCTATGACGTCACGCCGCCACACCACACCTTACAAGAAGAACTCATTGACACTGTAATCTGAGGTATGGATTTCGAGTAACTCGAACTCGTAGATTACGAAAAAGATGTCCATTTTCAAATCCAAGATTTTTTTTTTTTTTTTTTATTGTCTAATATACACATTTTAAATTAATGTTAGGTACACTAGAGTTTAATTACAATCTAGCCATAGGATTGGCTAATGGGTAATTTAGTTTTAACTTAATTTTATAAAAACATATAACTAAGAACGTGTCCATTGGCACTTTTCTTATTGTCTCTATACTTAAGGTGAAGACACTTTGTTCATGTGTTCTTTAAGATAGCACTTATGCACATACACTAATTATCACTACACTAACTCAAAAGGTTTTGTTCTTTTGAGCCTTCTCACTATGTCCGTGTTGTCGAGGAGCTGGATTGCCTCGACATTCACATGATGATGAAGCCTTTGTTCGTGAGCCTCTGCGTATTTTTGAATGACTGTTTCGACAAATTCAATATTCAGGTCCCGATGAATATCGTCATTTCTTACGTACCAAGGAGCGCTTACAATTGATCTGAGTACTTTGTTCTGGAATCTTTGTATTATTGCTACATTTGTCTTCTTTGTACAGCCCCAGAGCTGTATTCCATAGGTCCAGATTGGCATGAGGACTTGTTTGTATAATAGGATTTTATTGTGTACTGCTAAAGTAGAATTTCTTCCAATCAGCCAGTACATCTTTTTGTAGCGGATCTCTAGCTCCTCTTTTTTCTTCTTGACGTGAGCTTTCCAGCGCAGCTTCGCGTCTAATGTCATGCCCAAATACTTCGCTGTATTTTCGCATGGTATGATGGCCCCATTGATGAAAACTGGATGATATTGGTCTCTTTTATTGGTGAAGTTGATGTGACTCGACTTTGATTCGTTTAATTTTATTCGCCAGGTTTTGGTCCAGTTGTCTATTTTATTAACTGCAACTTGAACCTTTTCGGCTGCCTCTGCATGCGTTTTTCCTGTTGCTATTATAGCAGTGTCATCAGCAAAAGTTGCAATGGTGTTGCTTTCATGTTCAGGGATGTCATGAGTATATAATAGGTACAGGACCGGACCCAATACACTTCCTTGTGGCACCCCAGCTTTTATTTCCTTTATTTCAGAGTAAGAATCTTCTTGCCTTATTCTGAACGCTCTATTATCTAGATATGATTTAATTATTTCTACGTATTCTATTGGTAATATACTATTTAGTTTTGATAATAGGCCTGCATGCCATACTTTGTCGAAGGCTTGTGCAACATCTAGAAAGATTGCAGTACAGACTTCTTTATTTTCCAGCGTTTTCTCAATTAGATTCGTTATTCTGTGTACTTGATCTACTGTCGAATGCTGTTCTCTGAATCCAAATTGATGATCTGGAATGAGTTTCTGTCTGTCTAGAATTGGTTTAAGCCTTCTTAGGAATAACTTTTCAAATAGCTTTGACATAATTGGTAATAGAGAGATTGGTCGGTAAGATGCAGTTTCCTGAGGTGGTTTTCCTGGTTTTGCAATCATGATCACTTCTGCAATTTTCCACAGATTTGGTACGTATTTCAGCCGAAAAGAAGCATTTATGAGATTTGTTAGTTTAACTAACGCTTTCTTTGGTAGATTATGTAATACTTCTCCTGAAATGAGATCAAACCCGGGGGCCTTTCTAGTATTTATTTTTTGTTTAATTTCACGCCAAACTTCTTTTGGTGAAACAAGTTTTATATCAAAATGTTCATCACAGATTTTGGGTGCATCAGAGTTACAGTTATCTTGGCCTTCATTTGGCTTAAAGATGTTTTCTAAATGTTCAGCAAATACTTTGGCTTTTTGTTCATTGCTAACGGCCCATTCCCCGGGTCCTATTTTTATTGGTGGGATCTGAGTAATGGGTCGTTTCATATTTTTTGTAGCTTTCCAAAGAGAGTAGTCTGTACTGCGATCATTGGTTAGGCTTTGTAGATAAGTATTTGTTGTATCAGTGTTGTGTTTTTGAATTTGCCTCTTAAGTTTTTTTGTAAGAAAATTCAATTTATTTTTGTCTTGCGGAGATCTTGATTGGTGCCAGCGGTTTCTTTGTTTACGCTTTTCATCGATAAGCAGTTTTACTTCGAGAGGATAGACATTCTTAACAACTCTTCTTGATTTGATGGCAGGTGTAGCTTCCCATGCTGTTTGTTGTATCAGCTTTATGAACTTTTCTACGTCTTGGTCGAGTTGCTCGGGAGTTTGTAGTGGAACTTTCAGTTCTACTTTAGAGTCCAAGTCAATCTTAAATTTCTCCCAGTCAGTATTTTTGTTTACTAACGTCGGATTCCTGTCAGCATATACAACCCTCTCGCTCATTTCAAGGTATATTGCAGAGTGGTCCGAGTTCATATCGTAGCTCGGTGTTGCTCGTAGGTAGTTTGGAGATATATTTTTGTACACAAAAAAATCTATAAGGTCAGGAATTTTATGTGGATCGGTTGGCCAGTACGTTGGAGACCCTGTTGATATGACGTCGCATTTCTCTTCTCTTACTGCACTCATCAGCTCTCTTCCCTTTGTGTTGGTTAGTCTGGAGCCCCAGTAGGTATTTTTGGCGTTAAAGTCACCCCCTAGGATGAATTTTTCACCAAGTGTTTGAAAGAAGGTCACAAACGTTTCTGTTTTGATAATATGTCTCGGAGGGCAATATATTGCAATCATGATCACTTCTGCAATTTTCCACAGATTTGGTACGTATTTCAGCCGAAAAGAAGCATTTATGAGATTTGTTAGTTTAACTAACGCTTTCTTTGGTAGATTATGTAATACTTCTCCTGAAATGAGATCAAACCCGGGGGCCTTTCTAGTATTTATTTTTTGTTTAATTTCACGCCAAACTTCTTTTGGTGAAACAAGTTTTATATCAAAATGTTCATCACAGATTTTGGGTGCATCAGAGTTACAGTTATCTTGGCCTTCATTTGGCTTAAAGATGTTTTCTAAATGTTCAGCAAATACTTTGGCTTTTTGTTCATTGCTAACGGCCCATTCCCCGGGTCCTATTTTTATTGGTGGGATCTGAGTAATGGGTCGTTTCATATTTTTTGTAGCTTTCCAAAGAGAGTAGTCTGTACTGCGATCATTGGTTAGGCTTTGTAGATAAGTATTTGTTGTATCAGTGTTGTGTTTTTGAATTTGCCTCTTAAGTTTTTTTGTAAGAAAATTCAATTTATTTTTGTCTTGCGGAGATCTTGATTGGTGCCAGCGGTTTCTTTGTTTACGCTTTTCATCGATAAGCAGTTTTACTTCGAGAGGATAGACATTCTTAACAACTCTTCTTGATTTGATGGCAGGTGTAGCTTCCCATGCTGTTTGTTGTATCAGCTTTATGAACTTTTCTACGTCTTGGTCGAGTTGCTCGGGAGTTTGTAGTGGAACTTTCAGTTCTACTTTAGAGTCCAAGTCAATCTTAAATTTCTCCCAGTCAGTATTTTTGTTTACTAACGTCGGATTCCTGTCAGCATATACAACCCTCTCGCTCATTTCAAGGTATATTGCAGAGTGGTCCGAGTTCATATCGTAGCTAGCGAATTTTATGTGGATCGGTTGGCCAGTACGTTGGAGACCCTGTTGATATGACGTCGCATTTCTCTTCTCTTACTGCACTCATCAGCTCTCTTCCCTTTGTGTTGGTTAGTCTGGAGCCCCAGTAGGTATTTTTGGCGTTAAAGTCACCCCCTAGGATGAATTTTTCACCAAGTGTTTGAAAGAAGGTCACAAACGTTTCTGTTTTGATAATATGTCTCGGAGGGCAATATATTGCTGCTACTGTAAGCGAGTATCGTTTGGTGTCTATACTAATTGCCAAGGTGGCTGACTTTTTTTTTATCGCAGTTGTCACTCATGGATGTCGTTTTCGACTAACTCGGACACGTAGATTACGAAAAAGATGTCCATTTCTAAATCCAAAATGGCTGACATTTATAGCGCTTGCAGCTCGCGCACATCTAAAAAACTAGTTACATTATATTTGTTAATAATAAAAAAAAATTATTATAACTTAAAAAAAAAAATTATTACAATTCCTTCACTAATTAATCAAAAGGAACTTCGTTCCATCCGGGTGTCCCTTGACACCTATCAAGTTTTTTATTTTTAATAAAAATCACCTGATTTGATTACGCTTTGTTACGTTGTCACTGACTACGATGAAAATAATTTGGAATTTATTTTAATGTAGTCAAATAGCCTATTGGATGCGATACTGGACAACAAGCATTGAGTGCTCCATCGTGCCGGTTGGCGACCGGATGAGAAGACCAGGTGGTCACTAGTATCCGACTGCTGGGTAAACGCTACCCTGATCACATGTACCAGCATTATTTTTAATTATTATCTTATAGGATCTATAAAATGCTCCTCATAATAATGAAAAGGTGGTAACCGAGATAAGAAAAACTGTTTGCCCTCAGGCAAGTGATGTCAGCAATAAAGTTATGGTTCAAATTTTATGTAGTCATATCTCTCTACCCGCAAGCCTTACTTTACGATCTCTTCGAAATACATCAATCTCATGTAATGCTCCTAATAGATAACACATAATAGACCCCGATGGCTTTCCTGTTTGATAAAGAATACGAGGAAAAGCTAGTTAGAAAAACAAGTCATTAATTATAGCAATACTTGTCATAAATATTGTTTGAAAATGTAAAGATCGCATCTAAAATATCGTATATTTTGGTACGATTAGACATTTATTGGAGCTTTCTGGTAAATATTTGTTCCCTGTAAGATAAACTAGACAAGTATTAAACTTTTCATGACATATCAGAGCCCTGAGTTACGAAGTAACCTCATTTCATCTGTGCCGGTTGATAATAGCATCGAGACGTGATCGTGACGTCTCACTTTTGTACTTATGAGATTTGCGTAGTTTCCTGTCCACACGATAGAAGGCGGTGTATCACATCCCATAAAAAAGGAGACGTCACAATCACGTTTTGATACTATTGTTAACCGAACTCAGGGCTCTATTAAGTTAAACGTGAACCTTTACCGTCTTTACTCATATACACATCATTATACATATTTTTGTATAGTATTTGGTACAGCTGCGCCATGCGCTCATGGAACTTCGTAAATCCCATAACAGAAATGAAACGTCTCGATGACGTCTCGATACCATCGAGAAACCAAACTCAAGGCTCAGTTCTCGTGCCAAAGATGGTCGCATATTTTTAGAACTGCCAGCAGAAATATTTCGAGTGGAACAGTTGGCATCCCTCGAAACTTCAGACCCACGATTTCCATTTCTCGCATTACCAAGGATAATACGTCAAGCTACGCACAGAGGGTGGTCACGATATTGCCGACCTAAATCTGCCACCGCTTTACAGAGAAATGTTCCTAATTCGCATGTAAACTCAAAGTGCCTCTCCAAAAATTGTGTGGAGACAAAGTTGCCATAGAGTAATGTTTTGCAAGTAGAGTGTATTACAGTAGGAATTGGTATTGTGAGTTATGGAATGAACGAAATTTGTGCCACTGACCGAAACATGGTTGATGCATCAGTCAGTCACCCTCTCGTACCGTAAAACTAACATACATGCTGTTCATTATGTGAACGAGAGCCAAGTCGATTGAAGTGAAGTGAATTAAGCTAATAAGATGCTTGGATGAA
This sequence comes from Eupithecia exiguata, assembly GCA_947086465.1. NCBI lineage: Eukaryota > Metazoa > Arthropoda > Insecta > Lepidoptera > Geometridae > Eupithecia > Eupithecia exiguata. The sequence goes on along the minus strand of OX352230.1, from coordinate 6,632,823 downwards.
CAAGGCACGCGCACGAGTTAATATGGCGGTCATCGCTAGGTCACTAAGTATAGAATGGACTGTGAGATGATGAAAATATGGATTAATGGCATATCGATGAAAATATGGATTCGTGCGCTGTCATTTTCGCGTAATCACCCACATAAGTCCTGTTACGTGCGTTCAGCCACTTGTCAAAAAAAGTAGGTACCTACCTCAACCGTTTGTTGCATCTCGTGCGTCGAGTACATTATAATTATAAACAACCAAGTTTTAACCATAGAGCTGCAAAGCATTTAGAAGTCTCAATATAATTATTAGAGGTCCAGTGAAGTATTATAGTGACTAAAGTAACAAGAACCGATTCACATCAAATTTTAATAATTGATCACCACAGCAACCAGCACAGAACTGTAACCAGCTATGTGACAAGGCTCAAAGTCAAAACTAAAATACTCCATACCTACAAATTATATGACTATTAGCTGCTGCCTGCGGCTTCGCACGCGCTTTTCAAGTAGCCTATGTCCATCTCTGGGATACCATTTAATTAATCAAATTTAATTAAGATCCTTTCAGCCGTGAAAAGGTAACAGACAGAGTTTCTTTCGAATTTATAATACTAGCACCGCCTCGCGGTTTCAGCCGCGTAGTTCCCGTTCCCGTGGGAATTCCGGGATAAAAAGCCCATGTGCTATTCCAGAACATAATCTATCTCTGTGCCAAATTTCATCCAGATCCGTTAAACCGTTCTAGCGTGATAGAGTAACAAACATCCATTCATCCAAACATTCACATTTATAATATTAGTGGGGTTAGTATAGGCTATGGATGATTTCACAAGCATTCCAAAAGATTTAGATATAACATTCAAAATACGATTTAGAAAAAGGCTTCAAATTCCAGTTTCTATAACTTATCAAACAATAGACAATCTAATTAATAGGAGAGTCAGGGTAATCATGCAAAAGTTTTCAAGCCGGCTAAAACATGAATAAAGGCAATTAATTCCACTGAAAGCAATTCAATTTGCATTGAATTCACATTATGCACCATTGCACTAATATAATGGAACCGCAGTTTTACAAAATTGGGATCGCTCCCAACATAAATTCCATTATTTATTTGCCAGTTTATTTGTGAATCAATAGTGGAACCATAATGAGCATTTCGTGCGAAAGCAAAAAGTGATAGCTAATTAAAATTTCGGACGCATAGATCTGCCACTTTATTTGAGCTTGGACGATCACGAGCGAGGATTTATGTGACTTAGGCAGTATCCGCATCCTCAATTCGATTCTTCTTTAATTTATTCGCAGGAAATAGTCGTAAATCAGAAGCGGGTCTAAATTTTAAATTTATGCAATTTTGTCTGTCATATTCACACTTTGGTTTCAGAACAGAATTTAATGCTTTTGTGGCGCGCAGACTCCCCCAGTAGACAAAGTAAGGATTAACAGTAATACCTATGCCTTATATTCACGATAAAATGATTCATGATTCAGTTCCAGCGCCAGGCAGCGGCTCAGCGGAGAATTTTTAGGCACCAAATATAATAATGAAGATGTAAATTGTATTGTTTTAAAATAATGTACCTCAAAAACACTTAAACATAGGCGATACGTGTAGGTTAGTCACTTATGTTTTTACTATTCTGATAACTACCCGTGAAAACCTTCGATAAGTTTACTGGTACTTATCAATTTGTAACTCTGTATAAAAACCTCTGGTTTTCCATCAAATAAATAAACCATTCTGCCTGATAGCTAACGTTCGCACACACTTGTGGACTATAAAATGTCCTGTGCACCTGGCTAATCTTCGTTAAGACTGGCTGCCATGGTCAAAATTCGGGTAGAAGGATATATTTTATCTTGCTTTAATTTGTTTCTAGTACAATACAAAAGCTGATACCTCATTGCGCTATAATTTACGTAGCTATAGGTTGGTATTGGTAGAAATACTCCCGTAATATCTTAGAAACCAATCTTATTTCTACAGACGACCTCAATCACAATAACTTAGCCGTTATAGTAGAAATGAACTGTAGATAAGGAAACTATAAGTTATTTTCTTTATGATACTTCTACGAATTGAATCTGTGCTCGGAAACTGTGAAAGAATAATAGGCAACTGGACAACGCGTGAATGCCCTTCGAATGCGAAGTAATTTTGCAGTCGATTGGAAAAAGTAGCTTATAGCTTTCAAGAAGCTTTTAAGAAAAATTTTGCCTACTTGAAGATTTTATATAATAACCAAATGCTGTGAAAATGATATGCGAGTTTATTTATTAATGTTATGTATATTTATATGTTACTATAAGTGTTTCAGCTTGAAGTCTAGTTTGTTGTAAAATGCGTTACTTTAATTTAACGAATTCGTATTTCAAACAAAACTAATGCAATGTGCTTCGGTGCATTTATTTAGAAAGACCTTCGATGTCATAGAATCTCTACCAAATGAGAGTTCTTGCAGCTCCTAGTTAGTAGGAAAGAAGATCTCAGTAGCAGCTTAGGATTTAGCTGTATGGTGAAATAGTCACTTCGAGCATTATCTGTCCAACCGTTGATTCGTCATAATCTGTCCAACCGTTGATTCGTTCGTCATCACACAATCTTTGGCTCACACTGATCAACTATGATTTAAGGTTTAATCCATAGAATAAAAAATAAAACCGGCGAAGTACCTGATAACAACTTTTTAGCACTCACAAACATGTCCGTAAATGTTTGTTATTCAAATGTCACTTGTCTTTTATTATGCTTTCAGGCGAGATATAAATTGCTAGTGCAGATAATACATATAATAAAACCGATCAAGTGCAAGTCAGACTCGCGCACAAAGGGTTCCGTACTATTATTTATAAAAACGAGAAAAAAAAATCACGTTTGTTGTATGGGAGCCTCCTTAAATATTTATTTTATCCTGTGTTTTAGCATTCGTTGTTATAGCGGCAACAGAAATACATCATGTGTGAAAATTTCAACTGTCTGATTATCACGGTTCATGACATACAGCCTTGTGACAGACGGACGGACAGCGGAGCCTTAGTAATAGGGTCCCGTTTTAACCTTTGGGTACGGAACCCTAAAAACTGATCGTTCTATTCATATTGGTAACGTTCGTTGGCCGATTTGGATACAGATGTACTCGTATGTAAGGCAATAACTCTATTTATAAACTTTTTTTACAACATTTTATAGGTGACCGCCAAAATCCCACCTACCTGGATAATTTATTACTATTCGTGGCACGCACCTGTCTTATAGAAACTTCTTCTTGGCCATACGTTTCAGCAACAACAAAGTCGAGAGAATGACCCATCGGTCCCAGCAGCTTTTCATTCACTTCGTCTACAGCCATGGAGATTGCTCCTGTTGAAATAATAAATGCAAATAAATATGATTGATATACGAATCGGGCCATGTGACTCTATGGACCGTATTATCAAAGTTTGGTCAGTCATCGATCAATGCTTGAGTAAAGCTTTCCAATGGCACGTCACTTAAGCAATAGATCTATGATTGTGCAAGTTTTCATAATACGGGTTACATCTATTGAGCTAGAGTTAGGGCCCAGACTGTGAGGTAAAGATTTCGACGGATGGATGAATCTAGCCTAGAAAAACTAAAAAAAAAAATCAACGCGGTATGACTACGATAAATGTTTTCATCTCTTAGAATCAGGGCATTGGACTGAGCATACTCATACCTGGGGTATTTTCTGATGGTAGTTACAAAATATTTGTGCATTTATCTCTAGCTTTCGAATTTTGATCCCGTTGAAATATAAAGTGCTCTAAATAAATTTGATTGATGCGAATTGCTTCTAGGTAAAGTAGGAAAACATTTTTCAGCCTACATATCGCTATGAAGAGAATTCAAAGTGCGTATGCGCATGCCAAGTGCTGGCATGTATTAATCTTTGTGGGCCATTACGAATCAATCTGGCAGTAAAATAAACAGGGATATCTTTGATCGCTAAAGCAAATAATGATGTGGTTTGTCTTGTGTAACATGTGCAATATTGGATCGATTTGAGGATTTTTAAGAACATCGTAGTTAGAATATGCTCATATACTACACCTACTCAGAAAGTTGATAATTCTGTTCCAAACATAACCCACAAAGTTCGTCATTGCAAGCGTCCTAAAAAGCGGGACGGAAAACTCTATGGAATTTCATTTCTCACGCGTTTAGCGGGAATTTAGAGAAAAGTGTATGGAAATCCATTTCTAACGTGTTATTTTTATTAATTTCTGAAATAGCAGCCGGTAGCTTTGGTTATTTACTATATCTATATTATCTAATAGGTCAAACTACAAAAAGTTTTTACTCCGAATCCGCCGTGTGATTTGGCCTCTTCCGTACTATTCGGAACAATAATTGATATAAAACCGGCAAGTGCGAGTCAGATTCGCGCAATATGGGTACCGTACCATTATCTATATAGACGAACATAGTGCGAGATAGCATTCTCTGCCTGCTATGGTAACTGTGGCGTTAATATTATGCGTATAAAAAATACAAACTATTAGGTAAGTAAGTAGTTTTTCAACTACTTTTTGAGAATTTATTTTATTTCTTAGAGATACTCAGAGTGCGGGAAGCACTTTAATAATAAAAACCCTTAGAATTGAGCAACGGCACCACCTCTAGTCAAACGAACATAATGTAACATTAGGTAGTCTTTGACAAGGTTTGGATAAACTTCTATGTTTCCTCTGTAGGTAGAGCTACCGGCGCTATAGTCCGTAAGAATTCCCAGAGATTTTTGAGTCAGCGGGATGTGATTTCGTGGCTTAGTTGCTTGGAGCACACACGTACTGAGGGTGGGGTGCAGGTTCAAATCCCGCCGAAATCGAACATTTTTGGGAACTTATTTCACTTCCTAGTTTTTCAACGTTCTAGCTTTTCATAAAAAACGTAGAAATGTTTGTTTAGTTTAGACAATCTATGAGCAAACTAGGTCAATACGCAATTATGATGGATGCCCCCTCGATTATGATAAGCTTGTCATTACAATGTCATGAATATGAGTTATCAAATGGGTGAGTATGAGTACGTTCAACATCCGTGCCGATAGTTACAAGGAAACAAACAGAGTCATAATTGCACGCACCTGATAAGACTCTACCCGGTCTTTGGTAGCTGTAGTCTCCTGGGCGTCTCTGTGACCCCGTCAGGTAACCCAGGATAAACTTCTCACCGTATGTTATGGTGACCGTCCCAAGAAACGACCAACTCCAAATATACTGTAAATAAAAATTACCAATAATTTTCACTGTAAAAGGATACACATGCATTTATTCTCGTTATAAGTTAAAACTATTTTCATATTTCGGAAACTTTCCGGTGAGCATAAAATGTTTGGCCGCAATAAAAGTTGCTAAAAATGTAGCGTAGAAGATAAACGGAGCACAAAGCAAGTTGGGCTCTAATTTAAAATTTTCACAGCAGCAAATCGCTTGGAGAACACGTGCGTCCAACATTTTTCCAATATTGTCCGGTCGTAAAGCGCCAGTGAAGAACTTTTGAACGTTTTGAGGCTAAAATAGGTACTCTCCAAAATGTTATGGATAACCCAATTATTAAAGCGAACGACGACGTAGAGCCGCTTAAAATGCCGAGGTTTCTAGCCGATCATAATATTCTGATGCATGATATTATTTTGGATTGGAAACCCGAATAAAATATAGGTCATCCATTTATTTTTTAAGCCGTTTTTATTGTATCGTCTATCAAAATCGAAATTTCAAGAATAAGAATAGGCTAGTAAAAAAGTGTTTGCATCTTTGCGTTATTTTTGTTACAGACTAGCTTCTGCTCGCTGCTTTGCACGCTTTTTTTATAAGATGTAGACTACGTTATTTGACGTCCATCTTTACGTGTGCAAAATTTCAGCTCCATCATTTCAGTAGGTACTTTTGACGTTATCTTCGGCCAAAAATGTTCAGAAAAGCACAAACTCTCACCTTTATGTTAAAGTTAAAGCATTGTTGAATCATACAATAACCAACAGGAAAAAATATTTTAATTTCGTCAATAAGCCAAAACTGTGGGTTCTTCGAGACAAGTATTCGTCAGAACATTGCGCAAATGTATCAGTTAAATGGCACAAAACTTGTTTGGCGAGTTGTCAGGTTTACAAGTGCAGTGTACCTACCGAAACTGTTAGTTCAACAAGGTTCCATGCGTGAAAGCATTGAAAAACTTCAATCGATTTTTTATCGGAATTGATGAAACATTAACTATTATCGTAAAATCCCTGTTTGCTGATGGCTCCAGCAGCTTTTAGATGCCGTTATTTTACCGTAAAACGTTAAATTTAGCTTCGCTCAACCTGGAAACTCAGTTAGTTGCAGTTTAGCTAAAGAATTAATTATGTTATTAAACTTTAGAATATTTGAGTAAATAAACGCATTTGTAAAAGAAACCACAAAGTTTTCGTACCTTTTACAAAGGGATCTACCTACTAGGATAGATAATACTATCGATAAATTAGTTGGTCCATGATAATAATACTTAGAACCAATAACCATCGGGGTATTGAGACGAATCAATCGATACATAATTTGTTGAAATCGAACCAGTACCTAGTTTCAGCGCTACTTGGGAACAAAGAAAGCGGCCACATACATACAACATAGGGTGCTATGCTAACCTCATAACCCTCCCCTGTCGGTAGTCGGGTAAAAAGTTGAGTACCTACAACTACATTAAAAAAGTGAGTAAGAACTAAGATGCCACAGAGTTTTTCGTATCTTTTACAAAGGGATCTTCCTACTGGGATAGATACCTGATACTTAGAACAAAAAAGTTTTATACCTACAACTACATTATAGAAGTGAGTAAGAAATAAGATGCAGAGATTCAAATGATAAAACTAATAATGTCATTGTTTTGAAAAAACAATAATACCGGCCAAGTGTGACACAGACTCGCGCACGAAGGGTTCCGTAAAAACGGAAAAAAAAACACGTTTGTTGTATGGGAGACCCTTTTATTTTGTTTTTAGGGTCGCACTTGGCCGGTTTTATTTTTTAGTATTTGTTGTTATTAACAACAAAAACTATCACGGTTCATGAGATACAGCCTGGTGACAGACGGACAGCGAAGTCTTAGTAATAGGGTCCCGTTTTTACCCTTTGGGTACGGAACCCTAAAAAAACGACTTCAAATCCCTTAGTATTTACACTTGTTTTCGGGATAAATACTTATTCCTCTGGAATAACATTTTTGTGGGACCACCTCAGGATCATTCTTCATACAATAGCGAAAGAATTTTACAAATCGGTCTATACATTGACGGATATATCGACGAGAATACTTTAAAAAAGTACATAGTACAGCCAAACATAGAAAATCCTCCTCTTTTATTTTTCATCGGTCAAAAATCAGATCTCTTACACCATCTTCTGAAATAGGTAGATTAGATACAAGCTCCACGCACCTGCGCGACAAATGTCGTGCTTGCTGAAATTTTGCACGCATTCGCTAGACGGGAGGGCTCATCATGCACGCACCTACAATGTTGTTAAATATAGCACCCGTGGGAGATATTTGTGTAACTATGACCCGGTTAAGTCAGTGGGAATCATAAATAGGATTTAAGCATATCCGGATTTTATATTTAAAAACAACTTTTTTGTCTAGAAAACAGAGATTAGGTAGGTACCTAATGATCTCGAGCTCGGATTCGTAGCAGCACTAACAAATCACTCGTTGCATTTTACAACCAATTTTTTTATTGTTACAAGGAGCGTGTAACAAACTTTGCCAGCAGGTATTGCTGATAGATTTCCTCGCTTGTCATTGATGGATGCTCGGTAGTTTATCTTGGTTTAACGAACAGAAAGCTAATTGAACTTTGGTGTAAAACTTTAAAAATTGGAACTCTCTAACATAAGCGGCTAGCTAGAGGTTAATTGCGTACATGGATACTACACAAGTTGCGTAGATTTATTATGAAAAATGATTTTGAAATTATTCAATAAGACTTTCAACCACTATGGAAAACAGCATCAATCGTCATTTAATTTAACTAAATTATGCGTTGCACCATAAGGCCCAGACTCCACTAAAGCGGAGGTGTGCGGAAATGTCCGTAGCGGAGACAAAAAGAGTTTTTCAGCTAGGGTGCATGTATGCACCGAAACTGTGCGGAGATGCTTACCTACTAGCTAGACTGTAGCGGAGCTGGTAATAGCCAGCAGACATCTCCGCTTGTGAGCTCTGCAGCCGCTCTAGAGTGGCTGAGCTGCGTGCGGCGAGCGTCAGATGTTTGTTGAGATGAATGCACTAGCAAGGCATACATAGCTCACATGCTCCGCTTCGATCTTTCTTTGTTTCTTCCTATACAAATATGATACATCTGCGCTCGGTGGTCTCCACTGAAGCAGAGATGAGATGTGCGAATAACAACGTTCTAGTGGTTGTTTAAAACACATATTTTCCGCTCATCTCAGCTTTGATGGAGTCTGGCCCTTACAAGGTATCCTCGCAGAATGACACAGTTTGCCATTTTACCTTTGATGAAAGAAAATGACAGAATAGATGGAGGCCCGCGTGTCAAGGTTGAAACCATTTTATCAATCTCTCCGTGGGGTGTACGCGGAACATATTATTATCTGGTCTCCCAAACCAACCTTACCTGCATTGCACGTGGTGCACCCTGCTAGATAACGAACTAGGCTCTGGTGAAAATATCAAGCAATTTTAATTATTTTCCATTACTTGACATGGCAGAATTGTGCAAAGAATCATCATCATCATCAACGCACGTTCTATCTAGAGTTTTTTTGACACTTACTGACTCAGTATTGTGCGATTCGTTAGCAGAATCTGGCCCTTGTTATCTGGTAGACTAACTTTAAAAGTAGATAATAGACAACCTGAGGTGGTACCGACAATAAGTGACATATTACGCTCTACAGACCTTCGATCAATTTTCCTGCGTCCCTGCCTCAGTAATTACGAAAATGACTAGTATTCGTGTAGGTAAGTAGGTACGTAATTTTCCGATAAGTACTACGTCAAAGACGTCGTCGATAAGAGTGCGATAGTGCAGCGGCATTGACATAGTTGCCGCTTGCCGCTTCTTATAACGTCATGGCGTCAACGGCCCGATGATTCTTTATTCTGAGAACTTTTAGAACTATTGCAAAATATGCATAAAATATTGATAGAGTTCCGATGAAAAGATAAGTAGGTACATACTTTTATCGTCAAACTTACGATCACAGATTGTTCCCGATTGAACAACGACTGACCTACGAGTTCCCCACCTGATGTGTATAACATCAGGTGGGGTCATCAAGTGATTTTCTTGTAAATTCTATAATTATATCCCAGTTGTAAAACGTTTGTTTTCCAAGGAAATGATCAAAGCTTTGTCCCAGTTCCAGTAATTACCCGTATCCTAATAAAACCGTGTATAATTTAGTGCGCTAATTTCAAGTAAAACCGTTTTTTGTGTTGCTTAGCGTTTAGTTCGTTAGGTACCTAGGTATAGTATTGAGCAAGAAACTGTTTAAATTTGTATGCATGTCACAAAAACCCGCACTTAGCGTAAGCGATTGTACCCGCATGATCGAAAAACAATGATCGCTGATCCGATCCCGTCTGCGCTCGCGCAGCCTTCTTGTCGCGTTCGCGCTCGATACATATTAATGCCTTGTTTAACATCTTTTTAGGGTTTAATTTGGCCGTGTTTTGAGATAAATGGTAGAGTACAATTCAAAAGAGTATAAACGGTTATATGACATGATTATTCAAATGGATTACTCGTTTGGTAGAGACGTAGAGTTCATGAAATAAGAAATCTATGATATCGACCGGATGAAAAGGGAAAGACCAATTGTTTCTGTCTCTTTCTTTAATCTATCTTCTAAACTTTTATATTTTCAGCGACACACATTATAAGTATACTTATATTTTGTAGCCAAGCTAAGTCTATGTAGTAATAAGTTCAGTACATTCCAAACATTAGGTCCTTTTTGCATTACTGAGAAGTTGTATGCTCGTAGCTCATTTCCATGAGCATCACGTTGCCTTTGTCAATGCGGTGCCAATAGTGATTGATAGTTATTTAACTGTTATGCCATTTTAGCGGTAAGAGACTGCGAAACTTAGCGCTGCGTAATGATTCTCTAGGAAGCTAAATTTTAAAAATTTCCTTGGAAGGGAATTTTTCTTCACTGAAATACATTTTAAATCGAAATCAGCGCTGGATTTTTATTGCTATTATTTTTTATGTTTTTAGGCGATTCCAAGCCATGTGTTTTCATATACATATAGACAAGAATTTTGTACCCAGGTACTAAGAAATACTAGCTAGGTGGTTACACTATTATTAATTTCACCGCTTATAAATTACTTGGTGCTTCCACTACATTATAATCAACTCAAAAAAATATTAAGTTTAAAATAGGTACAACGAGAGCACAAGAATCATATATTACTACAATGTTATAAAAATGAGCTAAACTTACCATCATCGCTGCAGAAGCCTTCATATTTTCACTACACTATAAAATTGCACAAATTATTAACGAGATCCTAAACTCTCCATTTATTATTTACTCATAATTAGAAGGTTATTATTTCCAAAATGCTACTTGTAATTTTTTCCCGCCATAACGAAAAGTTTTCCGCGATCGCGTTTGGTGAAAAGCTCCGGTAGACGACACGTGTTTCGGCGTCCGTCGACGGTTGCGAACTGGCAAAGCCAGGGACTTCAACTCTCGCGAAATGGTAAAAAGCAGAACAGTGAAGTGTTGTTATGTGATGACGGAGGTATGTCTGGTCAGTTGTCACTCTCGTCACTCAAGCACTGCTTTCTTATGACTCATCCGACATATCGAGGCTGCTCCGAACCAGCTCCGTATGTTTTAATTGTTGGTCTTACTGATTTTGAAAGCCACATGTTTGTTTGACGTATGGTTAAGATTACATATATATTAATAAAATATTTTAAGAAAGTTTTACGTTATATGACATGATTTATATACAAATATTTATTTCGTATGCGTGATCCTGCTAGAACCTTGATGTAAAGGACCATGAAATTACGATTCAAATATCTACCTACATGTATATATATTATTCGCTTAATTACCTGTGTAGTATAATTATATTAGCAAAATATATTATTAACATATCAATCGAAAGCCAACAGACAGAACGAACAAAACGGGTAAGTATGAATGAATAACAAACATTATCGGAGTGCGGTCAAGGAAAACGGGCTTCGTACATTATAGAAGCTGACATGTAGGCATTACCCGATAATATTATGCAAGAAATGCATATATCATGAATGTACATTATATGCACCGGAGATGTTAAAAAATTTAGAACCGTTTTAAGATTCTTTGACCCACTTTTTCGCAATTCGCTAGAAAGATAGGCAGTTCATCATAATCTCATAATAAAACTACTTTGCATGTTACTTTCGGCTCAAGGGCAATGTATCTGACTATCGCCTCAAAAACCGACCTGACCTCTAAAATGTACGAAATAGGGTCAACATGTTATCCTACATCCGTCAGGTCAGGTTTACACAGTGCTTTTTAATCTGCCCGTTATTGTTTACGCTTAAGGCTATAGAAATAATTATTATGATAAATACATTGCTTATGCAAATTTATATGTTTATCGATTATGTTAAGTTTCATCATGTTTTAAATCTAATTTATTTGACGGCCATTAAATTTCATACCAAACGTGATTTAACAATAAGGTATCATTGAAGACAAGACAACGAGAGATTTGGTTAATAGAAAATAATGAAAGCCAATTAATTTCGAGCTAAAATAGAAAAATATCCGGCGACGGTAGTTCATTAATCACCGAGCTATCGCAGTTACCCGGAAATCTGGGAAGACGAATCATTAATAAAAAGTTAGGAAATTAACCAAGTTTCAGCATTAAAACAGCATCTGGTACTAATTCATTTGAATTCAACTTATTTGAATTCATAGCTAATTATCGAATCTAAGGCCGAACTTTAGCAAAAATAAAAGTTATGTTTGTACTCACAAAAAGACAAAAATCTTCTTTAATAAAATATACTTAATAATAGTGTATAACTTCATTGAAGATTTCACTCCATTCATAGATAAATCAATACTGATAAAAACTTTCCTTATGACTATACTGCTGAAGGATCTACTGCACTTTCTGAAACAAAAATAATATTTTATTTAATTAGGTACTCTTAAATTTACCGTACGAACATAATCTAAACAGCAATATGATGCAGTGAAATATTCTAAACTTACCATTGTGATTTCAGGAAATATAGTGCTGAGATTGAAGTTTGCTCGAGACGTTATCGGAATACTGGACAGTGACCTGTCAACATTGGTTCCCACAGCCTGCATATTGGACGGCATCAAATGACTATTGAAGAATTCTGGTTGATACTGAGAATGCATCTGGTTGCTAACGTAATTCGGGAATGGTAGCTCCTCAGCCATTAAGTTCTGATTTCGTTTGTTAGGTTTGTTTTGCCAAAGGGTGTGCGGGGGCTCGCTCCATTCATCGACTTCACCAGGCAGTTTCGCTCTTTTACTTTGATACTTTTTGCTGGACTCTTTCTTCGAACATTCCAGTTTGTGCTTTGCTGCGGATTCTCTACGAGAGCTTTTGTAATTGGTAGACATTTTATCAGTTTGAAATATAGGCGGATTGTTTCGCATTTTCAGCTCCTCATACTTATGATTCGCAAAGTTGCATTCAGATGGCTGATTGTAATCTATAAATTCACCTGTGAAAGGGCCAGTTGCGTAATTACTAGACATTAAATTGCTACTTCCGGGCATAAAGTTGGAATAGAATGAATTAGACAATGTGTTCGTGGTAGCGTTGTACAAGGACGTGCCAGAAAACTGCTGGGCAGCGTAGCTATTATCCGAGTAATCTATGATAGACGGGAAGTGTGAAACTTGGGCAACGCCGCTGTCTTGCGCTGCATTGTATTCATTGTACTTTTGTGGTGGCACTAGGAACTTCGAACTATTTTCTTGTATTTTCTGAGTGCAACTGCCTCCGCGCAACAGTGACTCGGCTGAATAGTTATTCTTCTGGGCTTTTGTATTCTTATCAGATTTCACACCCGTTTTGGGTTTGGTATTTTGTGAAAATTGAGCCATGTTTTCGTAGGAATGGGTCAATTTTGGATTGTTGAAGATGTACGGTTGAGATGGATGGTTTTCAATTCGTGGCGCCGCCATAGACTTTCTGTGACTATCATTTGAATAGTGCGGAATATTATGTTTACCAACAATCGGTTTCGATGATTCTACTTGTGTGGGTTGATATCGTGAAGGCAAGTTTTCACTGGATCTATTCATTAATTGGGTTACTGAGAAAAAGTTACTGCAGTTCTGAAGATCTTGTTGAGGAATCGTTCTACTTGAAGGGTCCAATGTTTTCTTTTTATCGTGGGGTCCAAGGGCTAAATCACCAATTAATGTCGGTAAATTAATCGGAGGGGGATCTATGCTTATCTCTGTAGTGCCCAAAGGCCTTGCTGAAGGCCAGACTTGAAATTCTTCTTGTGCTGGTTGTGAAGGGAAATTATGCATTGATATTGGAAAATAGTTGTTTGTGTCATTGTGGTCGTTTCTTTTTGTGATGTGATCCAAATGACTATACGTTATTTTATGCGCGTCTTTCATTTCTGTATGCATAGGATTGTAAGAACTTTGCATGGGTCTGATTTCAGATGTCATCCAATTAATGTGCATTTTGCTTGGCGATTTCTTCGTATATTTTTCATTTATTTGATTTTGAGACAGTGTATTAGCGGTCTTCATTCTAGTATCCACATTTATTTCTGAATTGGCTTTGACTTCGTAGTGTTTCGGAATATTTGGCTTCACATTAGAAACTCCTTGTACATTTTCTGTAGTTGTAGGATAATTCTGGTGTTTGGATGATAAGCTTTTAGGTACATTTGAGTTGTTATAAAATGGTTCTTCCGACCACAAGTTGTGTTGTGAGTAAAAATTTGTGAGGCTGTCGGCAAAGGACGTGTTGGGCTTACTTGCAACGATATCTTTTTTGCTTGATGTTGAAACCAAAGGAACGTGGAACTCTGGGTTGAAGGGATTGTATGACGTACAAAATGGCGTGGAAGAGGTGACTGTAGTCATGTTGTCTTTTACCAATGTAGAGCTGGATGTACAGCTGACGAAATCGAAGCCTTTATGGGACCATCCAAGATCAATATCGTACGTCAACCTCGAAGAACCAATTTTCATAACATTATTGTCATCTAGGTTTGTATAATCAGATTTATTCTTCGAAGCGTACTTCTCCATCGCACATGGGTACAGTCCAATTCCATTGAAATCGTGATTTGAAGAAATACTGCTTGTGCTGTAAATCGTGCTTTTGACAGTGCTGAACGGATCGTTCTTGTAGAAGATGTTACTGTTGCTTGTTGGTTGGGTTACTGATGATTTTATAATGTTACTTTCAAAATCTAATCCAAATGTGTTATCGGACAACGAGCATGTCGTTGAAATTAATGAAGGCATAGGAAGATTTAAAAATGGATTTTCGGTCACTACCGTTGTGACTTCAGGATCAGGTGGTTTCAGTACAGTACTGACATATTTCGGTTGTTCATTTTGCTTCCCAGCTGCAGATGATACAACCACTTTAGCTTTCATTTTCATATCAGTGTTAGCTTTTTCGGAAAACGTAGCGGGTGTGGATGATTGTTGCGATGGTAGATCGTTCCGTTTTTGGGGTATGTCTTTTAGATTCGTTATTGCGTTTGAAGTTTCCTCTGCAGGACTATCGGCTCTATTGCCACTGACTAAGGGGAATGACATCAGGAACGCTGCAGTTGGTGAAGCAGCTAAGAATTCTTCCGCTAATTCCAAACGGGCATTACCACCATCAACAACATTGTCTAATGTTGTATCAAGTATGTTTGGTATTTTGTTTTCTTTATCTTTGTTTTCTACTCTTATTTCTTTTTCTAGAACTATGGAATTACTTGTATTATTAGTAACTTCATTGTTTTTAGTAGGATCTTTAACCGTAAGAGTTGTGTTGGTTGTGGTGGTGACTGTTTTTGAAACGACGTCTTTTTCCATTTCAGGTTTTGTAACAATGGCTAATTCAATCGGTTTAGGCTCTTCAACAGTTAAATGTTTAGTGGACGATTCTTCATCATTTTTACTTTTGGCAACACTAGGTATGTCTTTTACCGCTGGTTCTGCAGGTGCAAAGGTTACGACACTCTCAGTGGTTACTGCAGTTAATATTTCAGTTACTTTTATTTTTTCATTATTTTGTATATTTTCTATATTACCTTTTGCTAGTTTTGCGTCCGATTTGGCCTCAAGACTTTCATTATTATGAATAACTTCTTTAACGTTTTTAATCGGACTTTTAGTTTTCTTTGCCGCCTTTTTAGCATAGGATTTTAACCTGACATTACTTTTCTTTTGTCTGGAGGCGGAGAGTGGGCGAGAGTATGCTGATATAGGTAAAATATTGACCATGGTAGTTTTAGTAATATCACCACTATTTTTACTAACAATAGGAACTGCTTTACTTGTTTGTAAATTATGGTCCAGAACTACAAAGGCTGGGGGTATGGAAGGTAGTAGGAAGGGTCTTTGGGGGAACAGGTATGGTGCTGCTGGTAGGACCACAATGGTGTTTTCGCTGGCTGAAAAAAATATAAATATTAAATACCTAGTACTAGGTAAAATGTAAGAATGTTAAAACTAATGATGGATTACATATTGCAATCAATAATAATAATAAATATTAGGTAATAATTATATACATGAATGAATTAGTTCTAAATATTCTCGATATTTTTGAAGATAGAATTAACTGTAGTTTATAACTGACCTTTTTTATCAAAAACATTGCATCGAGGAACTAATGTTGGAAGTTTAGGCATTTGAGCATTTTGTGTTCCCTTCATAATAACTGCTGTTTTGCTCACAGTACTCTGTTTAGATTTACTTTCTATTGCAACTGTTGATTTATTTGGAAGCTCTTTTGATGTAGGTTTGTTCTGATTCAACTTTTTCTTCAATAATTTATGCTTGGCACCTGAATAAGCACAAAAATAAACACATTATGCTTATACATTTTACAACTTTATGAATCATTTTCATTCTTCACAAGTTTTTTATTTTACTTACTCTTTTTATTATTATTTTCAGTTTCCATAAAAACCTGTGTTGATGCATCTTTTCTAGTTTTTAAATTTGAATCATTAATTGTTTCAAGTTTTACTTGGAGAGCCAAAATTTCAGTCTCTGAAATGAAAAAAACATAGCAATTATTTTTGTTCTTATTTTATATGTGGGCCCAGGGCAATATTTTGTGCCATCTCTTATTATTACTTACTGAGTTGGGTTTTCTCTTGAGAGCTGTTTGTGAGGCATATGATAGCTTTCTGTACAATTTCAATTTTAGGATACTTCACATTGTCACCAGTTTTACCCACATCATTCTCACTCAAAGATTCATTTGTGTTGTATATGGCCTTTACAATTTCTCCAAGCTTGTTAATAGCATCATTAAATTTGTTTCTTCTTTGTCGCTCCCATTCTCTGCACTGGCTGAAAGAACACCAGAAAAAAACATGAAAATGATTTTGATATGGAGGTAAACAATTATCTGAGTATGTAGGTGCCTATTTATTCAACTTTGTAAAAACCACTGTCTATTATTGAACAAATAATACTTTTCCACACTTGACATACAATATTATAACAATTTGTAAAAGTGGCAACCCACATGGTGTCAGACGTGAAATATGAATATGTGGGTTACTATAATGTTTTTTACAACGACGATGCAGCCGCTCCTAAATAGAAATTTTCATCGAGATATAAAAGAACTTGGCGGACTCCCACCCACTATACATCATTTTGTGTTGACGTAGAAACACCAAATGGTGAAGGTTATATCTAGCTTTTTCATGCTGGGCATACACCATGCGCATGTCCAGCATGGGGATTACAGCATTATATCATATTATTTAGTAGGTGGGTGCCTACAGCGCAGAGATTGTGTTATAGGTACAACACAAGCTCTGCATAGCTTGGGGCTAGATGATGCTGTGTGAATTATCAAGCTTTATTTATACATAACCCCTTAATAAGAGCCAATAAGGCACTGAACTGGGGTGAGGTCTAGCAATGGACAGGTAAAGGCAACACCACATCACATCACACAACAGTCCACCTACAGCTGGTTATAATTGAGTAGGGTCTACCGACGCTGTCTACGCCCACGATTTTTGTAAAGATAAGCTCCTTTACGCCCTAGATGAAGGTAGGTATCTAAGGTACGATGTAGATGGTTGGTTGGTTCTCAAATACAACTAGGAGTAGAGTTGTGATCGATGAGTTCTCAAAACATGTGACATACCTCTGATTTCTTTGCTTGGTTGTAGATTCCATTGTTTGTTTACCTCCTGTTTACCTAACTTTAATTTGACTATTTTTCTAAGCTCTATACAAAACTAAATGCTTAAAATCAGAGACCTAAAGTGTACTAGGTACTTTACTTTATGGCAGCTTTAAATGGTACCTACTGCCGTACATTTTGTACACACGGAAGTTAATATTTATGTTCATGTAGGTATTTCAATTTCATTACTTCTGTTTCAACAAAATTCATTTGATTGTCAACAAATGTTTTAGATTGATGAGCGGAGCGAGTGTCTGACAGTGACAGTGGCAGACAGCAATCAAATATTTCAATGTTTTGGTTAAGGTACCCTTTTCACTCATCCAATATCTTTGTCCAATGTACAACTTAATCCAATTTACTTGTACGAATGATAACTCTACGAAGCGACGCGTAACCTCCGCGTAACCACCGCGTAACCCACAGAACAGAAAAGTTCTGTTCTGTGGCGTAACCCGAGAGCTTGACAGATGGAAAAAATGACATGTTACTTTGGCATTACATGTCATGCGTAATTTTTTTCAACAATGTGTCAAAATAAATCAATACTTTCCGTTCCTTTAGTTTTGCGTTGACTTGACTTGACTTGACTGTGTGATGTGAATGTGATGTGATTCACTGTCGTTTATTTTCCATTGTGGTTTTCCCCGTGACGAACTGGTTCACTGCAGGCTTGTGGAGTACCAATCTTTAATATTCATAGTGTTATTCTGGTGTAATCGTGAAGTGAAATCTGCTTCAAAATGTCGCTTTACCCATCACTGGAAGACATGAAAGTGGATACCATGGCGCGGGCTCAAATGGCACAATATCAGCCCCAGGCTGCGCCATCACCAATGTACAGCCTTCCCCCAGCAGCTCCTAGTGCGCCGAGTGGCCATGTTTATCCCTCCCTTGGAAATTACATGGGGCTCGAACTGTCTGCAGACGTGATAGCTCAGAACATGCCCGAATATCAAGTACAACCTGTAAGTACCTACCCCCAAAGCTATCGATTTTCTATGCCGCCCTGTGAATACATTATCTGAGGAACTGTCTGGCTATGGGCGTGTCCCACCATCTTAATTGACATAATTACTGGTATTGATAGTCGTTTCATAATTCGATCCATTGTTTTAGCTGCTTGATGAGTCATCTGGCCTAGTAATTGTTGTGAAACAGTTATAAGATCTCTGTTGCTATATTCCAGGTGCATTCAAGTGGAGCAGTTACTAATTTGGTTGCCCCAATTTCATCACAATCCTTGTCACTGCAAAAAGCCACTGTTACTCAGGCCATAAGACAAGTTGTCCTATGCAAAGATAAAAATGGCAAGTGCGGTCTGCGCGTGCATTCCATAAACAGCGGCCTCTTTGTTTGCTATGTAGCTGCAAATGGCCCTGCGGCACTAGCTGGATTGAGGTTTGGTGACCAAATACTGGAGATCAACAACCGTGCTTGCGCTGGCATGACTATGGACCAAGCGCATTCTCTATTGAAAAGCTTACCAGTCAATGGAATCGTAATGGCTGTCAGGGACAGGTACGTAGAGTTATTGCTTTGACCCCTCAATGACAAATCTGGAAAATTGAGTTCTCTGGCATTGTGTAGTTGGTTTGAATATTGATATACATATACAATGGCTTGTATTCTCTAATTAGCTGTTCAGTTTATTGCATTTCTTATCTATCTGATAATAGCACTGACAGGAAAATACCCAGATATCATTAAAATGAGTATTATTTATCAACTTATTGTTGAATTGAATTATGGCGTCAACTCCATAATTCAATTAAAGTTCAAACTTGTTTGATTTCTACATAGTGAGTTTGATTGTTATTCCAGGCCTTTTGAGAGGACAGTCACCCTGCATAAAGATTCTCTGGGCCATGTTGGGTTCCAGTTCAAGGGAGGCAAGATTATGGGGCTTGTGAAGGATTCCTCTGCTGCTCGTAACGGAGTTTTGACTGACCACCAACTCCTAGAAGTGAACACAGTGAATGTTGTTGGAATGTCTGATAATGAAATCTGCAAAGTTATCGAAGCGAGCCCTCCTGTTGTAAACATCACAATTATCCCTAGCTACATTTATCAGCACATGATTCATAAGTGAGTATATGTTGGTGTTATGATGGATTGATGCTTATGTATTGAATTGTTTGCTGTTTGTTTTGATTGTAATATCTTACTTCCACTTTAAACAAGTTATCTTATGTCTATAATCACATTTTCTTATTTTCAGGATGCATACCGGCCTCCTGAAGGGATTGGATCGCACACCGGCTGTCTAAATATTTATTTTTAAATCTATTTTATTTTTGCCAAACACGAATTTATATTCTCTCATTCACAATTTTTAACAACATCTTATTTAGATAAAGTTGTTATTGGAAAGGCCGTGGATACATCACCACGGTACGGCGCCGCCACCGTAAAACTACACGGCACCGGCGCCGTTACATGGCACGGCGCCGTGCCGCACGTACCGTGGTGATGTGTCTACGGCCTTATTCAGTAGTTATATTTCAAACTTCTGAATGTTGTAGTTTAGTCAAAATAGACTTTCAAATATTGGTGTTGTTATATTCAAAACTGGATTATATGGGGCTTGTTTATTAATGTTGCTTTGCTCTTAAAATAGTACTGTCTTTTTTGGCTTTGTCATTTCAAGGTCAACAAAAGATTGCATAGTAAATATTTTTTCAGATAATCCCAATTGTTTATTAGCGTCTGCAAATGAATAAGATTTTCTAATTACATATAGGTATAGAATGTTTAGTCAATTATGGCTTGTTACAAATTATTTTGTTACATTAACCCTGTGTGATTTCATTGTGCACTCGTCCAATAAGTGATAGTTGGCCATAAGTATGTTATTTTTACATTTAAGGATTATTTTAGCTGGTAATGAGATATGAACGACAAAGATGTTGCTCGGTTCACTAGGGGACAGTATTTAGAAACATTGACTTTTTTAACAAAAATCACCAAAGAACATGGAAGTACGAAAATAACACCCAAGTGTTATGTTTTTTCAGTAATCTTATTGTCTTCAATGTGAATTTGCTAGGCAAGGAAATTTGTGCCAATTGACATTAAACTGCTTAAATGTGTGCATTTATTTACAGTAACTTAAGCAACTACTGTTCGAAAAAACAATTATTTTCTGTGCAATAGTAATAAACTGTCTTTCAGTAGTTTTAAAGAAATGTTATAACATTCCGATGTGTTCCCTACTAGCCATTGTTGTTCAAATATAAAAATATTACTATAATTTTTAAAACTGACTAAAACTGTCTCTGTACGATTTTTGGAGAGGTTTTCCATTTTTAATGTTATGTACTGTTTTAGTGTAGTTAACTAGTGTAAACTATAGAAATGTAATTCAATATACTGTATCTCAATATTTTATTAGAAAATAAGAATAAAGCCAAAATATTCGATACAAGTTTTTTCTAACATCCTACATTCCATCAGTCATGAATGAAAACCATCGTTTGTATGTAATATTTCCAAAATATTTTTATTCACAACAAAAATGTCCTATTCGAAATCAAGTCAGTATTTGCTACATCAACCTCTTAACTAATAAATAATCACAATTCTTTTTATAATTAATGTAAGAAGACGAGATTATTCACGGCCGCCTTACAATCATTTGAGTACCTACATAAGTAAACTATTTAATTGTAAAGAAGAAAAGTAAAGTAAAGCCAAAAATCTGATTAACACACACCAAAATAAAAAATTACACTTGTATGTTACTACTATTGCTGCATTATATACATATGTGGGTAAGGTTAGGTACTAAATAGAACGTATAATTAAATTATCTACCTGCTAGCATAGATAAAGTTTTGATAGTAGTGATAAAGTTTTTTTTTCCATGCTAGGTACCTACTATTTAATTGTAAGTTAGCCAAAAATCTGATTAGCACACCAAAATAGAAAAAATCACACTTGTACCTATGTTACTGTTATAGCTGCATTATAAACATATGTGGATAAGGTTAGGTACCTACTAAAAAGAACCTATAATAAAATTATCTACCTGCTAGCATAGATTAAGTTTTCTAGATACAGTTAGCCTGCTATTTCAAACATTTTGTTTCTAAATATTTAATGATACCTACAAGGATTCTAGTTAATAGAAAGGATTTTTGAAGCTCCAATCTGGTTTGAGAATTACTTTAGGACACGACCACGACTTCGGAATGAAAAAGCTGTCACCTTCTGAATGTGGGCAGTTTTTCCGGGCGAAGTATTCCATTGGGTAAAGACTCCAAAGTATTCCTGAAAACAACAACAATTGTAGGTAGATCCAATCTAAACAAAGATGGAATCAGAGCCCTCAGTTCGGTTTTAAAATAGTAGATATTGAGATGTCATCGTAACATCTCGATTTTGTCTGAGATTGTCGTAGTACCTACCGAATCCCAAAGAAAAATACCTCGCGATGCAATCGTCAAACAGAACTCAGGATTCAGGTTCCAATAACATGAGAATTTCCCGTCTTTTTATGTTCTTTTTCATAAGTACATGCCTATGTATTAAGAGGATACCCCGAGGCAAACTAGCGCCGCCACCTAGGTAGGTAGTTTATCTTATTATTTCGATGAACTAAGGTAATTTCAAAATTTTCAATGGGCAATTTGTGATACCTACCTATTAAAAGCTTTTTTTAATGCCTTTGTAATAGTTGTATATACCTACTATAGTCTAAGCAGAAATGTGAAAATAGAGTTTGGTGGTCACAAAGTGCAACTTCGTATCTCTTCCTAAACAATACTAAATAAAAATATTACAAAGGCATTAAAAAAAAGCATAGAATAGATATTTCAAACTGCCCATTGAAAATTTTGAAATTACCTTTGTTCAACGAAATAATAAGATAAAATAGGTGGCGGCGCTAGTTTGGCTCGGGGAATCATTAGAAACTACACTGTACCGGCTTAGTTTTTATTATGTAGGTATGTAAAAGGCCTGTAGGTATAATATATTTCAAGGATATCTTCTCATCATTAGACTGAATCATAATGCGCTTACCATTTCCAACAAACAATGTGAGCCACATAATCGTATTGAGTGTGTTAGGGAATTTTCTGCCGCTCACGGAGGTGAGTGGCACCATCATAAGGCCGAGTACTCCAAACTCGAACAACAGGACTGGGTAAAAGAAGCCGAATGACAAGGATAGTATTATCTCGTGGGCAATGGCCGATACCTGAAAACAAATATTTATGAAACAAAAAGGGATTTAAAGGTTTTTGCCATAACAACGGTTTACCACGCTGTTAAAAAAATAGATGTGTGGCCACCTTCCATACCGAAATCTCTAAACTGCTTTAGTTTAAAATCCGTAGGTACCATGATGATCACGGTATATATATATATATATACTAGTTACTGAAGTTAAAGACAAAAAGCAGAAGAATATCAATTTTTAAAAACTCCTACAGCCACGCCTTGCCCATTTTATAGAAATTTTGCCGGTAAGGGTTAATAAAATTTAAGCCCACGGAACTCAAATAAATGTGTCAAAGCTTACTTTCTTTTTGATAAATTATGTGCAAAGGTAGTTAACACCATGACAAGTAAATATCTCATCTAATTAGTTGACTAATGTGGGTCGCGAGCTTAGATTAAGACTAATTTGTGCGACGCGACGCCGTGACATCGTATTACGGTCTCCTGTTTAATTACAGCGAAGGAAAGAACTTGATGAAAATAATTGGGATTTGGACTTTACTTTGGATTTGGAACACGGAATTGAAGGAAATTACTTGTCGGTGGCTCGCTTTGGAACCTGATTGGAAACGTCACAGGAAACTGGATTAATCATTCTGAGGAATCGAGAGGAAAAGTAGAATCAAATAATTAATGAAAATAGCGGTAGGTAGAGGAGAGAGAGATATATATATAGGCTGATGATGATGATGAGAGGAGAGAGATATGCAGGTAAACTAAGTTATCCTCTTAATCGGTAGGTACCTAATAAATTAATAAAATTAAAATTAGATGCATGTGACATAAATAATATTACACATACATATCACTAATATTATAAATGCAAAGTTTGGATGTTTGTTACCTCTTCACGTCAAACTACCGAACGGATCGGGTTGCATAGGTATATTGTAAGCCTGGAATAAAACAGGCTACTTTTTATCCCCAAAAACAGTATCTGCCCATAGGATAGAAACAACCTTTTAAGGCGCATACCCCAGTCAAACTAGCGCCGCCCCGCCACTTACCTTATGATATTATTCCGTTAAACAAAGGTAGCTTATTTCATAACGATTCCAACGATATATGTTGTACTTAAAGCTCCCTACAAAACTTAGGAGATAATCAGCATTTTAATCACACGCGCCGCAGCCGCCCCGCAACGCAGTCGCAACAGATACGCACCGTTAAATAAAATGGCCGCCACAGTCTAAGGGTTAACGGAAAGTAGGTGGTGGCGCTAGTTTGGCTGGGGTATGCGCCTTAACGATTTCACAGAAACAATGCGTGCGAAGCCTTTGGCCGAAACTAGTTTACAATATAACTGTTTCTGCCCGCGGAAGACGCCTATGTTTGATTCCAGGCTTAGAGCAAAATTCAGCCTGATCCGTTCAGTTATTTTGGCGTGAAGAAGTAACAAACATCCATCTATCTAAACTTTCGCGTGTGATCTGAAACATATAAAAATAAATCGGAGTTTATTTACAGAACTTACATAGAAGACGACGAGGGTAGCCATGGTCCGGCCGAGCTTCGGTGCCAGAGGGAAAAAAATGTGGTCTCGTAACCAGGAGTGCACCACGCGGTTCCACAGTCGGTAGTAGCTCGAGTACCTTGACGCTGTCCACCAATCCTGTTAAGGGAAGGTAAGTTTACAATACTATTTATCCTAGCTACGACAAATATCATTAAGAACACCTTCCAAAGGCGTATAAAGATGTTACTAAAGAAATACGAATTTTGAAAATTGTATGTGTTTGTTCTGTAATTATGGTCGTGAATTTTCGATCTCTCGCTGTTCGAAGCTTTGTCTACTTAAAAATAAAGGAAATTTGCATTTTCCTTATGGAGACTATTCACTCTCCTGTTAGGTAATATTATTCCCAAAGATCTATCTCTGCTATCAAAATCTGCGATAAAATCAAAGCTTGTTTAGTGCGGTGCCCTTCAAGTATCCTGGCCAGTGCTATTAAGCTCTCCGTGCGTTGCCCTTTCAGAAGATCATAAGTTCTCTTCTCATCACTCAAATGTAGGCAGTATAAAATTTTAACAGGGTCCATTTGCCAGGGGACATGTGAAGGACCTGCTACGATGCTACGAGCAGCTACGAAGGTCTACGCTTTTGATACGAAATTGCTACGTTTTACGATAAGCAGTTTCCTCTAATTTTTTTTTATATCACCCTTAAAAATGTGGTCAATTCAATATGTTCTTATTATATTATCAAGACGAAAGTTACAAACCAACATACAAAATAATACAAAATTATTAATAGCCAATTAACATAAAGATATACACATTACTGGCGGGCGCACGAGGTACGTCTGTGTCGCGGGAAGCCTGTTTACAAAAGTAACTTTAACGATAAAGAGTTGCAACCATAGAGTTACTAGTACTGTTGTAACTTATACAGGGCAAACAAACAACAATTTTATATTACAATAAATCTAATCAATTAGGTGATGCAAAAATAGACAAATCAATCTGCAATGTTTTATGATGAAAAGATTGGATGTTTTAACTCCTTCACGCCAAAACTAATGAACTTTCAGGATAAAATTTAGCATTGATGTAGGTCTAAACTTGGAATAAAATTAGTTTCCATGGGATAAAAATAAATAACATTTAAACGTATTCATAGAAACAACGCGTGCAAAGCCGTTTACAGTTGTTTAACTAGAACGATATAAGGTTGTATTTTGACTTACCTCATAGAATAATCTATCTCCGAATCTCATCATCTCAGCGAAGGCGTTACACCAGGCATGAAGAACGCAGTAGAACCCACAAAGGAACGATATTATCCCAGGTAGGATGCACGCAAACATTCCCCGGACTATGCTGCTCGCTTCCACCTAAAACACCATTAATCATGAGCTTAAAATTAATAAACCCGTCAAGTTAGGTACCTACCCTCGCGCCTCGTGCACAAAAGGTTTCGCAGAAAATATTAAGAGCGCCAGTTGTAGCAGTAACGCCGAAAAATCCTTATATCGCGTAAGCTGAGGAAATTATTGACAATAGAGCAAATGATGTGCTACAGTTTTATAGAGGACATCAATATCTATAAAAACGTCATACGACATATTGACATGAGTAAGGATTTGTTTGATCGTTTGATTGAATTGAATAGGCTCCGAAACTACAGGACCGATTTGAAAAATTCTTTCACCATTAGAAACCTAGAATAATATAAAATAAAAAAAAAAAAACTAAAAATAGTAATATTAATCGCTAAAGTATATTTTTATTATAATTTTTTTAAGCCCCAACACGAAAAGTGTGTTGTTATAAGTAACGTGTGGATCTGTGTCTGTGTGTGTAGGTATCCATCTGTGGGTTGTTGCTGTATCATAGCTCCCAAAGGGATGATTTTGAATGTTTGTTTTGTCAAAAGCAGACTTGATCGAGTGTTCTATAAGCATGAAAAGTCTGCCATGAGTGTGTCAATTTTTTTTTTAAATAAATACCTATACCTATCTAATCTACCCGTGCGAAGCCGCGGCGGGCCGCTAGTTAGAAATAATTGTGCAAAGTACCATCTTTTTTCTTAGTTAATACCGTTTCTCTCCTAAACTATCACTCACAAGATTTCTTACTGTCACCATATTAAATAATAATACCAAGGGAACCTTCGGCTTATTTTTAATAGATAATAAGCAAAAACTTTTTTTTTGCGTTAACGCCGCTCTGCTCTATCGCGTTCCTATGAACGTGAAATCCTATGCCTATCCTTTTCACAAAATGGCGTCATAGATCGCCCCCTTAAAGACCGTAGCACATATCTACTGAAATTTCCTCCATTGATAGGTTTCGCTCATCGCTATCCAATTTCCGACGTTTTTCTCCGACACGAAGTACTGATATCAGACTTGGAGGGTATATCACAAAACCTTGTTAACCAACTTCGAAAAGATGAGGAAGTTCGTCTGTATGTATGTATTTTATGTTTGTTCACCGATTTCTTTGTCATTACTTAATTGGTGGACTTATTTTGTTGATTCTTTCGGTATTACATAGTGAATAATCTCGAGGTGGGTCCATCAAAAATTCTATGTAAAAATTTGAATTGTAAATTTAAACATAATGAACTCAGTCGGTTTTAAGTCCTTTTTTAACAAAAAAATCACTTGTTTTTTTATCTTTGCTTACACCAGCGCAGTACCTAAGTATTTTTTGTTGTATGCTTGCTTTAGGTATAATGTGCGTACGGTACAATTTAAGATAAACCATAGTTCAACATAAAACATCACAAATTCACACAAATTCTCGGTGCTGATTCTCAATTTGCAAAGGCCTTCCGTATTTGCGATCGTGAACAATAATGGTTTTGTTTTAAATTAAATACAAACAGCACAATTGAAAGATTTCAGCAAGTATTAGCATTTCCTTACGCAAGTTTGGAATCGATTAAACTCGTAACAAAGAGGAAAGAGGTTTACAGGCTTATCATGAAAATCGCTCAAACAAACAGCCGACAGATTAATCCTTGAAAGAAACGTCGTGAAGGAATGATTCGTCAATGCCAAATCTAATTAGTACCTACAACAGAGAGAGTTATTCCGGACTCGTCCCACTGGATTCGGCCGAAAGTGGGAAGAAAGTGGGAGTCTGGAAACCTGTAGTGGGCACTAGATAGATAGAATAAAGAAAAACAAGAGTAGGTAAATAGGTAGGTAGGTAGTATAGATTCGCTGTTAAATATACGTAGGGAATATTTATAAAGTTACACTTTAGCGATAACTTTGCATGCCAAGCCACACGTTGTGATGATTTTAAAAATAGTAATAACCACTTCATATAATAAACTACAAATAATGCGTGCTTATTGCTCTGGAACACGCAAAACTGGTATAATGGCTTGAAGAGGATATTACACAAAAGCGAGCTTCGCGCCTCCATTTGGTTGGAATAGGCACCTTGGTATATCGTCATTATTGTACACTAGCTGCGCCCGCGGTTTCGCCCTCGTGGAAATTTATGTGTCAAATAGAGATTAATATGGATATCGAAGATGGAGATTATGATGTTTTTTGTCTAAAATTTTTCGATTGGTAATCATACGCCGCGCTCACCGCTAAGGTAACCTCGGTTGGAAGCTGTGGTGGAGAAGGCACGTTTTGGATTGCGATAGTATACTCCGGTTTTTCAATGTTAGAACCAGCTACAAAGTTTTGAGTGAATGTGCAAACCAAGGAATATTTTATTTTTAAACTAATTCCAGAAATGAACATAGCCCCCTAGGAGTTGTTTTGTAAAAACCAAAAATACGTAATTCATTATTTAATTTATAGTAGTTTATTTTATAGTTTATTTATAGCCAGTTCCCAGTTTTGAGTGAATCGAACCAAGTAATAATACATTTCCACCATTTTTAACCAAGTCACATTTTAATTTTCGGAAATTAGATTAGAATACCTATGTGTTATTCCGGAACCTAAACTATCTACATACCAATTTCTAAATAAATTATCAATCATCATCTAAATAGGTCAAAACATTTCATCTGAATAGGTTTAGTAGTTACGGAGATATGTGGTAACAAACATTTACACAAACTTTCGCATTTTTTAAATTATTAGCAGAATAGGATGTATTTACGAGAGATGGCACGGACAATCTTTTTGTATTAGACATAGTAAAGTAGATAACATTATACATTAATGTTACCTACTTGTTACGATGTTTAATACCTACTTATAATTTAGACGATATCCAGAGTAATTCAATTAATCTTTTTTCTTCATTTTACCGAAATCTCTGCTCTAATAAGGGAAAATTTAAAACATAATTAAGAGGTGTTCCTCATAATTACGATTTAATATTCCTACGGAACGGAATTTAATATTAGGAATTTAAAACATAGGTAATTAAGAGGTGTTAACGATTTTAAATTCCTACGGAACTAAATACTTTTCCCTTAATGCACACATGACAGAACTTACAATTTCTTCTTTTCCATAATCCGACCAATAAGGAAGAATGAACCGCTCCCAAAGGAAAGAGTTGTAGAAAACAATTGCAGCAACTTCCAAGAAATGGCCGACAACCACACCCCACCTGATCTTCTTGGTCCTGGAATCCAAATAAAAGCATGATTTGTAACGCTCTGTGATTTACGTTCCAACCTCACGCGAAATACAATTTATTATCATTTCGGCTTCTAGGGATTTAAGTTTAAGTAACTATTTTCAACGTTCGTAAACCCATTTCTACAATGTTTTTCGTCGGTAACAGTAATTATGCATAAAACAAACGGAAAAAGATAAAAATCTAGTAGGTGCCTGGGTTTATTTATGATCTCGTTTTGGCTTACTGCTCGCAATAACAGCTTTTTGGGTCAATAGATTCGTTAGTGAAAATAGCCAAACAGTTTATTCTGTTTTATTGTAGCAGATAACAATAGAACCAGTAGAACACAGATTACAAACGCATTTGTTTAGGTTGATTTGGGCTATGAAATCCAGTAGCAGAACATTATTTTCTGAATTTTAGTCCGTTTTCACATTGAAATGAAACGAAATGAAAAGAAATATATATAAGAAATATTCTATTATTTGATCGTAGGTAATATTCTTTCTTAATGAAGTACTTTATTTCTTATAAACTGCCATATAAATCTAGCCAAACATTGAAAAAACATTTAAAACTACTCACACTCACACGCGGATCCATTTTTCGGTCGGTCGGTTTTTTTACGAATCCTTCGCCACTGGAAAGAATCCTTAGCTGGATCCGGAATACCGGGTGTGTGTGTGGTAATTTGCGAGCCGAGGATTTCAAACATTTGTTAATTATATAACTACTAGCAGCGCCTCGCGGTTTCACCTGCGTAGTTCCCGTTCCCGTGGGAATTCCGGGATAAAAAGTAGCCTATGTCCTATTCCAGACTATAATCTATCTCTGTGCCAAATTTCATTCAGATCCGTTCAGCCGTTCTGGCGTGATAAAGGAACAAACATCCATCCATCCATCCATCTAAACTTTCACGTTTATAATATTAGTGAGATGTATCTACTATAGATACCGGGTTGAGTCTTTGCTATTTATTTAATACCGAAAAATAGTAGACAGGATCGCTCTGCAAATAAGAGTCTAAAATTTTTCTACTTTTTTCAACATATTTTGTTCAAAAAATTATGAAACCTAACGATATTTCAAAATCTGTTTTTAGATGTTTTCATTTGATACCCCACTAGGGTAGATCAAGAACGGTTTACCCCAGCGGTTGTCAGTTCTTCGCGAGATATGGCCGGCCCACTGCCACTTCAGCTTGCTTATTCTTAGAGCTATGTCGATAACTTTGGTTCTCTGTCTCGGATGTATTCATTACGAATCCTTTATTTAAATATACATTAGTTAGTTAAAATTACACATAATTTAGATTGATGCAACAGCATGTCGCTATAGCTATATCGTAGCTGGTATTCTACATTGCTGGGTACAGTATTCTTTTCGATGCTATTTCCTTTCCAACCCGCTTTGGTCTGACAATGCATGAAGTGAATATTTATTATAAAAATATTGTACTTACGCCCGTCCCACATTACCGCGCGGAATCGAATTTGCGAAGCCGCAACTCCAGGTCCGCAGCGCGTCCGCGGCAGTTTTGTTACGCATCTTGTACAACGGACAATGTCATAGCGAAATTCTTGCGGCACCGCACCTACGGTCCGCGCGGTAGTGTGAGAGCACTCTTAATCTCACCTTGGGTATTGATCTCTATAAAGAAGTGTGGGTGCAAATATAAAGAACATGTATTGTTGGAATGTGGGAAGAGGCAAGCCATCCCCGAAGCAGCGAGGTCCGCAAGCAACACCAGCTGCGTGGATTTTCATAGCCAGCCGAAACTGAAACAAATAACGATGACATGCTGTAACGATTACAACTGCGGGCTTAGAGCGTTCTCATACTACCGCGCGGTACCGTAGGTACGTCATTGCGAAAGCAAGCGTGTCCAAACAAAGGCCTTCATTCGTCTTCGGCCGTGTTCCGGTGGCTGTCGCTACATCAAAGCAATATGGAACGAACGTACCGATTGTCAAATTCCAATCGTTGGCATTCGTTCGCTCTCGCTCGCTTGGTCTGTACCCGGCATTATATATGTCCAACAGTGAACGGTGAGGTTACATACCCATAGGCTGATGATGTTTTTGATGTAAATAATATTGATTGACGTTGTACTACAACTACAAAAACACCTGGGTAATTATCTTCGGAGTAATTAACGTGGTAAAATTTTAAATTTTAATAGTAATAACAAGTTCGTTCACAGGTGAGCTTAAACTTAATTAAATTCTTTGGTTAAACTTTGTATAATAGAGCTTTCAAAGTCTAAACAAAGTTAGAAGTTCGTTTACCTATCAACTTGCAATAATTCAATAACGAAGGCTTTTTATTTGGTGTCTCGGTGTCATCTGTCTTGGACTTATTTTGAAAGCTCAAGGTAATTTCAATTTTACAAACCTAGGTACATACTATCTATTTGATGTATTGAGTTCCCTTTTGTGCAACTCAATTGCGCAACTCAGTTGAGCAAATTGCGCAACGGTACCCTTTCTTATCAAACTTATTTTGTTCCCTATTGCTCAACTCAAGTTGCTCAACTCAGAAAATCAATAAGGTATAAATCAGTTGAGTTAAATGTAGATCATGTATATGCAACATAGTCATGTATATGCTTAATCATGTACCAGTTACCAGAATAGAAAGATCAAGATACAAGTTGAAGCTGGTTTTCTAATGAAACTGTGAATCTATTAAAACTTTTAAATCACAAGTGATTGAATTTCGTGCCGTAGCTCAAGAAGGCGCGATCAAGCTTCCGTGGAATCAGTTCATTGAATAAGTAGAGTTAAGAATGTTCTGAAAGCGAAGTGTTGTTACAAATTTACTTAAAAGTTTTATAAAGTTTTAATTGATTCTTGAATACTTCTTAACTTTTCCAATTGAGTATGGGGTATTTACTTACCTAGTAGAAAAAGTGGACAATGTAATAAGTGTTTTACTGTAGATACTGAAGTTATTGCTTATGTTCAGTGGCCGAATTCGATTCGATTCGATTTCGATTCCCGCCTTGGGAGAAATGTGTGTACGATAAGCAGACCTTTGTTCAGGGTGTTCTGGTCGTTTTCTATGTGTAGTAAAAAAAATATCTATCTATGTCTTGTATTATATTATGTATATCAGTTATCTAGTACCCATAACACAAGCTCTGCTTAGCTTGGGGCTAGATAATGCTGTGTGACTGTGCAGCATGATTTGTTTATTTATTTCGACACGCGTCCCTTCATCTGTTGTTTCTTTCATCATAATTAAAATGCCAAATTTCACTGCACATGCCAGTGCAGCAGTGCTATGGTGAAGCGGTTAATCTAGTGGAATTGGAACCTATAATTTGGTCAATAATACAGGGGGGTTGATCAAACAGTGAATTATAGGTTCAGAAAGTACCTTCATATGTATAACGAGAAGTAATGTAATCTTAGTTATTTACCCACTATTTTGTATGTTATGTTATAGGTCACTGAACCTATACAGGAACATGAAAGTGACGGCGGTAATTGGAATGAATGTCCTAATCCTAAGCTATGAAACTCGAGAGGTATCTTCAGGTTGCGCTACGTCAACGGCAGGCGTCACCCAGTTATTTACTGCCGGACTGACAAGGGTAGGTGATTTATGTAACATTTCACTTTCAACGCTATTTCATGCCCAAACTTTTCAGGCTCCGTCGTCATCCTCTGTAATACAACTTTATTCTCATGGAAAACATACTGCCAGGAAGAAAGGTGGAATACATTTCCGGGGGTTAAAACTTACCTCGAAGGTCAGTTTGATTTTGGAACCTTTTTTTTTGAGCCAGCATGATCACCGGCCAAGAGTGGGACATTTTGATAACATCCTACACTATTGGTTTTTCGGCTATTGGACGCGATCCTTCATTCTCCATAGGTTAAATACCTTACCCCGAAATAGCCGAACATATTTAATCCATGGCCAAACATAGCTCTTTTTTCCTGAATATTCATTTCGGATTCCATCTCATAAATTATAGCGAACGTGGGAAGCGTGTAACGTTGCGCTAAGTTGAATTCTAGTTAGACACGAAACTCGAGGCAAGCTGGAAGTTTTCACCTCCCAATGTTCTATAAATTTATGCCAGACAAAGTTATAAGTTGGCACGGCTGGAGACGAACATGATACTTATGTTTGAAGACGGAATAGTGACAGCTACCAACTTGAAATATCTTCAATAATAGGTACCTGGTACTAAAATTCTTTAGTCACATTGATATTGTAAATGCGAAAGTTTGAATGTTTAGAGAATGTTTTTTTTAAACTTTCATCTAAGGCCCCACTCCTTTCAATAAAATCCCCCCCCCCCCCTTTGGGTTTATACCTCGCGTTTTTAGCCTATTACAAAGACATCGCTGTCCGTCTATCCGTCTGTCCGTCTGTCCGTCTGTCCGTCTGTCCGTCTGTCCGTCTGTCCGTCTGTCCGTCTGTCCGTCCGTCCGTCCGTCCGTCCGTCCGTCCGTCCGTCCGTCCGTCCGTCCGTCCGTCTGTCCGTCTGTCCGTCTGTCCGTCTGTCCGTCTGTCCGTCTGTCCGTCTGTCCGTCTGTCCGTCTGTCCGTCTGTCCGTCTGTCCGTCTGTCCGTCTGTCCGTCTGTCCGTCTGTCCGTCTGTCCGTCTGTCCGTCTGTCCGTCTGTCCGTCTGTCCGTCTGTCCGTCTGTCCGTCTGTCCGTCTGTCCGTCTGTCCGTCTGTCCGTCTGTCCGTCTGTCCGTCTGTCCGTCTGTCCGTCTGTCCGTCTGTCCGTCTGTCCGTCTGTCCGTCTGTCCGTCTGTCCGTCTGTCCGTCTGTCCGTCTGTCCGTCTGTCCGTCTGTCCGTCTGTCCGTCTGTCCGTCTGTCCGTCTGTCCGTCTGTCCGTCTGTCCGTCTGTCCGTCTGTCCGTCTGTCCGTCTGTCCGTCTGTCACCAGGCTGTGTCTCATGAACCGTGGTAGTTACCTAGACAGTTGAAATTTTCACAGATGATGTATTTCGGTTGCCGCTATAACAACAAATACTAAAAAACAGGATAAAATCAATATTTAAGGGGGCTCCCATACAACAAACGTGATTTTTTTGCTGTTTTTAAGATAATGGTACGGAACCCTTCGTGCGCGAGTCCGACTCGCACTTAACCGGTTTTATTCATATTCTTTTTTCTTTTTCAGTCATCGCGCACGAAATATATTATTTCAAATTTCAAGTTATCAACTTGAAATTTTGCTGCTTTGTTTACTGAGATATTTAAGAAAAAAGGAGGACGGACAGAGCGAGACCATAAAGGTTTCGAAACCGATCTATAAACCCTAAAAAAAACAATAACACAAATGCTAATAATGCTAATAATGGCTATAAATGATTTACCCATAGCTTGAGTCACAGAATCCCCGCTAGGCTATTTGTTATGCTGTGCGCAATTGAGCAATACAACCAACCATCTGCTTAATTTGCTTGACTTTCTCATAAGCACCTACAGTCTCCCTCCCACTTTTCTATTGCTACCTATGTAGCCAGCTACAAACTACCAATCTAGTAGCAACGAGAAAATCACGCAAATCACGAGAGTGGTACATTTGCTAAACTTGACGTAGGTAACATTCAAAGGGAGATGCGCTCTGACTGCAGTGCAATTAACATTTAACATCGTATGCCACACCTGGCTCAAGCTTCATCGAGTAAGTACTTAGTTTAAATTAAGTTACCAAAATGTATCCAATACCTACTCAAGTTAACCGATTCTGACGAAATATGCTGCAGGTGACTAAGAAACAATAGGTACTCTCGTAAAAGCACAGTGTCATTAGGTACATAAGTCTTTTGTGAACTAACGATTTTAACACTAACATTGGTATATATTCTAGAAGCTTGTAAATTCGTAAGAAAATACCCAGAATGTTTTACTAAGAAAATTGATAAACCTAGATGATACGTAAACAGACATAACCACTATAAACTTGTAACACCTGAATCAAAACTAAACATTCATAGCACAGGCCCAAATAAAATAGTGGCTAAGATTTATAATAAGATACCTGAAGAATTAAAGGATACATCTGACATTCATTTTGATAAATTATTAAAGGAAATTCTAATTAAAAAAATGTTACTAAGCTCTATGAATTTTTTGACGATAAGACTGATTAATGTGAAATTATGTAAACTACCCTACTTTTGCCTTTGGTACACCCTGACCGGGTACAGAATTATAAGCTACCAACTAAGAGTTTTAGAATAATAAATTATTCACTATGTATAGGTACTAATTATGAATGCCACCATGATGTCCTAATGAGATGCGGCCCTTAATGTGTTTCTAACCATACTAAATGTATGAAGAAAAAAAATTGTGCACGCTGCGGCGTCCCATAAGTGTGAAAACACATAATATATATTATAAGATTTTGTAGAGTAATATTTAGCCTTCATATGATTTTCACGTGGGATGCCCTTTTGTAAATAAACAAATAAATGAAACTGATATGCTTCTGGTGCGCCATGTCATGTCATGACTCATGACACACCACGACATAAACGTATTTCAAGCTTATCTAGGTATACTAATATAGTCTATATCTGTACTACCTATAAGGACTAATATTAAAAAGAGGTAAAGTTTGTGAATTGTGAGTTTGTGAGTCTCTGAATCTACTGAACCGATTTTGAAAATTCTTTGACCAATAGAAAGCCACGTTATTTGTGGGTGTCATAGGCTATATATTAACATATTATATATATTAATCTACCAGTGCGAAGCCGGGGCGGACTGCTATTGATACCTACTATACACTTCGTTCGTTTCTTTCTCTTTGTCACTGATCAATGCAATGAATTGTGGTAATAAACTACGCAAGCAATCGTTGAACGAGTGATTTATAACTAATAAACAACAAATATTATTGCACTGAGTGTGACCCACCGACCCTTATATATTACATCACTGGCTAAATAGGTCTTGCTATTAATTGCTTATTTTAAAACGAGGTCAACTTTTAGAAAGAGCACTAGCGCGAGCTTTGTACTGGCTTAAAACCGATAGTCATCTGTTTTGTAAGTTATTACCGTTTTACATAACCGACCTCTGTGGC
The DNA here is from genome assembly GCA_947086465.1 of Eupithecia exiguata. NCBI lineage: Eukaryota > Metazoa > Arthropoda > Insecta > Lepidoptera > Geometridae > Eupithecia > Eupithecia exiguata. Next base: position 6,597,039 of record OX352230.1, on the reverse strand, counting down.
GCGGTGGGCGAAGGTCGGCCTGCGACGCAGGAGGTTGCGGGTTCGATTCCCGCCTTGGGACTAATGTGTGAATTGACCTGCTTTATTTAGTTATTTATTTGTATACTTATTTCTGCGAGTTCTCAGCCGTTGATGAGAGGCCTTAGGCAGATAAATTAAAAGTATAAGCTTAAAAGGTCAAAAAAGTTGAAATCATAAACACTTCTCGTAAAGCCCTACCAGCCAGTTCCGGGGTTCACCTAATGGATTCAATAGGAAAGTTGGACGGCCCGGCGGCGGCAGCCCGTAAGTTAGCTTTGTTCAGTAACACGGAGGTTTCTCTTTTGTAACGTGGATAAATCGCATAACATCCAACTACAGAGTGCCTGCAGGTCAAACTGAAATGAACTCTGTAACTTTGAGCCGGCACCGATAATAGCCCCTAGTGATATTGAAACTTATGATCATATAAAGGTAAAGACATTCAAATCTCTTTAGCCAGAGGTCGACGGCCTTACCAGCATGCTTTTCTTTTTAATAAAATAAAATACAAGTTTTCAAGGTTGAACGTGAGAAAATGTGCATAACTAAGAGTTTTTACATTTTCGTAGCCTCGTAGCACCTCGTAGTTCGTACATTTACATAAATAAGTAGGCAGGTATGTTTTTGAATATTGTCATTTTAGAATATAAACCGATAGGATTCGAATTCCAATAAGGTGAACCCTGTGAACCACAATGAACTCGTCTGCATTGAGATATCGCTGAATGAAGCAATGACAACTTATTTATTCATTTTATGCCTCTATGAAGAGTAACTGCCAACTTTTGTTTTATCAGCTACTGACAGATACTTTTACTGCGCTTGGTTGCCAATACCTACCTTTTAACTCGCGTCGTTAAATACGAGCTACTTATCATATTTCTAGGTTATTTATCATAAATAGGTAGTGATTTCAATTGATGTTAATGTAGGACGCCCTCCAGCCAGCAGGTGGGCTGACGGCCTGTGTAAGACTGCAGGCAGATGCTGGATGTGGCAAGCCTATAAAAAGGAGGTTTATGTCTGGACTAACATGCTGATGAACAGTCTGATGGTCATGACGAGTAAAAATTACAGTATCCTATGACGTAACGTATAGTATATAAAATAAAATCTCACCATTTCACACGTGACTGCCACTGAAGATCCCAATGCCAGGTGTTCCCTGCCAAGATCCCAAATCGGCAGAGCGAAGAGGACGCAATGTGTGGCTATCAGCCCGAACACGCCAACTATCTGCCACAGGTGACGCGCTCCTGAAAAACATTACAGAAATCGGGGATTAATATAACGTGCTGGATAAAACAAACTGACATATTTTCAAGAGTAGGCCACATGAAGAAAAACTTCTATAGTACTATAGCAGTTTCTCTCTACGATATCTTAATATCGTTCTCAAAACAACAAAATAAACATTTCGTTTGTTCTTCTAAGATACAAAACATACCTACTGCAAATATCAATAAGCCAGATCCGAGTGAGTATTTGGCACAGCGCATAAGCATTGCTATGCAGCGGGGCAATGCAGTCAGCAGCGTCTTGGAGACGCTTCCGACTGGTATTGGTATGGATCAATTGAGCTACCTGTAGATTGTTTGCAACAGTCTGCAGTTAGCTCAATTGTTTCAATTGTAAATACTAGTTTTAATTTAATTCGATTATAATTTTTTTTGTTAATAAAGTTATCAGAATATGCCATTTTTCAAACAAAGATCTTTGTTTTTAGCTTTTCCGTAAAAAAAAGTAAATAAGTATTTCAGAGTCAAGGCAAAGTTCAATGTAAGTGCTACTCCTATTTATCAGTGTTGATAAGAATTCTAAGGCAGGCATAAGAATTCGTTTCAATCGCACTTCGAGGTCAGGTACAAAAAATTCTGTTTACCTAGAAAGGATTACTGAGATAATTTCGTCATTTTAGATAATTTCCAAACAGTGACGTCTAATTAAAACTTATGGAAAATTTTTAAACGTTTCCGCAGCTGTGGTTAAATGGTATTTGTTTAAACTTGTTTAGTAGAACGGTTTAAAATTTAAGTAGTACCTAACTAATATCTAAGTGGGTACTTACACTTACAGCCGGTTTTTCATTCGCTTGTTATAATTTGACAATAGTTTAAACTTATTGTTAACCTCTAGTATGTTTACCTTGTCTGTGGAGAAACCAAGACTTGGTTCGTAAAATAAATGAACAAAACTTAATCAGGATAAGTGCTATATATACTTTAATAGTGTTTTGTATATGAGTGCAGTTCCTCTGCGTAAAGCTCGATTTCGTATTTTTTACGAAAGCTTTACGCAGAGGGACTACCCAAAGACTTATTTTTACCCGACTACCAACAGGGGAGGGTTATGAGGTTAGTACCCTATGTTTGCATGTTTGTATGTATGTGGCCGATTTCTTTGTTCCCACGTAGCGCTGAAACTACTGGTTCGATTTCAACAAATTATGTATCGATTGATTCGTCTCAATACCCCGATGGTTATAGGCTATAGGATTTAGGGCTCCGACCCCGAATAAGCCTTCAAAACGCGTATTAAAGTTTAGGTAGCCGCAGGCTGCAGGCCCCATAGAGAAAAATTACAATACCTACGACCTATTTTCATTTTCAACTCTATGCCTATCAAATATGACCGATACGTCATTCTATTTTGTCAATGTAAATGTTTCAAACTTTTATAACTTTCACGTAGTCGGGTTGTAGTTTTTAACTTTATCTTGTTTACGAAAGCTTTACGCAGAGGGACTACCCAAAGACTTATTTTACTATACATAGAAAACGCCCAGAACACTCCTGCAGATTGTACAAACATTTTATGCCGAAGCGGGAATCGAACATGATTATAAACAAAGAAAAAACAGTGAATTATTCAAATCTAGAACATGCACAGTTAAAGACAGGGTCCGGTTTACTGATTGGGCCACTACCGGCATTTATAGAAGTAGGAATACCTAGACTACGATCTTTTTGGTGCTAGAGAAGCTATGTATGAGTACATGATCCTGCGTTTCTTTTTTAAGTAACTAACTTCTAGCGAAATGGATTTACACGGCGCCGTTGTTATGATTTAGGTACCTACTACGAATATTTAGGTGCGTCATAAATTCATAATAGTTATTTTTTTATATTTTACGAGTATGTATGTTAGTTTATAGGTATAGGACAGTAGAATAGGTAAGTTAAATAAGATTTATAACTGTTCTTAGTTGTCTGAAATAAATGATTTATATAAGTAGGTATTTATAAAGCTGTTTAAAGTGTAAAATTTGACTAGTCTAGGTATGTGCTTATTTTGTAAGCCTAACGAAATTTCGTTATTGAGTTTGAGTTTGAAACCCGCAACGTCCTTCGACCGCGCTGTGCCACAGAGGTCGTCTCGTCTATACATTGAAAAGAGGAAGATGAATGGCAAATATTGGAAGAATATGAAATTATTTGCATGAGGAATTTAATATTCATCCATAAAAGTTCCTAGCTCATGTTGAATTAGGTTGGGTAATAACAGTACCTACACGTACTTATATGAAAATCGGTGAGCCGGCAAATTGGGAGACACATCGAAACGAACCTACCTGTACACATGAAACAAGTTTGGCTATAAACGGAATGAACAGAAAAACATATTTGTACTTTTGTGAGCGCAAATTTAGTCGGCATATGAACATCGACGTTATTAATTTAGGTAAGAAAATGGGTTGGAAGTAATATTTGAACGAATACGTGGCAAACTTAACTTTGAAGGTAAATACGCGCGCAATGAAAGAGCTTAAGGAATGTAAAGAGCCCTTGCAGTTGTCGAGACTAACCGTCCACTCGTCCATGCGACCAGTTTCCCTCTCAGTAGCATTGAGCTCCGCCTTCACAAAGCCGTAAGATTCCAATTAAACGGAGTACGTACTGCAAGAAAAAGCCCTCGAATGTGTACGTACGAAGGCAAAGGATGTTATCCTTCTTTTTAGAATACTGTACTTTTTTCTCTTTCTAAAAAGCATAAATTTGTTTGTAATCATATGAATAAATATTTTCAACTACTTAGGTTTGAATTTTCAAGACCCAAGTGCCTTCATGCCTTCTTCTAAGCTTCTCGTTTATTTTCCAACTTCAAGATCTGCGAGGACATAGCATGTAGACATTGCAGACTTATTATGATTCCTTAGTTAAATAATAGGACAAAAGATTGTAAATAAAAGATACTGCCAATATCTGAGAAACCAGACAAACAGTTTTAGAAGAAAAGTTTAAAACGAAAGTCTATAACCGTCCTTTAGCTTTGCCGTGGTCGGGTCTTGATTGAGAATCTTAGAAACATCTTGGCTTTATACGAGTTAGCCTTTCAGTTCAGAGCAATAGCTCGGTCAGCCAACTCGGTTCAGATAAAAACAACGTCCCCTTTTTATTCGCTAGACAACTGCAGTGTTTGTTGTTACCAGATAAATTTGGCTCGCTTCCCATTAAGTTTGTTGCTGAGCTTTGATACATCGCTGCTGTTCTAACCGAAATCTGCACTCAAAGATTAATGGATGGATGTCGAGAACAGACACTGTTTTTGTGCAAGCTAAAGGAGCATTGTAAGGGTCTACCTCCACGGGCGAGAGCATCGCCGCCGGTAGTATCGTTTAGTTACTTAATCTACGCGTATAAATCAATCTAATGAGTTGATCTCTACAAGATAATAATTTATATTGATTGCCCGCGAGACACTCGCTCTTGAAAGTGATCCATAACTAGAAAATTATAATTATGCCAATGATGAGTTACTATCGAATGTTATGTTATGCAAATTTAGTTTTAGAGCATTCCGTAGGAAAACATCGTCATTATGTTACAAATCTTGATTCAATCTTGGTTGTTGGGTCACTTAAAACAGGATAATATTTGGATATGTGGTAATGCGTGTGTATGGCGTTTCAGTGTCAGTAAGTTACAGTCCAAGACGTAGGTTACTGAAAATTTTACAATTTCAGAATGCCTGTGGCTTATTTGGTGATTTTGTTCTAATTTGACATAAAGTGCCGCGGCCGCGCTGTTCCGTTATAGCGTAGTGCGTTTCCACCTTAAGTCTCCAAATCTAACCATAAAATATCCAATCTATTTGTTAACATAAGGTATCTCATGCTTAAAGACAGATGAATGGGACATACTGAATGTACAGTCAGCTGCTCAGATATGGAAACACTTCCAAGTTTTCACTTTTATTTTACTCGGAACTTATCATATAAAAGTCTACGCACACGTTTTTCATACTAAGTAGTCATCGTTCTTGTCAGAATACGATATTTAAATTATCACAATGACTATACACTTATATTATATATATTTTCGCAGCTGACTGTGCATACAACTTTCTATATTTGATTATTATATATATGTCAAGATAAGATAGATTGTAAAAGCGTAAAAAACAACTGTTGGCCTATAAATCCTGAACCCGCGCTTGCTCACTTTTTTCTTTGAACACATGCCGACCGCACAAAAAAGTTGCACTCGAAAGGTGACCTGTTTTTAATGATTTTTTTGCAGCGCGACGCTCTAGACATCATAATCATCAGCCAATATTAGTCCACTGCTGGACATAGGTCCTCCACTAATGAGTGCCATAGCGCCCTGTCTTCAGCTTGCCGCATCCAGCATCTGCCAGCAGTCTTTCACGCTCTAGACATATTAATAATCAAAAGTCTATAGGTATAATGTTTAAACTATTCTAGTAGTTAATTATTTCCACCAGGTGTATTGTACGATAACGCTATCTCAGATTAAGATACGATAATAGGATGCCAAGGCTATCCATAACTTCGAATCACTCAAATCATAAATCCAAAGTTTACTTTAGATACCAGAACTAAATTATAAAGATAAGGATACAAACAAATCCTATGCTACGTCGTCGTAGATATTATTTGCTGTCCTAGTATGATTACAGACCCATACCAGACAAGGCTGTGTCTAGGTTACAATTACAGATTAACCATACATGTTTGGTTCTCCTTGTCTAGTTTTATACCGTTACCCATGTGGTGAAACCGTTGATAAGTTCGGTCATGCACTGGCATGTGTTGCTGATGTTGTGTTGTGTGATCACTAATATTGGCATGTCAATTATATACTACATTACAAAGAAAAATTGTAACCCTAATTTTATCAAAGAAAATCGATCCATATTTAAATACTAGCAGCGCCTTGCGGTTTCACCCGCGTAGTTCCCGTTCCCGTGGGAATTCCGGGATAAAAAGTAGCCTATGTTCTACTCCAGACTATAATCTATCTCTGTGCCAAATTTCATCCAGATCCGTTCAGCCGTTCTGGCGTGATAAAGGAACAAACATCCATCCATCTATCCAACCATCTAAACTTTCACGTTTATAATATTAGTGAGATTTAACACATTCTATTTTTGTGTCTATTCGATCGCAGACAAAATTCATGTCTAGCTAGGGTGCTCAGTGTTAGGCCAGCAGGTCTAGCATGCATAGGTCTGAACGTGTTCTTACCAGCATTGGTCCTGAGGACCTTTCCCACCGCTCCATAGATGAGTAGAATGGGGTGGAATACTATAGTCACCAAGAACATGTACAACCAGAGTTTCAGGCCGCGTGTCACATTTCCGAAACCGTAGATCACTGTCTGCACGCCTACGTTTATTCTGAAAAGTTATTAAAAAATATGTACAGCATTTTTCAACTGACGAGAAAACGCAGGAGGTTCTCATGTCGACGCGTATTTTTTTTAATGTTATACCATAAAAAAGATTAAAAAAAATATACGCGTCGACTTGAGGAGGAGGTTTCCTTCGTTATTTCGCATAACTTTTAACAGAGTAGTCTGATTTTGATAATTCTTTCACTCACAGAGAACGATCCCGAGGTGGTCCTATATACATTTAATTCCCGAGGGATTAGTATTTATCCCGTAAAACTTAAAAAAAAAACACTCCAGCAACCACCTAATGTGACAGTTCGAGACATAGATGAATACTATACATTGAAATTTATAGTCGGTTTATAGTTTTTTAAAACAGGTCAAATTATTCATTTAACCGTTGTCAAACTATGCATACCTACGTCTTTAAACATGATTAGTAAATGAAAGCCTTGTGAAAGCTTGTTATAGGTACTCGCAAATAACAAAAGACAGATTGATCGCTTGATCGTCTTTTTTCAACCTCCAAATAAAGTTCTCTTGGATAAAGTTCCGAAAATCGCAAAGCTTTATTCTCTTCGGTCAAAAGTAGATTCGATCAGCAGGAGGTTGAAGAATCGGCTCGTAAAATCGGAAACGACTTTACGAGAAGCTTTATTTCATCCAGGCAATGACCGTTCCATGGTTATGATTAGAGCCGTTTGCACAGCTTGCGCGTCTAGACCAAATTATCGCTGTATTTTACGCCCAAGTAACTGTGCATCCAGTCTTGAATTAAATTAATACGGGAGACTCTGTAGCTCCAGTAGGTACCTACTCGTAAAATATGGCCAGGAATATGTCAAATATTAGCATAAACTTTCGAATCTAGTGGTGATTAATTCTTGAATATTGCAATTGAACCTCTAAAAAATCTTTATGTACCCCGTGGGTCAACAGGCTTACATTGATTGTTATGTACAGCATTTTTCAACCAACGAAAAAACGAAGTAGATTGTCAAGTCGACGCGTATATTTTTTTTATGTTATACGCATAACTTTTTACCGAGTAGTCTGATTTTGATAATTCCTATTTATTACATAATAGCCATTACGGTCGAATCAGAAGGTTCACTCGAGTGAATAGTTCATTTTTCTTTAACTCTATGTTGTTGATGTGTTAGTTGAAATGTAGCAGAAATTAACATTCATCCGCTATTTGTCTTCAAAATGGCATCATTTGAAGTGGGATGAAAGATGTCGAATGAAAATATCCAACATCGTTGGATCCGTTCATTAATGAATTCATTCCGCACTTTTGTTTCATTTTATGTTCAAATGTTTCTTTTCGAGTGAAAAGTGCTGAATGAAAGTCGAAAATGAACGAAAAATTAACCATCTGATTCCACCTTTTGTACCCTCCTCTCACGACTCTAAACTTGTCTGATACATTGACAGCGTTTTCACTACAAAAGAACGGTCGTGTTTTTGACACGTAATTGTTTATTGGTGAAAACGAAGGCTGTATATTACTAGTTAAACACAAGTTATGTAGGTACCTACTCCATCCTTGTTGGATAAACTTTTTACATCGAGTATCAATAAACATGTCCAAAACATGAACACAACTAGAAGTTCAGAAAACATGGTTTCATATAAGTTTTGTATACAACAAGTATACAACTTGTTTTAATCATGTACCTATACATGTGTGAAAAGAAAAACTTAAATATTGCACTTAAGTTGTCAAATTCATGTAGGTATTTATACCTTGGTGAAAACGAGGGGTCAACAGGCACTTATAGTACTGCTGTGTTCAACTGTTTGTACCTCGGGGACAACAATTCAACCCATGGCTCAAGTGTCAGTTCTTTGCAATTTGTTGCCCTATTTTCACATCGGCCCAAAAAAGGCTTCTGCACTGTTGAGCGGAAATCATAGAAACTAGAGAATGGAGTGGACGAGGATTAGATTCGACATTTTATTCCACTCTTATACGTAGCCCGGTTGGATTAGTTTTGAGTGTAATGTCTTGATACTGACTTCTAAAATTAACCTCATTGTAGTTCAAATTAATTTGCATGCTTTAGTCAGCTTTTGCTTGAAGTTGACTATCAATTAGATATCTGATTTTTTGTAAATTGAGCTTCAATTTTGTATACTCACGTTCCAGTTTCGAACAAGTCATATACCACAGTTTCCGAGAGCAGTAGAAGTAGAATCACTATGAATATGTGGTAGATGGTTCTTATGTTGGCAGACTCCTTCAGTAAATTAGTCAATGGAGACTCGCGGATCATAAACTCAGGGTCCTTGTGCTTCCCTTCTGCATGTTTTATTATCCCATTCTGTATTTTACGAGGTATCCGTGTTGTTTCTCCCATGTTTAGTTCCAACTCTGAAATAGTATTCGTTGCAAAGTATTACCAAGTAGCAGAATTTTTGTGCAATACTGCATTTCTATTAAACATGTGTGCAACAGAAGGCGCTGTTTATATTGTATAAATCAAAATGTACCTACTTTTTATGGCTCTTTGGTTAACTGATCCCGCTCTAAACTCATCCCACGGGATGAGTTGACTAAATTATCAACAGATAAAAATATAGACAGGGATACGTAGGTAAGTGTTACATCGCGAATCCATCAATATTTTATTTGTTTTCGTTCTTATTTTTGATAGTGGTAAATAAGCAAAAACTATAATACCTTATTCACATAGGCATGAGTTAAACGAGCGTGATTTGCCATTATGCAAACAACATATAGCCACCACAACGAAAATAAAACTGCTAGGAAACCTGATCATATTAGAATTAATTTATAAGAAACATATATACCTTTTAATAGAAATCCAACTGCTTTTTTGTAGATATAAAACTTTTTATTAAATCTAACTCAACAGTCACCAGTTATAAATACATGTTTCATTTAAATTTCACTAGAAAACAACACAAAATAAGAAGCATTAATGCATCACCGCGTGTTGATGTTGACATTCACAAATCGACTGATGACTTTACTTGTACAAATTTTATTAGAAGTTTATCTTCGTTAGGTATTTCCTTTTAAGTACAGATGCACTCACTGTGTCCAGACTATTATCTATCACCTATTATAGTTCACTGATAGAAAGTTCAAACTCCACTAACCTTTCTTGCACGATAGCTGATCAAAACAGAAGCAGCCCTTTGACTTTTGCACAAAAACTGCATCATTTTTATACTTTTTATTTAAAGAACTTTATCGGCGAGCGACCACCGACCTATAAAAATTATCACAACTTAATAAATGTAATAAAAAACTACCTATAACACTCACATAATTTTGCATCATTGTGATACGTTGAATACGTGTGGTGTGAAGTTCGCTAAGTAAAAATATTAGGTGCCTACCTACTGGTAAATTAATACTCATTAGGTATCTACTCAGTTACAAAAAAATTGTTTACATAAATTCTTTACAATGTACCTAGCTGGCGTGTCTATCTACAATACCTACCTACTGAATAAAATAGTTATCAATTTGATGCTGGTTGTAAATAGGTGCATACGTATGTACATAGGAATATCTATTTGACAGCCTAATTTATCAGTTTATCCAACACTAGTCAAACCGAATAGCAAGTCTACAGTGTCTATATTACCTATTTATTTAATTACCTATATTTGCGGAATTTTACATAAAAGTAATATCCTTGACAATTTGACTGAACAGTCAAATCATATTTTTTATACCCTACATAGCTAGTTCCTAAACTACCTTGTTAAGCTAAACAATCGTTATTAAAACGATCATTACATATAAAATGGAAGATATAATAAAATGTGTTACATTTTTTATGGGTTCATTGTATTTTCAATAAATAAATATATATATCTATATAAAATCTATATAAAAATAAATATAATCAACATTTTTTTTTCTATAAATGTATTTTATGACATAATAGGTATATCATAGAAGTAGGGTACACTGGGGTCAATTGAAACACTTTTAAGAAAATTGGTCGTGAGACTTCATACCATACCCCTATTTGTTTATTAATGGGTTTTAATTATAGCCAGACTATCTGGCTATATAATTAACCTAGTAATTTGGCATAATATACGCCTTTAAATTAGATAGAAGCTATTTAGAAAACCTTGGAAAATGTTTCAACTGCCCCCGTGTCAGGGTCAATTGAAACGGTGCCTGGGGTTAGTTGAAACAAATGATTTAATTAGCCTTATGTACAGTAGATGTTGTGTGTGAAAAGGTAAAGTAGGTTTGTTGTGAGAAAAAGATGTTTTACTAAAAAATAATCAGTTTTATTGTTTTTGAAGTTTAAATTTTATACTTATTCAAGTTGTATCACCACTAAGTATCAGGCACATTAAGTTTCTTAAATTATTTTTTACCTAAGAGCTACAATAGTAATGACCTACTCAATGAGATCGACATATAACATTGTTTAAACACTTTTTCTATTTTAGATAAAATTCTTACATAAATAATGTTAAGTTTAAAGGCTTTATCCTATATCCAAGTTAAATTATCACTATACGGGACATTATGTTTCTTAAACATTTTGAAATTCGTAACTAACTAAAGCATAGTAATAAAACTAGCAATTTACACAATTAATCGATCCTAATGAAAATGTACCTAAACAAAGATGTGACGTAGCATATTTTTCGGACGCCTGTCTCAATGGAGTGCCCTTCGTAACGACTTCATCGTATGCTTTTTTATACTTACCAATCTCTCCATGGTTGGTTGTTTTTTGGACGTTTTCTTGGCATCTAAAATAAAAATTTATAAATATGGCTTTACAAACATTTGTCCCTTCGCCTACCGCGCCCCTAGGTCTAGATCGGCAAAAGTAGGACATGATATGCGTAATATGCTAGAAAAAGTACTATAAAAAACGGTTTGGTGTCAATAAAAATACGTTTCAATTGACCCCGAACCGTTTGTTTCAACTGACCCCATCCCTTCACTCTAAATATTTTATCAAACAGAAAAAAAACAAGATGTGATAGGTGGGCATACACCACGAAGCATTCAACTAGAATATTCATAGGAATAATGGTAGTAAACAACACTGCAGAACAATAAATAGTTTCAGTGCAATACACAAAACAATAATAGAAAAAAAACTTACTTTTCGAGTCGAAAAAGCGATGCACCCACGTAAAAATCTCCAGCGCGCTCGGAACGGCCACGCGTACTGGGCGACACATTCCGACCCACAGCGCGCTTCTTTCCCTCCTCAAGACCACGTCCCTATTACTAACCGTTTTAGAGTTATGTAACTTGTTTCAATTGACCCGTGTTTCAATTGACCCCAGTCTACCCTACTATTAACACAAATAACATATGGCACTAGTTTTTCGAGATCAAAATCACACTCTCACATACTTATTAATACGATTTAGAAAAACATAATTTTTTTTCTATTATTTTAAACATTTATAGAAAAAAAACATCTAATCTAATGTTCATCACACTACATATACACGAGGCATTCAGAGTTGGCATCAGATTTCTGTAAAAAGTTGACTGGATTCCTTCATGGCGTTTGAAAATCTAAGACGGTGGCGGCAGATGAAAGGAATGAAGCTTCTTGCAATTTTTTCACATCATGTGTATCGTTTTTATCTAACTCGAGGGCGTCATTGGCCATTCGAGATTGGGCACTTTATGCGTATTAGTCAATGTGCGTCTAAACGACTACCTTGAATGGCATCTTGAATTTTTACTCTACACCAAAGAGTATAATAATATCCCTAGGTACACCCCCGAGTTAATCGAAAAAATAAAATAAGTGCGCGAAAATCAGCACTCGCGCTAATGGCCACTCGCGAAAGTGTCTCTCTCGTGAAAAACATTTGCAAGATAATCACTTGGTCGTATACCGTAATAATTGTTTTTAATATAATTGGCAAGTTTTGATACTAAGCACTTGTACAGATTCCGAAACTATAACGATCTCAAAGTTTACACTTACCCACCATACTGCAGTCAAATATGCCATGTCAGTGCTTTACAACGAGGTGCTGTACAACATCTGTATAAAAAGGTCGGCCGTAAGTAGTTCTTCAATTGAATTGAAGTATCTTATACAATTTTGTAGTTAGGGTAGTGCTTACTAATACAACAAAACGAGCAATGAGAAAAATTTGCTATTTTATTCCTCAAAGGAAAAAACATTCAAAGCTTTTTGTGAGCTGCCGCCCTGGTGGCAGTTTTATTGGTAAAATAATACCCCAAATCATCAATAATGTAATATAAAGAATCAGTTATTTCGGAACGTAGGCAGCGATAATACTAACGTACTATATCTTTGGTCTGTTTAGTTTGGGGCTAGATGATGCTGTGTGAATAGCATCAGCATAGCTAGTTTCCTATAAAAATTTAATTAGTCCGTCAATAAGATCATCAGAAGTTATTGGACACGTATTTTTTTCTTGACTCAAACAATTGGTTGATACCTACTCCTAAACATTGACGCGGAAATCTTGGTAAATTTTTGTTGGATTTACAAAAAAAACTACGTATCCAATATTTTCTGATAATCTAACTGACGGACTATTTCGTTTTTTTAGGAAACCAGTCTTTTGTCCAGTATCATTTATATATAACTCTATCTATACATTCCATCTTGTTGCAGGACAAAGACATCGCGCTCCCTTTCCTGCGCTCTCTTATATTAGAATGTTACTTGCTAAAGTTGCTGACTAAGTTGCAGATTATATTTCTTTCCATATGAAGAAATTATTATTTACGACGCAGTGGTATCCGTATCGTATTATAGACGATACGGTTTTACGAGTTCTTTATGTTTGTTTAAGTTCATAAATCGTGGAGCCAATAACTTGTTACCAATATGTGTCTGTCAATACTGTGATGTTTACCCACGCTGAGTTGTGAGTGAGATTTATTAATTTTTTATTACTTTTTAATGCTGGATATCTCACACAGTATCATCTAGCATCAAGCTAAGCAGAGCTTATTTTAAGGGTAGGTACTAGATAACTGAAATACTTAAAACACTACATAACATTCATAGATATTTTTATTATACATAGAAAACGCCAAGAACACCCGGGACAGATCTGCAGATCGTACAAACATTTGTTCCGAGACGGGAATAGAACCAGCAACCTCCTGCGTCGCAGGCAGACTTTCACTCACTGCGCCACAGAGGTCGTATAAAAACCAAAGTCCCTCCAAAAAGTTGACAAACCACAGTTAGCTGCCTGAAATGTCAACAATTACAACCTGGGTCTCTTGAAGACAAGAGTGAATAGGTATCTTCTAGACCTTCGTGATACATAGTCACTTTCCATCAGGTGAGATTGTCGTCAAACGAAAGTCTATTGACTATGTATATAAAACGTCAATTGCGAGTTGACTCGCGCATCAAGGGTTCCGTACAAACTTGTTTTCGTAAGTAATCTTTTTTTGTGAATTAACAAGAAATTTACGCTTTTTAGATTTTTTCCTTTACTTATGCCATAAGACCTTGCTTCTTGCCAAATTTCATGATTCTAGGTCAACAGAAAGTACCCTATAGTTTTTGTGTGCATGTGGTTCCCTTGGAAAATAAAAAAAAATTGGGCATAAATGGCTGTAATGGCGCTTTTGATAGCGACTTAAAAGTTTAATTTTTATTCAGGCATGATGTAAATTTCAACTCGAACCTCCACGCGTTTCTGAGAAAAGAGGGTTGACAGACGGACAGACAGACAACAAAGTGATCCTATAAGAGTTCATTTTTTCCTTTTGAGGTAGGGAACCCTAAAAAACATGTCGCTACAATCCGCCGCACCAGGCTGAGTCAGCGAGTTCGGTGTGTCGAAGTCCATTAGGTACCTACCTCTACACATACAACCTTGCCATCCGCGACAATTTTATTACGGCAGTTAGGTACCGGCTCGAGTGTATTCTAGACATCATAATGGAAACCAACTGTAACCTACTGCTATTGTAGTGGCAAAAGTTTGTAAGTGTACATGTGCTGATTAACTAAGATCTCCAAAATAGAGATAGGCCGCGCCAGTCATCTCAAATTTTTAAAATTAATTAATTAATTTAAAAAAATATTTGACAATTTTTTTTTAAGTTTCAAACTATAAACCATTTTTTATGATCTCGGATAAAACCAACTTTGATTAATTTGTATTTACAAAATCTCTTATTTTCCCAAATGCTTCAAAAATACCAGTGAATCGAATTTGGTTTTAGCTAGTGTCAAAGAAATTATGTCCTACAATCATCGATCAAAAATGTCCGGCTTTGCCGGCCCGAGGCCGCGAACTCCTTATTTTTGATCGAAGCCTACAATGTTAATTATTATGTTCTACAATGCTACAAACAATAAGGAAAAAGGCCCGCAGTCTTATAAACTTAGCTAGGCAAAAAGGTAGGTGCTGTCTAGGTAAATTAAAATCCGTAAAAAGTTTATGAGCGCGCTTTGTTCTAGACTCGCCTTCGCTGTGAGCTTTCTCCCTTTCCCCGTTTTATTACGAGAACAATAGGTATTGTACACACAGTAAAGCCCGCGTTTTCTGTCTGGATAGTAGGTACCTACTTACCTAAGAATATGGGAACCAACTGCGTATCCTTCAAACTTCTCACCTTCGAAAATACCACCATCAGCATCGTCACATCATCAGATCGTAGCCATTACCATCATCATATCGTGGTTGTACCACGTTTTTTGCCGGCATATAAGCCATAACTACACCAAATAATATCAGATAGGGTATATTTGTTTCACAAATAAATTGGATCATCTATCTATATGATCCAATTTATTAGTGAATACCTTCTACCTATGTAGAAGGTATTCATTACTCATTTACTTTATCGTATCGCCATTGTTTTTACCTACATCTCAGTTGCGTTAAGCCGTTGGTCCTGCGCCTGACCTCTCCCCGGACGTGTCTATCTGCCCTCCCATCGGATCTCCCAGGAGAGTAAGGGTAAAGACCGTACACCTGTGAGTGCCCACACAGTTGTGCACTTAAAGTCCTGGGCATGTGGTTAGTCTCCGTTGAGATTTGCAGCCGTCGTCGCTGGAATACGGCAAGGAGGTCATCTCCATCTGTGGCTGTACTTCCAGTAAAACAAGGTTTCTTTGTGTATGATCCATTGAGTAATTTAAGATACCTATATAAAAACATTCTAATAAATCTTGTAACGTTGAAAGTCAGGAAGTGTAAATTAATTATGCATGAAACATGCTAACCTTTTACGATACGAAGCGTGAATGTTCTGTTACATTATATTTACATCCAAGCCTTGGCATATGTCATGCTTCATCAGTCTACAATGAAATTATGGCCAAATGAATTACATTTACGAGTACCACATTACCAAAAGACATAAACTCTAGAGATGAGAGCTTTTTATACAATTTTTATACAATTGCATTCCTTAGTGACCGACGAAAAGTAAAAGAGAGGGCTTTGATTATTATTATGATAATAATACTAATAATCAAAGAGCAGGAGGTTTTATGTTTGGCTGTATGTATTTTTAAGTATTTTCGTCAATTTCTCCGTCAATTGTAGGTCCATTGTAGGTTATTGCATAACGGCATGGGGCGGCGCGGCTAATACGTTCACGATATCTCTTGAAAGAGCCTAGTTCTAAAAATCATGTTTCGTAAGCCATTTAGATATCCCACCGTTTTGCTTCATTCAGAGTCTGAAATTCTAACAGTGAGACAGTTCTACCTACTTAGAGTTACCACTTCGTTCCACAGGGCAAACATTAAATCAATACGCGACATAAAATCAAAGTCAGGTCATCGTCGAATTAAAATTAAAGTCCCCCCTGTCAAGTCCGCGTTTGCGAGGCGCTTTCGGTCTTTCTCCTTTCCGTTCATTTATCGCCGTATAATGCACTGTGTCAATCATGTTCCCTGCTCGGAGTCAAGGAGAAGGTTTGAAGGTGGCTTCTGACGTTAGATTATGTAGCCACCGAAAGACTTCGTTTTATTCAGAGATGATCCTTAAAAAACTATTTTTATCTTACACACTTTTCCAACCCAACTCTTCCTTCTACACCGTCCTTTCCATTTCCTGTTCCCCTACCCCACCTGCCCAAACCCGCCCATGTGTCGTGCGTGTTGTATTTAGTTGGTATTGATAACTGTAAATAATTAAATAAGTATGTTATGGTGAGTAAATGTATTTGCGTTATGTGATAATTATGTACCTCAACTTTTTCTTTTGGTTTACGTACCTATTGAACTTGTTATAAAGTTAAGTTTAAGATTTTCGGTTTTTTAAATAATAGCTTGATATATATTTTATTTCATTATTGTCTCGAGTGGCCTACTCCTCTGCTAAGCACGTTCTTTAATTATTAAATCACAATTGTAAACCGGCCTCCCGCGATACAGGTTTTGAACCTAGTGCGGGGACCACAAGTAATCTGTTTATAATTATTGTTTTAGTAAATTAATGCCTTTTATATTTGTATTGTATTTTGTATTTTAATTATAGACCGATTTAGAAAATCCTTTCGCAATTGTATGGATACTTATCCTGCGATGGTCCTATAAATTATTTCTCGAGGGAAAAGTACTTGTCCGAAAAACCTATTAAAAAAAATGCTAAAGACATTGAAGTCAGTTTTAAGTTTTTTTTTATATTGAAATTGTTTGTTGCTACGTTCCTCAATAGCATAGCTGATCTTGCATCCCACAACGACGAACTTCTTCAATTGTGGACAAAAAAATTAATTGAATAAAATCAATTGAGGTACCTAGGTACATGAATTTATTTATTGAGCAACTAATACGATTATAATTAACCAATTACTTTTGTCACTTAAATTGGCTTGTACTGATTATTGGCACTATGATTATTCCTCTGAAAAAGTTTAATAACGAGCATTCATGCACCAACACAAGTACATGCAAAAGGTTCCATTTGGGGTCATAAATAATACAGTAGTTGATGTTAATCGAATACGATTGGTAAAACGTTGGTAACATTTTAGCTTGATTAAAAATCCCCTAGCAGAGTGCTGTTCGAAATCAACGAATTGCAAACACATAAATAGTTCAAATCCAGAAATTCGCTGATTTGTAAAAACCAAAACAAGGGAAGTAAAATATAGCTGACGTTTCAGAATTGTATGTCAGTTTCAGTAACTTATAGTTAATTACCGAAACTGACATAAAATAAAAGATTATGACTAAGTACAATAAAATATTTGATTTAATAGAAATTTGTCCCGAAACAGAAGATAGGTATAACAAAGACGTAAGATTATAAATACGTTCTTATCATGTTATATTGCCGTAAACATTTGTGTTTAGGGTTCGATTACACTCCAGTGTTATTTTTAAACCTTGTTTCTGGCTGGGACCTTGGTGCAAACAGCGTTGAGACACCGAAGGGGCTGTCGGCAAACGGAAAGAGGGGTTGCTCCAATATCCTTGTCATAGGTCTTGCAAGCAGCACCATCACCTGAAATTAATTTAAAGTAGATAAATTATTGAGGAGCCTTGCCTTATGTCAGTGGACATAATATGGGCTGATATGACAATCATGAAATAACATGAAAAATATTGCGTCATTTATGTTATAGGTAATATATATTATATATAGACTTCGTAAAATCATCAATATTTTTTTAGATTTGCCTTTAGCAACTGATGTCTCAAAAGATGTTGAAAAACAGCGTTCGTAGCTTTGCTAAGCTTTCGTAGACCCTCTACGCATCCGTAGACCCGCTACGGTTTCTTAGTGGCTTACGTGCGATTCGACTTCTTTTTCTACGCGTGCAAATTACTGCGCTGATGTAACGCGGACTGGAGCCGTTGCGCGTCGGTGCTTTTTATCATATCAGTAATTTTTACAATTTGAATAACACCGATAATCTCATGACCTTAGGTTGCCAAGTCCTGATAACGTTATTTATTTTATAGTGAATCGCATACAATATCAAGTGACGGAAATGACGATGCATCACATAGACCTAGAAGACATTTACTCTTGTCTTGAAGAGATCCAAGGTGTACCTAGTTAGCAGGGAAAACAAAAGCCGGTGGCTAGTTCCAAACATAAGCGGTACAAAGATTTGTTCCACGTTCGCCTCACTTGTTCGCCCTACATTCGACGAAGACTTATCGATAGATTGCTGGTTTTGTAAAATAAAAATGTTTGACTTATTTCTAAGAAGAATTGCACATTCTTATCAGCAAAAACCTATTCTTTTTTAATGACAATATCGCCCAGTGTTTTTCTACTACTAGGTACTTTGTGAAATTATTTATTACTAGCAGCGCCTCGCGGTTTCACCCGCGTAGTTCCCGTTCCCGTAGGAATTTCGGGATAAAAAGTAGCCTATGTCCTATTCCAGACTATAATCTATCTCTGTGCCAAATTTCATCCAGATCCGTTTAGCCGTTCTGGCGTGATAAAGGAACGAACATCCATCCATCCATCCATCTAAACTTTCACGTTTATAATGTTAGTGAGATAGTGAGATTACTGTCGTGTGAAAGTGGGGCGAAAAAGTGAGGTGAATCCCACTAATATTATAAATGTTAAAGTTTGGATGAATGGATGTTTGTTACGCAATCACGCCAGAACGGCTGAACGGATCTGAATGAAATTTGGCACAGATATAGATTATAGTCTCGAATAGCATAAAGGCTAATTTTTATCCCGGAATTCCCACGGAAACGGGAACTACGCGGGTGATACCGCGAGGCGCTGCTAGTGTGGAATATATCGGTACAAATGAGGGAAGATAGAGAAGAACCGCTTTAGATTCTTACCAAGCATAGTTACGCAGGCCGGACAGCAGCCACACATGCCAGCATGAGCGGGGCTGTACACAGAAGGACTGCGACAGCTGATCTGAGCGATAGGCGAGACGCACGGGTTCGAGCTGCAGTAGGATCTGCCGCAGATCAGGTCGCCATACACGGCGGCCATGGCGCACGCCAGAATAAGGAGGACAAGAGTAGTTTTCATTCTAGAAAAAACAAAAGGACTTATACTACGTCTGATAAATGTCGATATACGTAAGTAGAGCGTTACAAAACTTTTAAGCATGGTTCGTGAACGCTATGGGATCCGTCGCATGATACATTTATTATAGTATCTATACGATTTATACATTAATAAAATGATTTGTAAGAGTAAATTTTCGCATTCACACACATAAATACATTTTATTACTAAAGAAAATACAATAATAATTACAACTAATATTTACACTTAAATCTATTTTCTAAAAATCTAAGCCGTCACCAGAAGGCAAAGTGCCCAGAATGCTGGCAGCATTGCCACGTTGAATGGCAATGCTAATTCGTTGACCGAAATAAAAGCCAGCATTCCGATCACCTGTGGACTCTATTAGGAGTTTTGCTAGATCTTTGTATATTCCATGTGCCCCAGGACCCCAAGGACCTAGGGTTTCCACCCCAAACGGCTCGAATAGGTAACCTCGGTCGAGATTAGCGTATTTCCGCCGTTTGAGGGACTCCGCTGATGTTGCTGCGGAGCCGGCCCTTACTGATGTCCCTGCAAGATGAGAAGGTGCTAGGGTATCTACACAAGTGGCATCCCAAACTAAAGGCCGACCCATTTTCCAAGGAATCAGAGTCATACCGTCAGGCCTTTTACCATCATCTCGCATTAGGCCACGTGGTTCGAGAGTAGCTGCCATACTGACGCTGGTAAAAGCCCGACGGATGATGTCATTAATTGAACTATGACGGGACACACGTCCTGCACTAGAGACACATGCCAGTGCATGGTGACCGAACTTATCAACGGTTTCACCGCACTGGCAACGGTGTGCAACTAGACAGGGAGAACCTAAACGCAAAGAGGTGGCCACCCGAAATGTGTTATTGTCTAAAAGGGTACCTAGATTTTTAGAAGGCAAAACATATAACCAAAGTCCTGATTCCCACTCGGAAACGGCAAGTAAACGAGCGCGTTCTGATGAGCTGGTAGACGTATTAATAAGGTTTTTCCGTACCAACTCACATAGCGGCTCATCCCACAGTCTCTGAGAAGAAAGAACTTTGGGCATATTAGTGCTAGGACAGGCTATTTTCCAAGACGCTAATGATTCATCGAAACCTGTTATTTGACAATTTTGTGAACATTTATCCAAAATTTTATGAATCAGATCCTTTGTACCATGAACTGAAGACAAAAAAGCTGGGAGTGAAACACTAGAAATTTCGCGGACACCTAGACCCCCCAATCTGATAGGAAGAGTGGCCTGGTGCCACGCTCTGTCATCTAAAGGTATATTAAAAATTTTGATTAATGTGTCGCGCATGATGCTGTCCAACTGCTGTGTAAGTTGAGGATATTTCCAGAGTTGGGAGCATCGTAAAAAGTAAGTGAATTTGGGAACAAAAAGGCAAAAACGTAAAATAACAAAAGCCACGTGAACATTGATGTTTTGCAATTTATCGGAAAACGAAAGGAACTTTTGAATTTTTTCATTTATAAAATCAGGCAAAGACTCATCCATGATCGGAGATCCTAAGAGGCAAAGCGAAGATTTATCTATCAACTTCAGGTTTGGGGCTAAACTTTCGAAGCGACTCTTTATATTTAAAAAATTAGGAGAAGTCGTTGCCGTTTCTGGAACATAAAGTTCACACTTTGCAAAGTTCAGCTCCAAGCCTATAAGCTTAAATTCTTCTATCAAAACACGTAAATCTTCCAAAATCGTGTCTTCTTCGCCTCCTAGAGTACCATCATCCAGATACCAAACATTAAATTTTGACTCTAAACGTTTTATAATGGGATGTATCGCGAGACTGAAAATAGCCGGTCCTAAAGGATCGCCCTGCTGACAACCAACCTCAGAGGACAATAACTTATCTTTATATACTAATTTTGAAGGTGTACCGTAACATTGCCAAAGAAAGGGGTAAACATCAGGTAATTTATCTTTTATTTGTGTCAGAAGGGCGCCCCGGTCTACAGAGTTGAAAGCATTTTTAACATCCACCTTCAACAAAAAATCGATAATCGATATTTTTTCTTTTTTTTTCTTGTAGGCAAAGCCCGCATTGCGCCCATATCGTTACATGGTTATCAAATTTTTTTGGCATTAGATTTGTATCATTTAATGATTATTTATCAGGTATATTTATGGCGTACTATTTATATACTATTTATGGCAATGCAGAAAATAAATGAACAAGGTTCCCTTTTCTCTATTGTATAAATTGGTATGTTTTTTTATTTTGCTTGAACGTTCACCAACGTAAACGGTGAAAAGTAGCTCTCATAATAAAATTAACCTAAAAATATTTTTTGATTTGACTACGAAAGGGTTAGTGGACATCTCGCCTCCAAATAACCTCACGTCTTCAGGAGACGTAATTTTACCCGACTACTTAAAAAGCATAATGAATAATTTTTAACAAAAAACAGCCCTTATTTCAGTTTTAAGCGCCTGGCGTAAAAAAAGTCTGGCGGCCATTTTGACCTTGGCAGTATACATCATAGCTAAATCAAAGTCTGGCAATAAAAATCTGGCAGTGAAAGGTTAAGGACAACAGGCCCGATTAAAAAATAAAAAATCAAGAATGGGCCAGTTGTCTACCCCTAAATGAAGTGGACCTACTCTACAAAAGGGGCCAGTTGGTGGGTGAATTGCCCATACATACGATAAACTAAAATTATTTGTGTTTTTTTTCTAGTGATTGTTTTTCAAAATACGTAGGTACCGTACGCCCCCAAAACGCGATTGTTTGCATCCCTAGTGACGTCACATCTTCGACTCGCAGATTACAGTGCGTCGAATAAACAAGGTCTAGGAGGGAAATCTGCTTGTTTGTATTATGAGTTTTCAGTTTATTCTATAAAGGTTGACGAAGATTTAATTTTATAGGAAAAGGTTTACTGATAGAAAAGAGGAAGATTATGAGCAAACCAACATCTACCTCTAGAAAATAAATACATTTTTAGTTGCGAATTACTTTCAGGGCAACACTTATTTAAATGGACTCAAAATAAAATTAAGAAAAAACTATACTGAGCGTGGGGCAAATTTTTGGCCCCATAAGGGTAGCTACAGTTACCTTTGCAGTTAGAAGGTTTTATTCTTAGGACCTTCTATTTTATTTTAAAGAAAAAAATATTGTCATTTTTAGTTTTTTGAAAATAAGTATACGGTTTGCCCATAAACTGACATTTGTCAAAAAAAATAAGTTGGTCTTAATCGACTCTATTTCCAACCAGGAACACTTTTTTCAAAGTAACTTACCAAATCAAATCGTAAGTTTTGGCAATAATTAAAAAATACTATTCCCATACATTTTTCGAAGAAGCGCCATTCGCCGCAACAAAGTCATGCATACCATTAGAACAAGGAAAGCAATTTGTTCTAAATTCAAATTATTTATTGATATTTGTTATTAAACCTTATTGGTAGAATAATATACCACCTCTTTGAATGACTGTATAGTCATTCAGGGAACCTATTTTGAATATATTTTGAAAGCCTTTTGATCTAAACCTAATTTTTTTCTCTGACTTATTTGCTCTGACTTAGAAATAAGTAATTTGCATATATAAGAGAAAACAGTGTAACTTACTTGATTGTTTGGTGAATTTGTGTAAACTGATCGCCTGTCGCCGAAAGCGTCACAAGAGTTACTAAGAACGCTAGATAACCCCAATAATTATACTCTGCGCTCTTGTGATTACCTTATACCTAGAATGCTTGATTTTAGGGTTCCTTCTCTCTTGTCAGACAAAAAGCCTTTTTTATTCGTAAACTTATGTAGGATTGAAATTGAAATTGTAGGTTCTCGTACTTGATTTAGTTGAATTTTTCATAAAAGGTTAGGTATATTAGTTACATAATAATATCTAGGTAGATAAAAATATTCTTAAGAACAAATATTTCATTGTTGTAAGTTCTATATTTAAAAAATCATTTTTTTAGTAGTTTTTGGGGAAAAGTGAGTTTTTGAATCAAAAAACATTTTAGGGTTCGCTTTGCTCGATAACAAATTAATAAATGTATGAGGACTACTGAATTCATAAAGTTGAATTTATAAATTTTAAATTTTGAATGTGTTTCGATTTTTTATGGCACATGTGTAGTTAATACTGGCCTAGGAGGCCTATATCCAGCAGTGGACTAATACAGGCTGATAATGATGATAATGAAGTTATAATTCGAATTCGGATTTGAGCTTTTTCGAAACAATCTAATTGTCTGGTAATAATATTATTGGACGTCGTTCAACTCACACTTAGCCGTGTGTTATCATATTGTTGACTGCAATAGTTCGCAGAGCTCATTATCAGGAAAAGTCAGGAGAATTCAAAATCAGAAGAACAAAACACGATAAATAACATTTATCTATTTTTTTCTGTGTTATGTTATGATGTATGTACCTTATTTATTGTAACCTTTGTATTGTGTGTTGCAGTGTCGAATAAATCATTTATTTATCTATCTATCTACCTACCTACCCAAAAAAATGTACGTATAGATTAAGTACAAAGGGCATAAAGCAGTGTCTTACGTCACGGGCCTCATTTAATCCCGAGCGAAGTCTATTCAGGATTCTAGAATAACTCACGAGCGAAGCGAGGTGTTTACTAGAATCCCCATTGCGAGAGAGATTTAATCAATACCAAGATGAAGACAGCTTTATGCATGAGGAAAATACTCTACTTCTCACGCATTTTGCGGCATTTTTTTTTTTCGCCTTCTGAACAGAACTTAGTACACTAGAGTGCACGCGCCCATAAATACTCCTTAAACGCACGCGCGGGCTACAGGCGTAGACCATTTATGGTTCCATTTATTCCCTAAATCAGACATCAAATGAGTAAAAAACAGTACAGAATTACAAAACGTCTTTATTTTTATTATAATGGCTTAAAAACTCAACAAAATTTAGCTCTTTAGTTATAATTTGAAACAAAAAAATAAACTTCTTAAAAATCTACTATATTTGGAACGTTAGAGATCTATAAGTCTTATTTTCGTTCAGGAACATAATAATCATTCTAAAATTGGTTTCTAATCATCTTACTGAACCAATTATTAGTAAAATGGTAACAAATCACTCTGCTGGCATACACTCAGGACACACGACTGCCTGATGTTCGCTACAAATGCGCCTCATACATTTGCTGCATTGCTTGCGCGTGCTGCGGTCGCGAGCCCTGCTGCAAAAAGCACACCGGCCAACACCTCCCCGAATAGGCATATTATATTGCGGGGGTTGATCTGCCAGTCCTAAAAGTAGTCTACCTTTCAGTTTTATACCTCTGGGAATATTTTGCTGGGATATACGACGCTCAATAGCAGGTCTTGCCGTTTTAGCATCTTTTGCTACATTGCTACACCTATTGGGCCTGTTGGACGGACTAATATGTTGTGAGATCTAGTTCTTGAAGTGGGTGGTGGAAATTTACTCCATTTTGTACCGTTACGAGACTGATAGGAAGCAAAAGCCGACAGCGGCGCGTTTTCATCTTCATCGTCATCATCCTCCTCGCCTTCTTGTTCAGTATCAGAATGATGAGGTCATCCAAGCGGGGCACTTTGTTCTGTGATTTCTCCTTCTTCCTCACTTTCACTCAAAAGATCGACATCTTCGTTATCCTCCAGCAGCCATCTCTGTATTTGTTCACCCAAATCGTTCGAGTTACCCGCCATCTAAAAAAGTGAACAAAACAATAAAACTACATGCAATATCCGTAACTACAAACAACAAATACATACAATATGAATTTACAGTATTTTGTACAGTAACACTAAAGAAAATAGATCATATTTACCATGAATTTATCACTTGTTCACTGGAGATTAAATTTCCTCGAACGCTCGCGCGGGGTACAGGCGTAGCCCACCAACTTCAACGACGATTTTTGAAGACGTCCGTGGGTCGCAAGAGTCGGCACGCTACTTGAGGGAGCGGGGGTTTACACTTGAGGAATACACTTGAGGACATCACTGTAATACGCCTAGTTTAAAAAATATGCAACACTATTTTACACTGGGTTGCATATGTAGCCCGCGCGTGCACTCTAGTGTTAATGTCGAAGAAAAGCTCATTGTATAGATCTCCTTGGTAAAAAAAATCACACATAATTTGATGTTCCAGATTCAAAATTTTTATTCCCATGGGAGTAATGTTAATAATTTTCCCAAGGTTATTTGGCGCAGAGTAATAAGTTTTAACTCCTCAAAATATGTATGAAAATGTTGACCAAGGAGACTCGAACCTAAGATCTCATTAAATTTGTTTGAATTTGGCAAAACCTTTACCTTTTTCAGCTGACAGTTATAATGTCCGGTAGATTATAATCCGGTATAATCCGGTTACAGATAAATGTCGTGAGTAATAAAGTGAGTGTTACGATCATAGAGTGTAAGTACACTCTATGACACAAACTTACTACGTTTTTTGAGCTAGGGTGTGAAACGATAATTAATTATAGTACAATGAAAGAATAGAAACAAATAATAACTAGTATGTACAATTGAAACTGAGCTAACTGCAGATTGTTGCAAATAATCTAGACAGCTCAACTGATCCAAATCGGAAGCGTCCAGAAGCTGGCTGTATTGCCCAGCTGTTTTGCAATGCTGATGCGCTGCGCAAAATACTCACCAGCTCCAGGAGTCACGTAACAAAATTTTGTAAATCGATAAGAAACATTGATAAACAGTTTCATCATCACCTACTTTGTAAGTGCTCGAATAACCGCTAGGTACCATCTAAATTATCTCTTTCTCTACCTACAATAGGCTACTTGAATACTACAGGGAAAGAATTCCAACGTATTGTCTGATAAAAATAATGCAGTGTTATTAATATTTCTTCAAGGCCAGTCGTATTAGTAAAATAATTCTTAAGTTTGAATAAAATAATGACGCGCCAAAACTATAATCCCTGTGATGGCTCCGGTGACATGAATCGATGACATCACACCTCACCCACAGCTAACAAGAACACGCAGTGCAATCTGTGATAGGTGTTACGTCATCAGCGCTGCAACCAAACGCAGATCGTTTCGCTCACGTGATCTTATATAAAAAAATGCGTAATTTTAATCCCGTTGTAAAATATTTTTTATTAAAAATCACCTGATTACGCTTTGTTACATTGTCACTAACTAGGATAACACGTTAGACTAACTAGACAATACGTTAGAACTATTTCCCAGTAGTAGTCAAGTAGCTTTATGACAAACGTTTGAAACACTCGGCCGCAAGTTACACCGCACTAGACAGATCTTGTTTTTTTTTTATTTAATCCAATAACAAAATCGAACTCAACATGATCCTAGATGACACCCCTTAGGATGAGGTCTCGTAATGCGTCTCACAACTCTCATTAGTCCCACTGCAAGCTGTGGATTAATTACATTAACGAGATCTGAATCCACAGTGAAAGTCCCTATTTCAGGGTTGAACCATACTCATCCGACAGCGTCAACTAGCGAATCCTCTCAAATAGAAACAACAGAAGCAGACTCAGCTTTTTTAAAAAACTGAAAGATTAAGGGCGAATCAGAAAAAAAAACAGTATGATAAAATCGAACTACCTAGTATAAAATATTTAGAAGAATAGTTTAGAAGAAATTAATAAAAGGACAATCTTTATTAACAAAGACAATTACAATCACATAATAGAAATAAATTAGAACTAGGATTACAATTGAATATTGAGCTAACTGCAGTCTCTTATAAATAAATGAAAATGATGGAGTAAATTGAATTCACACAGCATCATCTGGCCCCACAGTAAACAGAGCTTGTGATGCAGGTATTCAGATGTTTGTAAACCCGTGTAGAGGCTTACTAAAAAATATCAGATTAGGTATCTAGAGGATAAAAAAACTTGAGACGACTTTTGCTCCAACTCGAAAACTAACGTTCTAACAAAGTAAATGTTTCTTGTTTGCTTTTTTACTTTGCCTTAAAAAGATTGAAGTGAACAAAAAAACAAAGTCATCACTTTATTTCTTATTTATACCTATGTAATTTGAATTTTTATGACGTGTCCAAGAGTCTTTTAAGGCCTAAAGGAAATAAAGCACTTTTATGTTTGTTTGATTGTAGTAACAATTGTCCGGCAGTGGAAATCGAACCTGCAACTTTCTGTGTCGCCAGTGCACCTACGCCACTACGCCACTAAGGCCTGCCCTGGCCTCGTTTTGGCCTAAAGTAACCTCTAAATAGTACGATTCAGGTGGCTATATATGAGTTAGTTGTTTCCCGCTTCGGAGAGCCCGAAGCCACAACAAACGTACCGGCAACCCAATCTACCGAATACAAACAAATTACATTAGGGCGATTCAACTGGAGCTGATTACCATACTACTATTGAAGAACATTGGGAGTTGAAGCCAAAGATCTAGCCAGAATCTGTGGATCTGCGTAAAAAACATTGAGATTACTAGCAGAACAACTCAAACTAAAGCTCCATAACTTTATTTATTTTCTTACAGATTATGCATTCAGACAAGTAATGTTTTACCATAAACAGCTTTATAAATATCAAAAAAGAAATATGTGTTGTTGATTTTATTCACTTCAATTATTTTCCACTAGTGGAAGAAGTGAAAAACCACTAGTAAGTTTATATATCACTTACATATACGTATAGATGTTATTTTGCCTACCTAAGTCTAAATGTAAAGTGATTTAGTTACATGTCAATATTTATATAAAACTAACTAAGCTTATCATTAATTTTCTTACATACTTATTATTGTTGGCGCGGGACTGGGTGACATCAGCATTAAATTCATTGATATAATAAAATCAATGGAGTAAGAGTTTTTTAATAATATATAAATTAATTTAAATTTATGAATAGGGTGCTCAGTTGCTTTAGATGGAAGCCTGATATAGAAGCGTACGCAATTGCCAAAAATGGTTTCCCTACCTTTCGTAATCTTTATGATGGAATGTGTCATTTGTTCTTTTTTTTGTGTTCATATTGTGAACATCACAGTTTTTCAATCTGCTATCTCTAATTTTTTACTCCAGAGTCGCCAAGAAGCTCATATTACCAGCCTATCTACCTATCTACCTATCTACCTACTTTGAGTATAGCGAAACGATATTCATCTGCGAAAGACTGCTGTTGAATGCTGATAGATGCTGAACGCGACCGAGCCTGAAGACAGGGCTCATTATTCGTCCACCTGTATTGATAGATATTCCACCTGATAATCTAAACCGATGGAAGGTCACATCGTCGCATCCATCTGACCTTTGGCATTTCACTTGCTACTGTTGATGCCGAGCCTTAATGGACTTTTATGAAACAAATGTAGTTATGTGCCTAGACCTTGCCGCAACTGAGTGCCAATTTGCATATCGTCTTGCCGGGAACATGAACAATAGACTGAAATGTCAACCATGGGATGCATAATTAGCAAGAAATTCTATGCAATAGCGCTCTGAAATGGCGGCCATTTGCGCTGCAATGGTTTCCAGATTTTTATTCTTCTTCTGTGAATGAATTGCCATGAACATTGGAAGATTAATTGTTCAATGAAACCTTTTAAATCCTGAGTTATCGAAAACTTTGCACTGCGAAAAACCTTGATAGGTATGATTAACTTTCTCTTTCTGACTTACCTACAGTCAGTAATTTTGTTTTTACCTATCTAATTACGTTAAGTAAAAGTTTCATATGCCGAACCTAAATAATACTAGGTACGAGTATGTTTATTGGACAGTCATTATGAGCATCGTTTGTTTTGTTATTTTGGCAGGATGTAGTACCATTACCATACCTACCTGGGTACCTATCTGAGTAACATACCTACCCTCTGTAAGGCAAGCACGGGCATCGGGCATTGGTTGTCTAGAGTAGAACGGAGAAAAATTACGTCACTGTAATGTTATCGATTGCGAAAATTATTTGATTATTGTTTTATTCATTCATTTGGCTTCAATATTGTACTCAATGTATGACGATGCGACCGACCCGTGCTTTTCCTACAACAGAGGGAAAGTTTGTATCACCGAAACTTACGACCCTTGAAGGGAATCTAGTCTCGCCATGACTCCGTTAACACGTAGATGCGCTAATTACCAATTACTTTTCCCTCAGCCTAGCTAGGTACCTAGGCTAAGCTTGTTTTGGACAATAATCCACGGTTTCAACATAGGTACATTTAGTTTGCTAGAGAGGCATTTTTATAGCAGGAAGTAAAATCATAAGAAAAAAATAGGAATTACCTACCGAAAGAAAGAGTTACAAAAATATCTTTGGTATAATCACAAATTTTGTTCAAACAAACAGTTACATAAACCATACTTCATAGTGATGATGATGTTGATTTACAGAGTTTAAAATTTGTATCATCATCTTCGGTTTTTTTGGCACACGTTATTGCTGCATTCCAAAGGTCGACGGCATTCGATTGTGGTCGGGACTCCGCGCAGTCCATGAAGGCAAGGGCTACCTTCCTCTGTAATAAATATAAAAATATGTAGGCAAGTAAAATTTTATAAATTTATGAGTAACTAGCTTATGCCCGCCTTTTTCCGGGTTAAAGAGTAGCCTAATATTTTATCTAGATCTATAACTAAGCAAATTTTCAGCTCGATCCGTTCAGTAAGTTTGGCGTGATGAGGTAGATAACAAACATACATACCTACAATTTTTGTATTTTTATATGATTAGTGATTTAGCAGCAAGTTATCGTTTCGGAAGAGGTTTGTAAAGGTAGCTTTCTACATCAGCTATACCTTAGGTTACCAGAGAGAATTTGCTCTCAGCGACAAGGCTGCCTATTGTACTAATCTTGCTTTAAATTTTGATGTAAGGTTTTATTTTTGTTTTGTTCTAAGGAATTCTATCGTAGTGTCAAGGTACCTACCCACCCACACCTCATGTACTAACTTGTAGGTATATGAGGTGTATGAGGTGTGGTTAGACTTACAGACTTACGACAAATTCGTGACATAGAGAAGCGAAAAACGTGTGATTTTACTGAAGGTGGGTTTTGATTGTTTAATCAAAGTATAAACTAGAATGTTTAAGTAGGGCCAAAACCACCCTATAGAAAGGTGGAAACGCACTACGCACTTTATGTCAAATTAGAACAAAATCACCAAATAAGCCGCGCGGCCTTTTTCCTCATTCGCTGACGCGTAGTGCGCTTGCACCCATTTAAGCTGTAAGGTCTTGTCATCCTCCATTGCTGCGCTTGGGTCGACGTGCGGGAATCGACTCTAATGGAATCGGCGTGGTGGGAACGATTCGTATATAATGGGATGATTTAGTCCCAATCAAACTACCATATGAGTTTAATAATGTGTTACCTAAAAGTTTGACGCAAGTTGAGCAGCAGCCACAAAATCCACCTTTAGAACGGTACTCCACTGAAGAATTAGAGCAGCTGGCCACGGTGACAGTTGGGTCACAAGTGACCGACTCACAGAACTTTTCGGTGCATACGATGCCAGATACGTCGACCATAATACACGCTAGGGTGAGCAGGAGGATAACAGGTTTCATTCTGGAATATAAAATGATAATATTATTGCATTTGCCTAATCCATATATCTATAAGAATAAAGACGATTACAATGTAGTAGGTGCTCTTGGTTTGGGAAAGTTTTCGGTTATATTTAAAAGAAAAACTGAAGAAAAATACTACTAATATTATAAAGGTGAAAGTTTGTAGGTACTACCTAACGTTTTGAATGTTTTTGTGCGAAGACAACACTAAAACTATATGTATCGAACTGAAATCTGGCACATAACAAGTTCTGGACCTGGATTAGTATGTAGGCTACTTTATTTTCCGAAAAAACACGTGCAAAGCTCAAACTTAAACAAGAAAATATATATTACTAGCAGCGCCTTGCGGTTTCACCCGCGTAGTTCCCGTGAGAATTCCGGGATAAAAAGTAGCCTATGTTCTATTCCAGACTATAATCTATCTCTGTGCCAAATTTCATTCAGATCCGTTTTGCCGTTCTGGCGTGATAAAGGAACAAACATCCATCCATCTATCCATCCATCCATCTAAACTTTCACGTTTATAATATTAGTGAGATGAGATGTACGTCATGCCGATTTGGGGGCCATTTTTATCATGTTGTTACACAGACTACCGGATATGGAACACCGGTTTAAAGTCTATCCTATATATGTACTTAATCTAAAACATGCATGGAGCGTCCGTCGTACTATCGTATTCTTTTTCTTAAATTACCGTCGGTTTTAGTAAAAGTATTCTCAAAAAAAAAATATTGAACTCATCTCGTAATACTTCTACTTTAAAAAGTGTTCAGATGACGAGAAGAGTTGGCTCTTCTGGCAATTTATTTTCAACGGCTCTGAAGTTGGCAAATTACCTTGGTGTAAGTACCTATTTAGGAATGATTTGGAATAGGTAATTTGCCAACTTTATAGTCGAAGGTAATTTTTCCTTTATTTTCTCCCTAAACACTTACTTTACCTTCTTGGTCGTTTGGATGAATGGGGTAAACTGTTTCTCGACTTTGAATTTGACGTTTGACGTATAGTACATACGTATTTAATGAACAAAAATATCCTCGTTATATTAGTACTCTAACCTCTGTGAGTATTGCTATGCTTCTAATAAGAATTTATTACATATTTTTGTTATGCGTTCTATTAGGGTTATCAATTTAAAGGTCAAACTGATAACTCCATTAAAACCACAGAAATAAATCGAGATAGAAGCAAAATGTGTTTGTTCCTCGCGTGGCGAAAAGAGGGGCTGGAAAGCCTCTGCTTGTCGCGAACTTCAGTCCACTCCCGCGTTTTGGAAACGGGCAGGTATATAAAAAAAAGTATTCCATAAAAGCGGTTTCCAATCACCGAGAGACCTTAAAAAAATCTGATCGAAATCGGACATCGACCTCTATGTCCCAGATTTCATACATCGGGACTAGTGTGCGACGCCTCGTTGTTCTAAGACTATTATAGCTGACCCACCCGTGATTTTCGTCGCGTGAACATTAAAAATATTACTAATGTTAGTTTCCATGCAAATTATCACTGCCAAAGTTTTATAATCAATCCGATTTACGGTTTTATAGAATTCTTGTAAATTATTTAGAATTCTCAAAACTCTTTTAGTTACGTCGTATTAGATAGATTACTCTATATTCAAAACCTAAAACAGTATCATAGTCATAGTTAGAGCTTTGGTGTCTTCATCTCTTCAACTATATTAGGCGCTGACTGTACCGAACCGATAGAGTGGTGTCTAAAAACCTACGCTATTTTTAGTTATTAGACACTATATAGAAAATACCGAGAAGAAGAAAGGGAAAAGGTAAGGAAAATTGCGTCTCAGTATACGCGGTCACAGTACGGTGCATTGATTATATAATTTATTTGTCTGCCATTATTATAATCTCAGGCGCAGTGCAACACATTTGGGAAGTTAAAGCAAGTTAAGCCTTTAAAAGGTTACTATTCGTTTTTCGTACACACTCTATCGAGACACTCTAAAGGTGGACGACATTCGCCGGGGGCCGGGGCCCTCCGCATATTGTAGCAACGTTCACCTTCACCTGAAATCAAATGAAAAACCTTCTTAGATTAATTAATTTAAAACGTATTTCGGGGGAGCTGGCAACATGTACTGGGCTGAGTTGAATTCTTACCGAATTCAACTCAGCCCGTGGATATCGTAAAAGTTACTAAAAGAACCGACCATAGGTAGAGCAGCAGCATCCTGTGCATTTTGAATACCATTCAGTTGTCATTTGGCGGAGTCATGTTCAGCCGTGAATGTGTTTGTTGTTGAGGATACTTGCGTCATATTGTGTATTTTGTACTTACCTAAAATAGTAATATAGTTGTATTTACCTAAAATAGCGACGCACATGGGGCAGCAGCCACACATGCTCCCATTAGGGCGGTACTCCCCCCCAGAGCTGGTGCAGCTGGCTACGGTGACAGTCGAGTCGCAAGTGACTTTGTCGCAGTAGTGAGTGGTGCAGATGTCGCCGCGAATGGCCACCATCGCACTCACCAGCATGAGAAGTAGTAGAACAGCTTTCATTCTAGAATTAAACGTACAAGGTAAGCAAAAAGTAAAGCAACGGATTTTTTTTAAAGTATGGCATTTTTGTACTAAAGTTTAAGTAGTTAGTTTAGTTTTTAGTTTTTTTTAGTTTTTTTCTCTGGGAGAATACGATACATAAAAAAAACTTTTTTATAAGTTTTAGAAATAGTCCATCTCGAAATCATTCTCTACACAAAAGTGAAAAAAGTCAGTCGAAAAGACGATTGATCGCAGCTCCCAAACTAATGTTAATTAGTTCGTCCGTTTGGGAACTACATAGCTAGCCACATTATACTCGTAGGATACGCTGATGCACTTGCCCCCTATATTTCCGCCGGGTATAAAATAAACAACTTACCTACCTGATCGTTCGGATG
Source organism: Eupithecia exiguata (assembly GCA_947086465.1). Lineage (NCBI taxonomy): Eukaryota > Metazoa > Arthropoda > Insecta > Lepidoptera > Geometridae > Eupithecia > Eupithecia exiguata. Next base: position 6,562,985 of record OX352230.1, on the reverse strand, counting down.
ATTCAAGCAAACTGATCAACACCGTTCGAGGTACTTCAGAGAATCTTGAAAACAAGATAAACTTATATTATGCTAACCTCTGCCCTATCCTTTGTATCAATTCGGCATTTATTTGTATGGAGCGATTTTTTCTTCGCAAATAACGCTTAAAACTGACAGTTTGATGATTATTTATTACTGGAAACTTCTATCACTTTGATGAATGTTACCCACCGCGACAAAAAAAGAAGCTCCGGCTCGCTCCGCTCGCCGATATAATTGGTGCGTGTAGACACACATTTTTTGTGGCTACCTCCGCTCGCTGATAACATTTAGTGGTGTCTTCAAACACCTATGGCGACAGTCGGGGCCCAGACCGGCATACCCGAGAACTGAAAGTTGGTTCTACAGAGCGTCGATCGATGGAGTGGAGATAACTGCGGCCAAGTCGCCACTGTACACTCGCAACTCTAGTATGTCGCCGAGCCTTGGCAAAAAAGGGCACTACTTGCGATGATGATGGTGCGGATACGTAGCGACGTCACTGCCAGACCCACCACCATGCCTTGCATGGCCATCTGGCAGGTGGCGCTGTATGTGAGAAAGAACCTTGACTCGTATAATGTATGCGTAACCATAATGTAGAATCTAACTCTTTCAACTTTTAGAAGGGCGATATCCTAGGAATGTTGATTCTTAGAAAAAAAAAGTACGAGTACCATTTTTGTATATAATTTTATAATCTACAATCTTTCGTTTGGTTTTTTTTAATAAAACTTGCCTTTTTTTAATAAAATATAAAAACCCGAAAATTAAGATCTTTGAACTTGAATAACTTTTTTAGCACACATGGTATCTATGGGGGACTTTTGTCTATAAGTCTATAAGTCATATAGTCTATAAGGTCTCTACCAAAATTTAGCTGTGTCAGAATTTTTGTCATTTGATCACTTAATGTCTATTTTGATGGGACTAGTATAAATCTGCGCAAATAGTGGATGACAAGTTGTAAATATACTTAGTCTGGTTATATTATTAGGGATGTTACGTTACTAGAGAAGTACCCAAGCCAGTAATCTTGTTATTTCCCAAGAGCCCAAAGATAGTCCGTATAGATTGAATCAGTCGTCCTCTATCACAACTAATGAATTCCTTCCACACACTATCGACGATTGGAGTGTTTGCACGGCACATCGAACCCGAATCAAACTGGATTTCGTAGAGTACACAAACCCTTGAATCAAAAGCCGAGTGGCCGACAGGGTATAGAGCTGAAGATAAATAGAAAACAAAGAAATGCTTTGGTACTAATTGCCTATTAATTTATTACCTACCAGATGATATCGTGAACTTCGGTTCACCTAAAAAACCCCTATTTTTCGTATTAGAGCAAACAGAAATAAATGTTTTAGCGAGACTAACGAACAGCAGTAGGGTATAAACATGTGACACAAAGAAACTGATTAAATTTTTATTTGTATTATTGTATTATGATGTAGAAATATATCTGCACGCTTATTTTTGCATATTTTGTTGCTTTGATTGTGAAATTAAATCATTGAAAAGTAGATATTTCAAGAATCAATCGCAAAATTTCTAAACTGCAATTATTTTCGGGTGATAAAAACACTGCACTTTTTTCTGTGACGTCACCGTTCAAGGAAACACCCAGAACATACTGAAAAATATCTACAGATCGTACAAACATTTGTGACGAGGCAAAAATCGAACCAACCACCTGCTTCGCAAGCGACCGTCCGCTGCGCAACAGATGTCGTCAATAGTAGTAAGGACCATCGACATAACGTTGAAAATAAAATCCTCGGTAGTAAAAGAACACAATTTTAGATAATGCCTCCGAGAAGCTCAAAGATGACAACCAGCACCCTCGTCACTTCACCAATATAATACAACTTTTCTTTCAGACAAAAATAGATATCAACAAAATTGATGCTGTCTCAAGAATCCATCAAGAATCGAGCCTAATTGACAGAACTAATTGGTTGGGCAACCAAATACACGTAAGCAAGCACGCGGTGCAGACTAGGTTCCCCTTCACCCCTGTACAGAAAAGTTAGCAGATTAGGTTCCCCCTGTATATAAAATTTACGTATTTTTTTTGTGAAGATCCTTGCTGACGACGTGTGAGCTTTTTGGCGGGACGAGCGAGACTGCTTTATGCCAGAGACTGCTACGTCAATTCGCTTCGCTTATTCTCGCTTATTTTCCAATGCTCCTAGCATTGGAAAAAGAAGAATTAGCAAAATATAGATTTGGTGATTTACTTCGAGTTAGCATTTATTCATAAAACGGGCTATAGCTCCCCTCTATAGCTTGGGTCCACAAACCCCATACCTATCTAAATGTCTCTCTGAACTGAAACCAATTTGCTAAGCAGTGTTTTGTTTTATTCTAGCGTAGCATCGTCACAAGACGTCAATAGGTGGCATGTGACTTCAAAAAAACTATATAATTTTTGTATTTTTTTATTGTGAAATTTAATAATTGAAAAGTGGACGTCACCCTTCACCGAATTGTCATGAAGCTTTAGCGGAATATATGTTTTGAAAGAAAAAAAGAATAAAATTATTTTGATAGACACAACACACAAACAACAAACATGATGGTTTTTCTCATTTATTTGTCTCTAATTTTATCTTGATCGCAAGAACAGAAGCACTTTAACCTAGTATATTCTAAGGTTACTTTAACCTGACAAACTGAAGCATTTTTATCACCCGAAACTAACTTCAGTTCTATTTTTCGTTTTTCAAAAATTGGTGGTTCTATGGTTTTTCTATGCATACACCCAATTGTTTAAGGTCAGTTAGATGATGATGATGATTAGTTTAAGTTTCGTGATAAAAAGCATACCAGGGGATGATTTATATTAGATCGGGCCGTGTCCGGGCCGGGCCGAGGCCGGGGCGGGCCGGAGCAGTTAGTGCGGAGAAGTTAGTAGACGGGCCCGGACGGGACACGGATCATGCACTGTTTAATATGTGTATAAACTGCTTCATACAAAATGTATGTAACCTTCAAATCCGTGCCCCGTCCGGGCCACGTACACGGCCCGCCCCCAGGCACGGCCCGGTCTAATATAAATCATCCCTAACTCTTGTCCCGCAGCGGGAATGAGCTCGCAGCGTATCTTAGGCAGCAGTTCTTCGCTCACTTTTTGTGGCTCACACCGAGACGCGATGAGCCTCGCGACTTCTACCTGCACCGCGGGGTTATTTTGTATAATATCAATAAAATTTGTATCTTTTTGCGTAGAAAATATAAAGTTATATTTTGAATCACTATCCACCAAAGTGCTCGCAGAGTCGCGTCGCGTCGCGTCTCGGTGTGAGCTGCCCTTAGTCAAAGACAGATTATTACACAGTAGGCTATTTGTAATTACGTAAGTTTGTTCAAGTGCCGCTGTAGAGTAATTTATTGGTTTTGTATCCAAGTTCCTACCGAAGGACCAACTTCGGTGTTAGTAGTTCCGAAGTCGTTAAATTAATTTTCAGACACGTCTTCCTTAGCTTAACAATTTTTGTAGGGAATTGAAGTTAATAACTTCGAAATATCGACTCTCCTAACGAGAAATGCGAAATGGAAGCAACTGACGTCTCGATTTTCTCGCGGTGGAGTTTCGTGAAATAGCACTCATAGCAGCTAGCTCTATAATCGTTTGATCAAAAATTCCAGTGCATCATTTCATGACCATGCAGTTTCAGTTTTTTTTAAATGAAGAAATTGGTCCTTGGAGTTAAATAATAACTTGCTTCCGTCTCATTCAATCTTCAGTATTTTGGGCACTTTCCCTTCAGATAACGTTTGTTTCTTCCCTTTCTAAATACCTACATACAAAACTTGTGCTTAAATGTACATAATGAGGAACTCGGTTACAAAATATATAGCTTTTCGCTCTTCTATATATCCACCTACTCCGTTTTAGAATCTGTTGTTCCTTTCAATAAAGAATTGTTCAGAAACTTTCCATAAAAGGTCGTTTCGGAAACACAGGCGCTCCTGCATACCCAAATTTATTTGCCAACGTTAGCCAACAAAAAAAAAGAAATAACTACAATGCAGGCCAGTCGGAATGTAAAAGTTTTAGCTTTACATAGCACGTACACAGTCAAAAGTATATATTTATTTAAAAACTTACAATAACAGAATACAAGAACTACAACTAACATTTATACACTTAAATCTTTTTTCTAAAAATCTCAGCCGTCACCAGAAGGCAAAGTGCTCAGACTGCTGGCAGCATTGCCACGTTGAATGGCAATGCTAATTCGTTGACCGAAATAAAAGCTAGCATTCCGATCACCTGTGGACTCTATTAGGACTACACTACACGTATAATATTATTTCCCACTCACGCGTTTAGCGGGAGAGAAAAATGTATGGGAATCCATTTCTAAATGTTATTACTGTCTGTTATTTTTATTTATTTCTGAAATATCAGCTGGTTGCTATGGTTATTTAGAAAGCTAAAGTCATTGGGTGGGACTGGCTGACAACTTCAACGTTTCGAATAGGTATTCTTCAGGCTCCAATTGCAGACGGATACGCTTCGGCCAAATCTCGAAACTAGCAGATTAATGGGAGCCTTGGCAGTCCAACTTAGGTCCGATATCATTTGAACTTTAGCTGTGTTCAACCCACGTTGATTTTGTTTATACCTGGAGAACACAAAAAGTGAAGCTAAAGTTTCAATAAAGCTCCGTTCTGAATTACCCAAATAAAGCAACGTATAAAATCGCAGTATAAAAGCAATTTTCTTTCCTCACAGCAACATTGTTTCGAGAACGTATTTTCTGGATTGCATTTGAGTACAATTGCAAGTCTGAATCTGTGGAGCAGCATGATGAATGGACGGCCATGTCCAGTGCAACGTATTGCTTGTTTCGTATGAATGCTCGGTATCTTATTTCATGCATGCGCGAGGACGTGATAAACATATCAACTTCTTGGTTTGTATTTATCTATGTTGCATTCTGTCAAGCGTAAGTTACGATCCTAGAATCGAATTTATAATTATTCATCTTTTAGTAAGTGGCTTTTAAATTGTGATAAAGTGGCGCAATGCAACCAGATTTCGCTTCGACTGGTACTGATATGGATCAGTATGATATAAAAAAGTTGAGCAAACTACAGATTGTTGCAAACAATCTAGAATAAGCTCAACTTTTTCCATTGTAAAAACTAGTTCAATATGTTTCCATAGTAGTTTTCTTTGATAATAAAAACATCAATCCACATACATTATAATCTTTATAAATTGCCCAAATAATAGACTTGAAAATGTTCTTACTAATGACGTAGATCTTATTTACTCGTGTTAGTAGGATTAGTGCTCGGAGGATAGGATTCGTAACGAATACACCCTACAGAGAACCAAGGTTATCGACAGAGCTCAAAGAATTAGCAAGCTGAAGTGGCAGTGGGCCGGCCATATCTCGCGAAGAACCTACAACCGCTGGGCAAACGTGTTCTTGAGTGGAGACCGCGACTTGGCAAACATAGTGTAGGACGCCCTCCGACCAGGTGGGATGACGAGCTGCGAAAGACTGCAGGCAGAATCTGCCTGATGATGAGTAAGACTAGTAGGTATATTATGTAGTGTACTACTAGATACTACTAGACACTGAGCGTAGACCGATTTTAGCAGTTTTCCACGCAAAACACTGTAAAAAAATGTCTGTACTCTTTTCCTTTTACTATTTGGTACTGTCTGCATTCAGTGAGGATTGAACGATGAATGCATCTGGCATTCACCGTTAACCAGTAAATCCGATTTGTTTCGAATTTCCAGCTAAATTCACAATAGCCACAAACTGTTCAGAATCCAGGTCATTTTCTAAGAAAATTAACAGCAAGCAGCTGCTCCTTTTCACAGATATATCCACGTAGAAAATACCAAGGTACACAAACCGTCTCTCCAGGTATGAACAACTAGGAATACATGTCATTAGTGAAGGTATTATTGCGGCAGCAGCTGTTTCTAATGGCCTACATCGCCGTTTCGGCTAATGCTTTGGTAGGTACATAGGCAAATGTAGAACCAGATCTACAGCGGTTAGTATCAAATTGTTTCTTTTTCATAACAGGAGACACCTCAGGCGTTTGTCTACTACTTATTTTGCGAAATACCTAGCTTTGGTAATGTAAAAAATCATCATTCTCTAAGAAATTAAATAAGTTCCCAAAAAATTTCGGTTTCGGCGGGACTCGAACCCGCGCCCCACCCTCAGTACGGGTGTGCTGTAACCAACTAAGCCACGAAACCTTTGTCGGCTCGACCGAAAATCTTTGGGATCTCTTACGGACTATAGCACCAGTGGCTCCACCTACAGGGGTAACATTATAGTTCAACCAAACCTGTTCAAAGACTAAAGTTACATTTAGTTCGTTTGACGAGAGGTGTTGCCTTTGCTCAATTCTAAGTTTTTTGTTATAGTACTCACCCGCACTTTGGGTATCTCTAAGAAATGAAATAAGTTCCCAAAAATGTTCGTTTACCGAAAATTAAAAAAAAACTTAGAAATGAAATAAGTTTTTGGGAACTTATTTCATTTCTTAGAGATACTCAAAGTGCGGGTAAGCACTATAACAAAAAACCTTATCAATTCGCGTCTCGTAGAGTAAAGCAATAATATCAAAGTATTGATCGGGATATTTTTATCAAAAAGCTAGCATCTCCAATTCTCATTGACCTTCTCAATACTTATTTGATTGATTTATTGTCCTTTCCTTCTAATGCTATATTTAGAATGTATAAAAGGACCCATTCTATGAAATGCCCTTTCAAGTTCCCTGAAAAGTTAACCTTCTACCTTTACTTAACCTGCTTTTTTAGCTGGATTTGTATTTTCTGAGTGCTTTTTCAGATTTCTTCAGTCAATCACACCCTTACCTTTTTTATTATTATCTGAAGGTCTAAAAGCAGTATGTTGATAGCTTTGTCACCAATAACGACAAATAACCTACATATTATTATCGGAATTTGAATCCCACAAAACAGGGTCTGCGGGCTTTGATGAGATAAACCGCTATGTCTTTTAATGTAGTAAAAAATTTAATCCAGATTAATTTACAAAATACAAACTAGTTATGACAGGGTAGAAGCCACCTGTTAGTTACCTAATAGTTACCACTTCATTCTGTCGTCACTGCCCTCAGTAAAAGTAATGTTACTTCAATAGATTTCGGTAGAGGCATTTAGTTGGAGTTCATACAAAACAAATTCTCATGGTCTCACTAAAATCAATAGTAAAAAGCTTAGCTTTTTATGAGATTTTGATGCTCTACACCAGCACGATAGTTTGTTATATGGTCATATTATACGGATCTAGGGACATTTACATTTATGAAAACAACAGGAGCTGATAACAATAATACAACGAGAAAAATGAAATGACGAATGAAAGTTGTCATAACCAAAAATTGTTTCGAACTTCTGAGATCCTTTGTGAGATCTTTCGACGATACAATTTTCGCTAAACACTTTCCACCAATATTTCTTTGGTTTTGAATCTAGTCTCTAAAAAATATTTGAGATCGTTATACCTTAGCTAAACTCCTTGTACTGCACCACCACACATAACGAAAACTTACTTGCTTGGCATCGAGTTTCAGATATTTGTGAGCAATATTTATTGAAGGAAGGATCTCAAATCGACAAGTAAATTGCGTTTTAAAGGACGTCGCAATGGAATGAATTTTAGGATAAGTATGGGCGCCATAGGCGGTTTGTTTATAATAATTCTACAAAGAGTTTCGCTAAGGTGTTTAGTACCAGCATAGTCGGATAGATCCGAGTATGTTAAGCCCTCGCTAAGCGTCCTCCTTTATTGTAAACGCGGTAACCGCACACCGCCATTCCTATCGCTCATGTGATCCAGCTGGTTGACGGGTAATTCATGCCTCTGATTACATCCAGATTGCATTCAACTGTTATGCCGGCTAGTGAGCCGTTCATTGTCGTATTGACGCGAATCTCGTCTGAGAGATTAGCTGATGAATATCCATTATCGACAAATTGTCGAATCTACTCTTCATATATTATATATTATTTATATATTACTTGCAGAGAAAAGTCTATGTATGACAAACTACTTATCTGGTTCTGATCAGATTTTATCATTTGCATGCTGAATTAAACGGTGAATTATGTGAAACAATTTAGCTTTAACCTTAAGACGTGAGAATAATTACAAATAATAAATGAATTCTGGAAACTTTTATGATAATTTCCGGGGAATAAATGAAGAATATAAAAATGCAGATTACATTTTCTCAGAAATTGAGCTACTGACTCCTCTCACGACTTTTCTCTGACTCTCATGGATTAGTATTTGGGTATCCACTCCAATCTCAAGAAGTTACCTTGTTTAGACTCCATACACTTACTTAGCCTCATTTGGTAGTTATATACCGTTCGAGTTCCTAGGTTTTAATAATTTCAAAAAGCAAATATTTGAACAGAAATGTTTCATAGTAATACATTTCTGTTCAAATATTTGCTTTTTATAGTTTATTTTCCGCATACATGTATGTGTGTAGGTGTCCTTAAATTTTATTTTATTGATTTTAATTTTGTATGATTCCTTTATTTTTCCAAGTATTTTATTATAATTATGTATTTTAAATGCTTGATGTACTAACTGTACTAACAATATAAACAATTTTTATTTAAATTATTTAAAATGTTAAAATAATATCATTGCCTACCTAACAAACAACAGCAGTATTACAAAGTCTACTTATGCCAGCAGCTGCGTGGACCTGTCTATTGTCTAGCTAGATCATTGCTGGAGTCGTATAACATTCTTAGCTCGCAATAGATTGGTTTCCTTGTGTCGAGTCTATATTTATCTTACTGCATCGTCGAAACTGTTTCAATACCACAATATTGTACCAAACAAAAGTTTTACAGAATGGTTGATTTGAATAGTGGGACTTTATCAGATTTATTTTCTTAATACCCGAACAAAAAGTTCTAATCCTCTGTAAATAAGAAAGGTTTAACATTATTCTTTGTTTCCAGAGGTAAACCTTCAAAAAACTAAAGCTTTGTAATTCAACCCAGGTTTAAAAGTAAACCGGCAACGGAATACCCACGGCATAACTCATTAAAATGCTTCTACGGGGAGGGCGTTTCCTCTTTACAGCGCTTCCTGGAATTTCATTGTTGTCTTATGCCAGTGATATTCATCGAATTATGCTAACAAAAGCTAGCTCGATGCAGCACAGCTGAGAGGTTATAAATACCTATTCAGCTTTCCAAGTTTTCGGACGTTCGTGAAATTTACAGGTTACACAGGTTACAGGATACATGCACACCGCTATTTCTGTCATAAGAAGGCCCTGAACTTCTAAGCTCCCATACAAACGTACTTTTCGATTCATTCGGAAACTGTGTCTCCGATTTAATGAAATTTTGCATACATAATCGGATAAGTAATAGATGTTTGTATCGATTTAATTTTTTAAAAAACTTTATCATCATTAAATTAGAGCGAAAGTAATAAAATCGCTTGAAAATTGATAAAAATGAATTTTCGCTTTCACTTTATGATGATGTAACAAAAATTTTTTTTTTTTTTTTGAGGTTCAGGGCCGTCTTAAGCTCTATAATTTGCTTCGAAACGTGTCGCTACGAGACGGAAACCATATTTTATGTAATTATGATACTATTGAAAAACCTTAGCTTTAAATACGCTAATATTAAAATAAAGTAACACTTTTTCGTGAATTCACATTCTTTTTCTAAATCAATTGAATTCTTTTATAAAATATGACCTCACTGAGGGGCGTGTGATTGGTGATGTGTGTAAAAAACCTTAGGTAAAACAGAACTCAAGTGTGTAGGTAAAGTACTAGGTTTTTTGAGTATAAAAAAACCTTAACTTAAAGTAATATACTTATACATACATATTAAAGTAACACATTTACTACAAGCTCATATCTAATGAAATTCTGTTTATAAGAAACATTCAACTTACCTTTGTCGTTACTAGGTGTGTAATAAATCAATGGCTCCTATACACTGAAATAATACTCCCTAGACGGAAACACAATGTGATTTGCCTTGTAAACGTTTGTTTCCCCACGTCACAGTTTATCAAGTCGTGGTGCGTGGTGTGTTTTGTCGGGACGACCTTAGGAACCTTTCTTCCTTGTCTGTGTCACACGAAAAATAATGCGTAACTCTTTGCGGATTAACAATGCGATCCGTAGAAACAGCATATGTACAGAAGTTTTCTTTTATTCCCCATAGCCTCCACCATCTCCGCCACCACTCTGGCTATCGAGGAAAAAATCCCCGTCTCCAAAACTGGTGTCCAAATTTGTATTATAAAGGTTCAGATACTTTTCATAAGTTTTATGTAAGCCGAACATCCTCCTTTTTAGAAAGTCGGTTAAAAACGGAAACTACTTTGAATAAAGACTGTTTTTTTACAAACCTGCGTGTAGGTTGAAGCAAATTCACAATTATATTTCCACAAAGGAAACTCTCGCCGTAAACTTTCTCGAAAACAAATGTTGCGGTAGGACCGCATCGTAGATAATGGTACAAAAACACGGTAAATAATTACTGTGTGCGTGCTACGTTCAATTATTCGGAATATATTTGGGCGGCGAATGGAATAACCCCACCGAAAAGTTTTGCGAACTGCGAACTGCTATTACAAATGCGAAAGTTTTCTGACGTGCGTACTTACATCCGAACATAGAAATTCGTCCTTTTTGGAAGTCGATTAAAAAGAGCTCAGAATGGTAGCGGATCTCAAATGACAAAGGTCATGGCATTTCATTTACACTCAAACATTTACAAAACTTTTTCAGCTAAGCACTCTATTTGATCCCGGCCTCGCTAAGATCCATCATTCGTATTGTGTTTGAACAATTTATATCCCTCGAGCTCGTAATGTGATTGCCGAAAGACGGACTATATCATCGATTTTATATTTTCTTAATACGGAGGATATGTTTGATTCCACGGTAGCACCCGTGTAATTTTTTATTTATCTAACTATAGTTAGATTTTTTAAGAATTTTCGGAATTTTGAAAAATCATAAGTCGCGGCTTATGATTCATAAGTTCTAAAACATCGTGAATTCCACGTGACTAAACATAAAGGTAACACTTTTTCCACGACATATTTTGTGAAAAATGTCTTTATGATTATGGCAAAACCATGTTTAGCAATGGTCGTACCTATACACAAGCCAAACTCGATGTAGAATGTTTGTAAACAAACCGCCCATGCTTAACCTAAAATTTACTCTGTTGTCGCGTCTTTTTATACGTAATTTACAATATATGTCGATTTAAGATTCTTCCTTCTTCAATAAATATTGCTAAAAATTATACTCGTATCTGAAAAACGATGCCAAGCAAGTGAGTTTGTTTGTTGTGTCATGAGAGGCCTATTATTGTATGTAAATAAATAAAGCACCGTCAGTGTGTCTGATGACAGTGTTGTGAATTGACCAACCTAGTCAAAGGGGAAAGGTTGTGATATGAACCCACACCGAAAAACATTTTAAAATACATATAAATATTTTTTTTACGACTTTTGCAATGATATGCAGAGAAAAATTTAATTTTTTGGTGTGAAAAGTGATCGTGCTCTCTCTTATTTGTAATTTATAGCTAGTCTCGCACATTTTCACCACACAATTTACCAATTTTGTGAAAAGTGATTTTCGTTTGACGTTTTAATGGTATTATCCCTGGACGGTGTGTTAGTAGCAAATATAAATGAAACCTTCACACCAGATTGTTACAGAACGGTACTTATGTGTGAAGGTTAGCCAGTTGTCCTAAACGTGAATAAGCCTAAAAATAAATTGCGACCAACAGCCTGTAGTCTGCTCTACCAACAATGATAACCTAACTTCACATTACAATATAAATTTAAATATGTTACACGGGTGCTTGAAGAGCGAGCAAAATTGAATTTTTCGGTAATGGCATAACCTCAGTGTGGTGGTGTACATAGGTAATTTTTTAATAATGTTTCAAAAAATTTCAAATAAACGTAACTTTAGTCATGAGCAGGTTTGGATAACTTTCTACTTTGGAGCTAACGTCGTCGTTAGCTCCACCTACAGGGGAAACATTGAAAGTTATCCAAAAGTTATCGAACTGAGAGTGAGGCGCGGGTTGGAATCCAGCCGAAATTGAATTTTTGGGACATTATTCAGTTTTCGTAGAAAATTACCCCAGGGTGAAGCAATGTATGTACAGGTACTTCGAACGACCGAAGAATATCCTATTGTAGAGTGCCTGGCTGCGTGGAGATAGTGTCGGATACGATTAAAACCAGCGCGTTAGCGTGAATTATCACTAGTGTTCGAATAGCATACGATATTTATTGGTTATTATTTTTGGGTGGCTATTTGGTTGTTGGTCGTGACTGTCTTATTATGGCTCTTTCACTTCTTGCACTTGTGGACAAAAAAATTTAATGAATAAAATCCATAACTATCTATTCTACTACTATTTATGAAGCTGTCTTAAGTATAAAATTTGACTTGTCAAAGAGAATTTTAAAGCCTAAAGTAATAAAGTTTTGTATTATAGTGCGTAAGCCTTCGCACTCTGGGTAATCTCTTAGAAGTTAAATAGGTTCTCAAATTATTATTTATTTATACTAACTTCTCGGTTCGAGTCCCACCGAAATCGAACATTTTTGAGAACTTATTTATTTTGTAAAAAAAAAAAAAATGATCATAATAGGGTTTAACTAGGTATTGATATATTTTTAGCCATTGATGTCCCACGGCAAAAACCTCCCTTTTCTGCTTCCACTCCTCGCCATCCAACGCTGCGACATATTATTCTCGTATATGTGGTTTTTGTAATACAAGGGACATATACCCATTGGTAACTAATTCCACCTCTACCTCTAGATTGTTTGCTGTTACCAAATTGACTTCGATAGACTGATGTCTGCATGAAGCTCAAAAATGTGTATTGTTATAAAATTTGTACCTGTTAGTCACTAGGGTCAGACTAGCAAGTCGGAAGTAGGTAAGTTTAGTAGTAAGTAAAGATATAGGAAGGTTATGTCTGATAGCTCAATTTCCTGAACCATGTCTTAGCCGTAAATAAACTAAGCTAGTCCTACCTCTGACGTCAGAGGTTCCGCTTTATGAGCAATTTAGCTACAACCATTTGTACTGGATTCATAATAATAAATAATTATCTGGCTTGTTTATCGTTACAGATAATAGGAGAATATACATTTACCGTACCGGTGCATATGTTCTTACCTAAACATATTCAGAGAAATGTTTATTGTAACGGCAAAATAATTTGTACCTATTTTCTTTATAATTTAGTTTTTCTTTTAAAAAAATAAAAATGTAATTACGAATTAGACACTCGACTTGTTATTTAAAAAATAAACCGTAGGTAGCCTAGAGTGACACCTTGAGCTTACATCTACTTATATTGGAAATTAGAATAACTAGCCTTCTGCCTAAAAAAAATCCCTCGAAGGTTCCATTGCCATTGGAGAAGTTCAATATCAATCTTGGAAATCAAATAACCGGCAAAACACTTGAAAAGAATATTCAACTTCAAAAATGAAAAATTCTTTATGTCAAATTCTTAAAATAAATTACTGACAAGGAAATAAAGTGATATTTTGGATTTCTGTCGCTTCGGTATGAAGCCTAAAGTAAAGAAACGACAAAAAATCTCTTAGCCTGTTAGTTTCTTGGAGTATTAGCAGTATTAGATATATGTATGATGATTTGCGCTTAAAAAAAAGAAATAAAACCGACTCTTTTCGCGAACAATACTAATGCTGGGCACCTCTTAGTTCGAAGAATAAAGGCATGAACAAGTAGCAGTTATTACAGCACGTTCGTCGAGATAGACAGTCACGACCATCGGAAGTAATATTTCGGCGACAATAGGCGAGAGTCGACATCTTGGAGGGCTACAAACTGTTAAGTGGATTAAATGTCTGACAAAGACGGTTTATTACGTACTGCCGTCGCGAGCACACGTTTTGAGAACACCTACTGCTGCAGGGCATTGTTTGGCTCCCTATTGAGTATTTAGACCTCAGACGAAGTCAAGTTTGTTAGATTTTGAATAGTCGAGACGGTTTTTGTAACAGCGAGCTTAAATTAGATCACGTCGCTGACTTTGTTCCCTCAGTAAACAAGACTGAATTAAGTGCTCATTATGGGAATGAGGTTTTCGCACAAACCTTTACCTGCAGACTGAGACGGGTAAATATAGGTATTTCGCAAATAGAGTAAGTACCTACATTATCTTTTTTTCAGTAAAAAATACAATTTTTGCTGACTTTAGGGGCTTCTATGTTCGGCTGTACGTATTTTTTTAGATATAATATGTTTTTGTCGTCGAATTTTCCATCAAATAAAGACCGATTTTAAAAATTCTTTCGCTTTTGTATAGGAAATGATCCCTAATTGGTCCTTTTAAAATTTATTACCGAGGGATTAATATTTATCCCATCAAACTTAAACAACATAGTACTTTAGAAAAAATCACGACTAACTACAACAATTTTGGTGATATCTTCGCTAATTCTTATAGTGCGCCGTGAAACGTACCGAAAACATCATCACATGATAATTTTACAATCAATGGTTTGCATGGCAACGGGCATAAGCGGTCTTTCATTCGTCGTTTCATTCATTATTGTGACATCCATCACATTTAAAACTAGATGTCGCCACTTGAAAAACTTCATCGCGCTATCAAAGTGTTCCTTCCATACCCACTTTCACTATTAAAGAGTTTGAAGCCGGTTAATAGCTTTTTAAAACACGCCAAATTATGGTTAAAAACCATAATTTGGCTTTAGGAAATTCGAGACTAGTCATATAAAGATCCTTACCCTCTAGAATGGTCTTATAAAGTTTATCCTTATTGAAGAACTTCCAAGACTCGAGGATACAAATCCCGCGGTTTTCTTGCATATAAAAATAATCCGAAACAGTATCAAGTGGCTACAAACGTACCGTCGAACCCTAATAAGATAAGATTGGAAAAGTGTAGCGGCCACAAGAGTAGAGTACCGAGTATAGTATATATACTCTGTAGTGAGGATTTCGGGAGGTTCGGGGATGACGTCAGAAGGATCTCCAGGGCGGTAGGGGGCGACGGGGTGCGAGGGGTTGGCAGAGGCGCGCGCCTACAGCCCGGCGGCGGCAGCGGCGGCGGCGCTACAACCGCCAGTTCTCTATCTAACTGTTGCGCGCCGAGCGCGGTGGACGCGGACCGCGACAACTCGCTCTACACTCGTAAACAAATTCTCCGTCTCGATTCCAGTTTAAAACCATAAGTGAACACCTAAAAAAAATTTTTCTTGTAGTGATTTTAAAATAAAAAAGTGGAACGCATCCGTTCAGTGTGGAACAGGGGTAAACGGCCCGTCAGCCGCCCACGGACTGTAGTACTGTAGTAACCTTCAAAAGCTTCACCAGACTTGCCTACTGGGTGATGCACCGGGATTCGCAGAATTTTGGTACGTACCCATTTTAGTAATTACGGGATAACTTTGAAAATTTAATTAATGCTACGTAAATCGCTACAGGTACCAATTTTCAATTACGTATATGATTGTTTCACAGAACCCGAAAGGTTTCATACATACGCACGGTAAACTTAGTGCCTACCTTAAGGGTAAATATTAATTAACCTTAGTTACGTTTAGCGGTTATTGCAGAACTAAAAATGCTTTTGCTGGACTACTTCAAAAAGGAAGACAAACTAGACTTTGTTTATTTTTTGAGTCTCGTAGACGCTTAAAATACCGAAGTTAGCTTTTATTTACGTCAATACCTGTTAAGATAAAAAAATCATCGATCCGAGTGATATCAGAATAATAAAAATTTACAAAAAAATACAAAATAAGTTGGCTAAAGGCTTCATATTTGTAGTAGCAAACAACTTTTACCTAAAAACGCATGAAACAACTGAATAAATAATTCTCAAGTAAAATTAGGTATAATTTTAAATGAAAATAATTGAATCTATACCCTGGGATAACAGCTGGGTGAGCAGATGGTGAATACGGGCTGATATAATAGTGATGATGGTACTCAAATTGGCAATTTTTATTTGTGCAGGCTGATAATGATAGTGATCATTGTGATCAGATTGGCAATTTTTATTTGTGCGGGCTGATTATAATAGTGATCAGAGTGGCAATTTTTATTTGTTCGGGCTGATATGATAGTGTTAATGGTGATCAGATTGGCTGTTTTATTTGTGCGGGCTGATATGATTGTGATTATGATGATCAGATTGGCTATTTTTATTTGTGCTTTGAACTTTGGTTTTTTGAAGAAAACAAACTGTAAACAATCCATTGGTGAATGATAAAATAAATAACTAACTGATCCAATCAATCAACAATATATCAGAAGATTGGCAACGTATTTTTATTTACTTCGCCGCATGCATTATTTATAGACAAGCTGTTTACAGAATCATAAAAACCAAACAACTGAAACACAACCATTGATTAGAAACACATTGCACTTGTTATAATGTGTTGTTTTTCTGACAGATACCTAATTGAACGGTTTCAATTTACGTTTTTGCCAGAACTTTTCATTCTCGTGATTAGATAGGACAAAATATGTTTTTGGAATGTTACCTATTGATTTTCCTAACGAATCATCTCTTTATCTATACTTCACTACTTACTAGAGATGGGCCGAACATGGGTTTCACCGAATACGAACATTCGGTAAAACTTTTACCGAACCGAATATTCGGCCGAATATTCGGTATATTTTATTCCGTTCCGTCGTATATGAGATGTCATATTTGTCTTATATCTCAGTAGACTATAATTAAGTTCCTAACTCTTAATGTGTAGATTAAGTGATTGATCTCTTAAATATCAACCTGAAAAGTACAAACAAATTACTAATTTTCTTTATAAAGAACTATATTGGTTGAATAGGATAGGTTTAAACGTTTAATATCAATAAATATATTTTGCGACGCTATGCTGAGTAGAAACTAGAAAAAATATTATTCATAATCTACTAAGGTGTTGTGATTTGATTCAGCTATTCTCTATTTCTCTAACACAATAAAGACTGACCGAAATAAATATCTTGTTTATTTTCCTTCAATTAAGGCCTGTTTAATATATTATTATAAAGAGTCAACACAGAAGCCTAATCCCAAAACAGCTAGATACCTATATTTTGCATTAAGTTATTATGGATTCCTTGCCTACCCTGCAAGGGATCCGGCGTGAAGATATTGATTGAAATTATTATCTTTTTACCAACCTACTTTAATTGAAAATAAAGCTTCAGTGACGACAAAATCAGAAAGCTACACTCTAAAATACTTACTTCATTACACTGTACACTCAAATCATGATAATACACGGGTCTTAACAGTAAAAACTTTGAGTATCACTTTGCCGAACATTAGGTGATTCAGCCGAATATTCGGCCGAATATGAATATTCGGTAAAGCTGCCGAATATGCCGAATACCGAATATAAAACGAATATTCGGCCCATCTCTACTACTAACTGTAGGTAATTAAATTTTTACTGTAAACATTTCAGTTCCAAATGTCGTTCGGTCAATTAATTACTTTGAATTTCAATTTAAAACCAGTTTTCATTTTAAATAAGTTCAATAATTCATTATCATCATATCAGCCGAGTGACGTCCGCGGCTGGACATAGGCCTCCCTTAGAGATCTCCATAATGCAATGGCTGGTTTTGCGCTGCCAGATATATTGGAAGTGCTCTATCTACTTGCTTTTATAACATCAATGCCGCAGACGCGACTGCCGCTGTCATGTCAAATTGCAACAAATCACTCAAAATCATTTGAAAACTATCATCGGCTTAGTAAGAAACGATTGGGTCGTTGTCATTGTACGATAAGTCGTTCCTTCTTATCCGGTAAGGGCGTTACAACGCGCAATAAATGTATAAGAACTCGAAATTGATGGAAGTATTCGAGAGTTAATGCGTACAAGTCGTACTAAGTATATTATAACATCATTCGAACAATATTACGAAATGATATTTATGTCCATTAACCTACACTATTAGCCTATTTGAATCATTTAAATGGTTGGATATAGTATAACATTCGTACACATCATTACTGCCTACGCTTCCACCAAAACAGACAGTAATTGTTGCCACTCGATATAAATAATTGAGGATATAATAGGTATTGATTTAAAAGGAAGATAAATAATAAAGGTACCTATACCTACGTTTAAGGAGAACATTATAATGATAACCCGATTTTTCGCGCACGGACATTGCTTTGGATTTAGGTAAACTTATTTTTTCTTTGAGGTAAGAAACAGTAAATTCGTTTCATTAGATACCGACGTAGTTTGATTAGGACGGTCCATTTGACAGTTGTTTCAAACAATTCGCATTCGTTTTGTTTCGTTCTATTTTTAAATATGTTTAAATATTATAGGGCTTGCAATATCACGCAATACTGACTGACAACGGAAAAAACATACTTTTACAAACTTTTAATGTGCTATTTTTGAAAAAAAAAAAAAACTTAAAACTGACTTCCGAATCCCTTAGTTTTAAACAGTTTTTAAGTGTTGCGGGGTAAATAGGTACTTATTTCTCGTGAATCAATTCATTTTATAATTTATGGGACCACCTCGGAAACATCTTTTTTACAACTGCAAAAGAATCATCTAAATCCATTAAAAACGGAGGAATCGACAAATACATATGTACAGCTGAAATTAGAACCTCTTCATTTTTTCAAAGTCGGTTAAAATGTGTGCTTCCTCATCCGGTGAATTATGTGATTATGGGGTAAATGCGTACCTCTTAATTTACGAAACTCTACCAAAATACCGTAGACCCTGGAAAAGGGTGGAAAAGAAAATTACATACTTTGCCCTGCATTCCTAAAAAATAGGTCAAGCTTTTAAAAAGAAGATCACAAATTCATGGAAGACTTCGCCTTTATAGCGCGAGTTACATAAAACCTCTAAAATGAGAATGAAGATCGTATTTTCTCACTGTTTTAAAATTCTACTTTATTGCCTCCGTGTGCTGGAGCACGTACCGGCACAGCCTCGTCACTATTAAATTGAGCGTGAGAAAAGTCGCCGCAGGGTACGCCTTGACTTATTTCATTACCTATTTAATCTGTGCTATTGCCATGTCAACGATAAAGATTATCTTCAATTGTAGGTAATCTCACTTCTCACTATCTCACTAATATTATAAACGTGAAAGTTTAGATGGATGGATGGATGGATGGATAGATAGATGGATGGATGTTTGTTCCTTTATCACGCCAGAACGGCTCAACGGATCTGAATGAAATTTGGCACAGAGATAGATTATAGTCTGGAATAGGACATAGGCTACTTTTTATCCCGAAATTCCTACGGGAACGGGAACTACGCGGGTGAAACCGCGAGGCGCTGCTAGTATATATATAATACTAGCAGCGCCTTGCGGTTTCACCCGCGTAGTTCCCGTTCCCGTGGGAATTCCGGGATAAAAAGTAAAAAGCCTATGTTCTATTCCAGACTATAATCTATCCCTGTGCCAAATTTCATCCAGATCCGTTCAGCCGTTCTGGCGTGATAAAGGAACAAACATCCATCCATCTATCCATCCATCTAAACTTTCACGTTTATAATCTTAATATTATAAACGTGAAAGTTTAGATGGATGGATAGATGGATGGATGTTTGTTCCTTTATCACGCCAGAACGGCTGAACGGATCTGGATGAAATTTGGCACAGGGATAGATTATAGTCTGGAATAGAACATAGGCTTTTTACTTTTTATCCCGGAATTCCCACGGGAACGGGAACTACGCGGGTGAAACCGCAAGGCGCTGCTTGTATTAAATATTTTACATAAGTTTCAGTGGTTTTACTGAGAATTGTCAGCGTAAAACCGTTTAGTGATATAACTTTATAGCGGGTTCGATTAGCGATTGTTATCTAATTTAATTTGACGTATCCGATGTGGGTGTGGACGTGTGGTCGAAGCGAATTGACAGTTTTCAATGAAACTTTGGCCCACCACGTGTTTGGTTTCCATTGAAATCTGTCAAAAATTCTCTTCCAGTTTAACGTTGATAACAATCTCTGACCCGTAGTCCAGGGATGTTAGATGCCGACTCAGAAATTATGACATCGGTCTGTCAAAAATATGGTACTTTTCAGAAAATTAAGGTACGGTTTCTAAAAGTCTCACACGGTTATTAATTGGTTTGAGTTAATATTACAGTTTTTTCTAGAAACATAGCTAGCTAAGTAGAAAGGTATATAAACTCGGGATAACGATTAACAGATACTTAACTATATCAAATACTACACAATTCACAAATTTTGAAACAGAAAACAGAGTCACCGAGTTTCAAAATTATAGATAAACCAAGAGTTACTATTATCACATTACTACTCAAGCCAGTCAATACAAGATAAGTTATCATAAACCGAATGAACGAACCGTATAAACGGATGAATGAAATGAAAAAAATCTTCGGTTCGCGAGAGAGATGCAACATACACAACTTGTATTGGCTATCCTCCATCTCTCTCGCACCAGTGCAGTCAACGTCAAACGTTACCCAAAGAGGCCGTTTCATTCTACGCATAATACATCGATTGTAAAATTATTCTTATGAGATTAAGAGTAAGGCTTCATAGCACAGATCATATACGTACAGAGTAGTGCTTAGCAGCGGAAACGAAACGTTTCTGTCGTTCGTTCCATTACATGACAAAATAATTTTGATGATTGAAAATTATGGTACATTTGCGTACCATAATAGAAGTACTATGGTACATGGTACGAAGACCTGGATTATGGCACATGTACCATAATTATGGTACGTCTGACATCCCTGCCGTAGTCTACCTACTGTCTTCCTATGGGTACGGTAGTGCTTTGTTCTATTAATAGAGTGTCTACGTCTGTTTCTATTTCAGAATAATGCCTACGTTTGTCTACTGCCCTCCTACTTAATTCAGATAACAGACAATTATTTGTTTCTTTTATAAATTTTTCTTGTTTTTTTTTAATAATTTGCGACTTTCAGGGTGGCATGTTCATAAAACCCTTAATAAGAGAAAAAAAGACCAAATTTATTGATTAAAAAGATTGAATTAAAGATTGACTTGAATGACTTTAGTGTTAATAAACATGAATGTTTTATTTTATAAATGGGATATAAACCCACAATGTATGTACATAAAATGTAGGACATAAAGGCTAGCTTACCTTTATCTTACTGTTCATGACTAGCGATATGCTATCGTTATCATCCTATAAAATGAGTTGTTCTCAACTCGTTCCACTTTGGGCCGAATCAAGTGGGATAGGAAACTGAAATTTTATGCTAAAAACGTTCTTGATTAGTCCCATTATCATTGATCAGACATATTCACAAACTTACAAAAGATTCTGATGCCCCAAGAGGTTTTGACCAAAAACCAAGATTAGAAATGAAACGCTAACCTATTTTCGAGGCCAGTGAGTAAAACCAATAGCTCCTCGATCCTTGTCTTTTACCATTTTACCACAAAGTCAAAGTCAATAACTTTATTTCTTTAGGCTTACAAAATAAGCACTTAGACAAGTCAAATTTTATACAAAAACTGCTTTATAAATGGTAATTATTATTATACAAGTAATAAGATGTTCTTGGTTTTATTCGCTTAATTTTTTTTGTCCACGAGTGGAAAAAGCGATAAATAAACCACTAGTAACTTTATATACTATAGTACCTACTTAAAATCTAATGCATACAATATTATTTGCCTATCTAAATCACAAGAGATAGGTGAGATAAATATTTATCCACTCTATCCACTATTATTTGCAAGTTTTTTCATAAATTAAGCTCAGTACGAATAAAACTTTAAGTAATTTTCAATGTCTGACCTTCCAAACTTAATTTCTCTAATAAAGCATTTTATTGTTGAAGTTCTGGAGCTCGAAATTGATTTTGGTGCAAAGTTGCAACCACTGCTGGATAAATTGAATCACGAACCAAGGTTACCCAAAAATCAATCTATTTGTTTGGGGAACTAACCGAGCTTGTACAAATTGACTCTTGATTAATGAGACAGCGATTTAATGAAAGAGTAGAAAGGAGACCAGTTCAACCACATTTAATAGGGTATTACTTCCATTTTTGAAGTGTTACAATTGATTCTACATACTTAATAGTGCTTACAAAACTACAATACTAAAACAAAAATATTATGTAATCGATGTGCGATAAAAATGCATTCAAAATTTACATTTTCAAGTTTCGCCCCTAATTTGACAAAAGGCACAGAGCAATTTATGGCGTCCACTGCGTCCACACCGGACGTCCAGTGTGGACGCAGTGGACGCCATATGCTCTGTGCTTCATGGCAACAGTTGGCTGTGTACCTAAACAAATGCGCTGATGTTGCTGACGACAGTTGATAATTTTTAATTTACCTGTTCAGCCGTAGAATTTATTTATTTTACTTGAATTAAAAACAAACTGAAAAGTTTTGAATTGAATTTTAAAATTTGTTGTGCTATTTCATGAACTAAAAATAATTTCCGATTGCTTTTTGCCTAAGCTATCTCAAAAATATTTTTTTTAATGTTTTTCTCATAAAGAGTAAAATACCCTAAGTCGTCGCCGTTGTGATATCTAGGTAAATAATTTGTACTAACCGTTATCTTGTACAATAAACAAATCAATACCAACTTGATTGTGATTTGATTTTCGTTGGTTAACGTATTCACTGCCCCACCGCGATGCAACCCGAAGGGGCGCGCCGGACATGTAAGACTCGGGCAATGAAAGTATTAGGTGGAGCGAATCTATTTCAACTGTGAGGGGTGTGTTTCCCTCCATGGCTTACTGAAAATCGCTGCTGTCCACAACACAGAAGTCAAAGCACATTTGCAAAAAAATAAAACACTCACATTGTGACGTTACTTTTGCGGACTGTATAAAAACTAGATACGAGTCGAATTTTTTAATAAATAACTTCTTTACCAAAAGTCACAGAATTTTCTTTTACGCTACGAATGTTTGTTTTCACATTCATTGAGGATCTGATGGTTAAGAGAAACTGTTGAAACCGAAAAGCTTTGATCCTACGAGCGCTGCGGAATTCCTCAACGACGAACATCTTCTGTATCGCAGTTTGGGGCGGAGGCTATACAATTTTAGCTATTCAAAGCTTGACGCTTCAGGCTTTGGCATTTACACCATGACATTCTGGTTTTTTAAGGTAATTTTTATCCTTTCCAAAAATACTTACTCAAAAGGATCCGCACAATGTTTGGGTAAAAACAGATATTAAAACACAAGTACATACATATTAAACACAAGTACGTACATACATTGTATAATAATGAAAAGTCAATAGTCTTGGCATAGCTATGTATTTTTATCACACAAATAATAAAAATGCGAAAGTTTGAGTGGATGGATGTATGTTTGTCACTTCTTCACGCTATTGAAATGATCGGGCTGAAAAAAGCTGGGTCAAACCTGGAATAACGCATAGACTTCCTTTATCTCATAAAACAGTTTCCATGGGATATAAATAACGTAAAGAATGTTTTCATATTAACAACGCGTGCGAACCCGCGGGCAGAAACTAGTTAATAATAATAAAACATGCTACTGTCCTCGTTTCAAAAGAAACTATACAAATTCTAAGATCATTTCTTGCTGCAGCCATCGCCACGCTATTTTGCAACGGTAGATTTTGTGAGAGGAAATAGAAACATTCATGAAACGCTGCTATGGAAGTACCTACAAAACGCGGCTCAGTTGACATAAATACCAGCTAAACTCGATCTTGAATGTGTGAAAGCAAACCACGACACAAGTAAAACTCACTTGCTTGGCTTCGAGTTTCCGATGTAATAGGCGATTCGACTACATTGAAAATAAGTTGCAAATTGTTTTAATCCTCTCAGTGACAACGTAACAAAGAGTAATCAGGTGATTTTTATTACTAAATATGCCTATTTTAGGTTAAAAAATGGGATTAAAATTGCACACTTTTTGATATTTATGATCACGTGACCGAAAACACTCTGCGTTTGGTTGCATCGCTGGTGACGTCACAGTTATAACAGATGCACTGTAATCTGTAATAGCTGTGACGTGTGTTGTTCTTCCTGTTAGGTGTGGTATGAGGTGTGCTAAACAATATTTGGTGAAGGATCTCAAATGGTCAAGTAATGTAAATTTCGAATAAAAAGACGCGGCAATAGAGTGAATTTTCGGTTACGTACCTATGAGCGGTTTATTTTCAAACATTCTACATCGAGTTTGGCTAATGTATCCTGGGGATAACTTGCTTTACCTAGGTATTTGATACTACTGGGTACACCCAGTTGGACAATCACAGCCATTGTTTACTAGGGTAGAATAGACAAAAATGATCGCATGTGTGACACATTGCGTAAATTAATAAAGTTGCTAAAAAGAATTTCAAAAAATTTGCGCATTCGATGAGGATAAGACCAAATTTTTCTCTATTCTACACAACCATGTGTTGAAAAAAAAGGAATAGAGACTCTAGACTACAATCGTTTATTAAGTTGACTCCTATAGCGTTTACGCTTATGTACCATTTTTAACCGACGAAACTTAAATCAAAAGAGGACCGATTGGAAAATTATTTCGCTATTATGGAAAATGATCCCGAAGTAGTCTCGTTAAAAAATTTGCTCCCGAGGGATAAGATAGGTAAGTATTTGACTCAAAAAAAATTAAAAACAGTATTAGTACTAAGGGATTTGAAATCAGCTTTTTGTTTTTCATATCAATCAAATTATATACTCAAATGTTTAATAAATTATATTTAAAAACTCTGACTTTCAAACTTCATTAGAATTTTTGGAAATCGAGCGATCAAATAATTTGATAATAAGCTCTCAGAAATCCTTAACTTGAAATAAGAACTTAAGTCAAATAATGTGAACAATGAGAGTCAACTGTAATATGATTAGCGTTGGAATTTAATTTCTCTTACAGATATTAATTTTATTGGTGGAAAAAGTAATTTATAAAATTGCTTTAAATAAATAAATAATGCTGGACAATTCATTCTTTATCATCTAGTCCCAAGCTAAGCAGAGCTTGTGTTATAGGTACCTACTAGTTGACAAATATACTTACTAATTAATATAATACATAACTAAGTTAGATATTTTTACTATACATAGAAAATATCCAGAACACCCGGAAAAAGTATTTGCAGATCGAACAAACATTTGTCGCAAGGCGGGAATCGAAACCGAAACCTCCTGCGTCGCTAAGGTCAAAGGTCTGCTTGCCGTCCACTGCGCCAAAGAAGTCGTCGTTATTTTTAACGCTCGTCTGCATGGTTTATTGTGGATTTAAGCAAACTTGATTGAAAAGGCGTGTTGCCAATGGAACGTAAACTATGGCTCGTTTGTTTTGTTTCACGACGGCGACGTAGGTCATTACCACGTTGATCTTTACGTGGTAGTTGTGTTATCTGAGTCGACCCCTGTAAGGATGGGTCCTTCCAGGGGCCGAATTAAGAGAGGGATAATAAGATTCTATGTGGGTTGAGATTGAAACAGTCGGGTACGTATATGCGTTGTTTTTTTATCGATTATTTATGTTATTTCATTACCGAGTAATAAATAAATATTAAAGAAATAAAAAAGTTTAACTGCACTCGGGTGGTAAAAACACCGCCCTTTTTCTGTGACGTCAGCGTTTAGTTTGTCAACTCAAAGTGTTGTTCCTTCAAACATATGATTACAAACAAATCTCACTAATATTATAAACGTGAAAGTTTAGATGGATGGATAGATGGATGGATGTTTGTTCCTTTATAACGCCAGAACGGCAAAACTGATCTGGATGAAATTTGGCACAGAGATAGATTATAGTTTGGAATAGGACATAGGCTACTTTTTATCCCGAAATTCCTACGGGAACGGGAACTACGCGGGTGAAACCGCGAGGCGCTGCTAGTAAATAATAAATACTCTATTTTGTGACAACGGTGTGACATACAATCAAGTTTCTTATAGATTTTTTGAGTACCTAACTAAGTATTTTTATGTTTCGCCGCAATTGCATTTACCATTCAAAATCTGTACCTAACTACTATCTAAATTACTTATAAAACATATTCAAGTTGAATAATATTAAAGTGGTATTAAAGTGCCTACAATTTAAGTACCTAATATTAAAGTGCTTACAATATACCACAGAATATACCTTGCAGTGAAATTAGTCTGGCTATTACGTATCGATAAGAGCATATAATTTGTAAATTGGAATTGTCTTGACCGAAGCATTTTATCATTAGATACTTAATTGGAGTTATTTCCAACGTCTCACAAAACTCAGAGTGGCTATTACTTAATAATAATGAACTACAAACACATAAATTATAATCAAGTACTATAAAACTATAGTAGTTTTTAGTTACATTATGAAAGGGGGTTAACTATGAACCTTATTTGTATTGGAAGAACTCCAACGTTTCATTCGATTGCGGTTCTGGGTAACGCTGGTGTTCTTTCAATACTAAAATTGTGTTCGTACTTAACCCGCTTACATCCGTAATGGTTGGCCTATTGAAGTAGAGAGGGTTCTTCTCTTCTTCAGGGGCAAGACCAACGGCCTAACGTGCTTTCCGAGTGTGCCGTCCATCGGATTATGAGACTAAGGGAATAAGGAGTGCATGTGTGTTTGCGCACACACTTGCGCACTGCGATACGTCGTGCGCACGTGGCTTATTGCCAGAAATGTAATCGCCGTTTATGTTGATGCCCTTACCTTTCCAGTCCAGCGTCTTAAACACATCTTCCAACGCGCTTGTGAACAGTTTCGGGGATATAACATCCCCCTGTCTCACTCCTCTGCGCAGGCTTTAGACTGCTGGCCCTGTACTTGTTGTACCTTACAAAGAATAATATGCTCCTATATTTTAATAATATCAAGTCTAATCCTTTGACCTGTGCAGTTCTACCATGGATCATCAACCCAGCACGAGATGGAATGCCGTGGCGAGGCGAGTATTTTCCAAATACGCTAACAAATAAATTGGCAAATTATACACACATAAATCAGCAATGCGTTGAACCACACCTATCTAACTTGTTTCATGAAATAGAAGATATACTACTATATACTAATACAATAACAATCCATTCACGTGATGGTATTTCGTATTTGTTTTTAACAAAATAATTTAGTATCAAAACTGTGCCTATTTTTTGTTTGTCTTTGTATTGTTCGGTATTTTACAAGTTTTTCCGGCCACTATTAGCGCTCAACTGGCCCTAATAAAGGCAACTAAAGCCATTAAAATATTTAAGGTTGATAAGTAAAAACAGTTTTTCAGAGTAAAAAGTAATTTAGGTTCTGCTTCCTAAATGCTTCCTATTTTGAAACTTTAACAATGCTTACACAATGGAACAGGTCATATTGTTTTGTTTTATACCACTGGCCCAACTCTAAATAAAAACAAATGAATGCCTACGGTTACCGAGTACGGAAGCTTTTGCTTTGGGCCTCCTTTGTCCTTGCCATATAGAGAGGATTACCGAATAGTGTAGGGTAACGCCCGGTTTAATGCCCCAAGAGAAAAAAAGGGACTAAACCGTTGTTATTACTCCCGAGCGTAGCGAGATATGACAAGACCGATTTATAATAGGTGGTTTTGGCCCGAGTGAAAATCTCAACTTTTCTCTTCGATTGCGAGAAAATAAAACAATAAAATCTTACCTTTAGTTAAATATTGCACACTTTTTCTTTCAATATATTTCTCGTGATTTTGACCTTTTTCTTTGCAATTCTTTTCCATTTGCATATTATTAACTTAATTTTCGCTTGATGATATTATCAATTAAATAAGCCACTTTCACCTTCAGTAAAATTTTTAGTAGGTAAAAAAAAAACAGTTTTCGCGCTAATACCAATTTTTTGCGTGTCTTCTTCGTTACGCGCAACGCAAAGGACCTACCTACGCACTCTACCATGGAGGAAGAAATACCCTTCTTAAAAACATCCAACAATCACCAAGAAGACTCTATTGAAAAAATAATAATAAAAAAACAAATGAAATGTAATGTATGTTCTTTGTAAATAGAACACCAAACAGTCTCATCTTTATGTACGTAAAAGTTTTTTCAAACCACATGCTCGACAATGCCGAATTATAGGTCATGTAAACCCTACCGAAAGCAAGACATTAAATCCCTTGGTATTAGCCGGGTTATAATGTTGTACTGAATTTCATTATAACCCGCTGGTTAATAATATGATTTCACTTTTCATAATTCTTATTACTATATGCATAAAGTTTAATTTTGCTAAACACAATTTGTCCTAGGCCATGGCCTACTTGATTTGACAAAATAAATGAAGTTTGCCTCCGTGTGAACCCCGGTCCGGAGGAGCGCGGTGTTCGAAATTCGAATTTCGAATCTAGGACCACGGCTTGTGCTTTCGAATTTGGAACGTCGCGCGCCTTCATTTGTTCACGCGTGACGAACAAATCGAGTTCTTGTAGGTGCCTATAGAAGATTTAATTTCAAAAATAATATTGAAAATGTCGAGTGATGAAAGTGTTTTGACTCCTGAGTTTATCAAATTAGATGCCATAGGCATTGTCAACAATCTGCTGCCAGAGAAGTCAAAGGAAAACATTATTTATCTACTGAGCCTGTTTTTTTGTCTCGCATAAGGTGTGAAAAGTAGAGTATACACCTCGGGGATAAGACTGTTTTAGTCTTGGGCGGTTGAACCCCTCACTGCACTCAGGACTCAGTCTTAATTCCCTCGCTTCGCTCAGGAATTAACTTATAACTCCCTCGCTACGCTCAGGAGTTAAATTATGAGTCCTTCGTTACGTTCGGGATTCAATTCGCTCCCGTGACATAAAACAGTGCTTTATCCCCTTAGTGTATAATCTACTATTACTCTACTGGCGACTCTGGATGATGATTTCAGACAATAGAAAATAATTGTTTTGGCTTACTTCACCAAATATTTTCTCGAATAAGGATTTTGGCAGTGCCGTATCGCCACAGAGGCGACTATCCGGACTTTACCTATCCTATAGAGCAGGCTTAGGTTCTCATAATTTCCTGGAGAATCGTAGAGTTCTATTGTGCCCATTGTTCGGGCTCATGCATAAACCACTCTATGCGAGCTTGTGAGGACACCGACGATGAATAATAGATTCACCGACAACAAACATTCCATTAGAAGGTACCCTGTGCTTTTTTATCTCGTATGCTGATACTGATGCTGATAATGGTTTCTGCCCGTGGTTTCACAGGTTATTTCTATCCGATGGGAACTGATTTATGGGATAAAAAGTACCCTTTTTATTCAAGGTCTAGGACCCAAAATGTCATCATGTGGCAAAATGTCAGCCCGATCTGTTCAGTAGAGTTAGCGTAACAAATTAGAAGAAGTGTTTACAATTTAAACAATTGAGCTAACTGCAGACTGTTTAATGCTAGGTGGGATTTGCTCAGTTTTCTCAAAATTATTGATAACGCTTTGCTTTTCACCATTTGGGTACTGTAGGTTGTCAATATAATGATATAATATATATATAAATATACGATAACTACAGCACTGTTTATAGGACAATCTTTGTCTTCTACCTATTATTTATCATTTGTCTTGTAATGTTGTCTGGCATATAATAACTGTATAGGAAAACTACTAAAGGTTCTGGATTCAAACACATTTAATTTAATTTATTTCTTCGTTCTTTCGTCTTAAACCCGTTTTTTTTTCAATAAGTATTTTTATGTGAACGATGTAACAAAGTTTAAATAAAAGGGGTCTAATATTAGATCAGTAAACACTAAAATAACAAAATCGCCTCCACACTACTAAAATCGTATTCATGACGCTCAAACGTGTGTTTACGTTTAATTTCCTGAAATGTTTGTAAACGATGCAATGTTGTTCATCACATTTAATAGGGATTCTAGTGTGGTAGTCGAAAATATATTCTTATACATATTCCACATAAATGTTGCTATTTAGCATTATGATTTTAAGATTAAAACTTTTCTATCTGACTATACATCGACGTTTTTACGCCTATCAAACCAGAAATAACCGGTATTATTCTTCGGGCCGAGTCTAAGTGGGCACTAACCCCAAAAAAATAGATAATATTATTTAAACAAAGAAAATGATAACTAATGATTTCTTTTCGTATTTCTACTTTTCGTAATTTCTACCCGCCTGGTACCTACTTTGAGTGAGAAAACGTTCAATATGATCCCTATGGAATCAATATACCATTGTTAGGTATATCCTATGCATTTCTACATTCCTGGTATTTTGCGTGAGATAGTTAAAAAATCGGAAACAATGGTAAATCAAGATAAGCCCAAGAAGTGTGCGGGACGACAGTACTTTTACTGCTTTTCTGTTAGAAATCCCAAAATGGGACGAACCCGGAACGATGTCAACGTTAAATTTGAATTTCCACGTTCGGACTACTTTAGGCCGAGACGAGTGGGAAGATCCCAGAATACCTTCTTTTTACAATTAGTTCACTGCAAACAATAATAATAAATTAAAGAGCCTAGCTCTTGTAGGTGCAATGATGCAATTTCCTCCACTTTTCTCCTTTATCTGACTCATAGAGTTCTTGGTGTCCCCCTTCCTTCCCATAGAAGGAAAAGTAGAAGAAAGACGCTTCTACTTTTCCTTCTATGATGTTGCTGATATAAGATCCGTATAAGATGTCTGTCTTGTGCAAACAATATAGTTTTTTTTGATAATCGTTCTTGTAAGTTGGTATTGATTTGTACAATGGCAGTAAAGTCAGATACTGATGATGATTATGCCCTGCTAGCCGAATTTGGGCAACGGCGACCAGTCAACGGAGATTAGCCGGTGCGCAGGACATACAGTGCACAAGTGTGCGAGTAAACACAGGTGGCCTTTATTCCCTCACTCATAATCCGATGGGAGGTACCTACCACACGTTGTAAAAATACATTAATAAGTTATTGCCGCGACTCGGCAAACGTAGTGTAGGACGTCCCGACCACCTTGTCATATACCTGGTCTGTCTGGTATATCCCACCTGGAATGACGATTTGCGAAAGACTGCTGGCAGATGCTGGATGCGGCAAGCTGAAGACAGGGCGCTATGGCGCTCATTAGGGGAGGCCTATGTCCAGCAGTGGACTGATATAGGCTGATGATGATGATGATGAAGTTATTGCTTGTAGTAAATTTAAAAAATGATACATTTAGTTTCGTAGAGCAGCATAAAACTTGTGTTGTATTCTAAAGGAACCCTCAAACTTTAATGAGGGCATAAACAACTTGTTTGATCTTTGATCTCTCTGAAGATAAAAATAATGATGTACTAGACCATGTACTTGGTTTCGTACGTATTTTTAATACCAATAAATCAAAGAAGAGTAAAATGGCGGTGACTGTAACCCCGTCAGATAAAAGTTTTTTTTCATAAATCTGTTAATTCGTTAGCCGTCTTTTAATGGGTATCTGCAAGTGAGTCGTTCGTCAACTGACACTATGAATCTTGTCCCAACTGGAGTGAGTTGACGAATCGTAATAAAACCTGCCAAGTGCAAGTCGGATTCGCGCACGAAGGGTTCCGTACCATTATCTATAAAAACGGCAAAAAAATCATGCATTAGTCCCAAGGTGGGAATCGAACCCAACGCAGCCTCCTGCGTCTCGAATGGACTCGGAGCTCAGGTGTGCGACAAGCTTAAGTCTGAAAACAAAAAAGGAACTATGAAATTGTACTTATTCTCATGCCAAAGCACGCAAGGCGTGTTATCTCCCAATGCCCGGTATTTGACATACATAAGCTTTTCGATCCTGTCGCTGACACGCCTCGGAAACGTTTAATAAGCATTTATTCCAGGAACGAAACAAATATCTGCCCGTATACACCGCAGAATCGAGGAAAGAGTACATCACATTGGATTATTTACTGTCACTTTATTGGATACTAGTTTCTGCCCGTGGCTTCTCATGCTTTGATTATATTGAAAACGTTTGAAGGTTTATACCATGGAAACTGTTTTATGAAAAAAAAGTAGTGTATGTTTAATTCTAGGCTTATAGCTTGCACCTACGCAAATATTCAGCCCGATCCTTTCAGTAGTTTTGTCGTGAAAAAGTAACAAACATTCGTCCATCCATCCATCCAAACTTTCGCATTTATGATATTAGTGTGATGTGATGTCATGTGATATGTGACCTACGTTAATTGGGGGTTTTTGAGTGGAACTTCACTTCGAAAGTTTAATAAAATTTGAACAAAACATAATTTTTATTCCAAACGATGTCGAAATGGGACAAAATGGAACCTTGTAAAGGTAGAACGCAGTTCGATGGAAATGATTCCATTCCATTCAGATCGCCCGCGGAATATAGCAATAAGGGGCCTGTATTTCATTAATTAATCTCACTAATATTATAAACGTGAAAGTTTAGATGGATGGATGGATAGATAGATGGATGGATGTTTGTTCCTTTATCACGCCAGAACGGCAAAACGGATCTGGATGAAATTTGGCACAGAGATAGATTATAGTCTGGAATAGGACATAGGCTACTTTTTATCCCCAAATTCCTACGGGAACGGGAACTACGCGGGTGAAACCGCGAGGCGCTGCTAGTCATACATAAATGAGATACCACTGATGATGATACTTGGTGAGGTTTTAGACTACCATGTTTTGGTAATCGCGCGTTCAAATGTATTAAGTTCATGTGTATTTAACACGTGATATCTCGCTCCATTTTGTGATATTGAGTGATTTTTTCGATCCACCTTTTCGAGCCTCACGTGATTAATGAACGAGCTTGTTCAATCGTTGATTGAAATAAAGTTGTAAGTCATAACAGTAGCTTTTATGGATTACTAATTGATGAATCGGATAGTTATTATTTATATCTATACGTATTATTATAAAGAGGTAAAGTTTATGAGGGGTTTACTCTTCGATCAAAAATAAGGAGTTCGCGGCCTCCCCCGTAGATACCTAGAGCCTTACAAAAATGTCACTCAAAATTGGGTTCGTTTTGTTTTGACGCAGACAGTTTGCGCAGAGCCTGACAAGTTTTTTCCATACGGAACAAGAGATTGGTGGAGTCGAATTCATTTTATTTTATTTTGTAAGTAGGTAGGTACCTACCTGAGAATTATATACCTACCTACTCAGTTTATTTTCTATAAGGATTAATTAACAGAATTCAGGTAAAGATAACGAATCATTTATTGATGAAACTATAAATTGGTGTCTCAACAGTAGGGTATTTATACAAAAGGGTCATTTCAGACATACAATAATTTAAACTTACAATACAATTTCAGGCAGGCACTCTAGATTAAAAAGAACTGGTTCCTGCCTGCGGCTTTGCACGAGTTTTTTTTACGGGAAAAAAATAAACGTTTTATAAATTCATACTTCTGGTAGGTAGGTAAGAACCTAGTCTTTCTTTTATTAGAGAGTCATCAAGTCATCAACTAGTAATATTAAACTTATTTTTATGAAAAATATATTAATACATACTATAAATGAAAAAAAAATTTAGAAGAAATAGCCTCTCCATTTATCAATTTAGAACAAAATTAATATTTTAACATAGGCAAACCAAACAACAATATTTTATGCTGATTTCACAAGTATATGACTCACATCTCAATATACGGGTAAAAAGTATATATAAACTTACTGAAAATAAGAAATTCCATCCTTTTTCAGCACTTTGGACGAGTGATTCTTGCATTTTTTGTACCCATGCTTTTTGTCTGAACGCTAAAATGACACTAGTTGAAAAGCTTCCCTAACATGTCAAATGGTCTCTCTTTTGCTACTGAAGGTTGTGGCGTGCGCATTGTGAATCTAAGGGGGGCCGGCAAAGCCGGACATTTTTGATCGATGGGTTTACTGAACGTATTTTGATTTGACCGAAATTATTTTACCAATAGAAAGCCACGTTATTTGTGAGCGTCATAAGCTTTATATTTTTTGTGGTAAATTAAAATGTTTACTGGCCAACGAAGTGGGTACGGGTCAGCCAGCTAGTTTATTATAATAAAAAAACTGCATACTTATTTTATGATTTTTTTCGGAATTTTTCATGAATTTTTCCAAAATTCATTATTAATCGATGTTTTTGTAAAGTAAAACAAAATATTCCATCAAATGTCCTTCAAACTTTATTTAGGACAAGCTCCCATCATACTTAACCTATTATATATTTATATAGATTGCCTGGAAGAGATCGCTCATAGCGATAAGACCGCCTTTGTACTTTTTCTCGTAGCATTTATTTCTGTTCTGTTTTCTGTGTTTGTATGGTACAATAATGTATTGTCTATCTATCTTTCTATCTATCTATCCTTAACTTGGTATGTTTACTAACATGTGGCAAAGAAAAGCGTTTATACGTTCTGGCTCTTGAAGGATGCAGCTAGTTTGCGAGCAATATTTATTTTGCGGGAATAAAGTTGTACAAACACAGTATTCCAGTAGGCAAATACAAGTTGGATATGAAGGGTTGGGATAGCTGACGAAATGGTAAACAATAAAAGGTGGGTAAACTAAACTACACCTTGCCCTGCCCTAGGGCTTACTTATGTCAACACACCGCCCTTGCTTTATGAGTTGCGCCCACGGTAGAAGCTTTTAGAGCTTTGATAACAGTTGGTGTTACAAGTTTTATGTATAAAAGACTAGCTTCCGCCGCGGTTTCGCGTGCGTTTTACCGGAATAAAAAGAAGCGTATATATTATTTATTCTAGACAAAAGAAAATTACATTTAAACAAAATTTCAGCCCAATCAATTCAGAACTTTTGACGTGAAGAGGGAACAGACATCCAAACCTTCGCATTAATAATACAATTTGAAGTAATGATTTAATTTTTAACTGAATTTGAAGAAATGAGGAGGTTATATGTTCGACTGTATGTATGTTCATTGATTTCTCCTTTGTATATGGACAATAAATGATTATTGGAATAATTATTTTCCAGGGATTATACCAGGGATTTATCTCCCACTTCAAAAACCTACTTCAAAAACAGTTTAAAACTTCGACGTCGCTTTTTAGTGTTTTTAAACCAATCAAATTATTTTAACAGTAGGTACATAGTGAATGGAGAGATAGCAATAGATCCAATAGCATGACCTTCACCGATGGGTTTACTGTTCGGATGTCACCACATATTTGAGTTTCGGCAAAGTCAATAGAGTGAGCGATTAGGTGCAAACGTGACTGTATGGAGTGTCTAGCGAAGAGGCAATCACATTCAATGAGGGCTTTTCAATGCAATCCTTAAAAAACAATCACACTTTTTATTTTGACACTAGATGGCGCTGCATAAAATTCAATAGTCAATGTCAAGTATCATAAAATAAACAACGAAATAATTTTCTGTTTCCACCGTTTCCACTAGGATTTTTGACACTTGAGTTTCATACAGCGCCATCTATCCTTGTATGTAGCAACCGTTTTTTTTAAAGGTCGCATTGAAAAGCCCTTATTGAAAGCTTTCATGATATCATATATATATGATATATCTTTGAGTCAATTTTGTGCCATACTTTCTAATCATTGCCATTGGCAGAGAGGGGTCGCTAATTTTTTTCTAAAAGGGTTAAAAACCCTTCGTCACCTTCAATGTTTTTACATCGACTTTTTAACCAAGCAACCAACCCAATTTATAGCAACTGGCCGTACATAGTCTACAAGGATTTTTGGGTACCGTAAATAAGATTCAGATAGCGTCAAGGTCCAGAAGAAGTAATAAGATTCAGATTTGGAACCTTTTGAGTACGTCTTAGTTGGGTGTTACTTACTTGAAAATCTATACTTTCAAGTTTTAGGTTTACTAATCGATCGCGCCGGTAAGCAGGCAGCAAGTAGGAAGAAACTGTTTATCACGGAAATGCTGCCCTAGTGTGGTTTCAAGTTTCAGTCTGTGGTTGAGTAGTCGGGCGCCGACTTGCAATCAACCGTTCTACTCCACTGGGCAAGCCACCAAGTAGGCGAGTCAGAGCTATGATTTGTGCGCAAGGCCTCGGTGAACCTGAATAAGATTGTTAACGCACTGACCCTAACCTTTCAGATGATCTCACAAACACACACGTGAGATTGTGCGTAAAAATCACATAGGTAGATTTTATTTTGGTAAACTTCAGCGAAGGGTTAAAAATAATCAGGACGGGTAATTAATGCAGTAATTAGAGGTTATTTCGATCCGCTACAGTTTGTTATGAAAACCAGAACAGATGTGTAATTAAGGTTGAGACTTTGATCGCGTTTATTACAAGCTAAGCGCTTGATTGGTAATTTTCCTTCATAAATAACGATGCTGTGTAAGAGGCTTTGGGTATGTTCTCATTGGTTTGAAGCAATTTAACAAAACACAATTTAATTAAAGGTAACAGTTTCCTGTGAGATTTTCTGTGAGTATTTAAACATTAATTTATTTATTTATTGAGAAAATAACATCATCACTTTTTTTGTTACTAAGTAAGACGATGATCTCTTTTTGATTTAGGTAGGTATGTAACTTAAAATTATTTAATTGTTTCCCTTGAAAACAAATATACAATTAAATATATATTTACGTTTATATATTTAAGTAAATATATATTTACTTAAAGCCAATCTATGCATTTTGTTTCAAACACAAGCCATCCATAGCCATGACTTTTGGCAGGTTTTAGTAAAATACTATGTCTAAGCTATTTTCGGACAGGAAATTGAGTAAATAGATAGCGGGCAGAATTTAAATGAAATCTTCGGTCGAGTAAAAATCGCGTTAAAGTTTGAGATAATATTTATTTATTTTATCTTTCTGCAACTGCGTCTTACATTATAAAATATATTCGTGAAAGGATACGAAGTAAATATGTACAAGGTAAGAGGCATCATATTTTGAAGCACAGAATATCTTTCTTGTGTACGAAGCAAACCTATCACAGACATTTTGATCCGTCAGCCAGTGAAATATTGACGGAGACGATCCCAGAGATAACATCTACCAGCTTGTTTACATTCCGTCGTTGAACTCTGATAGATTCTACCAACATCAACAATCTACGTAGGAGCTTTAGTTTTGATTCTAGTACATCTTGTCGTAAAGTTTGAATATTTCCCTGTTCTGTGGGTTAGCAATTGTACAGTTTGCACCAGCGCTATTAAAAGATCTCTGTCGAAAGGTTAAGGTCAATCTCATTATGTTCAGATTCATCGTTTTATAAAGCACGTTACCTAGGACAACATTAGACCGCGAAGAACTTAGTCATAAAAGAAACAAATAAACTGTGTGTCACCCAAATAACTGCAATCACCAAGAATGAAAAAGAAATAAAGATTTTTTGACGAACTCGGTGGCGCGGTGGGCGAAGGTCCGCCTGCGACGCAGGAGGTTGCGGGTTCGATTCCCGCCTTGGGACAAATATTTGTACGATCTGCAGGTGGTTCTGGGTGTTCTGGTCGTTTACTATGTATAATAAAAATAAAAAAACTATGTAATGTATTGTATTATGTATATTAGTTATCTAGTACCCATAACATAAGCTCTGCTTAGCTTGGGGCTAGATAATGCTTTGTAATTTGTCCAGCATTATTTATTTATTTATTTAAACATATCACTGTTATAAATATACAGATGATGAAATAATTTTCCAAATCAGTTCAGTAGTTTCGGAGTCTATTCAATTCAAACAAACAAACTTTCCTCTTTATGATGTTATTAGAATAGATAAAACAGTGATCGATGATGTAGGTATGTCTTGAACACATCCGACCAGAGCGGTTCATTCGCACGAATCGCTGGCGAAAAGTTTCCTACCGTGACAACAACCCCGGATAGAAGAGTTTCCCCTACATCAACATTGAAATTTCCCGGCTATTTTAGGGTTCCCCGAAGGGTTCGTTAAAACGAAAACCTTGTATGTTCAAAAATACACGGTTAAAATCCGAGCTGAACTTGCGAAGTTCACTTCTTTATTTACAATGTTGGAATGAACTTTTTATTCAGTTGATCAGTCTAGTTAGAAAAACGTAAAATAGTAAAAAAACTATTGTTTTGGCGATTTTCTTTTTTGTTATGGCAACTGGCAATTTGGCTTATACAAAGCTTCATTTATGTAATAATTTTCTTGTGTCCTTATTTCGGCCGGCGTTTATCATTGTTTCTAATCTTCGTTTTTATTTTCCATTCATCTCAGTTATGAGAAATTATGTTTTGTTATGATAGAAACCAAGCTTATTTCGAACGGCCTCTGTGGCGCGGTTGGCGAAGCGCCTGTGAAACAGGAGGTTGCGAGTTCGCTTCCCGCCTCGGGACAAATTTTGTACGATCTACAGATGTGTATAATAAAAAAATATCTATGTATGTTTTGTATTGTACTATGTACATATATCAGTTATCCCATAACACAAGCTCTGCTTAACTTGGGGCTAGATAATGCTGTGTTAATTATCCAGCATTATTTTATTTTATGTCCGAAATTTTAGATGTTCTCAAGATTAAAATTATCCATATATTTTCAAGTCACAGTAGAGTAGTAGATATTTAATTAAATACCTATATTTTGAAATTAATTTCAACATGTTTTGTTAAAATTTTAGCATGAATCCTAATGACTTATCTAACAATAAAAAAAAATCTTCTTGAAAGTGCCATTTGAACCGACTCACTCGACCATATTTCTTATTTTGTTACATTTTACGAAGCTACTAATCCTGTTTCTTTTGGAGAAGGGTTGTTTGTCCCTTCTCATCGCGTGATATGAGCAGATAACACGTTTTATTGCACCGTCTTTGGGATGTTTTTGTCATATCGTCATGAAAATAAAAGAATATACGGCCGTAAGTTACTATTTCTGCCAGCTTTTACGGACTCCATTTCCAATGAAACGTGGGTTATGTGTTGCAGGATCGAGAAATCTTTGCTCCCAAGTAATCTTAAACGGTGCTCTAGTTTGGGGGTTTCTCTTGAATTGGGTCCTCGTAGCACTTCGTAGCACCTCGTAGCACCTCGTAGAGGACTCTTAGTTGTAGCCTTTCGTAGATCTAGATTTTATCGTATTTATTAACTTTTAAAGTAGGTACGAAACTTTTTATTCTGAGTTGTTGACTAAAACAATAAATATAACTATATGTCTAGCTGTCTACATGCTGTTTTAAAATTGGTTATTGGTTAATAAAATTCTCTTATTTGGGGTAGAGTCGGCACTCAATAGATATTATGTTTCGTCTCGTAGAGAATTTCGTTTTTTCTTATGTCTAGATAACTTTTCGAAATTATTCATTGAATTTATTGTCAGCAATTTTTTCTATTCATTTTAATTATTAGGTCAAAATAAAATATCAAACAGTGTAGTTATGTGCTTTACAATGTTCAGCAATAAATTGTCATTCTACTGAATCAAAAATTCCTTTCGTACTAGCTTGCGGTGAATGTGGTAGATTCCGCTCAACAGAGCTAAGCAATCTAACCGCTTCAACCAAACTTGGTCTATTGAATCGACTGTCTCGGTTACTGCCAGATAGCACTTGCCATGCACGACTGACCTAGCCAGGCGTGTAGCTTAGTGAACACGCTTGCGGGCACGCCAACCATGCAGAATTTAGCGATAGAATAGACCAGAAAAGATTTAGTTGCGTCAATCCGTCGCCTTTCCACGAGCGACCAGAATGGGACGGTACTTAGTCAAAGAAAATATAAGTCACATTGGTCATGAGTCGTTTGGGGAGGCATCTTCAGCAGTGAACGTATGTTTGATGATATTATGATGATGACATCTCTTATCAAATTCGCGCGTTATCAACCGGGATGAAACATGACAAAGCGCGGTCGGACATTTTTTCATAGTACACGTCCGCTGCGTCGGTATTTACAATATCCCGATAGGGTGCGTCTACTTCTTTAGGATTTTGCCTCGGCAGTATAGGTATTGTCAAAGCGCGTAGTTTAGTCTCTGTATAATAACCTTTTCGTTTCTTGTTTAACAATATCATACAATTAAATACAAGTTAAGCTGCTATTAAACTGGGTTTAACGAGAATTCAAAACTAGTAATATTATATATTCAATTAATCTAATGAATATTTTGTGACTCATCTAATCCGTAAACAAAACCATAAACTAAGAATGAAACAAGTTTTATTTTATGCACGGAACTAAGCTCATAAAACGAACGCTTGTGCAAACTGACATAAGTATCTAACATTATAACATGGTAATATAACATGGTATCACACTAATAAGTATATTAGCATTAATTTCAGACATTCAGACTTATCATTTCAGTACTTTTGGCGTGAGATAAGGACGCATTCATAAAGCGGATCCGTTTTTACAGGACCGTTTGTGGGGATCTTTCGCTAATCGAAGGGAACAAGCGTTTACTGGATCCGGAATACTGTTAGGTATGTGAACTCGCTCCAAAAACTACATACGTCATCACGGAAAAAACGATCCTGTAAAACGCTGATGATGCTTTGTCAAGTTTTTTTTATTTGACACTAGCATCTACCCCTTTCATCGCAGACGTGACGCAACACATATTAAAAAACATTGTTACGTGAATCACGTGGGTATCTACCTTGCCTTTTAACGAGCTTGTGTGCAATTTTCGCCATAACCTGGTATCTACATTCTCCAGACTACTAATTACAAAGATGCGCTCCAAGACAACCCCTAACAGGGTTTCTATCAAGCATATTCATAGGTTCTCTCAACCAAAATTTGTTCAAGCTTACTAACAGTATATAGTATAATGTTCCTTTTAAGTTTCTTATGAGTTTCTAGTTGAATATAGGAAGAAAATTTTGACTTACTTATTTTTAACTCTCAGTTTCAAAATGAAATTGAATATTTTGATTAAAGACATTTTTGATTGCAAAATTTAATCATTAATATTTTATTTGCAAATTTGGGTAAAATCTAGTTCGTAATTTAAATTTTTTCTACGGACTGTATTTTTATGTGTGAATTTTAATCAAAAGTCCTTTCAAATATTGGAATCTTATTTCTGGACGTATTTGTCAAAAATCCTTAAATTCGATCCTTGAGTTTGCTTAGTAAAGTCACAGATGAAATAATCATCATCATCATCAGCCTATAGTCCACATAGATGCACATAGGCCTCCCCTAATGAGCACCATAGCGCCCTGTCTTGAGCTTTGATGAAATAATGTTACTTGGTAAAGTGCTGACAGCAGAACACAAAGATGTGATATAAAGATTAAATTGTAAATATAATATTGAAAATCGATACAAAAGCCTGTTTAAAATTCAAAGAACGTGACTTCCCCTCGCCTGCATCAGCGACAATATCCAGAAATTGACGTTGGGAAAATATTGCATATTTTGCGTGGAAATTATGCCACAAAGGCCACAAAGGTGATTGTGCGGATAAAAATATACGAAATTGATAATAATAGTACATTGTACACCTAGGCGAGAACGTTGCCTGATTCCTATCGAGTGTGTCATTTGGCCTTAAGACATACGAGGTAGGAATCGCAATTTCTTCCGAGTGATATCTTCATAGTTCTTTATACTACACCTACGAGAATAAATCATCAAAATCACTCGTGTGAATTAAAATGTAAACTCGAATTATGTGAAAATCGTACGCTTACGCGCGTATGATTTTCACATGGTTCGAATTGTTCAGAATAGTGCGGTTGAGGCCAATCATACGGCGGATTTGGAGTAAAAACTTTTTGTCGTTTGACCTATTATGAAAATCGCTATAGCTGCTATTTCAGAAATTAAAAAAAAGTAGGTAACACGTTAGAAATTAATTTCCAAACAAATTTTCTCCCGGTAAACGCGTTAGAAATGGAATTCCATAGAGTTTTTCTTCCCGTTTTTTAGTACAAAAGCAATGGCGAACTTTCAAGATTTAGAATAGAAATAATCAACTTTCTGAGTAGGTGTAGTATAAAATGATTTTTTGGGGAATTGGCATGAACCAACGGACATTTAATGCACCTAAATCTACATGAGCGATTTGCGAAAGTATAGTATACATTAAGTGGTTTATGTTGGTTGTAACCATTAAATTACATGTAGATTATAAAGAGGTTTCAAGTTACTATTGTGACAGTCATGTACCTATGCATTTATGAACAACCACTTATAAAGTGTTTCTCTGCTAAGGTGCAGAACATTAGTTTCGAAAGGCGAAATACTTTTTTTATTGGCTTTGTGCTGTTGACTGCTCAGACTAAGTAAGAAATAGATTTCTTACTTAGTCTGAGGTTGACTGCTGATGGCCTAAATAGCGTTGCAGAGCTATGGCGAGCGCAGATGGCGCTTCGCCGGTATACTTAGGTCGTGGAGTAGGTTTTTGGTCGGATGTGTAGTGTGCGGGGGCGAATCAGGACTGGTTGTCGTCACCACCGGGTTAACGGATGATTAGGTCAACTAGGTCGCCGAGAACGTGTCTTGGTCGATGGAGGAGAGAACTCTTGAGCGGATCGGCGATGGGATACCCCGAGTATCCCATCGACGATCCGCTCACGAGTTATCGTGGAGATCAAAGGATTGAAATGATCTGAGGTCGTTTTATAATGACTCTGGGATATGAGAAATACTAAAAAAATACCTTATATTATTATAATATATACCAATTAATAGGACCAATTATTTTATTCTAGCTCATTGATGGCAACGATGCCAAAGGTTGGAAAAGGTATTTCTGCGATATAAAGAGATGTCGCAGAAATACTTTCTGTCAAAGACTGAAGTATTGGCCGCCTTTGAAGCATTTATTTCTGTGTTCGCCTCCTAGTTTTCCAATTGAGTAAGCGTGTAACTGAGCTAAGCGAACACAGTTATGTTTTCAATCACAAATAGATGGATACGCGTCGACATGGGAACCTCCGTAGTATGTATAGTGATATTTAGAAAATAATAAAAACT
The DNA here is from genome assembly GCA_947086465.1 of Eupithecia exiguata. Taxonomy (NCBI): domain Eukaryota; kingdom Metazoa; phylum Arthropoda; class Insecta; order Lepidoptera; family Geometridae; genus Eupithecia; species Eupithecia exiguata. Next base: position 6,520,027 of record OX352230.1, on the reverse strand, counting down.
ATCAAAATAGAAAAAGCACGGCAACCTAAAAAAAAGTACCTAATATTTTAATCCAACCACTGAAAATGAGGGGGTTTCCATGACAGCATTGTATTTTCATACCCAACTATATAACATTTTACTTTTAGTCGTTTTGGTGTTTCCGCACCAACAAATTTACTGGTGCAGAAATAACGCAAAAAAGCGTGTTCATTGGATAATCTAGAGCCATTTTCCGTAAGAATGAGCTTGAAAACGTTCAATTGATTTCATTAGCACAATCAAAGCTGAGAATAGCTATGAAGTTTGCATTTTTTATTTCGATACAAAAGCTGAAATGAGGAAAATAACTTTTCCATTCAATGTATTTCTGTTATCAGAATTTAACGATAATAATTTTACGGCCCACTGAAATACCAACTTTACTCCCACAAAGTTTTCAAAGGTTTGTACCGTAACATGCGAAATAGGTTGAAGCTGCTAGAATTTCCCCGCAGCGGTTACCGGAATAATGAAATTACGCACTAACCGACGAAGCCGCACCGCACTATCTGTCACCACTCATAATCCCATTCATATGTCGAATGATCTAAACTGTGCGTCCATGCATCGACACATCCGTTTATGGTCCAATTTCACCGTTGCAATTTAACGAGTTTACGTTAAAATTTAACGCGTTCAATTTCAACGAGTTCAGCGCATTTTGCCAACAAAACGTTGATCCGGTTCAAGCGCTAAACTGAGTTTAAGAGCTGTGATGTCACACCAAATGTGAACCCGAACAAGCTGAACTTTTGGTTCTGTTGATCTAAGTTTTGGCCACAATCGGTGATATTGGACCTAAGACGCCTTTTATTCTGCTGCGTGTCGCCGATTGCGTGCGCACGCGATCGCCACAATTTGTATGAAGCCTAAAAGCGGGTTTCACAATGAAAGAAACCTAAGTAGCGGAACCAGAATTCACGATCGACGTCTATTTAACCCCTACACTGGTTTGGACCGAAATCAGGCGTCGGCTTTACGACTATGGTAAAACCGAGCCCTGATCCTCCAAACGAGTGTAAGGAACTAAGGCTGTTTTAGGCGCCCTTTAGCTTTTAAAGTACGCGTCACAATATCCGATCACGCCGTAGCTCGAACTACCACGCTGCGCCGCGCCACCCCGCCTAGCCCGCTCTAATTGCGATATTAAACGACCCAAGGATTCCGTCAGCAATGCGCACCGTAATGCGCTACGGGCCACTGCATTTCATAATCCCAATTAAAACGATTGTGCTTGTCCTGCTGCTGAATATAAAGGGGATGATGAATACTAAACCGCGCGTTAATCTGAATTATTCTGCTATGGACTCTACAGTTGTTTAATTGTGTCTGTTTAATGCTGGGTAAAACTAGTTAAAACAGAATGACTGTAGGTACCTTCCTTCTACATAAACTAGTGTTAGAAAGATATTTAATTATTCGTTCAATGCTAGATTCACCTATGCTGACCACAATATCAAAGGGTCTAAGGTTTATATCTAACAAATAAATACCAGGCACCATACCTCCTAAAACCACGCAAACCACTAGAGCAACATTGGAGCGCCTAGCGTTGTAGCAACTAATATCTACTATTTTTCGCAGCACGTACCAAGCTCCGTTTTTACACTTTAACTCCAGAAAACAACCAAAGGCGACAAAGGCTATAAATTTGTTTCTTTGGTGTGGGGTCGCTCCGCTAAGTGGATTTTTGCGTTCAAGCCGTTGACGGTTCGAAACTGATAAAATAGAGGAAAGGATAACCGAGTTTTAAGAGAAACAAAAACATCGACCCCTCTTTGGATGTCCATCGAATGTTTCAGTTGGGTAAATACGTTGTTTCAAAAAGTTGGCATATTTGCATTGGGACGGAGTTTCTCTGAATCAACAAGATCGTGCCAATCGCACGGGTGGTCGTTATTGCTGTTCCAGTGTTATTTATTGCGTGTTTCGGTAATAAAACCACGATATCAATAACAATAATTTCAAGTGATTGCCAAATAAATACGGAGTGGCCCTGGAGAAGCAGCTAAATTAAATGATTAACCCATTTATTTATATAATGTCCAGATGAGATGTAGGCGTTTGCGAGCATGACTCCTGCCACGAATTATATATTAATCTGCAAATATTTATAGAGAATCGTTCGTATTTATCAGCGTACAAAAAGAAACTCCTGATACACCCTGTATTAATCTGTCCCGCTGGGAGAAAATGGAGTAGTGAGTGGTTTAGGAGAATTACCTAGTCTGAAGGTAATTCATAGACTGCCGAAAATATTATGGTTCTCTTATAAATATTTTATGACGAGCTCTCTGGCGTGGCTCGATGGCTCCATGATTCTCGCTGATTCGTTTACGATTATGATACAAATAAAATGCTAGTACCTTGGTAAACATTTGAGAAAACTTTTCTCTTCTTGTGATAAGATTTTCATGAAATGATAGCGAGAAAAATTAAATAAGGACGATTAGGCTCTTTATATTTTATTTAACACGTTAACCAACATAATCAAGTGGTAGGCTTAATCCCGAAGGCATTTTCTACCTGGTTGCAAACGTTGCAAAAGGTGTGTTTTAACCTGATAATTAGTCTAATTACTGTGCTTTTGCGCTTCGTATTATCGTTCCAATAAAACCTAGTTAATTAATTCATCTATTTATTTAAATTACTCTAAGATTATAAAATGGATGACCGGAACTACATTTCAGATTGATCAATAAACTCTTTTTATAACAATCTTCTGCTGGATGGCATCAAAAGAGTCTACTGAATCATCTTTGCTTCATAAAATAAACAATGAGCTTCCGACGCAGTTCTTGTGCGTACCTAGATAATTGCCGTTTGAAGTCCACTTCCGCTAATAAGAGCATAAATAATTTCTACATCAAACGACACAAAACAGAAATCAATCATTCGCTATACACAATTTGTAACCATTTCGTATGAAATTTAAAATAAAACCAGATCGAGCTAAATCTCACCTAATCTCACGTGGGGGAGAGAGGGGTCTCGGCCTATATCACGTAATTATTTTCCCGCGAATTTCAGCAGTTCTTCGTTTCGTGCTGGCGCAAGATTCTCTTCTCTTGATCTTCATTATGCATTTAATGTTCGATTTTGTCACTGTGATTATGATGATAGACTACGTTCTTAGAAGTTTTAAATCCAATTCAATCAAGTCCACATTAACTTATTTACTCCAAAATATGCGTTTTGAAATATCTCACGTGAGATTATTGGAGGGGTCGAGCCAAATCTCACGACATCTCACCGAGGTGAGAAGAGGGGTCGAAAAATTGCCAAAATCACCTCACGTAACTAATGGATGCCCCATATCAAACGAAACGTACGATATTGTTGTTTTAAATACAAAACAAAAAGGGAGGAAATGATGTCCTATTTGTTTTATTTTCGACGTAAAAATATGCAAAATGTTATTTGCTTACTTCATCATAGGTCAGTATTTAAAAAAAAACAACCATTAGTTTTTGGTTTTTTTTTTGTACTACTACTACTATTCCAATAGGTACAAAAGATAACAGAATAAGGTGGAAATATGCTCGAATAACAAATAATTTTGGTATTACGTTTATATGGGCGTTCACCCGACGCTGGCCCCTTAATACCGAATAATTTTGTCTGTTTCTACATAACAAAAAATATTTCATTCAATTACGACGTAGGTAGGTACTAACAGCCGATTTTTCATCCGCGTGTTAAAATTTGACAGTAGTGTAAACTTTTTGTTAGCAAAAAGTTTTGTTAACAAAAAGTTTAAACTACTGTCAAATTACAACAAGCGGATGAAAAATCGACTGTAAGTGTATTCAAATGAGCTATTGCTTTCTCGTACAACTATTACTCATGGAAGATATTAATAATTAGGTAAGTAGCTCCCATCTCGGCGAGAACGGTTGAGAATGTGTATGTTTAGGTCTCCACTTCATGGTAATTTAATCCAAGCTCTTGAGTTAATGCGTTGCGTAGTTGGTGGTAGCGGTAATGTTGGGAGGTACCCACAATCTAGCCCCGTAGATAAGATGTGACTGAGCGAAAGTGCAATAGCGTATTCTCATGTTGGCCTAGATATGGCGAGCCTTGACTTCTTTGGGTTTTTACAAGTGGTTTCATTTCATCCCATATCAGTGAATGGTGTACGGCCATACTAACTTACAAAAAGTAAAACGAAAGACGATCGATCCTGGACTGATGACTTTGTTAAGGATTTTTACGCAAAGGGTCCTAACATAAATGCTATTACAAAGCCTCCTGTCTGTCTGCCTGTCTGTCTGTCCGTTACAAAAATGAAGTAGAGAAATATTATTTATGTAGATATATTGATAAGTTCCTCAGGGAGCAACTCCAAACAGTAGTTCGAGATGGAGCGAGAAGATAAAATGGATTCCTAAGTACATATAGTGTGCAATTTAAGCTTAGAAATATATATTCTCCTTCAGAGCGGATTTTCACTTCGCCAAATCAGCATAACCATTTTGTCATCAAGTACCTAGTAGGTAAACATATGAAGTGTATCCAATCAGCCTGAATGAGGTTATTTCATGAACAAATTGGGAACATAATCACGAACTAGGTACCTATCGAATTCTAAAGCTTTCGATTTGGGACTTTGTATTAAGTATGTACCTAGACATTTCTAGTTACATTATTATGAATAGAATGGTATCGGGATCGGTTTTGGTACCTCCCTGGTTAGGATTATCAAATTATTTGCGATTTAAATAAATGACAACGAGACGATATAGTAATAATCTCTAATAAAATCATAATACCATACAGCAATGCTTGAAAACGAAAGTTATCAATCAGTGCGTCCTACCCGTCATGACCTACGGATCTGAGAAGTGGACACTCACAGTCGGGCAGGTCCACCAGTTTAAAGTCGCCCATGCGAGCTATGGAGAGAGCTATGCTCGGAGTTTCTCTGAACGATAGAATTCGTAAAGAATACATCCGACAGAGAACCAAAGTTATCGACATAGCTCAAAAGATTAGCAAGCTGAAGTGGCAATGGGCTGGCCATATCTCGAGAACAACCGATAACCACTGGGGTAAACGTGTTCTTGAGTGAGGACCGTGAGTCAGCAAACGTAGTGTAGGACGCCCTCCGACCAGGTGGGATTACGGTTAGCGAAAGACTGCTGGCAGATGCTGGATGCGGAAAACTGAAGACAGGGTGCTATGGCGCTCATTTGGGGAGGCCTATGTCCAGCAGTGGACTACTATAGGCTGATGATGATGATTTTAATGACGATATAGAAATCTTTGTTTTTTGACTCTCCTGTAAAGTTGGCGTCCTTACGACATTTTAAATTTCCACCGTCGAAATAATGACTCAAAAATTGTTTTTGAGCAAACCCGCGATAACTTTCATCTCACTCGATATTAATAACTCAGATATAAGAAGGTGCCATTTTTTACAGTTTTCAATTAAACTCTGTCAACAATTCTTTACATAAGATGTGCTTAAATCTAAGTTGTGTTTGAGTATTAGGCGGGCCGCCAGGCGGCCTTTATGCTAATAACGGGCTGTTTTTACAGATGGTTGCTTCTAGATATTTCTGCAAGTCATTTGATTGCCAACCTAATATTTTATTAGCGACGTAGGAGATGAACTAGCCAAATTTTGGAATTGATTTTCATTTAGCTAGTCCAACAAAATATTACAGACAGTTCAGTTTGTTTGTGGTCGCTGAAACGAACTGAATGATTCATCATCATCATTAGATACATCATCAGCGACCTGACTTCACCTACTACTGGGTATAGACCTCCAAACTTTTAATCTGAATGATTTATGATAAATAATTAGATATATGTATTTTTTAACCTGAACCTTTAACCTTTTTTTGCCTGAAGTGGCAGTGGGCTGGCCATATCTCGGGAAGAACCGACAACCGCTGGGGTAAACGTGTTCTTGAGTATAGACCGCGACTCGGCAAGCGTAATGTAGGACGCCCACAGACCAGGTAGGATGACGATTTGCGAAAGACTGCTGGCAGATGCTGGATGCGGCAAGCTGAAGACAGGGTGTTATGGCGCTCATTAGGGGAGGCCTATGTCCAGCGGTGGACTAATATAGGCTGATGATGATGATTTTTATTAAAACTATAAAACCGACAAAAAAGCTGAAACACGTAAATTTACACTGTTATTTTACGTTTTACGGAACAATTAATAGGTAATCCCCAGGAAGCAAATTATGGAACCACTTGGAATTATGGGATTATTCTATTAACAAAAGCGAAAGGATAATCCAAATTGGATAATTTTCAATTCTCGAAGATATCCATCGTACAGCAGAATTGATAACCGCCTCCATTATTGAAATTTGTTGATAAACAAATGAAGAAGGAGGAATCATTGAATGCTGAGGCTGTTAATCGAGTTTAATCTAATGAAGTGAGTGAAGTCTTGAAAAGTAAGGTTTTTTGCTATAGTGCTTACCCGCACTTTGGGTATCTCTAAGAAATGAAATAAGTTCCCTAAAATTTTCGGGTTCGGTGGGACTCGAACCCGCGCCCCACCCTCAGTAAGGGTGTGCTCTGTGCGCTCGGTTCAACCGAAAATCTTTGGGACCTCTTACGGACTATAGTTTTTTGGGAACTTATTTCATTTCTTGAAAAGTAGTTCGTAATTATAGGTAACTTGAAGAATTTTCAGTTATTGTCTCTGAACCGTAATTCCTGAGTCAAGAGAAGGCAGGATGTGGAGCCATTGATATTTACGAGTTCCGTTTCCGAACTCGAATAGTTTTGCAGTACATTTGCTAGTTTAAAACTTTCTACGTTTCAAGTAAGAGAGATGCTCGAAACTTTGACTTTCTGATATCCTGACCAGGAAACGGTATAGATATTCTCGTATAAAGAGTTCATAACTTTTCAATAAAGCATTCATCTGTAAGTAGATATTCGACCGAGATGTTGCGCGGCGGGCAATGGTCCGCCTACGACGCAGAAGGTTGCGGGTTCGATTCCAGCCTTTAGGACAAACGTTTGTTCTTTCTGCAAATATTTGTTTTTTGCTGCAAATGTTTGTTGCGGGTGGATGTTATACTTCATTTATCTATCATTTCAAATATGTGGTAGTGACGATAAAATAACAAACGACTCACAGACGTCGACGACTATCGTGACTTACGCACACTGTATGACTATGACTCTAACTAACTATATGGTATAACTGTAATCAAGTTACAGAGAACTATATAAAGGAACTAGTCAGTCGATCAATGCTCAGAGATTATATTACCTACTCGAGCTCGTGGAATATGCCAGCCACATTCTCAGTGCTAAATCAAATGTAGATTACTTATGAAATAACAATAATCGGTATGATGGATTGGGTTTCGGTTACAATACCTACTACAATAGGATATATCACCCGTTTTTAGTTTCTCAATTAGATTACATAGTGCTAACGAACCACTAAAAATATACCAAAAATTTATTCAATCGATAAGTGTTAAATGCATTTTTAAATTAACATTTCCATGCTATGCGCGCGTAACTTGACGAAAACGCTGGACGCAGTTGACGCCATATAAATTGTACTCAGCTTCTACTTTATAGAAACCAAATAAGAAACTGAACGCTTTTTTCGGTAGATAGGGGCAGGGACGAATTTTCACCAATTTTCAGTGGTTTTTATTTAAATTATTTGTTTGTTTTAGGGAAGTCATCAGCACACTACACATAAAGGGCTTAAGATTCGCAGATCAGACTCGCACACCAATCAGCAAAAATGTGCATTGAAATATAGATTTTAACTCGTAACATTTAGACGAATTTTATATTAACGGCATCACAGACAAACAATTTGTCACTTAAAAATGTATCTAAAGATAACGAGTTTATGATTATATTTGTATGCATGTCGTATATTTTTATGCTGGGTGGTAGCAGTATTGGGTTGATGAGCGCAGAGCTTTATACAATAGAAATCTATCTTCCATGATATTGACAGGTTTCCACTGATATATACACTAGAAAGGAACGCAGACAGTGTTTACCATAATCATTATTTTAGATAAACTAAACATTCATATAAAGTAAGTAAGTAGGTACGTTATGTTCTTTTGCTACCAAATCTCCTGCTGTCCATCGTAAATGTGGGTGCATTTACGATGGACAGCAGGAGATTTAAAAACGATTGCAACGGCGACCAGTAATCTAGTAGTAATGATCCGAGCAAGAAACGTTGTGAAATGTAGTCTTTTAAAAATGTAATCTCAAATTAAATAGCATGCACCATTTTAGGGTGGCTCGAGCTCAAACGACGGCTATAAAGTTGCATTTTCTAATTTGAACGAAGTTCGTCGCTTTTATAAAACTCGTCCATTGAATCTGAAAGTGCCCTTGGTATAAACATAGGATGCGCTAGTATCTAAGGCTTTAACTAACAATGTGGGATACTGATGCAAGTTTTAAGTTCTCATAAACCTGTAGGTATTACGGGTCACCAGTTGCACTATACTTATTTCAATGTTAAATTACAGCTTAATATAAAAATAAAACCGGCCAATTGCGAGTCGGACTCGCCCAGGAAGGGTTCCGTACCATTATCTATAAAAACGGCAAAAAAATCACGTTTGTTGTATGGGAGCCCCATTAAATATTTATTTTATTCTGTTTTTTAGTATTTGTTGTTATAGCGGCAACAGAAATACATCATCTGTGAAAATTTCAACTGTCTAACTATCACGGTTCATGAGATACAGCCTGGAGACAGACGTACAGACGGAGAGCGAAGTCTTAGTAATAGGGTCCCGTTTTTACGCTTTGGGTACGGAACCCTAATTAAGGCGCGACAGTCAGATATAAGGCATTTACTCATGCGTCTGACAGAGATTGGTTATTATGTAGGTATGAGTTATAGCCGTGTGGTGCCGTTAGAATTTGCAGCACAACAACTCTTCCCGTGGTTGTCGTAAGAGGCGATTAAGGGACATACGATAGGTAAGACAGATTTATCAGTGGTCCCAGTCCCAATAACCACAATTTACTTGTTTATCCGTGTAATCAGACCTTGATCTACCCGCCCACCTACGACGAAGAAAATCAAAGCGGTATTTGATCGACAAATCGTTTTCCATTTGACCTGTCTGGAGCTCACATGCCATGTCGTCCTGCCCTTGGCAATGGCAATCAAAAGGTATAAATAATTCTAAGGTATAAGGTCGTATATCTGCTGCCGACATACTCTTAGTACAGACACTGGTAAGGTAAAATTGCACCACCCCCCAACTCTTCCCGTTTCTCTAGAAAGAGACGTAGGAGGGTGCATAATCCCGAACATTCTGAAAGCATGTTCGATGAACTTTGTACTGTTGAAGTATTTTGTAGTCCAGTGGGAACTGACCCAGATGTTAGGCTGATACAAAGGTCACAGGTTCAGTACGACGAAGTGGATTAACATCAATCTTAACAAAACTTAATTTAACCGGCACGTTTTCCCGGAATCTTTTTAGGAATCAATTCGTAAAGAACGGCTATGCACCTTTTCTGCTCTCTAATATTACTTACGAAGTGTTTGGTGTGGCGAGGTCATTTGGTATCACATCGCTACAGAGTATGAATGGGTTGAACTTGAACTTGTTCAGAGCCAATGAAAAAGGATTCAGGCTCTTGATTTGAGTTCAAATTTACTCTTGATCCGTCTCAAGAAATTAGGCTGGTTTGTTCCGAAAACCTAATTCACGATGCCTGAAATTAAATGACCTTGACATTCTAGGTAATCAAGAAAAGCGAAAACCAGCTGTGAAAATACAATGCACAAGTATTTGTATTATTTTTATTGTTTCAGTTCGGAGCGGCCATAAACAACCCGAGCGATGATGGACCGGACTTTGAGCTCTCTCTTCCCAAATTACGCAATGAATAGTAAGTAAGGTATAGAGGTAGTCTATTATTAAATTCTAAACTAAAGAACTTATACCAGTTATATCTAGTTAGCTAGATTATTCAAAATGGCAACCTCATAATCAATCGACCTAAAATAACATAAATAAATAAGTCATTTATGAAGACTTCTCTATAGCAAATAATGCTAAAATGTACGTCTGTAATCAAATAGCAACTGGTAGTAACCATTATTTATATTAACTGAAGCTGATACGATTTGCTATGTTTGTAACTATTAATTGCCTAACTTTGCTCTGACTACATAGAGTTGTTCAATCGTAAGATTATTTATTGAGTCACTTGGCTTATTCACTGTAGCGAAATCCACTAGGAAAGTTTCTCATCTCATGCCATAACAAAAACTTTTCGCATGACGTTTTTCTTTGTTTGAAGAACTTATTCATGTTTCACAAATGTATGTAGGGTATAATCAGATGAAAAATACGGAACATAAACTTGAGAGTTGAGAACACTTGGGCATTCGTAGAGTCGTCGTCGTTGAGCCTCGCTCTACCAATATACATAGTTCCAAAACAATCGAACTGTGTTAGGTATGTTTGACCTGAATCAATAACAAATATTTGCTTCGTATAGTGCCCGCGCGTGAGCTGTAGTGCTTGCAAGAGAGCCAGTCACCTTCTTGCCGTACGTTCGCTGAGTTGGCACCCCCATCAGGAAAAAAAATACAAATTTAATTTTAATTCGTACCTCTCTTTCGCCGCTCACATCTGAAATGCAGGTACAGTCACTACCTAATAACAGACAGAATAATGTGCTAATAGACGAAAGACTCCTAAGCCCGTATTACAAACAAAACCACACCATTTCTAAAGCTAAGCAAGCTTAGCCCGCTCGACTCCAGAAGGCGCAGAACTTTCGATGAGTAGGAACGCTAATTTCACCTCTATACGACTGAATGATCAGTCGATTCGGAGAGTGCGCTGGATTTAATTCTGACATTCTGGAGATCTGCTTTATTTACTTACGTCGTATTATTTCGGTACTTTCTTGGTTCGACCTTTAGGGTTGGTATGGTTTAGATTTTTCCGTGGTTTTTGCTATGCATACGGGGTCGTGGAGTCATCATCTGTTAAACTCTTTTAGGCAGTGACTGTACCTTTTAGTTCGAATGGGAGAATACCAGCTCTCGTGCTAGGGCTACAATTGATATCAAAGACGCGTTAGGAGATTGGCATTGCATGTTTGCAGTGGTATGAGGACTCTGTGGCTGGCGTAGAGGGGCAAATATTGAAAATGGACTTTTAAGCGCATTTGCGCTTTGCAAAAACTTACTTGCTGGCTCAGCGACCCAAAGTGGATCTTAGCCTCCGACATAAGACTTCTCCAGGTACCTATTTCGGGTCTGAGCTGTTACGCCAGCTATGGGCGTCGGATTCACGGATATCGGCTTTAACTTCGTCGATCCAGCGATACCTAGGGTGCAGGCGGCCGACTGGTCTACGCCCTGATGGTTTTTCCTCATACGCCTTCATAACAGCCTGATCCTCTTCCATTCTTTCGATGTCTCCTAGCCTGCGGAGACGAGCGCTCTTACAGATGACGGCTTGAGTAAAAATGTCCTATTCAATTATTATAAGTTTGTTTAACTTGCTTCCCTTCTCGCTACTCCATTTACGCATGGGGAGATAATTAGCTCTCGGTTGAGGGCTATACTAACAATGAATTTCAAAGATACATTAGGAAATTGGCATTCTATTCGCAGTTGGCGTGGAGTCCCGGTGAGAGGGATGGCGGGCGCGGACGACGATGATCCGGTGGACTGGGAGGCGTTGTACCGGCTGCCTCACAATCTTACCAGCGACGGCACGGAATGGGACAGCCTGTGGAATGTCACGGTGGTCCCCAACGCCACCTGGTGGGACTCGGCCGCGCCCTTCGATACGCCGGCCGCGCTCGTCCGCGCCGCCGCCAAGGCCGTCGTGCTTGGCTTGCTCATACTTGCTACTGTAGTTGGTAAGCATCTGGGATATAAAATACTAGTTAGTAATTATGTAGAAAATAATGGATATTTATTTAATTAAGGGCTATATATCTAGGTATAAGATGTTAAACTTAAGTAAGTTTTACCATATGGTAGATAAAACATTACCTACCCATTGTTGTGCCCCAACCGGGCTCATGTTGAAACTGTACACATTTATTTTAAGACCTACTATGTACAACATGAACACAATAAACAATCTTGAATCTTGAATCTTGGATGTGTACAGTACACCTCACACACGGTAAAGTGGCGATCATAATAGGTCTATCATGCCCGTAAGTGATACAAAAGCCACCAAGAGCAAAAAAAAACAAAATACCTACTCCTCATACCTACGAGTACATACGTGTAAATGGTGTAAGTAGGCGTATCAGTAGCACGCCACTGACACCGAAGTTGACATCTTTCAGCAGAATTTAATGACTACGACCCCTGATAATGACATGGGACTTCCGTATGCTTCACGCTGCCAATCTTGAATATGAATAGCCCGATTCAGAAAACTCGTTCGTGCCATTCATAACTACGGTTCATGCAACTTTGTTCTCGAATAGCTCACTGGATATAAAATTTCCATTATCCCCGAGAAGCGAGTGGATATTGCCAGCTTAGCTACCGGTCCATCTATTACATACAGTCTCGTAATAGCATACATTTCATCCGGCCGAACGTTCGGGTACTAACGTGCTAACGTTCAGCGTGAACGAACCATATTTCAGTCTACTTGCTGTAATTTCTTTCACGTTTTCCCTCATACGATTTTATCGATGGATATGTAAGGGTCAGTAAAATGATTATTGTGGGCATAGGTTTCAGTAATAATGGTATGATAACGCCAACATTCAAAGCGTGTTTCTGAATAACCAATGTTTACCTCCTTATTTTAGAGTATTGACTACTATACTATCGTCAAATTGGCAATTGTGGTGATCACAATAGGCCTATCATGACCGCAGTGATACGAACGCCACCATGAGCAAAAAAAATCCTTAAATTATGTTTATTTGCAGGTAATGTATTCGTGATAGCAGCAATATTATTGGAGCGGCACTTGCGCAGTGCTGCCAACCACTTGATCCTGTCGCTGGCAGTGGCGGACTTGCTCGTGGCATGTCTGGTGATGCCCCTGGGGGCTGTGTACGAGGTGGCTCAGCGCTGGACGCTGGGGCCGCAGCTCTGCGACATGTGGACCTCTGGCGATGTGTTGTGTTGCACTGCCTCAATACTGCATCTTGTCGCTATCGCTCTTGATAGGTACGTACCTACATGGATAAGCATCTGCATCTGAGTGCCAGTTTCAAAGAACTAGAAAGTCACAATTAAATTTCTTTGCTGGCAGGTATCGCGCAGTGACGAACATTGACTACATCCACGCGCGAACACCCCGCAGGTCGGCGCTTATGATAGTGTGTGTGTGGACAGTGAGTATCGGTGTGTGCATAGCACCGCAGTTGGGCTGGAAAGACCCCGACTGGAACCGCCGTGTCTCCGAGGACTTGCGTTGTGTCGTGAGCCAGGATATAGGCTACCAAATATTTGCGACGGCGTCGTCGTTTTACGTGCCAGTATTAATTATTCTGATTCTCTACTGGAGGATCTACCAGACCGCGAGGAAAAGAATACGTCGGCGAAGAGGAGCGACGGCGCGCGGTGGGCCGCCACCAGTGCCGGCGGGCGGTGCGCTTGTGGCGGCCGGCGGCAGTGGTGGCATCGCGGCCGCCGTCGTCGCCGTCATCGGCCGCCCACTGCCGACCATCTCCGAGGGAACCACCACCACGGGCTTCACGAACGTTTCATCCAACAACACGAGCCCAGAGAAGCAATCCTGCGCGAACGGGCTCGAGGCGGATCCCCCAACGACGGGCTACGGTGCCGTCGCGGCCGCTTATTATCCGACTCTGGTGAGACGGAAACCGAAAGAAGCGGCCGACTCGAAACGCGAGAGAAAAGCCGCGAAAACTTTAGCAATAATAACCGGTGCGTTCGTTGCGTGCTGGCTGCCGTTCTTCGTGCTGGCGATCTTGGTGCCGACATGCGATTGCGAGGTGTCGCCGGTACTGATGTCGCTGTCGCTGTGGCTGGGCTACTTCAACTCGACGCTGAACCCGATCATCTACACGGTGTTCAGCCCCGAGTTCCGGCACGCCTTCCAGCGCCTGCTGTGCGGCCGCCGCCGCCGACGCCGCGCCCCGCCCCCGTAGTGCCCTTACCCGATCCCTGACTGACCCCGTTAGTTCATCATTACCTTTGTGTTGGTTACCTTGTTACATTTTCAGAGATATATTTACACCCTTTTATTTTTTGTACGTAATTAATGTTAATAACGGAACCTATCTAGTTAATAAATCACAAATTCTCTTTATTAGAACCTTACGTATTTTAATTAATGCAAAACCTTCCATAAATTACGTACCTATGTATATTTCAATCAGTACAAGATTTTAATTAACAAAATAGGACTGTCCACAGTGTGTAACGTACCTACCATCCCATCCTATTAAACTGAAAACCCTCTTCATTCCGACCATTTTTATCAGATTAAGGAAATCGCATAAATTCTAAGCAATCTATCTTTCTCTCATATGAATTCTCCTTCATATTTCTAATAGTCAGTACTTCTTATATTAGTAAGCTCTCAATTTCCTGTAAATCTACAAATATATTCACTCGAACTACTCTTCAGACTGTAGTTACCGTTGTAAAAGGATACCAAATAAAGATTTCTGGCTGAAAGCCGGAGGTAGCTTCTCCGGCTTTTAGCCATAAGACATGTCACATGAATTCCCTGAAGTGTAGATGATCGAGCTTTGGACTGTTTTGACTATGACCATCAACTACACCTGTGTCACCTATGTAAGGTAAGGTACCTCAGCTCGGAATAAAAACTGATGATCGTATTTTTGGGTAGGTAGCAGCTACTATCAGACTATACTATATAGCTCAGATATCATCACCATCATCATCATCATCATCAGCCTATATCAGTCCACTGCTGGACATAGGCCTCCCCTATGTCCAGCAGCCTAATGAGCGCCATAGCGCCCTGTCTTCAGCTTGCCGCATCCAGCATCTACCAGCAGTCTTTCACAAATCGTTATCCCACCTGGTCGGAGGGCGTCCTACACTACGTTTGCCGAGTCGCGGTCTCCACTCAAGAACACGTTTACCCCAGATATCATATTTCAGATATCAGCGTCGAGCAACCCATACGAATCAGAAATTGATAGACACGATTGTGATCTAACAATCTGCGAAGGCCCGCATATTGAATTATGAACGGCGATTTCATTCTCCGCTCTCTAGGGGCCGGCAAGGGAAAAACAAGGTTCGTGGTTTTCTCACTCCATTGAAAGTTGCTGAGCATCAAAATACTTAGGATTTTAACATTATCTACGCAATGGAAACTTTGCCACATTAATAATTTTTTTTAACTTCTAGGTATGTAAGTAATTTATTTTGGTTAACCTAATTTGCCGAGATACAGAAAAGGCTGTGTAAGGGCTGAATAAATAAATAATGCAGGAAAATTCACACAGCACTATTAGCCCCGAGCTAAGTAGAGCTTGTATTATGGGTGAGTAGGTACTAGATAACGGATATACTTATCACAATCCTACTTACCTAGATTAGACATTTTTAGTGACTGCCTCGCTGGTCTAGCGGTTGCGTGTTCCACCGCTGATAATTAGGTCCCGGGTTCAAATCCTGGGTCGGGCTAAAGTTAGTATTGGGATTTTTCAGGCCAGAAAAATTCACAGTCTAGCCCGGAGAGTCAGAAAGTAGGCGGTGTTACAACCCCGTGCCTCCGAAAGCACTAATGCGTTGGTCCTGCGCCTGACCATCGTGCTTTGGGTCTCCCTGATCTTCTACTTCCCACACGAGGTCTCCACTCCGTCAGTTTGCGGCTCCATCGGTCATCCAAGCATCGCATGAGGTGTCCCGCCCATTGCTACTTCAAACTATACACTCTTAATAATCATAAATACTTAATAGAAAGTACTATTATCTCAAAGCTCTAGATTTTTCATCAGCCCTCAAAACGATCGGTAGGCATTGACCGTAAACTGAAGCGTAACGACGGAAAAAGTGGAAAGCCCATATTTTTAATATACCATTACATTTTTCTTGTCCTATCTTTATACGTTGTGGTCGAACAATAAAGTTTTTATTATTATTGCTAAGGATATCAGCTAAGTCGTATAACCTTTTCATTGAGGAATAAACGGTCCTCTTCATAAGGACTCTATTAAAGTCATTATTTTACTTATTACTAGCAGTGCCTCGCGGTTTCACCCGCGTAGTTTCCGTTCCCGTAGGAATTCCAGGATAAAACACGCCATGTCACTCCCTGAAAAGTAAGCTTTCTAATGGTGAAAGAATTTTTGAAATCGGTTCAGTGTTTTTTTAGTTTATTCGTTACATACAAATATATAAATCTTTCCTCTTTATGATATTAGTGTAGATTATACTTACCAGCATAAAACGGTTATAAATTTTAAATGAATTAGGTAAGTATAAATAAGTAACCAAGCAAGAGTGAAACCGGCTATTATAGTACAAGTATTCTTCAAATTATTATTATTATTGTATAAGACTAGCGACCCGCGCCGGCTTCGCACGCGTGCATGTATTATACAATAAACTTGCTACTTGAATTACTCTACCTATTAAAAAAACCGCATCTAAATCCGTTGCGTAGTTTTAAAGATCTAAGCATACATAGGGACTGACAGCGGGAAGCGACTTTGTTTTATTCTATGTAATGACATGTATCTACATACCTACATACCTTGTGAACGAAATAAATAAAGTATTTGTAATTTGTAAATGAATCAGATAAATATACATTGAAAAGAAAACTCAGTAAATATAATTAATTAATCGTAATTATTCTCAGGTAGTTAGGTTTACGGTCAGTAAAAAATTACAAAATCTGAAATACATTTCGCCTTTTAACTATTGCGTCGATTGCCTGCACTCAACCATAATGGTTATCCATCACAATGGGTAGTCATTCAAAACTTTTCGTTTTATTGCCGTGAATAAATCAACTTTTATCAAATAAAACGAAGCTCGTTCAATCATAGGCTTTATGTATCTCTATTGTCTATTTACTCATAACGATAGATAGAATATGGTAGGTAAGCCTATGGTCTGGATTGACCTAATTGACACAGAATAACTACTTAAACATACACTAGCTGCCCGCGGCTTCGCCTATACATATACCTTCCTGCCAAATTTCACTAAGATCCGTTCGGCCGTTTCAAACTTTGCGTGAAAAGTTAACAGACAGACGGATAGATTGATAATACTTACTGTACCACACAAACACAGAAAACAGTACAGAACTAACAGCTACAAGTAGACGAAGTACAAAGTCGACCTTATCGCTATGAGCGATCTCTTCCAGGCAACCTTGGAATGGACTGGACATGTACAAACAACAAAGACGGTGGCACTTGAAAAAAAAATTATCTAGCTAACAAGAGAAATCAATAATACTTACCCACACTACATACTATAAATACCTACCTGCATAACCTACAAAATTCTAATAAACTCACATGAACATAAAGATAAAGTTGTCTAATTTTACAACAATAGATAATGCTGAAGAAGCAGTGTTTTAAAGATAGGGAGTGATTTGGCACGTCTGATGTCAGGAGCAGAGCATTCCATAGACAGGTCGCTTGTACAGTGAAAGATTTGTCGTAGAAAGTAGTAGTGTGAGCCCATAAAGATGAGGGTTTCAGAGGAACGTGAGGAGTGAGAGTCCGAAAGGAATTCAAAGCGCTCCTTGAGATAGGAAGGGCTCGTAGGATAGAACAAGATATCGTACAAGAGATATCGTAGTGATAGTATGTGAGTAAAACAGATAGACAGACAGACTTTCGGATTTATAATATTTTAGTATGGATTGATTTAAATATATGCTACAACTTCTCGTACTTAGGTATTTTTTGTACAAAAATAAGGCTCAAGAAAAGTATAAGGTATGTACGTAAGAGTAAAACCTAATCACAACAGCTGAGTGCCAGATTATAATGATTAAAAACATCTAATAACATCATATTCTAAAGATACAATCGGCTGATTCTGTAGACACTGTAGAGCTCCACAGAATCCTTAAAAATCATAATATCGCTTTACCACTCGTGGACAAAAATTGAAGCGAACAAAATCAATAACATTTTGTTTCTTGTTTGATAATTACTATTTATAAAACTGTTTATGTATAAAATTTGGCTTGTGTAAGTGCTTTTTTGTAAGCCTAAAGAAAAATGTTATTGACTTTTGACTTTTGAATAAAATAGGTAGCATAAATGATTATACGACATAAACAAGATTTTGTCAACAAGGTCAAGCTTTGTGAGAAGCTTTTTGTGTTCTGAATATCGGGCGTAAACTGATAACGTTGAGCGTACACGTTAGTTTAGCAAAATCCGACATGAAAACACAAATGTTTTTGTTGCCTTAAAAGCCTCGCTCAGCTAAGCTGGTTCAGCAAATGTAACAGAATTAAGAGCCATTAATTCTATAAGCCCGGTTCACAATAAAAGCTTCTATTTGCCATACGTAATCCGTTACGACAGTGCCGTCTCACGATAGGCCTAAAACTGAGAAATATGAGCCTTACAGAGGTAGCTTAGGCACGTGTGTTGTTGGTACGTACATTTCTCGTATTGAGCATCATCATCAGCCTATATTAGTCCACATCTGGACATAGGCCTCCCCCTAGTAGCGTCATGTCTTCAGCATGCCGCATTCAGTATCTGCCGGCAGTCTTTTGCAGGTCTTACCTGACCGGAGGGTGTCTTACAGTACGTTTCATCATCATCAGCCTATATTAGCCCACAGCTGGACATAATTCTTACTAAAATATAATAAAATGGGTCGCACAACTGATCATACGACATACGACAGTTAACAAACGAGATTTTGTCAAGAAGGTCAAACTGTGGGAAGCTTTTAATGTTATGAATGTCTGGCTCAATACGTTTTAATACAATACGTTTGCCGAGTCGCAATCTCCACTCAAGAATACTTTTATCAATAATAATATTACTTAGGTATAATTAATATGCTACCTGTAGATTGTTTTTAAATAGTCTGCAGTTAGCTCAATAGTTTCAATTATAAATACTAGTTTTAATTTAATTCTATTATTTGATTGTAATTAAAATCTTTGTTAATAAAGTTAATATGAACGTAATAAATAACTAATGCTGGACAACTCACACAGCATCATCTAACCCCAAGCTAAGCAGGTTAAAAAAGTAAGTAGTAAATCGGTAGATTTGGGGAAGGGCTATGTCCAGCGGTGGACGTCTTAAGGTTGGTGGTATGATGATGAAGTAAAATAGCTAGAACTGTTCTGGATTACTGTCAACTAGTGACTAAGCAAAGGATCACAAAATATACTACAATATAACCATGCTATGATCCCACTTGCAAGTAAATCCTTCGTCTATGGAAAAAGGTGATGCAAAGTGATTTTGATTGCACACCAAGGATGGAATTAAGTGAATCGTTATTAGAAGCCTGCAGAAGTAACTCGATTGCATATCATGGACCGATATAAGTGGACGTTATTAGAAGCCTGCGTAACCATAGGATGATCTATGTTTTTATCAATAAAACAGTATGCAACATTGAACTATCTACCAAAATGGCTTCGCATGCTCTACATCTACCCGGATAAAAAGTAGCGCTAAATTATATTTCTGATTTATGTTCGCCCAAATTAAATGGTGTGTCTCATCTAAAAAACATTTGGCTTCTTCACAACAAACCTTAACTTTTTATAAGCGAAGCGTGGCGTGGGTTATGTTTGTAGGTTTTCTATGTAGTTGGCTATAGCAATTTTGATAAAAGAGTCTAGTATCAAAGACTAGTCTGGTCTCCTTTAGGGTTCTTAACAACATTTTGTAGGTTTTCGGCCTCTTATTAAGGAAAAACAAGTAAAACAGAGAGCGAGTACCGAGATCCGTTTAATGCGGATGACGTCATTCGGATTGCTAATCAGAGGATAACTCGCACGCCCGCTCTGCCGGCCTTTCCTCACGTTACCTCCGCCTCCGCGCCGCCGAATTGTCATTCTAACTCGTACAAAATTCATCACCTTGCTACGAAAACCAGATGTCCATGTTAAAAATTCGTTTGCAAATGGTAGTCAAGTCGGCAATCGGGTTGCCGTGCACCCGGCATTACGCTCAAAAATCCATCTGATGCGATTAGGGCGGAACGTCCGATGCTGGCCTGTCGACGCTAGCCTTAAGATAACAATATAGCAATCAATTAAAAGGTATACCGCAGCATTTCTGGTGAAGGTAAGTCTTGGTTGAAATAGGAGTAGTAGTAAATTGTTTGGTACATGCATAAAACTACAATCTCCACGGAAACGCCTGAAAACTATAAATCTTGGGTAAACTCCGAAACTTCGCCGATAAACAAGAGCCCTTGACTCCGCTCGGCTTTCAACTAAGGTACTGAGTGTTATTTACTTAGTAAGTAATTGTTTCTTTATGAAGTTTCCACTGTTCTAAATTATTAACTTACATGAGCAGCTCGTGCCTTCTAACAGATTTCATTTAATGTGACCTTCTTGTTGTCCGTGGGTGGGAACTCTTATACAGTCGTGTGTAAGAATGTTGTGTTTTCATAATGGCGCTTATATATTATACAAAAAGACCCATAGTTTTTATACCACGAAGGTAGCCAAAAAGCCTCATCGTTTTTCATCGCTTAGGACCCTATCTCATTAGGACACCATGGTAGCGCTACCGGTCGCACCACCGTGGTCTTGAGCTACCAGGCGAGAAACACCAAAACAAACACCACCACCAACTGGTATGGAGTGAGTGAGACATCAAATAGCTCTACTATATTAATGGTTCCGTTACCAGCGCGGGTGATTTGGTTGCCGGCAACAAATTTGGTTGCGCAAACAAGCTAGCAGATACTAAGTAAGGTACCCTCCTTACAACTAGTGGCGCCATAGCGCCCTGTCTTCAGTTTGCCACATTCAGCATCTGCCTGCAGTGTTTCACAGGTTGTCATCTCACCTGACCGGAGGGTGTCTTACACTACGATTGCTGAGTCGCGGTATCCACTCAAGAATACTTTAATCTGTATTTAGTATAGTACCTTATAAGGATACTACTTATACATAATATAAACTAGATAAATACCAAAAGCTGAACAATTCACACAGCATCATTTAACCCAAGCTATCAGCTTAGCTTGGGGCTAGATGATGCAAAAGTAAGTAATATATCGCTTAATTTGGGGGAGGGTCCAGCGGAGGACGTCTTACGGTGGCGCCACCATGGTGCCTAATAAGATAGGGCCCTTAGGTATAGTGCATTACAATAAAATAAAATATAATGAGTAACGAAGGTATGTTTAATGAGAGTACTGTTATAAGATAGGTGCCTTCTAATAAATACTACTTATACATAATATTTATTTAGCTCACTAAATAAATAAATACCAAAAGCTGGACACATAAATTATTTATAACGGGATATTAACCAACATTAGACTCCGAAACGTCAGGTTATAAACAAAATATAAAATATACGCGATCAATCCGGTTAAAACAGTGTTTTATTATGAGTTCTCGCGAAAATAACCTTAGATACAACATTAGATTTTTGAGTTTTTCAATATTTAATGATTATTCATGAGTTCTTTGTTATTAACCTATATAGGTTAATGCTGTATGAATTGTCCAGCTTTTAAAACATTTGAAACTATCAAGTTTCAAAGTTTTAAAAGCTGGACAATTCACACAGCATCATCTAACCCCAGGCTAAGCAGAGCTTGGGGCTAGATGATGCAAAAATGAATGGTAGTAAAACCTTGAATAACTAAAAATGATTTCAGAAAATCCAAAAGCCCCTTTGGGATTTTCACGCTAAAAACCAAGCGTAGGTTTTTTTACACAGTTTTTTACGATTTGGTGCTAGCGGGCATGGTTCTTTAAACTTCAACTTTATACAAACTGCTTTGCATGATTGGATGGAAAGGGGATCCCCAAACTCTGATCAACTCCGGCGTTTGTTAATCAAAAACTTCAACTTTTTTGAGTTCGGTGTTCTAACTACGAGTTTTTCTGAATTTGGCGTTGTACATATCAAAAGGAAATTAATACAGGGCGCAAACTGTCCCGTATAAATTTATGATCAAAAACCGAGCGAAGCATTCGCGCTGTAAAATTTTGCTGAGAAATACATTTCATGACCCAATATTTACGGTTCGACTCGACACTTTGAGGTTGATTTACTAGGCGGTAGATAAGTACGGAAATTCGGGTCTGTGGGGGATGTTGTACGTTTACTATGATATATTATTTGAGGACCTCTGTGGTGCGGTGGGCGAAAGTCCGCCTGCGACGCAGGAGGTTGCGGGTTCGATTCCCGCCTTGGGATAAATGTTTGTACGATCTGCAGATATATGTAAAAAAAATACGCAATAACTAAATTCGACACTGTTTGATATAGACACATCAGCCACTGGCTGCTCGTCTATTAATAAATAAATAAATGTTCCGGGTGTTTTGGTCGTTTTCTATGTAATATAAAAATATCTATTTAGTGATCAGTTGAGCTCACTGCGGACTGTTGCAACAGTCCGCAGTTAGCTCAATTGTTTCAATTGTATTATACTAGTTTTAATTTAATTCTATATTTGATTGTAATTTTCTTCGAGTCTATGTAATACATTGTATTTTTTTATGTCAGTTATCTAGAACCCATACCTAACAAAAATGCTGTGTAAATTGTCTATCTATCCATCAATTTTTTATTTCCGAAATAAAGCTGCTAAAAGAACTATGTATAACAACATTAGTGTCGAAGACTACATACAATACATGATAATAATTATTATTTTATATAAGTGTTATGATCGATTACGCCACCGTCAGCTATATACGTACCGATTCTGTCCATCCAAAGGTTGCCTGGAAGAAATCGCTGTTAGCGATAAGGCCGCCGATTGTGCCATTAGATATAGTTAGTATTAAGTTTATGTTTAAATGTTTTTTGTATATGTTGATGGTGCAATAAAGTAATAATCTATCTATCTATAATACTCGTTTTGAAAAATCGTGAACCTAACTATAAAATTCATTAGGCAAATTTCAATCTGCGAATTTTCCCAAACACTTGAAGCCTTATAATTATTTGTAATCAAAGTTACGAAACAAATTGGTCAAAACATCTAACTGGGACATCCAACTTTCCGCTCCATTTGAAAAGGGGGGCGGCGGCGCGGGCGGCACCATCCTTTTTGATAGAAATGATAAACGGCCTGCGTATATCACACTATGACGTGATGTTATCACATAGAGGGGTGTGTTTTTGTACGCGCATTGTTCTTGGAAATGCAAAATTACTCTTACGATAGACAAACAAATCTTATCGTCATTCTCGTTATACACGTATCAGGTAAATATGGTGAACGATACAGGCTTAGCCTAGTACTGAGGCCGCTTTTAGGTTGTGCTCGTATTATTTTCTTTCATCGACAAATGAATGTGTTTTCGTTTTCATTTACCTAGTCACAGCTAGTTTATTAAAATATTTTATATACTAGCATATAATCTTCAGTTGTAAGCTTGTCGCACACCTGAAAAGCACCTACAGCGCAGCACAAAAAAGGCATTCGAATGTGGCCAGTATGGGAAACTCGTAACATATTTAATTCAGTAATATTTATTCACATGAGACATGGTACAAAAACATTGGTGGAATAATACAGAACAGCTGCATATCTCGCCCGAGTACAGGCACGTGAATATTTAACTTAAATTATAAACATATATTTTAGATGTAGGTACTTAATTATATTGACGGCATCAGGACAGACAGCTCGCGTTTGAACCTTGTGGAAAGCCATTTTTTCAATGTAAAATGAATTTACTGTTGATTAAGCCGATATTTTTATGCACGTTTTTGTGCTGGGTGGTGGATGCGCCTTTGATCTGCGACAACCTTTAGGATCCAAACTAAACCAAAATGACAAGTGACGAAGCGAAATAAGCGCTAAGTGCATTTCCACGCTAGGGTAACCACTGAGATCCCTCGGTAAGCGAGTTTACCCGTAGATCTTTATTTAATTCTGATGTAAACAGGCCCTACGTACCGAAATTGGCTTATTACGGAGCACTCCGTAATAATCTGTTTACGATATAAGGTAAGTATCTACCTAAGAACGAAAAGGTAAAGCCGACTATGACAACACTGAAAATAATTCATAGATGTAAAGGTTTGAGATACAATTTCAGGGTAAATAATATATCATCATGCCACGTAGAACAAGGTAACATTTAAATAAATGATGTCTTCTAAGAGGATCAATGTTTGCGGTGGCGTGGGACTCACGAGATTGCTGAAGTGCATTTTGAAACAGTATTTGTTCTGAATTAGTATTTCTAGGTACATTATGTAGTAACTTTGTTCTTAGGATTATCTATGAACAAAGAGATAGAAAAAGTTACTACATTCTTAATCAAATTTGCACTATGTAGGTATTGTGCTTAGAGTTTGTAATTCCAAGTTATAAGATCTAGCCAGTTCGACAGACGGATTAATATTGGCATAGAACTTCATAGAATACCCACTTATAAACACCCACTCTAACATTTGCTCTTCATTTGTGTTAACTGCTTAATTTGACATGAATATGTGAAATGTACCAAATGCTTTGTGACAATATTGCGTATAACCAATTATAGCCCGAACATTGTACCCTCACTTTAGCGAAGCGAATCTTTGTTTATTTAGAGAGGGTTCAATCTAATTTACAACGCAAGGCAATATCAGATATCTATATTAATTCCAATAATATTGGCATAGGTAAAGTATAATAAAATTACTTTCTTGCCAATATTTGTATTGTATAATATTGTATAGAATAATAAATATATTATACTATACACATATTGGCAAGAAGTTGCAACGATATACTTAGTTGGTAGATACAGCTCTGGTGACAAATCAGCGTAAGCAACTAGGAAACAAGAAATTGAAAAGTTTTGATTCAAAATAAATTGGACCGGGAATTTAAAACTTTTATAATAAATTGTCAAAACAAAGTGTCCCAGTGAACCAAATTCTTTTCTGAAAACAAAGCTTTGACAAAGTTGTAAAGAAGGTACAGAAGTACTACCAATTTAATGTCCAAGACGAAAGCTATTGATGTACGAGTAGAGCTGCAGTAAATTCTGGCAAACTGCCATTATGGGTCTGGAACTATTTTACAACATTTGTGAGATAAAACTTGCAGCTTGCCCATGAGTAACGTGATAACAAATGATTTAGAGTCTTTTACTCAACATCGATGGACCATTAAAACTAAAGTGCCCATTGAAAATACTTTGCGACTATTTTCCAAAAAGACAATGCCAATTCTGTTTTTATTAGTTGCGCCGTTTTATTACATAGTTAAATAACAAATAGCTCAGAATAATAGTGGAATAAAAAATGGGGTTATCTTATTACCGAAAATATAAAATTTTAGGGTTTATTTATACAATGGCAAATAGTATTTATGTCCTATCCTCATAATAACCATCTAACTCGGAACCATTTCTCACATTATAGAGATTAAAAACCCCCATTCGCTGGGCCCTTAATACACGAGATAAACCTTAATAGCCTAATTAATCACCGAGCAGGCACATTACCTGCACGTTATACGAGTAATTAAACTATTACAATATCTAAAGTGGTCCTAATGAAGCCACGGAATTAAAAAGAGATACAATATCCTAACTAGGGATTTTCTAGGATGTTATCTCGCTTGTCTGAAATTTGGGCGCGCCCGTCGAAAGTACCAACTTTTTGTGCTTTGGTTAGTGTTTTGATACGCATGAACTTCGCAGATACGATGAACGCAAGCAGATAATAAAAACATTATTGCTTATTTTTATCAACTGTACCAGTTTATATTGGATTTTTATCTTTTATCAGTCGAGTAACGATTACATGTTTTTTTATCGGTCACCCCCTAAAGTGACCCCGTTGTACTTGTAAAACAACGAGGTCAAAGTTGTATACGTTGTCAATGGAAAGCGGTCGGTTTTCAAAGTGTTGTTTAGTACGGGTTTGTACGTATTATCTGAGGAATAATTCAATCGATTTCGAGTCCTTTCTATCATTTAATAATAATAATAATAAATTATTTATTTCAGACAACTAAGAACCTATAGATCTTATTTAACTTATTCTGCGGTCCATAGTGATATTTACCTTAAAACTAACATACATACATTATTAAAAACTAAATTAAAGACATTATTTTACGGCGAGACGTGACGCAATCAGGGTGTCAACTGACGACGGTGCACGGCGGCGGTGCCTCCTTGCAGGTGGCCAGTGAACCGTCGGAACTTAACACCTCAATGAAATGAGATGACAAGAATGTTAGAATAGTAAAACATTCATATACGTACCTATGTATAATTATGATTGCAATAAATGAAATATAAAAGCTTGTGCTGCCTAGTAGGTATGCTACAGTTCTAATTCCCGCTTAATATGGATGAGGGCTTAACTTGTAATTATTCCAGCGTTTGCTCTATTTGTAGTTCAGTTCATTAGAACGATTGTGCTTGCGATTTCGAATTCAGTTTGAGTCGAATTCGTTTAGAAATCAAATATAGGTGATCTCATCTCATCCCACATGCGAATCGGTACTTACCTATCTGACTAAATTTTCAACGACGAAAGCAAAAGGAGGTGGTTCTCTGTTCGGTTGTATGTTTTTTTAATGTACCTATGTGTGTTACTCGATGTGTTTGCCAATTGTGGTCCGATCTTGATAAGCCTTTCGCTTTTGTATAGAAAATAATCCCGAGGTAGTAAAAGTTTAATTCCCGCGGGACATTTGTCTTGTAAAACTTAAAAAAACTAAAAAAAGTTTTTTTTTTACTTTTTTTCCTAAATAGTGCATATGTGTTTTGAAGGAACACCTCGATAAAGCGATCAAATTTTTCAAGTGGCGACATCCAGTTAAAATTCGAGTTTAATTGAGTTTGATGTTATGAGTGATGGATGAAAGAACGAATAAAAATACCTTTGTTTAAACTCGTTGCCATGAAAACCATTTGTTACTAATGATTGTGAAAATTTTGCTGTGAAGTTTAAGATAACGTTTTACGGCGCACATATGAATTTCTCTAGGGTCAAACTTCTATGGGACCACCAACCAACCTTTATACAACAAAGAATATAACTTCATACAATTTGGTGGAATTGGCGAAATACCACCAAAATTGTTGTAGTCGTGATTTTCCACAAGTATTATTGTTTTTAATGATGCGATTTTTTTTAGCCTTCGCTTTGCCACAATCTCACCTGGTGGAAAGTGAAGATTTGGCCGAATTGCATCACGAAGGTCTAGTCTAGAAGATACCCATCCACTCTTGTCTTAAAGAGACCCAGGTTGTAACTGACCAGAAAAACAGCAGTAAGGAGTTCCAAACCCCAGCAGTACAAATGATGAAGGTGGAGGAAAACCGCTTAGTGCGAGTGGAAAATATATCCACTAAGTAGAGGTGGTAATGCGCTGTGCGTCTGCTTGTTCTGGAGTGGAATGGGAATGGTGGGAAATACGAATCCCTCGGAAGTATTTTTTTATGGACCAATTCCGAATCCTTCTCTATAAAATAACTAAAGAATTTTTAAAATCGGTCCTTATTGGACAGAGAAATCGACGAGAAAAAAAAATCATACAGCCGAACGTAGAACCTCCTCCCGAAGTCGGTTAAAAATACCTTATCTTGATCATGTACCATTAAAAGTATAGTTTAGTAATTAGTACCTAGACATAATTTTGGACTCATTAAACTACCCCGTGCCCCGTACTAAACTATCAAGCTTTCAAGCTATCATAGAAAATTTAAGTACTACAATTATTTAAGCATGAAGTTGTAAGTAGTCCGGTCAACCTGTAATCTATAAAAGAGAATTGGCGGCCACCGGTGTTCTCGTCAACTGCACGTACTACCGAAAAAATTTTACAACAGTATATACTTTACCTCAATAACGTCTAAAACTCGTCACTCTAACTTTAGAACAATCAGAGCTCTTAACCTTACGAGGACAGTAACTAAAAGTGATATATTTTAGATTTTTATTAGTTCAGCAACAGGTTACCCGTGATTGATCACCGCACCGGAAGTAATGTGCAGGGAGCATTCATTAATCACAGACGGCCGGACGTCGTCGACGGCCGACATGACACACTCCGCTATCCGACAAGGTCAATGCAACGGTAAAAGGCCAAACCTGTGTGCTACTTTATTTGTAGACTGGCAAATGTTAGGAACAGAGTAGGTATGATTTGTCTGAGAAGAACTCATGGTGATAAAGAGTCCTGGTAATGAAAGCCGCTAGGGTGGACTGCCCGTCTGCTATGCGAGAGCGACATAATATGCAATTCAATTAGTTTTTAAATTCCTTGTCTTGTCTATCTTGTCTAAGACGTTTGATAGTAATAAACGTGTCACAACATTTTTTTTTACACTTTAATAGGTAATAATAACTTTAGTACCTACCATCATCGCCTTTCATTAGATAGTTCATAGCCGCAGGTGCCCACAACTGTGAACTGTTGTACGGATATACATGTAGGTACTTACATGTTACTGATAGAGATGTTGAAATTTCATTTATGAGTATGGTCTCAGTAGAGAACACCTTCATTATCGGGTCCCCATATACATACGGTACCTGCCTTGGTTTTTAACCTGAGCTTTGGACATTCATGTCTGCCCGTAGATCTTTAAAACTGTTGTCGTGCTGGTTATTAAAAACAGGACGGTGACACATCTGACAGGTCCAATTATAGACAGATTTCTCTGGTGACTATTTTTGCTAATGTGTTGGACGGATTGCTTCATAAACACCTTAGAACACACTTGCATTTGAACAACGCTCAGTACAGTTTCCAAACCGGGCTGTCTACAGAATACGTCGGCAGCTATACTGTGTCTCAAGCACACCGTCCAATACTACAATAGCAAAACGCCTGTCTAATGTATGTTTCTTGGACTTGCCAAAGGCCTAGTTTCATAAAACACCCTATGGGAAAAATATTGTGTGACGCAACCCTCCCAAATGGTTTAATATTGGTTTTTACATACTCTTATGAGAACCAAATAAATGTGATTCGCTGGGCGGGCTCGTTTTCTGAGGAGCAATAATAAACTCAGATGTGCGGTAAGACACCCCTGTCTACCGCACAAGTAAGTAAGACAGGGGGATAACATCCCCAAGGTTGTTTAACCTCTACATAAATCGTTTAATTGAAGACCTCAACAGAACCATAACAGAACTAATGTCAGATGCTCAATTAATGGTACTACAGCTAACAATATAAGCTATTCGACGACATATCGTCTGGATAGCTTATATTGTTAACTAGCACCTATTGCATATATATATAGGTGCTCCCAGACGGCTAGTGAATATCTATAAACAATACGCAGAGGCTCAGTGGCACAACGGCAAAAAGAGTGAAGTTATGCAGTTTAAAGCTGAAACTAAAACCTATGCTGTTCCTACGATAACAATATCCATACCACAAAAACACTGCAAAAAACACAAACACAATATCGCAACGGGAAGAACAAAAAAGCAGATGTTTCTCTTTCTATAGCAACAGTTTTTTGGAAACACGAAACTTAGGCATTGATTAATGGTACTTGGCAAGATAGTGTGAATTCACAGACATCAGGGCAGCCTTATCTATCTTGAGGGTGAATAAAAACTTTATTTTTACGCCATAAAAGTCTGCGGAAATCTTTTTCTTTCTCAACAAAAGCGTAGTTTATGTTGTGTGTGCCATGAGTAACCCACTTACTAACTTTATATCAAAATGAAATATTTCTTTCTTCATATGTTTGAATTCACCCTCGCAACCAAACCGACAGTGTTTTCCAATAATATAATGACCCGAAAGCAGCTTACCCGGAGCTTATTTCATTTATGTGAAGTACACTATGCTGCCAATCCTTTTCAAAAGTAGCTAAGGCTCTTTTCGCCTTGGAACTGGGGCATCTCAAGTAGTCCTCGGTACAGATGGCAGGCAAAGCGGTAATTTAAGGTAAAGACTTTAAGCTAGCTTAGCTTTGGGTGTCCAATATTCTTTAAAGTTCCAAAAATGTTTAAACCTATATGAACGTGACTCTCCAAGCTTTCCAAGTTTCTTCATTTAAAAATCTCACCGCAAAAACTAAATCGCAACGGGAAGAAATATAATAAAAAGAATTATATACAAACGTTACTTTATTTACATTTATTTATCATCTTGGACAACTTAAATGAAAACGCACTTGTCATCAACATCACTCAATAAAATCACACACAACCAGAAATTCTCGAAGACCTTTGGTAAGAACTCGTAAAAAAATTTAGCTTACGCAAACGTCCCTAAGTACCGACGACGGCTTATTAAGTCCTATCTAGTAAAAACAAGAAGCGTAAAAAGCTGCCCGCGCTCGCGACCGGTTCGTCAGATGAACTGCCCTGTAAAATCCGCCCTAGCCTCGCCGGTTGGTTCCGCCCTAGCCTTGCCGGTTGGTTCCGCCCTAGCCTCGCCAGTGAAGAATAATTATAATTCTTTGTTTGCTGAAATGTAGGTCTTAAATTTTTAAATAGGCTCACTTCATTCTGCCTCAAAGTGCGTGCAAAATCAACAAAGGTATTGCATGCATACAATAAGTTTAAACAGTTATTAACACACCATAGGTACTTTAAAAAAATATAACCGGCCAAGTGCGATTCGGACTCGCGCACGAAGGGATCCGTACCATTATCTATAAAAACGGCAAAAAAAACACGTTTGCTGTATGGGCCCCACCTAAATATTTGGTTTATTTTAGTGTAATTATTTATTTTTAAAGTGAATATATAACTAAATACTCTGTGAAAATTTCAAGCGTCTACCTGATTATGCCGTTATCAATATCGAGCAAAGAATCTCTATCTCATTTGTTGTGTATTTATTTTATTCTGTTTTTTAGTATTTGTTGTTATAGCGTCAAAAAAACACAATACATCATCTGTGAAAATTTCAACTATCACGGTTCGTGAAATACAACCTGGTGACAGACGGACAGCGAAGTTTTAGTAATACCGTTTTACCCTTTGGGTACGGTACGGAACCCTAAAAATCACCAAAATTATGTATATACCGAATTATACCTGAGCCATAGATGACAAAATACTTATTTCTATCAAGATAAAATATTATTTTGATAAAATAAAACTATAAAATACAGCAACCCGCCATGACACGTTGAACACCAATCAGAGAATACTTAGTGATATGTGAGGTCATCATGGCGTCATTCGCAACAGCCTTTAATGGTTCACTGCTGGACGCAGGCCTCCCCCTGATAGTGGGGGGTAATGCCCATAATCCCGCTGGCATGCGGGTTGGGGAGTGCAGTTCGGCGGTAGATTTATTCTACAAGAGGCGCTGCTGCCCGCCCCCCGGTTACTTAGTCGCCTCTTACGACACCCACAGGAAGAATTGGGGCATGTCGTCAAAATATAATGTAATCTACAGCACAGAATAACTATGGTATCTGTCTGACTGTCTTCTCTTGACAATATTATGGTCGTTCTGCATCAAAATTCATTTTTTATTGCAGAAATCTGATTCATTTTGTATTCAGTAGATGTCTAAAAACTACTCGGAGTAGTTTATCAAAATCGGTCCTCATGCCTATTTTAAACAAATTAATATCTTTACTAAGTGCGATAAACTTGCAAAACGTTCTCAGACTTTTGCTACCAACTTCCAGTACTTTAGAATAGAATAGATACAAACTAGGTACAAATAACAGTTGTTAGTGACAACGTTTAAAAAAGTAACAGCAAGAGAATCTCATGATAAATTGGAAATTTCCCAATATTTGATTCTAACACGAGCGTGTTATTTGCCAACAATCGCCCCTGCTGCGAAACTTTTAAAGTTGTCGTTAGAATTACATTGCGTCCGTCATCGACAGATCTTTTTCGAGTTAGGGGAGCTTACGAAAGCTGGGAAATTCGATAAATTGGTATATGAACAATTTACACGATACGAATTGTGGTTGATTTTTATCTTATTTTATACCGCACGTATTCAGTCAATCCGATGGCGCAAATAAACTCTTTCGACGCATCGCAGCCATTTATTTGGTTATTTAAATAAATGGAATGGAATTTGTTAAATTACCAATTATTTTGAAGCCAACTCAAATAAACTCCTCAAACTTACAGAACAAACTTTCAATAACGATTATTGACATTTTGTCAAATTTATATTGTCCGAGTGTGATTTGTAGGTATGTTTTGATTTAGTTTTATTTATTGTACTTATACTTAACTTGTTAGGAGGTGTTAAAAGTTTTTGTTTAGCCCATAAACTCATTACTAAACTGTCAAGCTGAGTGAACTCCGGTCTAAAAGTTAGTGTAATCTAATGACTGACAGTCAGAGCGAAGTTCGACATCCCTTGATGGCTTGCTACGTAAACTTGCTACGGCGTACTTGCTACAGGGCTACGCAGAAGCTGATCGCATAGAACTCTGAAACAATTTTCCAGTCGCTCTAAAACTTTCAAAGAACAATTTTATTTAAATTTATAGCACCTTGTATTTCGAAATAGAATAACATTATGCTAAAGCCAAAAAAGCTGAGAAAAGTGTGTCGGGGTTTTGAGCTATGAATAAAACAGATTGCATTGGTATTCATAAATATTTCACGGAATGGATTTTATTTTGACAATAAGGAAAATGCGGTATATTTTAGGAGGGAATAGATTTCTGTTTATCAGCGCTTCTGTTTATTATTCTTGCGAAATATCAACATCATATCTGTATTGATATTGAGTACTCGTACAATAGAAGCTAAAATAATACTGGTATCTACAGATTTATTAAAAGGGCTATTTTTAAAGATACAAAAGCAAACATGAAAGTTATCAACAGAAATAGATCACAAAGTTAGCTTCATAATTTGCTTTTACTCGAAGCCACAAAATTTTACACAAAGAAGATCATAAATTTATGATTTGAGCCGGCGTTTTCAGGATGAGAATATTACCGCAAGCCGTATTGTTTGCCAAACGAACAATGAGAATTACACGAGGAATTTAGACAGTCGTCGTCGTAATAACTCCGACTGGGATATAAGATTACCTAAGTATAGCTCGTGTGGAGCATTCGTTTATTCCGATAGTGGTTGGGGCCAGGCTTGCGTATGACAGATGAGATGTCGCGGTTTTTGTGGTTTTTCTTTTATGACCGAATACGTTTTGCTTTGCTGCGTTTTGTTTCAGTAACAAGAGGCGCATTAACTTTTTCAAACTGAGAATACTTCCCGATCTTTTTATGAAAGACCGTTTCCTTTTTCAATTACCTTCTCGATTTATGTCCGAACCCGGTGGTGTGCACCGTGCTCTACTCTAATAGCGAATGTTATCGTAGTGCAGTAAATCCGAGATTCACTCTGACCCAGAAAAGCCGACTATTGTAAAAGTCCGATTTTAATTTAGTTACGGATCGATTTCCTTTTGGCTTTAAGATCGACATTACCTACCATACATTGTTTTTTTTTTATTAAAGAAATGAATAGATTACGATTTCTTTTACTCTATGCCATGTGTATTCTTGTAGTAGGTTCACGAGGATATTTCGATTTCCACCTGTATCTAGAATCTAGAGGTGCCTACTGCATTTTATACTTACATTTTAACAATAATCTGACCACCCGTACTGCATCTCTATAAAACCGAAATGAAAATATACGCAGTTATCACAATATTACCTAATAACAATTTTCGAGCAATTTTACCTACATACCAATCTACTATTTACTAGAACTCCTAAAAGGTCTACTTGTTAATGTTACTATCAAGGAAAAATAAACTAAAAACCAGCCTGCTGATCACAGTTAGGCCCATGTGACGTAGGTCGTATTTAAGGGTTTAGGGATGAGATCCCTAATTAAACGGGTCCCTTAGCGGGCGTCTGCGAAATCCTCTTTTTTATCTCTTTACTTACTTATGGCCAACAATATAAAGAATGTAAGGAATAGTCGTGAAAAGAAAACCTTATAGAAACCAAAACATAATTCACGGATACGCATACTGATCAACCATTACAGGTTTATTTTATGATGCGAAATAGGCATTTGCTTCCATAAGCTTATTCTCAACGTTAATTCAGTAAAAACACGTCTGTATTTTTTTACATTAGGTGAATAATTTTCTGTGCATATAAAATGAGTGGATTTCAAAATAACAAGCACGAAAGTTGCAGTGTATCGTTAGCATAAATTAAATTTGCAACTTTTCAGAATAACTTTCAGAACAAAGTTTTTTTATCCGGAATCCTAGTTACTTGATAGAATTTTATTCAGAACTGGTACCCACAATAGGAAAAAAGCTCCAACTCCAAGTCTCTTTTGTAAAGCGTTCAACTTACATAAGGAGTATTTTGTAAGGTTGTTATTGGTCCATAACACCTTTCATTCGTTAGAGATAAATGCCCCAAAATGTAGGGGTTGCGTGTTTTGTTATTACTTCCGAGTTCCGAGGTGCTTCACCTTGCTTGGGTACGAAGGTCGATTTATCGCTGCGAGTAATTTTGAAGGCGTTACCGTGGACGGACTCAGTGACAGGAGTTTTACATTAAAATATACATAATAGGTACAGAAAAGACAAAGAAGAGCCATAACCGTTGCAACAAAAAAAATATTTTTGAAATCGGCCACACCCATAATTTCGTTAACATTTTCAGAGGCATATTTTTTCATTCCTTGCACAGAAGTTTTACGTAACGGACTGTAATCGGTGGAACTTTCTATAATTTCTTAAGACGAAATGGGCCCGCTTGACGAAGGCTGCGCGTAAGGCGAGAAAAGAAGGCAAGAGCTGCGGAATAGCCGGCCCGCGCGCATTTGAATTGGTATTATTTATAAATTTGTTATTACTCTAATATAATACTCTTGTGCAATAAAATAAAACCACAATCGTCTAAAGTATTTATTAGGCAACACGTACACGAAATTTCATGAAAATTTAAACGTTAAATAACCAGCAAATGAAACTGCTTTTTCCGTAGAAGTATCTTAGTAAAAATGAAGATTTAGAGCGATTTTTGTATCGAGTCAAGTTGAGTCAATCGTGTTTCGACTCCAATAAAGTTACTAACTAGAATCCTAAAATGCTATCCTATGCTCATCAAAATTATGACCTTAAAATTGATTTTACGGACAGTCAAAACGTCGGTATCGGCTCTCTCACTCATTTCGCTTTAAGAAATTTACTAAAAAAATTCCGCTGCTCCGCGGAAAACTGTCTTATTCAGTCTTCACCTTTTAAAAGATTTCTATAATTTAAGTAATAAAACAAATCACAAATTTTATGACAAATATTGTATCACAATCACAATATGAAAAATCAGGTTGAAATTCTTATGGAAAAATATTAAAAATACTCCGATTATTTCGCAGGTGCTTTACAAAAATGTATTTTTGGGGTTTTATTATTATTACATTACATTATTTACATTATAATACACAATTAATAATAGTAACAAAAATCTTAATAATTTAAAGATATTGAAGTATTCTTTTTAATATTTTTTATTCATTTGGTGTTTTCATATTGTCAAATGAAATATTTTATCGTGTAGTTCAAATATTGGTAATATTTTCCGATTTGCTTCATTACATAAAGTAGTAGTTTTAGAGAAAGCTTTAAAACCGTGAGGACTGAATGTGGCAATTTTACGCGGAGCCCCCTTAAGTCACAGCCCTAGACAGACCCTGCACACGTCTTCAGGCCGTGACCTTCTCCTTAGTATCGGCTTTCAAGTAGCTATTCGCGGATACAGCACCTGAATTCATCATCATCCTGACTCTACAGCCGCGGGTGGGCCTTGGTCTGGTCGAGTAAATTTCTCCATCCGATCCTATTCTTGGCTTTTTCCTGCCAGCCGGTTACTCCAATTGCCTTTAAGTCTTGCTGGATACCATCGAGCCATCTGAGTTTCGGTCTTCCAGGGGGTCTCCGGCCATCAGGTTTGCCACGAAGAAGACGTTTTGGTGCTCTGTCGTCTTGCATTCGTTCTACGTGACCAGCCCATCGGAGACGGCCTACTTTTATAAACTTTACGACATTTGGCTCTTGGTACATGTTGTAAAGCTCATGGTTGTATCTTGTTCGCCAGCGGTCACCATCCAGTACAGCGCCGAAGATTCTTCTTAAAATTTTTCTTTCAAACACGAGTAGGCTGTTTTCTGTTTTCTTACTTAGCACCCAGCATTCCGATCCGTACGTTAGGACTGGTCGTAGCAGCGTTTTGTATAGGAGGATTTTTGATCTTCTAGATAGAGCCCTAGAGCGGAAATATTTGAGTAGGCCGAAGTAGCACCTGTTAGCGGCTAGAATTCTTCTATTGATTTCCGCGTCCACCTCATTTGTAGCAGTTACCAGGGAGCCAAGGTAAACAAAGTCACCTACTGTGTCGAAAGCGTTGTTACCAATAGTAATGCACGGTTGAGGATTAGCATGATCTCGGGAGACTCTTAGATATTTGGTCTTATCCGCGTTTACTTGTAGTCCTGCCTTTCTTGACGCTTCTTCCAAGGCGTGGAAAGCATCCTTCATGGCAGAGAGATTTCGCCCTATCAGATCCAAATCATCGGCATAGCCAAGAACTTGAACTGATTTCAGAAGAATGGTACCGTTCATTTCAATTTTGGAGTCTTTCATGCACTTGTCAAGTGCTATATTGAAGAGTAGGCATGAAAGAGCGTCACCTTGGCGAAGACCACCGAATGTTCGGAACGGTTCTGATATGTCGTTCTGCACCCTGACAACGCTAGAAGAGCTTCTCAGAGTCATTTTTGTTAATGAGACAAGTTTGGGTGGAATACCAGTCTCAATCATAGCTGAGTAGAGATATTCCCGGTCGATATTATCGTAGGCTGCTTTGAAATCGACGAAGAGATGGTGGGTATCTATATCAAATTCCAGCGACTTTTCAAGTATCTGTCTCAGAGAGAAAATTTGGTCAGTGGTTGATCGATTGGGGCGGAAACCGCACTGGTATTCACCCAGTTTTGGTTCAACATGAGGCAGTATCTTGTCAAAGAGAATCCTAGAGAAGATTTTATAGGCAGAGCTCAGAAGCGATATACCCCTGTAATTCTGACAGTCCAGGGCATCCCCTTTTTTGTGTAATGGACAGATCACAGCAATATTCCAGTCACTGGGCATAGTTTCCGTTCTCCAGATGGTCGAGATCAGATGATGAAATTCCGCAGAAAAGCGTTCGCCAGCATACTTGATTAGTTCGCCAGGAATAGAGTCTATGCCCGGGGATTTATTGTTCTTTAGCATCATAATGGCTCGCTCTACGTCTTTTAATGTGGGTTCAAGTAATGTTTCAGGGCTATTATACGTTAGAGGTGTTTCCTCAGGCCTTGGTGCAGATGTTGTGCTATTTAGGAGTTCTCGGAAGTGCTCAGCCCATCGTTCCAAAATGGCATTTTTACCATTAAGAAGCTCGCCTTCTTTACTCTTACAGGCTATAATTCTAGGCTTAAATTCCTTCCGCCCACTATTGACCTGTTTGTAAAACTGCTTCATATCTTTTTTAGAGTGGTTTTCTGCAATTTCAAGTATTTGCTTGTCTGCCATCGCTTTCTTTTTCTTTTTATGGACATGTTTCTCCTCCCTTCTAAGTTCTCTGTATTCCTCTTTGCGCTTGCGAGTATAGTTTTGTTGGAGTTTTCTGTATGCCTCGTTTTTTTTGTTTGTTGCTAGTTGACAGTCGTGATCAAACCAGTTGTTTCGAGGAGGTTTTTCAGCGCTACCCAGTTCTTTAGCAGCTGTAAGGAGTGAACTTTTAAGGTGGTGCCAATATTGAGATGTATCGTCTTTATCCACTCCGCCATCTCCTGTCTGTAATTCTCTGTAAATTGTTTCCATAAAGGTCTGTTTGGTTTCTGGTTTTATTTTTAGTGAATCTATGTTATACTTTTGTTCTCGTTGTGTTTTAGTGTACTTGATTCTCGAGATGCGGGCTCTTATTTTACAGACTACCAAGACATGATCTGAGTCGATATTTGCCCCTCTGTGGCTTCTGACATCTAGGAGGTTAGAAAAGTGTCTTTTGTCTATTAAAATGTGATCTATTTGGTTTTTTGTACGACCATCATTTGAGACCCACGTGATTTTATGGATGGCTT
This sequence comes from Eupithecia exiguata, assembly GCA_947086465.1. Lineage (NCBI taxonomy): Eukaryota > Metazoa > Arthropoda > Insecta > Lepidoptera > Geometridae > Eupithecia > Eupithecia exiguata. The sequence goes on along the minus strand of OX352230.1, from coordinate 6,481,832 downwards.
TATGAGGAAAGTATGTACTACCTATGGTCATGCACAAGGATGTTGCTAGGTCAATCAGTCTTGTCCCATTATCGTTAGTTATTTCGTGAAGGCTGTGTTTTCCGATAGTAGGTTGATACACGTCTTCATTTCCTAACTTTGCGTTTAAATCTCCGATTATGACTTTGATGTCGCCTCTGGGAGATTTTGTGTACGTGCTTTCCACCTCAAAGTACCATTTTTCTTTTTCCTCTGGGTCGCTATCTTCAGTGGGGGCGTGGACATTTATAATGGTGTAGTTATGAAATTTACCTCTTAGTCTTATTTTACATAATCGTTCATTTATGGGTTCAAAATCTATAATATTGTCTTTTAAGCGTTGGCTTACAACAAATCCTGTTCCAAAGGTGTGGTGTTCGTGTCCGCTGTAATAGATGGTGAAATCTGGTTTTTCAATTACCCCCCTACCCTTCCATCTCAGTTCTTGTACTGCTGTGAGATCTGCGCCATGTTGGCCAAGTTGTTGACATAAAAGTTGAAAGCCTGCTGGCCTGTTTAGCGTTCTAAGGTTCCATGTACAAAGCTTAAATTCGTTAACCGTTTTTGCATAGCCGGGTCTTTGGTTTTGAGATCGGTCCGTTAATTTACTTTTTCCTTTCATAATCAGTTTGTTAGTTTCAGGTAAGTGAATGATTAATCCCCTGTACCCTAGGCCTCTGGTGGGGCTGCCACCTTTGAGCGATAAGACCACACTCTGTTTTGTTTCAGGTATCTTCCCTGCCTTTCAGAACTGGTTTGAAGGCGCCAGTTATTCGCCTTGTGCCCTTTTGTCCTCAGCATCTGCGATCTATAGGGTGGTGACGTGCCAGGGCACGGTCGCAGAAGGTCCCAGGAGGTACGGCGGGGACGTGGACAAATCGGACTGGCTGGTACCTGCATTCTTGAATACTTCGCCACCCAAAGTATTGCAGTGAGTTTCGAGGCATTTTATAGAGCACATGTAGTTCGGCCTCTACATGTACCCACCTCGACTCAAATTACCAGCTTCACCCCCACAGCACCTGAATTAGCTGCGAGAATTAATGCATCGAGCTCGCGATACCGCTAATGGCGCCATGCCTCTGATGCCTCCTAATCTTCTCTTCTCATCTTTCGGTCAAACATTCATATGGTATTAGTGTTCTTCTAAATTTGACAGTAGTTTTCATTCATAATAAGTACGAACGAAGCTCATCCGATTATGTGGGGTGTTCAGGGTTCAATCTGCATCGGACCTCCATATTTTGAGATAAAAGTTTGTTCATGATTATTTTCCATTTCGAAACTACAATATTTCATTCTTTCAAAAAATATATCCCGCTAAAACTTTATGACAATACGGTGAACGGTGACGTCACGTTTAGAAATTTAGCGATTGAGTCATAAAACTATCTTTTCAATGATTAAATTTCAAAATAAAAACTTCAAAAAATTCAAAAATAAATGTGCAGATGTACATATAGATTGTGAGCAAGAGTCTGCAGTTAGCTCAATTGCTTCAATTGTAAATACTAGTTCTAATTTGTTTCTATTATTTGACTGTTACAATAGAGAATACAAATAAAAATACTAAAAAAAATTAAAGTTACATGCATATACCGTATTTGACAAATATGCCATCAAATTGCATGCAATGTTTTGATCCTGATTCGCCCCGATTGGCCCCGACTTGCAAAAAGTGCATTTGAACTTTTTGGATGGGCGAAAAGATGAGCTGACTAAACTTTGGTATACATAAGTTTAAATCCTGTTCTACTCGTACCTGCCCACGATACTACTTATGTAGTATTAATTACTTATGTAGTATCGTGGCGGTATTAGTCGAACATTAGGTATATAAAGTGATATTAAACTATTGTTAAAACTTCAGCGCCTAATTTCACAGTGTAATGTATTCAAAACCCAAGCTAATTTTGCCTCGTTACCGATGGGTGAAGCGTCTTGTGTTTGTGCATATTTTGGTCTCTAGCATTCAAGATAAGTTCCGAGAAAATGCATAATCAAAATGCATTTACACGTGCTTGTCTTTACATGCTTTGGGCATGCGATAAACAGATCAAGTTATTAGCTATTTAACGTGGGATCTTTATTTATTTTCTCATTTTCTCCTGCTTTTGCTGAACCGCTTTAATTTACGATGACTTCTGTAATAAAACACGCGAATATATCGAGATCACCTTATTTAGTTTTTAAATTAGTAAGCTACCTTTCTTGGCTTGTACTAGAGCTTTTGCAATTTCAGATTATCAACTCAAGTAATTGTGTGTCGCATCGTTACCTCTGATGAAAAACCTAACTTTTGGAAGTTTTGTGGAACGGAAGACTGCTGAAATGGAACCATCCATCACACGACTGACATCTGACATTATCATTATTCCATTTCGAGCTGGATGCTGCGGCTGTCGAGATGTACTTTTTGAGGTTTTATGAACAGGACTGTTATATAAGAAAACAAATTAATGATACATCGAGATACGTCATAAATCATTAATTAATGTACTTATCATTAAATTGTCTTGTTACTTCCTATATAACAGCCCTTTTCATAACCCTGGAAAAAAATCACGTTCCTACCTGTCTATGTACCATTTCACCACCTATCTTTGCTTGAAATTGGCAAAATAAATAAATATCCTTTTCTAACAAAGAAATAACAATCAAATAATCTAAACAAATTATAAGATTGCGTAATCCTTCAAGATTGCGTAATCCTTCAAACCAAAATTGCGATTGCATAATCCGTATTGCTCCCTCCTAGACTACGCAGACGACTATCACGGCCTTACTGAAGACCAACTCAACAAGCTTGAGGGTCTTCAGAAGTAGGTACTCCATTAGATTTATATTCGGCCTGCGTAAATTTGACCACATCTCTGATTACCGCAACAGGCTCAACTGGCCACCCAATAGTCTTCGCCGGAATCTTAATCTCCTTTACTCTGTTCTTTTCCTTCTATCAACACCGTCTTATCTAAAAGATCGCTTTGAGTTTCTCCATCTTACCCATTCACGTTGCCTTCGCTCAATGGAATTTTTAAAAGAAAGGTATCAGAACCTTTCTTTTGAAAATTCCATCTCACGCTTCCCAGTTTTATGGTTATTCCTTTACGGTACACCAACACTATCTATCCACTCTTGTTAAGTTTCCCTGATTTTTTTTATGTTCTTCTGTTGTTTATTTCTATTTTTTCTTTTGTTTTATTGCTCTCTTTTTATAAATTATTGCAGTTTCTGTTTTCATTTATGTATTGTACTTTTATATGGCGAAATATTTTTAAATTTTTAATATGTCATCAATTACGCCACTATCAACGTGAATCGTATCGATCCAATTCATTCAAAGGTTGCCTGAAAAAATTGCTGTTAGCGTTAAGGCCGCCGATTGTGTCATTAGATAGATATAGTTAGAATTAAGTTCTTGTTTTATTGTTTTCTGTAATTATGGTGCAATAACGTAAAAATCTATCCATCTAAAACAACATCCTCATATAACACATAAAACATAATACGTATAAAACACATTGTTACTCCTATAATCCTAACCTATTATCGTTGCCATTAAACCACACATAAAATAAACAAAACGGTCAACAGTAACGTCAGCAACCAAGCAAAATACTACATTTAAATAATTACCCACGCAAGTTTATTCCATCCAACGCTGCTGGGTTGTATAAAAGGCTTGGGCGGGCGTCAGCAACCATTGTACCCCACGCGACTCATTTGCCACCGATTATCTGCAACTTAGCAGAGATGCGCCATTTGCCACGACCTCGCAGATGGAAAAATATCAGCCAATTTCGGAAGTAATTTGTTTACCTAATGAGCGGATTGGGGCTCGTTACTGTATATAAAATCTTTTTGAGGCTGATTTAATTTTGTGTCGGTATGTAAAGAACCGAAACAAGAGATTAAATTCACGTAAAATAAAATTGTAGAGAGTATACTCACGTAGAGTACTCTATTGTGCATCCTGGCTATTCATCTAGGCGTTCATATCAACACTTTTGTCACCTCTCTCCAACCAACGGATGGTAAAAACGCAGGTTAAGTAATACCTTTTTGGATGCGTGCAGAGTAATGTTACTCACCATAATTGGAGCACATAACGCCAGACTCCGTTGTGGAACCCCACAACTATTACTGTTATTTCACTTCTAATCAAATCAAAACTGCCTCTAATCTAAGGTCATTTCCCGCACAGCGGCCAACTGGGAATTTCTTCCAAACTCTCTGTAATTCACCTTTTAATCTATTAGCAATGAAATTATACTTTAAACAGCTTAATTTATAATCTTAAACGCAATTAATCTACGTTGACTGTAAAATAAAGCTGTTTCAAGTTTTTGAGACTGTTTATCCAAATTGAAAATAAAAGTTCATTTGTTTATTTACTGCTTTGCATAAAGTTTAAAAGGATTTCCAAGTTGCCGTCAAAAGGCATTTCTAACTTTATCAAAATATTTAACTGGAGAGAACTACGCAGCCTTTAATGTTTCACATTTTTAATCGTTCGGAGACGGAGTCATGACTTTTGGATGCCAGTTTTGTTGTTTATGTTACGGAAAACTCGCTCTCTTTTTTGCGTTTGAATCTCTACTTAGCATGCAAAACCGCATTTATTCATGCAACAGTTCACTGTGTGGATTTACAAAGTTTTTAAATCTCGTTTTCGTTTTATATCAAACATTTTACGAAATGAAATGAAACTACTCGTTTCTGGTCCGTCTGACCCTTTATGATGATATCTCGTTTATGTTTCCACTTTATCCTCGAGATCTAGACAGTCTCTCTAATATGAGAAAAACGCTTTTAATTCCGTTAATGATGTTGGAGTTGTGTGTTACATCTACGTGGTATTAAAGTACTCAATGTTATCAAAAAACTGAGTTTTTCGTTTGAACATCTTCAAAAAAAGATTAAAATTTCGTTGTCCAAAGGAAAATTTTACTTTTTCTGAAAATGTTTCAACGTTTATAAGGGTATCAAATGTTCAAAGCATCTTTGAAACTTGAATTTGATATGTCGACTGCGCAGGTTCAGATATAACTATGCTAATAAATTCTTCCGTTCATATACTAAGCATGAAGATACATTATTACTTAAATGGGTAGGTACGCACCAGTTAAAGACAGAGTTAAAAACCAATAAATGGGTGTCAAACAAAGAAACCTAACTATATCCATATCACGTAGGTATAATATGTTTAGCAAACGACACATTGGCGACTTCACACGTACAAAATTATCCGGCCTAATTAAAACGGGGGGATGAGTACGTAAGTACTTCTTAAGCTAATAATCGCTTTGCCTTTCTCCATCGTTTACACTCGGGCTCACTCTTTAAGGAAGTACTATCTCGTATGTAGAGTTTGTTATGAGCATTGAACCAGAATTAGTATGAAAGAAACTAGTCTGTCATAAATAATGATCCGATGCTAGAAATAAAATAATAATTTAGGGCCGTAATAAGATATCCTGTCATAGATCTATGCTTGAGTGTCGTTTATGCCAAAGAAAAGTGTTACTCAAGCATAGATCGATGACTGTGCAAGCTTTCATAATATGGGCTTTAGACGCCTGTATGTACCTATGTCTGCAAAATAACCCAAAATTTAGAGCAAAACTAATAAAACTTCTAATGATTTAATCAAATAAAACTTCTTCGTATACAGAATCGAGACAGAGACAATTGGAGGATTTGAGATTTGATTTTTAAATAACTGATCTTTTTGACTGGAGCTATCAAAAAGAAAATAAACGCTTGGACAGTGTATAGTAGGTATTCTTAGATACAATCCTAGCTTTTGTGAAACTTTTCTTACAGACAGAAGAATATAATTATTCCGTCACGTATTAAAAAAGGACTAAATCAAACCATTCTTATAACTTTAATTAAAATTGCCGTTTTTGTTCGCAAGAGCTAAAGTTTTTTTGTCAGAAGTTTGAATACAAAAAACCTAGAACTTTATAATTTTATGGCTATCACATTCAAAGGTATTATTTCAGGATTTATTATTCTGGTCAGGTTATTATTATGGTCAGTCGAAAACAAGGTTCGAAATATTATAAGGATAAATGTTACAATCCGATACGTTAGAGATATTGGTCAATTTGTTCTGTGACAGCGGGCATGATAGGTACTCCCTTTATTTTGCCATAAGCCACCATCCATCATTGCTAACGAGATTCAGGGATTCGCTACACCTTGTACCCCAAATTGACTGACCTGGGATAAAAAGAGTGGATACCGATTTGTAAATTTAAACCGGTATCAATTTCAAGTTGACATTTTCATTTGAAATCTCTCGCCTTTCAAAGACGGAGTTTTCAAGCTAGTTTGGTTGGAAATTCTTCGTGATCTTAGCAATTGAATGAAGCTTTGCAAACTGTTCAAAGCCTTTGTATCGATAAGCCGGCAATTATGGAATGTTCTCATTACTGCATTATTCAGGTGATTGTTAAGAATCGCTTTAGAATCGACACCTGACTCCCGTGCTACCATTGAAATCATTTATTCATTATCTGTTAGTTAAGTACCTACTATACAGGGTGTCTCCCGAATAAGCGCTGCAGTGCCCAAAAAAATTGAAACTAGATAAAAAACTATCGACGAATATGTTTGAACAAGTTCTATTATAAAGCGTAGTATACCCTCATTTACTGATTATGTACAATCATAGTCCACAGCTTCGTTTCTGCAGTAGGGCTCAGTAACGAATTAAAACTTAAAACTTTTTTACAAACTTTCAAGTTTCTGTTTTTCAATAGTTAAAAAAAAACAAAGTTAATTGTTGATTATCTAGAGATAAAAATTTCAAGACTGAATTATGGTAACTAAAATACCATTGATACTTGAAGAGATAGTACGATCATCCCCACTCATGGATAAGCAAAATTTCAAATGGCTGCCATTCAGTGTGGTTCTTGCCACTTTTTCCAACATATTCGCCGATTATTTATGATCTACTTTACCCACTCTCAGGTGAGCAGATATTTACAAAACACCCTGTTTATCATCATAAAAATATCGGAAAAAGATACGTCGATCATCATCATCATCATCAGCCTATATTAGTCCACTGCAGGACATAGGCCTCCCCTAATGAGCGCCATAGCGCCCTGTCTTCAGCTTGCCGCATCCAGCATCTGCCAGCAGCCTTTCGCAAATCGTCATCTTACCTGTCCGGAGGGCGTCCTACACTACGTTTGCCGAGTCGCGGTCTCCACTCAAGAACACGTTTACCCCAGTGGTTGTCGGTTATTCTCGCGATATGGCCAGCCCACTGCCACTTCAGCTTGCTTATCCTTTGAGCTATGTCGACAACCTTGGTTCTCTGGCGGATGTATTCGTAAAATATGAACGACACCTGTACGAACCTAATTTCCTTAAATAAGAAGTAACAATGAAGTATTACAGTTACTAAAGTAACTTAGGAAGTCATGTTTGATCACAAAATAGTAACAGTTCGTACTTGTAGGCTACAGGCATAGAGGAAGAAGGCTTAGAATGCTAGAAGACACAAAAGAGTTGTCGCCGAAAAATAGCGACAAATACCTATGTCTTAATTTCCTATTCGTATACGTGCGCTTGTGTGTGTGAAAGCGCTGAAGTTATATGTTTGTCAACTCACTCATAATTCGTTTTTGGCTACGAAATCAAGAAAATAGTTGAATGACACTATCCCCCTGCTATACAGCAGCGTGTTTTACCTCTATGGCTACAGGTATATTTTATAACGGTATTTGGATTTAGTCTCCGCGTCCCTCCATCGCAACCGAGATTGCGGTCGTGTATTGAATATCAACTAACCAGCATCAAACGTATGTGCTTCGATGTCATCTTCTGATTACTTGCCTCACTGGTTCTCGTTCCAGCAGTATTTGCTCCAATTTAGCCGTTGTTTGTGTCGGGTACAAATGTTGAATATTTATCCGATGTTATGTTGAAGGAACGTGAATCGCTTTTTAGCACGAGATGAATGATGTTGTCCTCCTAGCCGGAGACTAGCCAGGTGCGTAGTACATATTATACCTACCTACTGCACAAGTGTGCGCAAACACAGGTGCACTCTCTTTTCCCCCGCTCTCATAATCCGATGGGGCGGTAGACTGACACGACCGGGGAGAAGTCAGGCACAGAACCAACGGCCTAACGTGCTTTCCGAGGCACGGGGGTGTTATACCGCCAACTTTCTGACACCGGGCAGCAGCCCGGACAACAGTTGTCGTTAGGGTTTTACTAGCAAGAAAAAATCAAAGTAGCAACTTTCAATTTTTCTTGCTTGTAAAACCCCAACGATAACTGTTGTCCAGACCCGGGGCGCGGGGTTTGTACCCAGGACTTCATTATCAGCGGTGTAACAAACTGATTGCTAGACCAACGAGGCAGTGGCGACCACTAGAAACCTCCTTATCAGCTCATTTACATTCACTGCTGAACGTGTCTCCCCATACAAAGGCGTTTTTGCCATTATCACCACGCATGGCTGAATATGTAATCGCAGTCAAGGTGTTAATATACACAGAAGGAAACTGCTGCGCTTTAGTCGACTCTTATGACATATTCGGGCTGCGTTGAAGGGGTTTAGATACCTAGGTTGGTACTTTTGAAGTATCAAATGCACAACGTCTATTTATAATCTCACTAATAATAATAATAATAAGTATTATAAACGTGAAAGTTTAGATGGATGGATGGATAGATGGATGGATGTTTGTTCCTTTATCACGCCAGAACGGCTGAACGGATCTGAATGAAATTTGGCACAGTGATAGATTATAGTCTGGAATAGGCTACTTTTTATCCCGAAATTCCTACGGGAACGGGAACTACGCGGGTGATACCGCGAGGCACTGCTAGTACATAATAAATGTCTTACTAAAGATTCAAGCAAATAAGCTTCTTACATGAAAAGTGTGTGGTCGACAGCACTTTTGCCTGCCTTTAAAAAGTGGGACGAATCCGAAACGATTTCACCATAAAATTTGAGTTTCCAGGTTCGGACCACTTTGGCCTGAATCCAGTGGGACGAGTCCGGAACAACTCGAATTTTTCGACTATGTTGCGTTCTATTCAAACTTCAAACCTGTTATGTATCTGCTCATGCATCTGCGAAATAATTTATTGTTTGTTCGACGCTATTCCTATTGTATAGAACCATCGACGCGCAGTTCAATTTGCCGAGATTCTTTTAACGAAGCCTTTATATAAACCTTCGTCTGCTCTTGTACAAATTGTTGCTTGTATAAAGGGCATCGTTGTTTGGGTTTTGTGATTTAAAGCCACGGTTTAATAACTTGATTTGAAATTCCAAGTACTTACGGCGAGGGCTGTGAGTTACGCTTCGCTCGCTCTATGATTGCGATTGCCATTTGTGGCTTTTCATTTAGATGAAACGGTGATTTTACCCCTAAATAGGGAAGATTTAAGACTTTGAAATCAAAGTCTTAATTCTGAATCCACGGTGTGTGTAATGTCTGAAATATTTCGTATGAACGTATATTGCGTTCTACGTTCGTACGAAACTTTAATTTCATTATGACAAAATTAAATTCGGTTTAATGTACCTACTATAATAAAAACTAGTTATACCCGCGGCTTCACACTTGTTTCAGGGATCAAAAGTAGCCTGTACAGGGTGCCACGTAACATGTGCATGTGAGCCGAAAGGAGGTGATTCTGGACCACGAGGGGATCAATCTGTGTTTTTTTAATTGCTTCTATTATTATTTAGACATATTTCCGGGTCAGTGTTTAATTTTAAGAATACGACCTTTTCAAAATGTAGGTATTGTAATAATAGAAATAGAGATTTTGATTTAATTTGATTTGAAATAAAATATTTCACAAATGGTTTTTACATGTTTTTCAGCAAAACCAGTGTTTTATCGTGAAATCATTACAAAAAGATTACATTAAACACAAAAGTTAATCTTCTCGAGGTCTAGAATCAGGCCCTTTCGGCTTAAAACACATAGGTTATTTCAAGTCAACAATGATCGAAATAATGTTCTATAGAAACGTTTTATGGTTATTTTTATTCGAAGTAGTTGATGTATTGTGATCATCGTTTAAAATGTCATAAGTTTTGTGAACTTTGTCGAGCTTTTAGAATCTTTAACAAAACTTCAAGATGAGTGTGCATTTTTGTAAGATTCATACGTAGGATAAAATGAAATTTCGTGATTTTACTCAACTCAGCTATTTGTAATTTATGAATAGGTAACCTGAGTATATTTTTCGCGGTAATCCTATGCTGATGGGGCGATGTGAGCAAACCCTGCAATAAATCAAGATTAACCGAATATCTCCCGACTTATCAGTAATAAAATGATAAAAAGTCTTATCAATATAATAACTTAACATATCTACCTACCAGATATAATGTATGTAAAGAATTTAAAGCTGTTTTAACCTAAAAAAAAATTAGTAAGAATTTTCCAATCATCCATACACATTATTATAAATTCAAAATTAACTCTGTCTGTCTGGAATGTAATATTATTCTATACTATAATTTAAATAACAGAATAAAATAATTACATCGAATATTTACACTTAAATCTATTTTCTAAAAATCAAAGCCGTCACCAGAAGGCAAAGTGCCCTGAATGCTGGCAGCATTGCCACGTCGAATGGCTAATTCGTTGACCGAAATAAAAGCCAGCATTCCGATCACCTATGGACTCTATTAGGAGTTTTGTTAGATATTTGTATATTTCTTGTGCCTCAGGGCCTCCGACCAGGACATTCGATTTTGTGTCTGTCTGTCTTACCTTTTCACGCCTAAACGGCTGAGCGGATCTTAATGAAATTTGGTAGGGAGGTAATTAGTATCCTAGGGACGGATATAAGCTACTTTAAGGCCCGTATTATGAAAGCTTCCCCAAGCATTACTTAAGCAGTCATTACGTGATCTCTACTCAAGCGTTACCTAAGTACTCAAGTAATGCTTGGTAACCGTTCAATAATATGTCTAAGCAGTTACTCCAAGGCGTGGACGGAGGAAATCCGCTCTTGACGGCTACTTGAGTGAGTGTAGATTTTGACATGAGCTCCCAAGCATTGTTTGAAAATTAGTATTCACTCAAAACTAGACATAAGCATCACTCAAGCAGAGCTCGATGACTGAGCATGCATTCATAATACGGGCCTAAAAGCGCGTGCGAAGCCGCGGGCAGTTACTAGTATAAGATAAATAATTAAGGCACAGTATTTTAAATACACCAACCAAGTTTTTGTAATTTAGATTTTTACGTATAGGTTTACTTTTCTATCGAAACTAAAAATAACTATTATCATCAAGTTTTCCATCCCACAGAGAACTGAACTCACAGTTTAGAAAGAAACAAACAGTTTATTAAAACTTAATGCAATATGCTTTGCTTTTTACGAGCTTATGGGCTACGGAGGGCGAACTTCTCGTGGACTCTCATAAAGTGCTAACAATACGGCCTGTCTTGGCCGGACACAGCGTAAAATTAAGTAGAAGCTTCTTCACAAGAACAGTTTGAAATAGTTAAAAGTGTTGGGTGGGGTTCACTTTCAAGTTTCAACGGATGTTAATTAGAATCAGCTAAATGCCTCCCTCAAGTCATTGATCTATGAGTAACGCTTTTATTGGCTCAAGTTTTACCTAAGCATAGATCGATGACTGAACAAGTTTCCATTTGTGCTAAATCTACTTCAAATCTGAGTAAAACCCAGCTTATAAATCATTGTCAAAATAACGTTAGCAAAACACATTTATTTGCCCATGAGTTTATTGTTTTAGGTCACAGAAAGCTGGTAAAGGTTTTATAAAGGGTGCTTTGTTTTGCCGTTCGGTGTGATGCTATCATGCAATCTTATTTCCTTACTTGGGCAGATGAGATAGGGGGATCATTTGTTTGTTGGGGTTCCATGTTGTTATTTTAGACGCCAAACTGGCGTAGGCAGCGTTTTTGTAATTTACTTAGGCTTAAGTACATACACAGGCGATGGCAAATTATTTTGTACAAAGTGCCAAACAATACAATACAATACAATACAAAACACTTTATTGTACACCAGAAAAAGAACATTACAAAAAGACATTACATATCACAAGTACAACCTACCAACAACCTACTTGTACTTTGGCTATTATTGAGGGAATGTGAGCAAAGTTGTCAGAATTGAACAAAACGATGCAATTAGTCAACAATTAGGTAGGTAATGTATCTGATACCTGCACCAATTTGCTTTATTGGACTTGGATTCCATATGGTCAATACAGCTTGATCGATGCCAATTGATGTCAAGTCTTTATTGTTCCCGTAAGCGTCGAGTGGATGTGTCGATAGCAACGATGTATGTTGTAAATGTTGTAATATCGCATGATGGACGATGTCACTTTGCTGGGACCAAAGTGATATCGTTCATCATTCGTTTTTCGTTTAAAGGAAGTAACCATACGGCTTGTGGCCGTGAAACTCTACGTTTTTTTCTTCATTTTACTTTTCTCATTTCACTCTTTGAATAAAAACATTGTCCTGTTAAGAGCGTGTAGGTTGTGCAGCTTTTCCCGGATTTACTTTCGCAAGTTAATTGTTCAAAATAGCATTCCTCGCTAAGTGAAAAGTATGACCTGCGAACAGCCAGTTTCCTTCCTTGTACATTCAGTTTTATTAGGTTGGTAATAAGCTAACATTTGTACTAATCTTGCAGAAGTGAGGATGAGATGGAACGTTGAGCACGTCTGCCTATTATTCACCCCTGCCCGAGAATTTGCTCACGTAACATGCCACAGAAAAATATTCTAAGAATAGAATGCAATTTTAAGATTGTTTTTTATTATATTTTTAGAGGTACTGCACATTTTCATTGCCCTCGACGCACGTGCCAAATTAGAAGCAGCGAAGCTGCGGTTCGCGCTGCAGACTGTGCAGTAAATGCCAATAGAATTAACGAAATAATTGATTTATGCATATTGTAAGATTGGTTTGCACCGATAATCAAAAGATAATTGGACAATTAGTTTAACGTCATCACCAAAAAAAATAATTTTGCCCGCGCGCCTCTAAACAGCAAAGAATACTTGTTTCCGATTCAGCATACCATGTAGTGCCCCAATCAACCAAATAATACGATCTTCTGCGGTTAGGTGACGCTGACAGATTTTGTAGGCGCAAATACGTTTTTACGTTTGATATCGTTATTTTGACTGCTTTTCGAAGCTAATGGACCTCCAAAAAATAGGTATGAACAATGTGAATCACTATACTGAATTTGGTATTAATCGAATTAGAGACGTCAATAAAAAGTGGGTTCGAAGCAACTACACACACACTATAACAACTGTATATGTACCAAGGCAAAAACACCAAAATAAAGTGTTTTTGAACCCGTTTTCTGACGAAAATATTCGATTGTGGAGCTTTGAAATTAATATATCCTATAACACATATCTAGAAGGGTTTCTTGGAGGTCCTAAATGGAATTTAGGATTTCAAAGCTCCACAATCGAATATTTTCGTCAGAAAACGGGTTCAAAAACACTTAATTTTCGTGTTTTTGCCTTAGTATACACCTTAACTTAAAACTTCTGTTAAAAACGTTTAATTAAATGTTATTCCGATTATATTTTTGTGGAACGCATGCCTTACTACTACTATGAATGTTCTAATGTAATTGATGTACCTAATTAAGGTGCATCGACGTGGGTTGGCGCGAGATTGATTTTTTTGTGGTTTTTAGTTTAGTGCGTTCCACAAGCAATAAAACTAGCGGAAAAGTAATTTGCCGCAAATCGTATACCATTTTCTATAAACTCATAGAACACTCATAGAAACACACAGAGTTTTTTTATTATATCCGTATCTCGCGCCGACCCGCCGAACCACCTTAAGATTGTAAGGTTGTGGCCTTCAAAAAGATAATTAAATCATTAAAACATCTGTCACAGATGCGTAATAAATATAAATTAGAAGCATAAAGGTTAATCAAAACCAAACTTATTCGCTGAATAAAATGATAAAGTAATTAAAAATTTCATGTTTTGCGTAAATTTGCATAAAACGTTCGTGGGGTTTAGGACAGGTCGTATATTAAATTACATGTAGGTACGTCCATCTAAATCAGGGTGTGATGTGGGGGTACTAATTTGATTTCAACAAGGTTTAACTTTAATTTCGGCTCATTTTGCTCATAAAATATTTTACACCCTCTGAGTCTTGATAGCGGGTAAGCAACTTTGTTAATGATTAAGCAACCTTCTTTATTTTCAATTAGTATTTTTGCATTTCACGCACCCAAAGGTGTGGTTTACATAAAAATATCCCTAGGTTACATAAAAACATAATGTACGTAAAAATGCTGAACTAAGGTATCTTGTAGGTCGTTTTTAATTATAAATATTCATTTTTGCTGTGTGTGCTCAGAGTTATAACAGCTGGATTAATCTACTTTGCAAAATTGAAAGCGCTCGCCCCGATCCAATTAAATTTTAGTCTATTCAATATTCCGATAGTAAAATAAATTTACTAAGCCGCCAACTACCGCTAATCTTAAACAAAGGATCAAAGGGGTATTCAAAGAAACAGTTATTAGAAAAAGATAATTCATGAAAGAAGGACGGGTCATTCCTGTACTACCTCAAATCAACTTCGTCGGATGTCCATAACGTCCAACTCTGAATTTAACTTCGAAATTTATAAAAAGTAGAGTAAACTAAAATTCAGGACTTACTATATCGTTCATATGTTTCGAAAACATGATTCCATAAAGTTTTCTCGATATAAAAAAATCGCAGTCACCTCTAAATTTTTACAAAACCTTAATTTTTAGGGTTCCATACCCAAAGGGTAAATCGGGACCCCATTACTAAGAATCCACGTCTGTCCGTCTGTCACCAGGGTTTAATTTTTCACAGATGGTGTATTTCTGTTGCCGCTATATTAACAAATACTAAAAAACAGATTAAAATAAATACTTACGTGATTTTTTTGCTCGACATTTATAATGGTAACAGGTAGACGCTTGAAATATTCACAGAATATTTAGTTATATATTCACTTTAAAACTAAATACTTAGTTAAATTAAAATAAAACTAATATTTGGGCTCCTCTACAACAAAAATGATTTTTTTGCCGTTTCTATAGATAATGGTACGGAACCCTTCGTGCGCGAGTCCGACTCGCACTTGGCCGGTTTTTCAATAAATACAGAAATTAAAATCTTGAGAATAAGCATGGTAATTGAACTAAGCATAAGGAACATTTTATATGTTGCATTTTATTCAAATATTTTAAATTTAATAGATAATAAGCAAAAATTTGATTTTTAGGCTAGCGTTGCTCTGCCGACAGACCGCTCCTATGACACGCGAAATCCTATGCCTATTCTGTTCACAAAGGCGTCATAGTATAGGCTCTTAAAGTCACTCTGTCCTTGCCTTTGCACGTAAAGACTGCGTTAATTTTAAAAGAAAGGTAGGTGTCAAATTTGGACCGATTGATAGCTCCTCGAGCTCCTGCTTTGGCAGTACGTAATCACATTTGTTTCGTCATGATTACGTCGTCAAAAAGGCGGCCCAAGATTGCTTTTTAGATTGATCCCTAACCTAAGGGAGGTAAGGTTCTATTGTTCGTACGTTTTACATAATTATTTCAGATATTGTACCCCGTCTCATACATTATTTATATTATGCCCGGACGGAATCACTTATGGGTTGATTTGAATAGTTTCAAAGTGTTTCGTGCGTTCCTGACTTTGAATTTAATTACACGCATGTCGGTTTTGTTTGGCGACGTTTCAAGTCGAGGTTGGAAATTAATCGCTTTGAACTTTAGAGGTTTATTTCGTAAATTCTTACACTGAAAATATTATTCTTGACTTTTTATTATTTTATCCGCAATTAGGAATTTATAATTATTATACATTAAAAAATTGGTTGTAGGTACTCAAAGTTGTGTGTTGGATCCATCCAGATGTGCGATTACGCTAAAATCATCCCCATCACAATGGATCGCCATTCGGCGAGTCCAGTCTCCCCCAATGGCGATCCATAGAATAAATATTACTGAGTACGGAACCCTCCGTGTGCAAGTTGACTTACACTTGGCCGGATTTATTTTAGCCTCATAGCAGTAAAGGACCTTTGGGCCAGTTTCAAATGAAATAAAAATGGATTTATTTGAGTTAGGTGATCATCAATTAGATGAATTATAACAGTCAATGGCGGAACGAGCAAGTAGGTACCTAGGATTCGTGTATTTAACTTACGTGCTGATTATTTTACGAACCTAGATAAAATTGTTTTTTTTTCTAAATGTCTTATTCGTATAGTAGTATGCAGTAAATCCAAGTGCTCAACTTACAGCCGGTTTTTTATCCGGTTTTTATACGCTTGTTATTTTTGACAATAGTTTAAGCATCGGCTAACTAGTGTGCTTGTGTGTGGAGAAACCACGACTTGGTTCGTAAAATAAATAAACAAAACTTAATCAGGATAGGTGCTATATATGCTCTATTAGTGCTTTGTATTGTATAGGAGTGTAGTCCCTCTGCGTAAAGCTTGCTTACGTGTGAAGGAACCAAGATTTGGTTCGTAATAAATACAAAATTTAAAATAAATTAAAAAAACTGCACTCATTTTTATTTTCGATAGGAAATGTAACGTAAGGACGGACGGAGTAAGAGATGTTCTGACAGTAGTAGCGATCACTTACGAAGTATTTCACAGCCGAACACAGTAAATATGGTAAGCCTAAACAAAGACTCTATAGTTTGTAAATTAGTACCTATATAAAGCGATTATAAATAAATAAATAATACTGAACAACCCACCATCTAGCCCCAATCTAAGCAGAGCTTGTGTTATGGGTCCTAGATGACTGATACACTTAGTATAATACCTATAGTATGTATAGTGTTTTTTTATTATACAGTAACACCCGTAACAAATATCTGCAGATCATACAAACATTTGTCCCAAGGCGGGAATCGAACTCACACCCTCCTGCGTCGCAAGCGGACCTTAGTCCGATGCGCCACATCGGTCGTCATTAAAACAAATATGTACCGGAGTTTTGCAATATAACTTCTAAATAAAAAACCGAGGTTGTTTATAAAATGAGTGTACTATTTGCTACACATTAAAAAAATATGAAATGCGAACTAGGAACAAACTTTTGAGTTACTACACTACCCTGCTTAGATAAACACACTGAACGAATGTTCTTGGAAGGTTCTGGAAGGTTCTGAGCTGCTATACAAAGTGCCCTTTGCCGCCATTAACCTGCGTCCATTGACTAATGGATGTTGCTTCTTAATATCGTTCAGCAAACACCTTGGCTTGGGTTGACTTAGCATGCATTTTAAAATATGAAGAGGAAAATCTTTAGTAACAATTCCGCGCAAAACCATCTCTGACAAGATCTAACAAAATGAATGAATTGATGCAAACACACAACCTATTTGTAGAAGAAAAAAATCACACCACTTACACAAAGAAAAAATCTATCAAAGCAATTTATCAACTAGTTTCGTCTCACCACGAGACATCATCAGGATACCACAATACTCGACCCTGACACCGAGAGCGCGTAACAACAACGGCAGAGCCCCACCAGAGATGTTGCCTCTCCGAGTTCCGCGCGCAAAGTTGCAACATCTCTGATTGGACCATTTTTACCATCCTTTGTAAGGATTATCACACCCCAACAAAGATTTTCTTTACTGTTCTCCTTAAGGGCCTTTGTTAATACACATTTTGGTGGCCGTGAAAATCTACAGTTTACTCGCTTTTGTATGGACTAATGATGAAATAGATAGAAATAATAATCTACCCCGCCACACATTTGTTCATACTGTACATACGTTCTTAATGTTGAAAGTGTTATGTCAAGTAAGAAAACTAGAGTAACTTAAATACCTACATTATTATATTTAGGCGGAAATATAATTTTTAATCAAAGTTAACATCAACAAGAACCACTAATTAAACTTAATTAAAAGAGCATGTTACTTCAAAGGAGACAATTAGAACCACAGAAAGCAACAGCCCCGCAATATTTCGTGCCGGAGAATAAAGAAAGCCTGTTTTAAATTAACTGCTTCGCTGTTACAAGAACACTCAAGGCTATTGCACGCCTACGTGCTCTAAGCTTTATGATATTCATGAAAAAAAACTTTTTTTGGGAGCAGCCAAAGAAATTTTGATTATGACATATTAAATAAAATCTAATATACCTAGCCAAAAGAGCTCTTTCATTTCTATTCATCAAAGGACGTACCTTCTTATTATTATACGTTCTTATTTATCTATGGCAAGCAAAGAGTATAGAAAATACCGGACGATTCCGTTGGCCATACAAGCTGAAATATTACATACAGTCAATTCTAAGCCTATGGAATGATAACCGCGGCCAGACACTTGTAATAATATAAAGACATCATTGTTATAACAATATTTATGACTAGTGGCCCGCCCTGGCTTCGCACGGGCAGATATAGGTATTTAACAAAAAATATATAAATTTTAACACACTCTTGGCAGACTTTCCATGTTTAGAACACTCGATCAAGTCTGCTTTTGACAAAATAAACAATCAAAATCATCCGTTTAAGAGCTATGATACCGCAACAACCCACAGTTATATAAACACACAGATATATAAATCCACCCGTCATATTTATATATACAAAAATCCTATTTTTGAGTCGGAACCAAAAAAAAATGAATAATAAAAATAAAGAGGGCGCTATAGCGCACATAAGGGGAGGCCTATATCCAGCAGTGGACTTACATTGGCTGATGATGATAATAAAAATAGATTACTTTTTTTTTATTATCGCGGATGGTGAATTTTTCATATCGGTCCAATAGTTTCGTAAGTTTGTAAGCCTATTTAATTCAAACAAACTAACAAATATTTCCACATTATAAGTAGTTATTGTGACATAACTGTAATAGTTAGACATTTATGGTATCGCCGATTTTTAGTAGATATTGATGTCCTCTTTAAAACTGTAGTACATCACTTTGCTCTATTGTCAATAGTTTCCGCAGCGTACGCGATATAATGATTTTTTTGGTATTTTTTTCACACCTTGGGATACATTATCGAAGTTTTCTGAAAATATTCTCTCTTATGTTCATCAGGGATAATGTAGGATTCTAATGGTGAAAGATATTTTCAAATCGGTTCATTAGTTTCGGAGCCTATTCAATTCAACCAAACAAACAAATCTTACCTCTTTATAATATTATATTAATATAGATGAAAGATATAAGGATCTCAATACCCATCAGTCGTCAAGCAAGCACATTAAATTGTGTTTCAAAATGACGACAAGAAAGTTGTTTTGAGGTTAAGTACAGTACAGTAGGTACTGCGTGTCTACTGCTACTACTACTACTGACCTACTGCGGGATCATTTATCTTTTATGCAGATAGTGAAATAAATGAATAAGCACTATATTCTATAGTGCATAATTATTCTAATTATTCTAATTAAGTCGAAGCAAACCGCAAGTCAAAATCTAGTTCAAATTCGAGTATTTTTACTCTAACTGTAAAGAGCAGTCCATAATGATAACGGTTGGAACATAAACTTTGTAACCACTTTCATTTAGGTACCTATTACGGAAAGAAACTTTTGCGAAGCTTTATCTACTTGTAGGCTCTATCACATTTTGCCTTGTATATTAATCACTCCCAAAGATTTAGTACTTTTTTAATAAGTATCATAAACAAGATAAAGTTAAAAACTACAACCCGACTACGTGAAAGTTATAAAAGTTTGAAACATTTACATTGACAAAATAGAATGACGTATCGGTCATATTTGATAGGCATAGAGTTGAAAATGAAAATAGGTCGTAGGTATTGTAATTTTTCTCTATGGGGCCTGCAGCCTGCGGCTACCTAAACTTTAATACGCGTTTTGAAGGCTTATTCGGGGTCGGAGCCCTAAATCCTATAGCCTATAACCATCGGGGTATTGAGACGAATCAATCGATAATAATTTGTTGAAATCGAACCAGTAGTTGCAGCGCTACGTGGGAACAAAGAAATCGGCCACATACATACAAACATACAAACATAGGGTGCTAACCTCATAACCCTCCCCTGTTGGTAGTCGGGTAAAAATATATAGCAACCCATTGAAAGCCCCTCTTCACATTTAATTATGGTGCCCATTATGTTAGCATTTATAGCCATGACTGAAAGCTCTTTCAGTCACCATTCTTTAGAAATTCGTCTAAAAAGTAGACCAAAGACATTCAAATTTTCTGAACTACGGCAGAAACACGAAAAACGTTTTACAAACGTCGAATAAAAAGGAAATTCTTATCTCAAGGGTGCGGCTGCGACCCGATGATAGTGAGAATGGTTGCGATAGTAGGATAAAACGTCACGTTGTAAACTTGGAAACGTTTATGCGCACATTCTATTGTAGCAATACAAATGCTGAGTCCAATATCTATCAGTTAGTTCTGTTAGAGAAAAATTCAAAGCGAGACGGTAAACAGTACCTACCTACACGCTACTGTGGTATTTTTCTAGTTTCATTTAGAGCTACCTATGTCCGCTGGGAAATTATTTTGTAAGTGGGCTCCCTCAGGGTTTAACGGATACCAATTGATACGTAGGTGTAGGTAAAATTAAAAAAAACTGTTTTTTCGACAGCTTTTATTGTGAAAGGGTGTGCTGAGAGAGTGTTGAAAGTTTTACAGTAACAAGTTATTTTTTTTATTAACTACTCGTTACTTGACGTTACCGTAGTCTTCTAACTATAAGACTAAGGTCCGTATTATGAAAGCTTGCTCAGTCATAGATCTATGCTTGAGTGACGTTTATGCCATACAAAATCGTTACTCAAGCAGCGGTCCATGACTGAGCAAGCTTTCATAATACGGGCCTTAGAATAGGTGTACCTTATACCTCAGTTCAACTCGGTGGTTTTTTCTCAAAAAGTAGATAGGAATAAGTGCTTGTGCTTATATAGAAAGCTTCGTTTTAAGTAAGTGTAAGCATCTGCGAGTGCTGCGTGATATGCATCCTTCCTTGTCTAGCAGCGGGCTCGGTGCGTACGCGCATCTTGCATCGCAGCAGTTCCAATGTGTTCTCCCAGTGACGAGTCTGCTCCTCCACCACACCTTGCCGAGAACTTATGGCCCGTTGCTCCTGTAAAGGTTTTTCCTTCTAATATCGGTTTCAAGAAGAACAACAACTTATTCGACTTAAATCCAAACACGGTCTCGCCTATTAGCCCCCATTTATCAGAATTACAATTTTCACCTCTGGTTTCACGGAAGGTCTTTAAAATTATTAGCAAAGTTAGAACTTTGCTTTTCCTTAGATAATTTGCTAAATTAAAATACATTCAGGAAAATCCTGCGTCGCCTAAAATGGAAATTCAATTTATGAATTCCTGATTCTAGAGCGGCAAGGCGTGACAAGGGGGATAGATAATCTCAGAATATCTCTTGGCACCTACTTTACCGCGGCTAATACGGCAGCTGCGGTAAGCTTTTGTCAAATTAGTAGAAGTCACGAAGTCGCCTTAAAATAAAACTGAGTAAACATTACTTTGTGTTAATAAATAATTATAAAATAAAATAATTATAAAATAATGGAATGGAAAGAACAATACAATCTACATTAAGAATGATTACTTGCCTCTTCTAAATTCTTAACGACTTGTTCAACGTCAGTTACTTTGTTCTTGAGAGCTTCCATCCTCGAAGGCTTCCTGGGAGAAAGCATAGAATTTTTCATTTCAAACATGACAACTTCTTGTAAATTTTCAGCTTTCGTTATTTTTTGCCTCAAGTTTTTCCATTCGTCCTCCTTACTATTCAGCTGGTCAGTCAACTCTTTCACTTGGTTTTTGAGCGGTTCCATTTGAGATGTTATGTTTATAGAGGTAGCTTCGTAAACCCTCTTCTTTTGTTCGTATTGTTGTTGTACTGTTTGAAAGTCCTCTTTGACGGGTTTTATTTTGTCGGCGAGAGGTTGAATCTCTTGACGTACTTGGGACAACTTTTGGGCAGTCTGCGCGACCAACTGTGAATAACAAGAAGGTTTAAATAACCCTTCATTCCAGAGGTTTGGGACGTGCCTCGAGAAAGTTTTCATTCCGCGATAACGAAACCTTTTACACAAAATGTTAGAAAGTAGAAATCGTTGGTATTCTTTAACGTTTCAGATTAAAAGATGCCAACCAACGTAGTGCTACGCTGCTCTAATAGTTTTCCATTTATCGGAAAGCAATTAAACTGTCCATGATATTTATTGCGGTTACCTGAGACAAATCGTGCAATGATTTCTTTGCCAGATCGGCTGATTTGTCGCCATCTTTTTCAGAAGAATCTTCGTCTTCAATTTTCATTTTCTTGTGGTTGACCAATGCCATTTCAACCGTTGGGTCAGAGGTACTGATTATTTGAATCGTTCTGGCTAGAATTCCAGCTTCAACCTATAAATAAAATACAGGAAAATAATAGAAATAATCTCCATAGATATGAAAGAAATCACAAGGCGGAACATGTTTGTTGACGTATTTTTCTTTAAATCCTGGTCATTATGCAAATGAAAGCTCACCTTGAATGTAGAGAGATTAGCTCTTTGCCTTTTGTACACGGTGCTCTTTGTCCGCAGAGAATTAACGTACTTCTTCAATTCTTCACCCCTCAGAACCGTGTCCCCGAGGAGCTGTCTAACCTGATAACAAAACAATACGATAACGAAAATGGAACAAATATTTCACGGGACATATCGCTGGAGTACAGAACAAAACCACTTTATCTTACTCATGAATTCGAACTAATTTTTCGACGATAAAATGATCAAACTATGAAGTTCGTTCATTGTTTTCGAAGCCTCAGGGACTGGCAATTTAATAAGGATAGGTTACCTACCAAAATATTCATTACAACAAATGAAAAAACTTTTCGCTGGACATAAATCGCGAAGGCAACAGCGCATTATCTGACTTCAATCGCACTCCCCGACATAATGACCGATTTATTTGAATCGAGAATAATGTTTTATCATGACGCAGGCAGCATCGCCCAGGGATATCGATTTCGATTCCGTAAACGATGACCATCAGCTACGTTTCAATTCGAGAAAATAATAATACCTATTTGAACTGCCGGTATCCTGAATATTTTATGGTGTCCGTGAAAATGATTGGAAATATCAACGCAACGCGTTATAAATTTTAAAAAGTGCTTAAACGCTCAACCCATATGACAAAATTGCTAGTAATCCAACCTCGTTGCCATAAATCTGTTTACTAAGTCAGCACGTGTGAATTTTTACGAGGATCTAAATTACGCCAAAGTATGACTGATTAGTCATTTATTTTTTAAAAATGGGACCATTTTTCAAAGGCCTTTTCTCGTTAATCTTGTAAAAGATTCATATTGATTTCATTCCATTTGAGTTCTAAAATCAATTCCTTTGAAATCCAGTATTACCTATCTTTCAGATCTATCCGCCGATTCAACAAAGAGCGTGGACCCCACCTTAAATGCTTTTTAGCACAGTTTTAAAGGCGAGGCGAGTGACTCAATAAAGCCCTTGCCAAGTCAGCTTCCACTTTTGTAGGAAAAGCCAGCCATTCCGATAGCTAACCTACTTTGCTGAGTTTGGCGCACACATTTGGCAATGTTGACAACTTTGCTATGTGATATGATCGTAATAAATACGTAAGTAGAGCAAACTGAACTACTGACTATACGTACATGGACTCATGCTTTTATTAACCTCTATAACAAATGTTTAAATATAATCGAGGTAAAACCTACTAGTCTGATAAACTTAGGCACCTGTGATTGTAAATCTGCCAGCGTAGCTTCATGCTCCTTCAAAGTAGCAGCCAGCTCATGAACCCTAGTCGCACTGGTTTCCTTATTCCTTCTGATCACGGTGGCTTGCTGACGGAACGGGGCCAGCTTGTCTTCCTGAGGTCCCGCGCTCGCCAATTTACGCTGAACCAGTTGTTCCATTTCACTATTCGCCACAGCTATCTAGAGAACCAACACGCCATTAACTCCGAGCAGCGATCCACGGCTAATGCAAGGTATTAAGCGGCTAACAAAACAGTTAAATAAGCCATTAAAAGATTAAATGACTAAGGTATGAAGTGTTCCTACATTAGGTATATCTATTCTGGTTGGCAATCTCTGTAGGTACCTATCAGGTTGAATGATCTGGTGATTACAAAATATAACTGAACGGGAACCGACTACATTCAGCCTAGTACATTCAGAAAATAATGGCACTCATAATAATATCAGACGCCTGGGAATTCAATTATCGACGTAATAAGCTTCCAAGATATCTGTTTCAGAAACTCAAATTACCTTCTTCAGCGCTGAAACACTTACCTTGTCTTGTACAGTAAGTAGGTCGGAGCGGGAAGGATGCTGTTCCGTGGCAATCATCTGCATAATATTCAATTCTTTCTGCAGATGAGAACTTTCCTGCGGCAGTTTCTCTTTAACAAGGTAACTGTTTAACTAAAAAGGAAACTACAATGAGTGGTTGCGACGCGACATTGTAACAAGTTTCCTGGAAAACTTTAATTGTTCCCAACCTGAATTTCTTCTTGTAAGTGTTTGATGACGTCGTTTGCGCTTTTAGGAGCTGCACTTTGACCGTGAATAACGTTTAAGTATCTTTTTAACTGATCGGACGCCAGTTTTAACTGCGATTGTTGAGTTTCGTACTAAAAACGGAAGGAATATTATAAATTTTTACTGTTTTACTATAAAAATCGATCGTAGTTTGACGAATTAATTATAAATTTAAGCGGGTTAACCTCGAACCTTGTGTTGGAAGAACATCAACGTTTCGTCTCTTAACGAGTGACTTTTTCAGGGTAAGGCTGACAACGAAGGTTGGAGTTTAACCCGCTTACATTTACAGTGAAATTTCAATGTAATAAAATATGAAATGAATAAATGTTGATTGTAAGAGTGCAAAAACAAATTTACCTGACTCTCCAGCTCTTTAGCTTTTTCCTGTTGAAGCCTCAGTAATTTACTTGCACTCAAAAGTTCCTCTTTATTACTGACATCTACAAGATTAACTTGAACGTTTTCTAATCGCTTGATCACTGAAACACAAGTCACGTCGACCGAATAATTACCCTTATCGATGAAGAGCGCATTCAAATTCGTACCAAGGTCGAATATTTTACGTCACTGCTAAATTCAGATGTCAAAACTCGATAATAATTACTGAAGTTGGGAAGAATTTACCATAGACAAACGCTTTGTTAATGAGTGTTGTTTGGAGAGTCGTTATGGTTGAAATACTTACCGATATCCCTCTCGACTGCCATCTCCTTGATGTCGTTTATAATTTCTGAAGCGTTTTCCTTCTCGAGCATTCGTGTCCTTTTGTGCACGTCCTTGAACTCGTCTATCAGGTTCTGGTACAGATCCAGGAGATCTTGAACTGTATTGTTTCGTGTCACCTCCGGCGGTATGTCAGGTAGTTTTAAATACCTAAAACACAAGTGGAATTATTACTTTCCGTCTAAGCCACCGTAATACCGGTCGGAAACATGTGTTGCAAAACAAAATAAACATAACGACACACGTTCTAAGCGCACGTCGTAAAAACTGTTGGTCACATCTGTACAGTGAACTCCACGAATGTCCATCGAAACAATTTGCCGAAAAAGGTTATTGTACCCGAATAGGTACCTTTACATTCACTGCAGATGTTATGAAAGGGTTAACATGACGTTCATTCACATGGATACCAAGAACTGCCTACAGAGGAAACGTTACTGAAGTTGGGAGGAAACTAATTATCTGTATTTTTAGGTACATCATATTTTACTTGACGTGTGCAAGAGCTGTGAGTTGTAAAAGTAAACGTCTATATATAAACACGTGAAAAATAGTTCAAATTAAAAATGTATTAAGGACCCAAAACTCTGCCGTCAACGACTGCAGAGGCACAGTAAGACAAGCACGGGGATAATTGTCTAGGGAAAATCTAGAAAAAAAATATTGCCACTTTGTCATCGAATGCGTTAATTGTTTGAAATACATTCCTTCAACTTCTGTAGTGTACGTAATGCATGACGATACATACGTCATTATTGTCTATTCTATCCTAGAAAACATTCCACGTATTTGGGCTAACTCGTTAAAATGTAGGTATAAGCTCTTGCCAGTAAATGTTTCGTTGACTGTACTTCCCTCAGTTGCTGTTCATAATGCTCTTTTATTTCCTCAAAGTATTTTCGTTTGTTTTTACCGCTCTTTTACGTGCTACAAGAAACTTATACGTAAAGGTTTAAAACTTCCAAATGTGTGGGACCGACTTGTTAGAAACAATATAAACTCAAACACTGAACTTGTAGGTACATATAATTTGCTAGTATAAAAGAACCTAAACAAATAAATAACATTGTATACGTTTACAATACGGGTCTACGTCTCCGGTCACCGTTAACGGTAATCTGCCGATAACGTAGAAGGCTAAATAACAAAGATACAGGATCCTCTTACCCCATGTCAAAGGGATTAAGGATACCTCCAAATCCTATCAAGGTTTGTCCTTCACATTACATACCGTGTTAGGTATCTGAGATGAAGATGACTCTGAATATATTATTTGGCCTGATTAATCTGCGGTGGGAAGAAGAGGGATTGTCCCGTAGTATCGGTACCTGCATAACTCGTAATGCCGGCTATCTTTTATCAGAAGCCACGTTAGTGACCCTGCCAAGTCTTGTAATCGGCCGCCACCCGGAAACTCTTTTCTCGAACCATATCATGGCACTTTTCAGATATCTTTGTTACAAATGAAAACCAGGGCCTAAAAATTGTTTTAGGTACTCTTCCTTACAACTAATAAAATTATTAGTTTCGAAACAATTTAGCTTAGGAAATATCGTTTATTATTTTAAGCGCTATTTCGTCATCACTGACTCACTCTCCCTCACACACTGACCGATTATATAAATGCTTAGGTACTTCTAGCAGGCCTAAAAACGTGAAATTTGTAATAAAGGTTGATTTCATGGCCAAGCCACAGTATAAACAAAACATACAGTAGGCCGACGCCTTTGATCTCGCGGTTAATGTTGACAAGTGACGCCACAGCGTATGTTGGCCAGGGTTGTCGCTGATGATAACTGTCACTTGATGTTAGTGTCAAATGATTTTTTTTTATTTTAGGTAAAGATCGTTATCATCATTGTTAGTTTATTATTACACAAGAACAAATTCTTAACAAATATTAAAATGATAGTCAAAATAATTTAACAAGAAAATTATTTGCTGAATTCAAACGTACCTGAGTAAGGTACCTTGTAAAACAGCCTAGTATACCTATTTGGTATTTAAATTATTTTCCGTAGTCAGTAAATACTTTAAAAATTATAATAGTTTTAAGAGTTTTGTTGATTGGTTGTATGTAATAATACAGGGTGGTTTTTTTGGGCGGGTACAGTGAGGAGAGGTAACCTACCTAAATCGTGTAGCTACAGGGAAATGCTCTACGGAGTCTCCGAAGAGCATCCATAATTTAAAAAAAAAGGTCCCAATGAACAGATTAAAAAAAATATACAGCTTGCAAAAAAATGGGCATTTTACACAAAAGCTTTTTGATGCAAATATCGGTCCTGTTTCTTATATACTGATCAAAAACATATAAAGGACTAAAAAAGTCAGAAATCTTAATGTGTAAAATCCAATTTTTTTTTGCTTGACTGATTTAATAATTTGTTAAAAGATGATCCCAAATCCGATGAAACCAATAAAATTGTTTTACTTGTATTTGTCCTGAAAAACTTATTATACAAAGAGTAAAATTAAGTTAAATCAAATCAAATATTCTCCGTAAATACAATAACTCTACACTTAGAAATGGTCAAATTCTTAAAATTGAATCACTGACACGGAAATAAAGTGATTATTTTGATTTCTGTCGCTTCGGTATTTAGAATAAAGTAAAGAAGCAGCGAAGAAACCTTTAGCCTGTCAGTTGTTATTTTTGAAGTGGCGCAAAACCCGTCTCAAACTTTTGTATGCTCAGGCTCTAGGTAGATAATCTGATATTTTGAATTTTTTATCGTTGCGGTTTCGTTTTCGAATAAATCGAGGGTGTAAATAAAATGGAGTCATTTACAAAATCAAAATGGCGGACTATTTTTTCCAATCTTGATTTACTTGTAACTTTTCTGATAGAGTTAAGATAGTTGGCCATCTTGTGTTTGAAAAAACACCGCATATTCATAATCTACGCCCTCCTATTTTCAGCTTTTTTTAATGCGTTTTAAAACTATATTTTATTCCATTAAGTTTAGGCAGCGAATCGAAGTTGCCCTTGGTGGCCACTAAAATCTATTTTCGATTCACTGCCTAAATTTATTAGAATAAAACTATTACAGACGCATCAAAAAAAGCTTATGATAGGTTCCACGAACTCTGCGATGGATCTTTTAAATTTCCTTTGCGAAACGGAATAATAAGATAAAGTAGGTGGCGGCGCTTTTTTGACTGGGGTATGCGCCTTAAGAGATCGTTCATAGCGATAAGGCCGCTCTTTGTACTTCCGCGATTCTCTAGATTTATTTCTGTATAGTATTTAAAAAAAGAGCAAAACCAGATAATATTTGTCCTAAAAAAGTTACGAACCAGTGCTCCAATTATTCTCGTTCAAAATGAAAAGCTTGTATCTATTCAAAGTCGCTACGCGGCCTTTATTCGTAGCAACTCGCTACGCCGTAGCCGCGTAGCAATCCGTAGCCCACGTAGCAAGCTACAATACCCTCTACGAAATGCCGTTACTTTTACATACACGATGTAAAGTTCTCAAACTTTTTGGATCCTTTTATTCTATTGTCACTAACTTCTGC
This sequence comes from Eupithecia exiguata, assembly GCA_947086465.1. NCBI lineage: Eukaryota > Metazoa > Arthropoda > Insecta > Lepidoptera > Geometridae > Eupithecia > Eupithecia exiguata. The sequence continues at coordinate 6,452,950 of OX352230.1, read as the reverse complement.
CCGCAGGTTTGCACGCATTTTTTCGCAATGTTAATCAAGATTTCGAACTATATCTATGCAAATTTTAAGAAACCTTCAGTAATTTTGTCGTGAGAGGTAATAAAACATCCAAACTTTCGCATCTATAATATTAGCACAAAGCACAATACTGGTGTGATTAGTGCGCCTAGCTTCTGCTTGCGGCTTTGCTCAGTAGCGCTTGCCTAGATGACTACATTAGAAACAAATTGAACCTTTTATTGAAAAATCAAAGTGTAATCTATTTATTAGAAAAATGCTACTTTAACCTACAGGAGTATTTTTATTATAAAGGGGTTTATTGCTAAATTTGTTATAAACTACTTTACATACATATGTATAAGTTTTCTAATTTAATCCTAGAATAAGATTTACCTTGTTTAAGTTATGTTATACCGCTCCAACGGGGTCCATGTTTGATATAATAGATTTTTATTTGAAGTAAGCTATTTATTAACATTTAACAAACGAATAAAAAGATTCAAGATACTCGTCGATACATAGCCCACACTGAAATATCTAATTTACAAAATCGAAACAGTACCTACCTAGTTCAATCAAAGGTTTCCTGTTTTGTATAAATAATAGATTACCTGTTACTCGATAACAAACAAAAAATCTTTTACCTCGTTAAGATACCTCGATTGAATAAATCAAGACTTTTTTGCGTTCAATTTTGCTTAAAGCTGCCAAACCCTTGCGCTTTGCTACAACTACCGCCATCTACCGAGCTTAGCAAGACATAGGTAAATCACTTAAACCCGGCGCGATCCTCTTTTGTTTTTCGTTACGCGGAGGTCTATTTTCATTATGAAATTTGGTTTTGTTTCGGTACTCTAATCGAACGAAAACGGAAATTTCGAAAGTATTTCACTTTCGAATGATGATAGGATAATGTTTATTCTACTTGCCATTGAAATTTTGTTCCTTACATGGTTTATACGTAAAAAAGTATCAAATAATCAGTCATAAAATTCAGCAGAAAACGGCCCTTCCGTAAGCTATAGAGTAGCTGCAGCTACACGTCGAGATTTACGGCCGTCCGTACTTCGCAAATAAAATGAATTATAGTAGGTCGCCGTATCAACAGATTTGTGATGTTATGTCAGTGTCAGCCTGGTTAATTGTATGAAAAAACAAAAGACAATCTCGCCACATTTTACTTTGTGGCTAATGTACAACAACCCTAAAAAATTGTACGTATAGTGTTCTTCACTTGTACTTGTCAGTAAGCAGCACATGGTAGACAATCCTCGCGTCTCCGGCGAGGAGTTGAGTCCTGAAGCGGGTGAGCTCCACTCCCATTGCAGCACAGCAGTGTGCGGTACTTGACGCTCCCTAGCATTTGTAGAAACTATTGTACTGTACCGGCATCTACCGAACTTACTTAGCAAGATACGCGGTGTTCTTCACTTGGTCCTTGTTGGTTAGAAGCCAGTGCAGCACATGGTGGATAGTCCTGGCGTCTCCAGCGAGGAGTTGAGCCCTGAAGCGGGTGGGCTCTACTCCCGGCGGTGGGCGGTACTTGACGCTTCCCAGCATTTCTAGGAGACGAACTGATACGGTTTCGACATCGTCTTCGTTAATATCCATCTGAAATAACATAAATTATTGTTGGTTGGTAGGTACTGATGCCAAATTCTTGCACTAAAATGAAATGATGTACAATTTACATAGAGTACTATCTATACATAGATACAGAGACTTCGGTAGGTACTGTTAGCATCAATAAAAACATAGCCTCATTTTTTAGAAGTCGAGTAAATATTATATTTTTCTGCAATTAACTGTCTGATTTTTATAAAAGTATCAAAATGTTATGTAGCCATTCCGAGTGAACGGGATGGCGCCATCGTATAAAAAGTTGAAGAAAAAGGGGATTGAAAAAAAGAAGTTGGAAAGATGAGAGTAAAAAATAAAATATAGGGAATTTTATGTAAAATATGGATAAATGTACCAATTATAATGCTGTACGGTACCTAAATGTAGATCATTAAAGCAATTCTATGTATTATCTGATACTTGCATTTTAACTAGTTTTTCTAACAGTACCTATAGGTAATTTGGTTCAACGAATAGGCAAAAATATGAACAAAGCCAGCATTCACATAGGCACTATGCCATTAGGAGACGGCCTATGCCTTCAACTACCTATTCATTTAGTGATGCATGTACGTACGATGCTGTTTTGACCTAGTAGTGTAACTTTAATCTGAAGGTCAATTCTGGTCGACACTCATGAAAAACTCATGAAATACTTATGTTTTTTTAATATCTAAGAGATTGGGTACAGAAATCTTGCAAATAAAAACTGATTTGTGTGATTTGAAATAGAAATCGAAGCGGCTATTTGGTATGCATAATACAATATAATACATAAATATATAGGTATATTCAATATACATAGAAAACCACCAGAATACATGTTGTATAATAGCGCAGGTTTACTGTGGTACTTAGGTACCTATTATAATTTAGTATCATAGAGTAAAAGCAAGCTGCTCTTGTAAGTTTTGTAAGTAGAAGTTATCTAATACCTACGTACTACATATGTTATTAAGTAGGGGAAATCCGGGAGAGTTGAACCCACTTTCACTTTAAACCGCTTAGCATTGTAACTAAAGCCTCTTTATAGTTTATAAACGTATAGGTACATAGTATTGGTCATCACATCAGGTACCTACCATTTTGTAATATAAATTGTTTATTTCAGCTAATCAAATTATTTATTTCAAAAATATTCGTAAATAAAAATCGATTTGTTATTCAAATCTGTTAAATATCCAATGTCTTTTGTTGTTGTTTGTATTTTCTTGTAAATTTTATTATGTTTGTTTTTGTCATGATGTAAGTAGGTATGTTATGGTATATTTTTTTTATAGATTTTTACCATAACATTATTATTTCTTTCTGAGTGTGTTTTAGCAAAGTTATTATTTTCTACCAGAATTTTAAGATTTGTTTTCTATTATTAAAAGTTGTGTGCCCCATACATGAGTCATTTGCAAAAAAATTGTACTTTACTCCAAAAATGTTTTGTCCCGCCTGTAAATCAAGAAATTATTATGAACTGGTTGTCAATGTCACAGATTTGTTATGTTCTAAATATTATTTAGAGTATTTCTCGTTAATTTAAATCCTTTAAATCTTTCACGTTCAATTAAATCTATTTTTTAAAAATAAATAAAAATAATGAGTTTTCGGTTTCGTTTCCTTTTCCATACAATTCCGTTGTGTCCCACATGGGCTTTTGATAACAAAAACATCAACTAACGCTTATTACGTTGATATATTATTAGATTTATTAAAGGGGATATTAGTTAATAAACTGTTCTACAGAAAGAAAAGAAAATTGCTTTAAAACGTTTAGTTTAAGCACAGAAAATTTGATTTTAAACCTATGTCCCCTTTTTTTGTTTTTTGTGTAACGCTTTTTTGTAACGACGAAAAGACGTACTTATAATTTATATTTAAACGTAGTCTTAATTTAATGAGCACTGGCAAAACTGTATTTTGCTGCCAAGCTGTCGAGAAAACCATGCCGCCATACTTTTTTCATTCTCGTCAGTGATTTGAATGTGACAGTCGATTTTTGTCGTTCAAATTTTCCTATGTGTAACGTCGATTTTATTTGGTAAGTGTGTCTTGAAATAACTCAAAAACTTTGTGTGTTTATGTATTTCCATATACTTATGAGAATGCGATTGAAATTTAACCGTTAGAGTGAGTTTCTTTTTTGTGGTTTATCAAAACTCGTGTTGTCGCCATGAAATTTGTGTAACATTTCGTGTTTTTGTGTAACATTTCGTAACGTTACACACAGAAATAAATGTAAAGCTGTGGACATATTGCTGAAACCGTCGTGATTTTAGCCAACTTCAGAATAAAAGAGGGGTTATGATTTGCCTATTTGTTAAAAGTATTACGCGATACCTTTGCTGATTATAAACCGATTGAGATTTAACATTCTTATTCGATGAACAGTTTTTTTTAAACAATTTTTTTTATAATTGTACAAATAATAAAAAATTGACAAAAATAAAATATATGTCTGTATTTATCAGAATCAAAGAATAAAAACAAATTACGACTAATATTTACACTTAGGTAAAAAGCCTAAAAATCAAATCCATCATACGGAAAAAATATCAATTTCATGAAGACCGACAACGCTAGTGTTTGTTAAATTTACTTACAGTTATGATGAATACTATTGTACTTTTAATTTTAAATTATTTTCTTATGCTAGCTAGTGAAACATACAATTCGAATTTTTGGTCCTAGAGAATGCCGGGTTCCTTACGGTATTTTCCGTCACTGTTGGAGCAGACATAAACTTATCCGCGATAAGAAAAGTTCATTGGTTCACGACCGGATTTGAACCCAAATCCACTTGACTTCAAATGCCTAATCATGCTTTTTTTGAATGTAAAGAAAGTAAATTACCTATGTAGTTTTATAACTTTTATATTACTTATCATTAATTATATTGTATTTATTTAGACACCAATGACAGCAGCAGAACGGCAGCGAAAAAACCGAGAAAAATTAAAAAAAGATTCCTGAGAAACTAAAAAAAAAAACAAGAATATGCTACAAAAACTAAAGAAAACTATAAAAAAAAATATTCTATCGGAGTCAAAGTTAACCAACCAGAGAAATAAAAAAATGCCCAAAAACGCAAAGTTCGATACATTCTGTCTAAAAAACATTATTGTGAACTATTCTTTATAAATTATTTTGTGTAACGTTTTTTGTGTTACGTACAATTTTTTTGAAAATGACTCACATACGCATTAGATTTAATAAATGTAATATTATTATTGTTATTAATAAAAGTGAATTTGAAATCTCCCCAACGCAAGTAGAGTTGGTTGATATAGGTACCTATTCCATATATTCGTAGGGAGACTTGACCAATATCTATTTGTATTGGATAAATAGTGAAAGTCACGTTGTTGTATGATCACATAGATTACTTACCAATCGTTATTAATTAATCTATATTTCTAAGGTTTTTATTTATTATACTCTGGGTAATTTCTAAGAAATTAATAAATCCCAAAAATTTACGATCCCGTCGGGATCGTAAAAAATTTTTGGGATTTATTAATTTCTTAATCTATATTTATTATTTAGCCATATCAATTTCGTGCAAATCATAACGTAATCGAGGTTTTATAAGTATAGTTTTTTGTTTCGATAAAAGTACCTAGGTAAAAAAGTTTTTACTTTTATCGAAGGTTTTTTGAATAAAAAAATGTAGCCAATAAAAAGTCATGCGACCTGACAGCTTAGATGAAAGTAAAAAAAGGAGATGAGGTACTAGCTTCTCGAAAGTGGATAGGTGATTTTAGGTCCATCAACCTCAGTCATATTCGGCGTCAACGGCGTTCGTGTTCCGCGTGGTTGCTACAACTAATAGCAGACAGGGATAGAAATATTCGATACCATCGTGCGTAACAAGAGATTCTTTCTTTCCCTCTTTGTTGTTTATTACGTAGTAGGTATATTGGAAAGTGTGTTTTTGCGTTCAGTTGTAACACAACACAGGCCGTTTGTAGAGTTAGCGCTGGGAGAACGTACCTACCGTATCTTCCGAATTTAACTTTGATTGATGCCTGACCGCTAACCCCAGAGTGCGAAATTTATGCGATTTAGGTATGCGTTGTGGAGCAGATCCCCACTTAGTCAACTCTCCCGGAATACCCATAGGTAGGTACCTACATAAATAACCTTTGCTGAATCATGCCATCTCATGCTCTGCTCATTTCATTAGATAAGCCCATAACATGATACCTATAAGTTTTATTATACCTACATTACATGGCCAAAAACTAATCAAAATCCTAACTAAAACTTACTTTTTCCCCAGCCTCAAAGTTAGCCAGCAACTCGACAAGCAACTGCAGCAGCTGCTTCTCATTCAGCGCATCAAACTTTATCAGGTCGTAGTTTCTGCCGAGCGCGGCATTTAACTCCTTGATTATAAACTTCATTTGCTCAGTCATTGTGGACAATTAACAAGAAAATACCAACAGAAAAACAATCGGGAAAAATCAGAGAAATAATTATTTTCGTTTCGTGGTGTTTACACGTAGGTAGATATTGTATAATCTTTGGTGTTTACTTTGTTGACAGAAAACTTGTTTTCGTTGTCATGACAACCAGCAAACCCAAGGAAAAGTACAGACATACTTTAGTGGGGGATCTCTTTTTTCATTGTGTCTGTGCGGAGAAGCAATGAAAAATTAAAACCTCTGTGGAACAGTACCTACATTTTTTAACTAGGGACTAAACCACCACAAAAAAAAATACTCCCAAGGGCTAATCTAGAGTTTTACGCCCGCTAAGCGACACTATAATGACGACACTCTTTTTGAGCGAGAAGTGAAAATCTTATTTCCTTACATAATACCTACCTTGATGGTCCTACTTCTGCCCGACTCTAAATAAGTTAAAACATAGCCTTTGTGCATAAATGTAGGTAGGTACCTACATAGCTTTCTATTAGTGAAAGAATTTCCAAAATCGGAGCAGCAGTTCCAAATACAGGCAAACTCTACCTCTTTCATTATTATGGATTACGGACTTGCTATCTCTCTTCGTCCACTTTCATAACTCACTGTCGTGCATGGTTTTGGATCTTTCAGAGCCTTAGTACCTACTAAAAAACGTTACCTACCTGTTTACGATACTAACATTAATACGGTAACTTCAGAATAAAACAATAACAGATTTGAGAATAAATTATATTTCTTTATTATTACAATAATTATCCATTTATTTTAACCGTCAAAATCTCAACAAGTTGCCCTTAGACTTAACAATTTGTGCCTACCTCACTGCCTTTAATTACACTCAAATGCGGAGACGAATTCGCTATCAACACTTATTTGCCTATGTTAGGCTGAAGCTGACATCGATTTTACGATGTAAATTACCCAAGATCGTTGCTTCCTACGTTCTGTATTACTCATGATGACATTAAAAGGTAGGTCAATTAAGCCCTAAATCACTCCTAAGCAGCTTCAGCCCAACTGTTTTCTTTTCATCCATTCAATCTTACTCAAACACCCTTTACGACTGTCTTATGTTTTAGTCACAAAACAAAAGAGTAAATGGGAACATAAAAGCAAAACAAGCTTCCAAGAATCGTGTGCTTACAATACCAACTGAATCACTGGTGTTATACTAAACTATCTAGCACCAATTTCAATAACCTTAAATTAGTCAATTAAATTGTAAAGAAAACGGTAGTGACATTGGATACAATTTACAATTGGCTGCACTTCATTATACAGTTACATTATCGAATTCAACTCTTATTCTATCCTATGGCATGCACCATTATTTTAATCAGACCCTATGTTAGTACCAACTATTTTATAAAACGGAAACGATTTAAGAACAAAAAATTCAATGTTTAGCAAACTTATCTATGAACAGTAATATAGCAGTGAAAATTTGGCAAACTTGAATGAATTCTTTTATGATTTGATTGATTTTCTATCAATGTATTAATAATGTATCAGATTATTTACCATAATAATTTGTACTCTGCTTAATTAATGGAATTTCAATTATTTACAATGACACAATACACAAGTATGTTTACAAAGCAAATAGAAAACGCTATGAGATTATTCAAAATGATTTATAATTCCCATAAAAGCACCTACAAAACTAAAATTAAGTCTCACTATTTTACCTAATTACTATTCTATTATAAATATTACAACCCTTATGAAATAATACTACAGACTGCTTGATAGGATGATTTTTCATAAATTCACTTTAAAGTAACTTCTAATACAAAATCAAATAACAACCACAATAAGTATCCAAAGTACTAAAAATAATATCATCATAATAATTCGTGTGATGCGTATCGACTCGTTTCGTTCTTTTCGAATATCGATATCTACTAAACAAAGTGCACTAAGCACGCTTTGGTTCGAAAATTTTGTATCATTCGATCGACGATCACAAAATACTAAAGAAACGAGTTCCTAGGTGAGAGGAATGTCTAAGACAGAGAGACTACTTTCCATATCGGTCGGCCATATTTTTAAAGCTAAAGTCTTTACTATCCAATATTATGGACCGCACCGACTGGACTCGACTCGTAAAGCCTCAACGAGGCACATAAATGCAAAAAAAAAAAAATAACAAACAAAACAAAAATTAAAAAATAAATGATGTCAAAT